>CM048744.1:794333105-794933105 GCA_026315105.1 Locusta migratoria | reverse complement strand
CCCCCTAGGTAAATACCGGGCTGGTCCTCAAGTCCCGCCTCAGTTACACGATTCGCAAACATTTCGTAACATTCACAGAATATATGACATCAACTGCGATTGGGCAAAGCTGAAAATGTGTACCCAGCCGGGATTCGAAGCACGCCTCCCGTCAGATACAAATTCCCAGCTTCACCCTGCCCACAGTACTCAAACTCGTAGTTATGAAACTAATTCCCGTAAGAGTAAGGGCTTCAAATTTGCCCACCCCTCCCCACTAACGATAGGATCATTGCCCGTCACCGGGCATGTACTTGTGGGCAAGTTTGAAGCCCTTACTCTTACGGGAATTAGTTTCATAACTACGAGTTTGAGTACTGTGGGCAGGGTGAAACTGGGAATTTGTATCTGACGGGAGGCGTGCTTAGGTAGTGCGGTGTTCACTGTGTCCCCAGTGGTGTAGGGGTCAGCGCAACTGCCTAGAAAGCAGGAAACCCGGGTTCGAATCCCGGATGGGTACACATTTTCAGCTTTGCCCACTCGCAGTTGATGTCATATATTCTGTGAATATTAAATAATAACAACTGCAGGATCAGAAGTGACGTCTTATATTTTGTAACACTTTACACTTTCACACACTTATAACACTATACGCAGACATTTGGGGTACACATTTCCTACTGGGGGTCATGGGGTGGCGGCAGGAAGGGCACCCGACCACCCGTAAACATTAACACATGCCAAATCCGCGTTTAACACAGTGCCGACCCCGCGTGTGCGGGAAAGGGGGCCAAAGAGAGACAGGTCACTCATTAAATTAATAGTGTATACTGCCATAAATAATATAATAATAATAATAATAATAATAATAATAATAATTTCCTGTGGCTCTTTTGCCTGGTGCAAGTCTGTATGTCATCGTTAGTTTCAACTACCGATTATGTTATTGTTATGGTCTTCAGTCCGCAGACTGGTTTGATGCAGGTCTCCATGCTACCCTGTCCAGTGCAGGCCTCTTCATCTGAGAGTACGAACGGCAACTTACATCCTTTTGAATATACTTACTTTATTCGTTCCTCGGTTTCCCTACACGATTCTTACCCAACACACTTCCTTCTAATGCTAAGTTGACGACTCCTTGAAGTCTCAGAATCAGTTCCAACAACCTATCCTGAGGCTATCCCTTCTCTTAGGATATGCCGGCCGCGGTGGTCGAGGTGACTGAGGCGCTCCAGTCACGGTCAGCACGGCCACTACGATCGGGGGTTCGAATCCCCCCTCGGGCACGGATATTTGTGCCGCCCTAGTTCGTAAGTAGTTCATAAGTAGGTTGTAAGTTTAGGGACTGATGGCCCCGTAGTTAAGTCCCATAAGCTTAACAAACATTTGAACATTTCTTAGGATATACCAGAAACTCCTTTCCTTCCCAGTTCCGTTGAGCACTCATCATTAGTTATGTGATTTACCCGTCTAACATTCATCGTCTGTAGCATCACATTTGGAAAGCTTCAGGAACCACACGTTTGTCTGGCCTCTCCACAAATACTCCTCCGCTGTGGTTGCAACTACTGTACGGCTATATGTATCGTTGAGGCATGCAATGTCTGTGGTTCACGAGGGTAGCTAACTGATCATACCAGTGCTAATACCATACATCATTATTTCGTATATTTCATCCTCTTATCTTAAATATTTTTACACGCCGCGGCGGAGCGGCCGAGCACACTGAGGCGCTATGCTGCGATGCGCGAGGCCGTTCCTCGTCGGGGGCTCGAATCCTCCCTCGGGCATGGATGTTTGTGAGGTCTTTAGTACAAGCTAGTTCATAAGTAGTTTGTAAGTTTAGGGACTGATGACCCCGTAGTTAAGTCCCATAAGCTCTACAAACATTTGAATATTTTTACACGTATCTAATACTGCTTGAGATGTCTTACGACACTAAATGACCGAATAAATGTTATTAATTGCATACAATAAACACTATTGCTTCTAATATCTTGCAGACACTTTAATTCTTGTATTATTTATAAATTTCATTTTATTTTAATAACCTTTTAGTGTACCATTCTGCCTTATCATATTACTTCAATGCTGACTGTGGGCTCATTTGTAGTTTTGTTGTTCATATTTTATTTGAATATGTAGAGCATAATGATATAGGTACAACACAGATTGTAATTTTATTTGTATAGAGCCAGAAGATCGTATTCATATAATACCGAATCCGGACTTTAAATAATACAATATAATATTTACGGCTGTTGGTGGATACAGTAATTATTTACAATTAAAAGTGTTTGCTGAGTCGCCCCACGTCCACAACGGCGGTGTACACATCGACAAACGAAGCGGGATGGAACAGAGAAGTCGCCTGACAGGCGCTCTGCGCTGGGCGGTTAAGGGAAGAATGAAAGCAGATGTCAATTGACGGCTTAAACTGAATCGTTGTAGTGTGCCTTGGAAGTGGCGACAGTTTATACATACCGAAACTGTATCCCATTGCCCAGGGCAAGGAAGAACACGAGCTATATCAGAAAGAGAGGACAGTTATTTGGCTGTAGGGACGCGCCGGTAGCGCTTAGTGCTCCACGCCAAGTGGCCTGTGAGTTTGCAGCATTCACTGCAGAAGTGGAATAGTCGAAAACAGTGTACAGTCGGCTTCGCCAGAGTGGCCTTTGTAGTCGGAGAAAAAGTGTTCAAATGTTTGTATAGTCTATGGGACTTAACTACGGGGTCATCAGTCCCTAAACTTACAAACTACTTATGAACTAACTATGACTAAGGACGGCACAAATATCCATGCCCGAGGGGGGATTCGAACCCCCGACCGTAGTGGCCGTGCAGACCATGACTGAAGCGCCTCAGTCCCCTCGGCCACCACGGCCGGCGTGGTCGGAGACCTGCAGCGTACATAACCCTGACGTAGAGATTCGTGCGTCTATAACAAGATCGGTGCGCGAAGCATACAATAATTACCACGGCCTTACCTTAGTAAAAGATCTTTCCGAGTACCCGAAAAAATTCTGGTTCTATGTAAAATCGATAAACGGGTCAAAGGCCACTATCCAGTCACTCGATCATTCCGAGGCAGTAATAGAAGAAAGCTGAAGTTCTACATATAACTTGTAATAAATCTTTCACGAAAGAGGGCCGTATTAAACGTACCATCATTTGATCAACGGACTAACTCCCAAATGGAGGAATTCGTAATAGGTACTTCTGGCGTAGAGAAGCAGCTGAGAGAGCTGAATGCAAAAAAGTATCCTGGTCCGGATGGAATATCACTTCGGTTTTACAAAGAACATTCTGCGACATTGGCACCTTATGTAGCTTGAATTTATCGCGAATCTTTGATTCGGCGCAAAGTTCCCAGTGAACGGAAAAAAGCGCAGGTGACTCCGGTTTGTAAGAAATGTAAAAGAACTGACCCACATAATTACAGACCAATATCGTTGACATCAGTTTCCTGTAGAATTTCGGAGCATATTCTCAGCTCGAATATAGTAAATTTCCTTGAGACGGATAAGCTTCTCTCTATGAATCAATACGGGTTTAGAAAACATCGTTCTTGTGAAACTCAGCTTGTCCTTTTCTCACATGACATTGCGAGCCATGGATGAAGGGCAACAGGCGGATTGTGTTTTCCTCAATTTCAAAAAGGCCTTTGACACGGTGCCACACTGCAGACTACTAACGAAGATAACAGCATATGGAATAGGTTCACAGATTTGTGACTCGCTGGAAGACTTCCTAAGTAATCGAACACAGTACGTTGTTCTCGTCGGCGAGTGTTCATCAGGGACTAGTGTATCGTCAGGCGTGCCCCAGGGGAGTGTGATAGGACCGCTATTGTTTTCTGTCTATGTAAATGATCTTATGGGCCGAGTAATTCGTAATTTGCGGCTGTTTGCTGATGATGCTGTGGTGTATGGGAGGGTGTCATTAATTTACTGTAATCGCATACAGGATTACTTGGACAAAGAAAGAATGGCCGCTAGCTCTAAATGTAGAAAAGTGTAAGGTGATGCGCATGAGTAGGAAAAACAATCCCATAATGTTCGAATACAGCATTAGTAGTGAGCTTCTTGATATAGTCGTGTCGTTGAAATATCTAGGCGTGACATTGCTGAACGATATGAAATGGAACGAACATGTAAGGACAGTTATGAGTAAGGCGGACAGCCGACTTCGTTTTATTTGGAGAATTTTGGGAGACCGCGCACAGAACGCTTGTACGACCATGCCTTGAGTATTGCTCAAGAGTTTGAGACCCGCAGGAGGTCACTTCAAAGGAAGACATGTCTAGGGAGCAACGAGATTCGTTACTGGTAATAGGTTCGACCAATGCGCGAGTGTTACTAGAATCTGCGGGAACTGAAATAGAGATTGCTGGAAGAATGGTGACGATCTTTTCGAGAAAATGTGTTGTGTAAATTTAGAGGGCCGGAATTTGAAACTGACTGCAGAATGATCTTCCTGCCACCTACTTACATTTCGCGTAAAGATCACAGAGGCATGATAAGAGAAATTAGGGCTCGTGCGGAAGCATATAGACATTCTTTTCTCCCTCGTTCTACTTGGGAGTGGAATAGAAATAGGTAATGCCTAGTAGTGGTACAGTGTACTCTCCACCACGAACCTTACGGTGGATTGTAGAGTATATATATGTAGATGTAGAGGCATTTTCACAGAAAGGAACGTCTCTAGTGGAGTCGTCAACATGCGACCTAGGCGGTCAAACGACGGCCTATCTTTCCAGAAAAACGTCCAGATTTTGTCGGGGGATTCATTCTCGGCGGATTCGTATCTGGACGGAACGTGGTACTCGATCTCCCGAGTCAAACATTGAGTAAAGAGACCCAATCGAAAAGTATCCCTAATGGTATGGGTATCGACTATGTTGATCACTCCAGCACCTCTTCATGAAATTGTACGAGTGAATCGGAGAGGGTTTACCACTGTCGACTATCTTGACGAGATCTTGGGATTTAAAAATTTTAAACATGGCTGCAATTCAGCAACGGTGGAACACGATCCAAAAGTCAACACAGTTTCAGCCGACCAGTTGCATAAAATGGTTTACATGTATAAACCTTATACATGTAAACCATTTTATGTAACTGGTCGACTGAAACTCTGTTGACGTTTGGATCTTGGGATTTCATGTACGTTTGTTTCGAGGTGCCAAGGGCATAAACTCTGAAATGATGGAAAACGTTCAACGTCAAAGAACAAGGGTGGTTCATTTTCTTTTCCTTGAAAATTGCAGGTGTTACACGCTTGACGTGGCCTGCTCGCTCTTCCTATTTGAATCTCATTGAGCACGTCTGCGACTAACTAAGGAGACCGGTAGCATCACGCCAGCATCCACCAAAGAAAGACTCGCGAGCAATTCTACAAGAAGAATGGACGTTATTTCCTCAACTTGAGATTGACGACATCATGCGTCGTTGTCAGGCCCGTATTACTGCCTGAGGTGGTCGCACCCCATTCTGAGCACATTAACAACTTGTCGGAATGTGTTTATAAACCCGGTAAATTGGAATAAAAAGGAAACTTTGTTGTCTGCCGATATGCATGTTACAGTTGTTTCCGTTCTACATTATTTCCACTGTTTCCTCTTTACTATGACTTGTTTATACTGTTTTGTGGCAAAAATTTGGAATCCAGAACCGGTTACAAGTAATAAAAACAACTTAATTTGCAACTGTGACATTCAAATAAAATATAAAATAAAATTTACCGTTTGTTCTTAAATTTTGCGCACCAGTGTATTGCATCTTCTTGCGTCATTTCATACCAACACATCATTTCATGCACTGTGTAAGGTAAAGTAGCTTGATTGACACTGGTCGAATGTATTGAGGTTCTGAGGTATTGTAATCGATAGATCGACGTTTCTATCGATTCTACGTGGTGAAGACAAGGTTACAGCAACCGAGATAATGGTAATAACAGAACGTAGCTACAGAGAAGGTTGGTGTTGACTTGTGTTTACCAAACAAATTATACAAACAGTTCAGTTCAGATAGTCTAGTGAGCAGGAAGTGCAATGCAACAACAGCGTGACTTACCCGAAGCTATGCCATGGACAGTCACAGCAAGGTTGGAAGCGGAACAGACACAGAGGAAGGTAGCTGCAACTATTGGAGTGTCCCAAAGTGTAATTTCCAGGACTTGGCCCGATTTCAAACAGGGACCGTTAAAAGGAGGAAAGGTCATGGTAGGTCACGGGTAACATCAGCAAGAAACGACAGTTACCTTCGGTTAACAGCTCGTGAGGCAGGAGGCTGAATGCAACCCAACTACAAAGCACCCTTCAGGCAGCAACAGCACGCGCAGTATCAACACAAACAGAAATGTGGCCCCTACGCATGGAGGCCTATGGTGTGTGTCCCATTAAAAACACGACACCGTTTAGACTGCAGAAACTGGGCGGAGGAAGGGGATTGATTGATTGATTTTCTCAGGGAAGCCAAAACAGTCTTGGTCCAACCCGCCACTGCCCGCACGGAAACTAAGTTTATTGTGCGGTATCGCTCCCTGTATATCTAGTAAAGCCAACCAATGCCCTTGAACAGTGCAAGGAGTCCCTTTACCATTTCTTTATTAGACACAATTTCTTCGGGTCTGGTTGTCCCAAAAGTTCTGTGCCTTCTACTCCCCAATGCAATGCATTCGAAGATTAGATGTGATGCAGTTTCATCACAGTCATCACAGATCCTACATTTAGGGTCCTCTTCTGTTATTCCCATTTGTGTGTAGGTGTTTTTTGAAATTCCCACGGCCTGTCAGCAATCCAACCATGAGTCTAATCTCTCTCCTGTTCAGGCCCAGGATTGCAGAGCTTCTTTTAAAACATGGCTTTGGCATCATTACCTTGCCATGTTTTTGTTGATGGACTTTGGTCCAATATTCTACGTGCTGTCTTCTGAGCCAGTTACGTAGCTCCAATTTGATCATTGCCTTGGCGATTTTCAGGACAGGTTCCGATCCAATAAATGGAGTCTCTGCCTTCATCCTAGCTAATCTGTCGCCATGTTCGTTGCCACTGATCCCCGAGTGGCCAGGGACCCACAATATGTTTACTCTATTGCTTTCCCGTAGCTCTACCAGAACCCTGTGACATTCTGCAACAATTTTAGACCTTGTTGCAGGAGCTGCCAGTGATCTCAGGGCTGCCTGGCTGTCTGAATAGACTAGATGCTATGGTCTTTGTAGCATCTACGCAAATTCTCCTCCACACACGCCCTGATGGCAGTGATTCGGCCTGGAATACTGAGCCCAGATTCCCTAGAGACGACACCCTCCAGTCTTGGCTGCACCCAGTATACCCTGGCCCCAACGCCTTTGTCTAATTTCCACCCGTAAGTGAACCAGACAATATCCCCCCGTACGGTGTCGAACTATTTTCTCCCACTGCTACCTACTTCCAATTGTTATATTGAAGGGCTTGTTGAAGCAGTATGGGGTTATAATATAGTCGGTTGTCATTTCCCCAACCTTTCCTATATTTACCTCACTCACTATTTTAGTGTGAAAGAACAGGATTTGTTCGTAACGAATGACGTCGGGTTGCGTTCACAGATGAGTCAAGAGTTTGTGTTCAACCGTTCAATCCTTATTCCCTCATCAGGAACAAACGAGGCACTCGGAACATTTCTACTCATGTGCAGGAAAAATCGTCGTATCACAGTGGTGGACGAATGGTGTGGTCAAGAATCCGTATTGGCGATCGTACGGACCTCTATGTAGTTCAGAATGACGCTTTGATTGCTCAAAGGTATAGAAACGACATTCTTCGACGTTTTGTTGTGCCCTAAGCTGCTGCCATAGGAGATGGATTCCTTCTGGTGGACGATAATACTCGCCCCCCACTGATGGACTACATTTCTGAAGCTGAGGGAACTGGACGAATGAAGTGCCCAGCTTGTTCACTGGACATAAACACGACTGAGCATGTCTGGAATGCACTTTGAATATGCATTGCAGCCAGATCAGCACTTCCCAGAACTGTTGCTGATTTGGAAACTGCACTCATGGAAGAATGGCCAAATATCTCTCAAGAGCTGATTGATTGTCTCATACTGTCCATACCACGAAGGTGAGCAACTGTACTGGCCGTCCGAGGTGATCACACACCACATTACAGAATAGAGAGAATTCCTTTTTCACTACTATGGTAGCCCCATGGTGCCTCGCTCTAAGTAAACGCCTTGTAAACCTCAAGTAATGAGTTGAGAGAGCATAATATCGTTATGCATCACACACAATACCATATGTACATTGTGCATATCTCACCTGATCCCCTAATTGTTTGAGCGGTGTAATACGATTTCATGTGGAACATCATCATGAAATATGACATAATGACATTCCATATGGAATATTTAATGTCGTACCAGAACACTACACATCACAGACGTTTCATGAATTTCGCCGACTTTTCATGTGCTTCCACTACATATTATCAATCCCCCTTTTTTTCAACAGCATATTGGACTGGGGTATTAGGGCTGAATCGTAAAACTTACTGTTTAAATGTCTTTGAAGTTGGCAATGAAGTCAAGATGCTTGTGTTCCTCATGGACACCTGAGACTACATAATCACATTTTGTTATCCTATGACAGGATTATGTTTCTTTATGATTCAGCAAACAATTACGAGGTATGTCCACAAAGTAAGTTCTGTTTGGTATATAAAAGAAACGTGTACAGATACAGAAAAAATATTTATTGTACGAAAATATACAACTATTAAACTACGTTTCTACATAGCTTCCGACATTTTGTAAGCATTTGTCATAGCATGGCACAAGTTTTTGTATGCCTTCTTCGTAGAAAGTTGCCGCCTGTGTATTCAACCATGTGGTAACACGTTCTTTCAGCTCATCATCATCGTTGAAGTGTTGACCACCACGGACAGGTTTTAGGTGTAAGAAGAAAGTCGCTAGGAGCGAGGCTGAACGGAGGATGATCAAACACGTCACAGTGAAATTCCCATAAGAGTTGTTTGCTCACATTCGCCTTGTGAGTTCGGGCGGTAAAGTGAAGGGAGAAAGAAAACTCCTTTCATCTCTTCTTACACCGAAAATCTGGTCAACACTTCAACGATTATGAGCTGAAAGAACATGTTATCACATAGTTGAATACAGGCGCAATATTCTATGAAGAAGGCACACAGAAACTTGTGCCACGCTATGACAAGTGCCTAAAAAATTTCGAAAGGTATATAGAAAAGTAGTTGAACAGTTGTAGAGTTTTATACAATAAATATTTTTTCTGTATCTGTACACGTTTGATTGATATCCCCAAACGGAACTTACTTTCTGGCCATGCCTCGTATATACAGAGATGAAGACTAAGCGAAGGGCATACCGAACAACCAAGTGCTTTCAGAAGTTTGTTTATAAGAGACTACCAATAGCTGAAATGCAATTTCATTCATTGAATGTTCCGTTGGTACTTGGTAGAATATTTGATACATGATCATTAAAACACACACGACGCTGCTGTAATATTCTACAATAATGTTTTCGTGATCATGTAATGCAGTTAATGATATCAACGTATGACAATGAAATTATTTGAAGACTCTGTGTGACAGTAAAGATGGCTGCAGGAATGCATGTAACTAGGCGAGGAAACTGCGCAGGATGCGAACCTGCTTCCTGTCGGAACAAAGCAATTTGTTCGCGGTGCCCTTCTTCTACAAAACTCGTCTTCGGAGCGGTTTTTCTGGTTTCATTCTGCAGATATTCACCACCCTGGTGCTCCCCTCATCCCTACACTGCGCAGTAACTGTAAGCATCGTCTGTTTGCAAGCACATCAATTTGTACCGTGTCGCTATTACATCTGAACAGCGTAACAGTGAGATCGCATATTAAGCAAAGGGCTACAATACCGCTGGAGGGTTGGTGGACGAGTTTCGCAAGAAGGTGTCTGGCAAAATTTCAGGCGTAATACATCTACATTTTTTCATTGGGAATCATTCGAGTACCTGGCAGAGGGTACATCGAATCGCTTTTACGAAGTTTCTGTACAGCTACATTTCTAACAGCGCGCGGGGACATGGAACACCTAAATCTCTCCGTTTTCGATCTGATTTCTGTTATTTTATCATCACGATCATGTCTCCATATGTAGGTGGGCGCTAACAAAATATGTTCGCATTCGGAGGAGGGAGTTGGTGAAAGAAATTTCGCAAATAGATCTCGTCGCAACGAATAACGCCTTTCTTTTAATGACATCCAACCCAACTAGTGCATCATTTCCGTGACAATCCCTCTCGTACATCACATTAATACGAAACTAGCTACTCTTTCTGAACTTTTTCTATGTGCTCCACAAGTCCCACCTGGTGAGAGTCCCGCAATGTGCAGCAGTAGTCCATAATATAGCGGAAAAGTGGAATTTCTTTAGAAGAACTGTTGTATCCTCTTAGTGTTCTGCCAGTGAAACGTAGCCTTGGTTCGCATTCCCTGCTATAATTTCTGTATGTTCTCTCCAATTAAAGTTGTTCGTAATTTTAATTCCTAATTTACGATATGTGGATTTGAATTATTTATCGTGTAAATGAAGATTCACGGACTTCTTTTAATGTTCGCATGGCTGACTTCACACTTTTCATTGTTTAAGGTCAATTTCAAATTTTCGCACCATTTAGATATCTAATTTGTTTTGCAGTTCCTTATGATCTTTTGGTGACTTCACCAACCGATAAAAGACATCATTATCCGGAAACATTCTATGAAAGATGCTCAGTTTGTCTCTAAGTCGCTTATGAAGGCAAGGAACAGAATGGGCCCTAATAACATTTCCCTGGAGAACGCCAGATACCGCTTATGTTCTACTAGATGACTCTCCGCGAGTTAGTGCCTACTGTGTCCTTCTATACAGGAAATTACAAATCCATTCGCAAAACAGACGATATTCGATAAGCTCGCACTTGATTAGAAGCCGCTTGCGAGGTACAGTGTCAAACGCTTACCGGAAATCTAGAAATATGGAGTCGATTCTTCTGAGTTTCATAAAACGATACTTTCTGAATCCCTGTAGTGTATTTGTATACTCTACAAACAACCTAATTGGTACACAATCTGGACCGGAACATCTGATTTTCTTAAGTAAATTAAATTGCTTTATTACTCCAAGGACACGTAATTAAATATTCTGGCAGCTCTTTTTGATTAGAATTGTGAAGAATTTACTTCGTCTTCTTTGGTGAAAGAATTTCAGAAGCCTGTGTTTACATTGCCATTCCATAGTGAAGGTATTGATTGTCTTTTGCCGCTATTATACTTTATACGAGGGTCACTCCAAAAGAAATGCACTCAATTTTTTTTTTTTTTAAACACAGTTTTTATTCTATATGTTTGAGAGTTTAACAGTGTGTAGGTACATCCTTTAGGAACAGTATTTTCTTTTCTCCACATAGTCCCCATCCCTCTCATCTGCCTTACGCCATCTTGGAACCAGGGCCTGTATACCCACACGGTAAAGTACTAGATCAACACGTTGGAGCCACTGTTTGGCAGCTTTCATCACGTAACCTGCTTGCCCACCGACTAACTGTACTGCGATCGATAGTAGCATCTCCATACACCTTTTTCAAACGTTTGTGCACTGCCTAGTTTTCACACTACAGGAATTCAATGACAGCACGTTAATTCTGACGAACGTCAAGAGTAGCAGCCATCTTGAAGACATGCTGTGACGGCGCCACTCACGGGAACAGGTTGAACTAAGTTTGAAAACAAGCGGGAAGGATGTATCTACACAATGTAAAACTTTCAAACATGCAGAATGAAAACTGTATTAAAAAAATAGTGTGCATTTCTTTTGGAGTGACCCTCGTATATGACCAGAATTTCTTTGGATTTTCAACCAAATTATGAGACAGCTATTCGTTGTGGAAACGTTTGTAAGATTATCGCATTGAAGTCCGAGCTAAGCCTATAGTTTCAGTAACAGGTTACCTGTCTTGGGGGGGGGGGGGACTTTCTTTAAACTTGGCATCCTTTTTTTCTTTTATTTTTTCTTTTCTTTTCCTTTCTTCAAGTGATCTAAGCTGTTGTGTACCACAGTGGGTGAACCCCGTCTTTTGTTAATTTGGTATGAATCTCTCAATAGCTGTCGATGGCGTTTCTTTGAATGTGAGCCACGCAAGGGCAGTTTGTTGTGGAGTGTCCGGTATCGCGGCACGGTTCGTGATGTCGGGCTTTTTAACAGAATCCTGGAGTCCTGTGAAGTTGGCACCCCTTTTTTTGAAAATGTACATTTTTTCAGAGTTCTAGACAGATAAGCAATAGTTCTGGAGCTCTCTGTACAAAATTTAAATAGTTCTGCAAAATTTCGCCGAAAAAATACGAGAAATTACCACAAAATTTAGTTTTTTCAAAATAATATTTTGCCTAATTGTACAAACATAGTTCTGATCACAGTTCTAAAAAGCGCTCAAAGAGTTCTACAGGGAATCCTCTTGACATTTTTCTGTGCAGATTATACTTCATGAGATAATTGCAATAATGAGGAATCCATTTACACGCTACTGTGAAGTTGGCACCCCTTTTCTCAAAAATGTGCATTTTTTCAGAGTTCTAGGAAGATATGCAATACTTCTGGAGTTCTCTGTACAAAATTTAAATAGTTCTGCACAAATTCGCGCAAAAATTACAAAAAATTATAGAATGAAACTTCACTCTGCAGCGGAGTGTGCGCTGATATGAATTGGAAAGTAGGAGGCGAGGTCCTGGCGGAAGTAAAGTTGTGAGGCGGCATCGTGAGTCGTGTCGGGATAGCACAGTCGGTAGTGCGCTTGCCCGCGAAAGGCAAAGGTCCCAGGTTCGAGTCCCGGTTCCGGCACACAATTTTAATCTGCCAGGAAGTTTCATAACAAATTTTAGTTTTATCCATATAATTTTTTGCCTACAAGCGTAAACATAGTTCTGATCACAACTCTAAATAGTTCTCAAAGAGTTCTGCAGAAAATCCTAATGATATTTTTTTGCCCAGATAATAGTTCATGAGCTAATTGCATAAATGGGGGACATAAACTACACAAAATTGCCCCAGAGTCGTGTGAAGTTGGCACCCCTTTTTTCAAAAATGTAAATTTTTTTCAGTGTTCTAGACGGATATGCAATAGTTCTGGAGTTCTCTGTACGAAATTTAAATAGTTCTGCAGAATTTCGCCGAAAAAATAGTAAAAATTACCACAAACTTTAGTTTTTTTTAAATAAATTATTTGCCTGTTAGCGCAAACATAGTTCTGATCACAGTTCTAAGTAGCTGTCAAAGAGTTCTACAGGAAATCCTAATAGCATTTTTCTGTGCAGATTATACTTTATGAGATAATTACAATAATGGAGTATCCATTTACATGCTACTGTGGAAATTGCACCCGTTTTTTTTTTCAAAAAAAATATACTTTTCCAGTGTTCTAGGGACATGTGCAATAGTTTTTGTTTACGATAAGCAGTAATCACTCAGACGTAAAAACAACAAATTGAATGTGCAGCGGATAGAATATCTGTTAAGACCTAAGAAAAATGTATATTTCTCGAATAAGGGGCACAAATAAGACAGCTTATCAGATATTCAAAATTGTGAACATAATTTTTTTCGGGCAATTACAAAGAAATATTCACATGAATTCTAGAACTATAGTATATGTACACAGAATCCCAAAAAACAATGTGTATTTCTCGAAAAAAACTGGTGCCAATTTACAGTAACGTGAAAACGAATTCCACATTACTGCATTTATCTGATAAAGTATAATCTGCACACAAAAATGTCATTAGGAATTCCTGTAGAACTTTTTGAGAGCTATTTAGAACTGTGATCAGAACTATGTTTGTGCTAATAGGCAAATTATTTAAAAAAAACTAAAAAACTCAAGTTTGTGATAATTTTTACTATTTTTCGGCGAAATTCTGCAGAACTATTTAAATTTCGTACAGAGAACTCCAGAACTATTGCATATCTGTCTAGAACTCTGAAAAAAAAAATGCACATTTTTGAGAAAAAGGGTGCCAACTTCACAGTAGCGTGTAAATCAATTCCCCATTATTGCAATTATCTCATGAACTATAATCTCCACAGAAAAATGTCAAGAGGATTTCCTGTAGAACTCTGAGAGCTATTTAGAATTGTGATCAGAACTATGTTTGTACAATTAGTCAAAACATTATTTTGAAAAAAAAAAACTAAATTTTGTGGTAATTTTTCGTATTTTTTCTTCGAAATTTTGTAGAACTATTTAAATTTTGTACAGAGAACTCCAGAACTATTGCATATCTGTCTAGAACTCTGAAAAAAATGTACATTTTCCAAAAAAGGGGTGCCAACTGCACAGGACTAAATCCTGGACCGCACGGCGTGAGGGCTGCGGTGAGTGGAATCCTGTCCACACACCTCACTGACAGAGGTGGCGGGGAAACAACCGCCTAGCTTGCGTCACACTGCCCGGGTCTTACTTCAGCTGGCCTCATCATTATTAGGACTCTGCTATTCTCCACAGGGCGCTGTTTCATGGCTCCATCATATTCATTTCAGATATTTTACTCGTCCGTTCCTGCTTGAGACATTAGGTTTGACGCAGTACAAGTATGGGGTAACAATCCAAAGGAAACTGAATATCCATTTATCATATTTGGATCTGTTAACGTTTAAACATCACGTGTTTACATTATAGCAAAACAGGAATGGAACGCAAGGTAGTATAAGAACAGACCAGTACTTATATATTGCAACAACGCCTCGATGTGGCAACCATCAACGGTTTAATTACATTTAATTAGGGAGGCATGTTCTGGAACATGGTCTCCAAAGCGCCTGCTGTCTCTTCAGTTTCTAGGGTAGCGGCCAGAACTCATGCCAGCGTTTTTTCCTCTGTTCTGTCTCTGCAAGTGTTTCTAAAGTTAAGCTTTACATGAGTAGCCTATTATCAAAGACGGACATCTGTCGTTTGCCAGAAACTGAGACAAACGTCATTTTTTTTTTTTTTTTTTTTTTTTTTTATTATTTCGAAATGTAGAGCTAATATATTTATAAACTGATTTGAGCATTATAAACTTTAACACTCGAGGATTTGCACCTTGAAATGGCTAATATCAATTTGATTACTCAAGCACCTTCAATTTGTATTTGAAAATACCGATGTCGGTCTTTGTAACCGAAACGTGGAGGTGTCCGCTTTTGATGTTAACACGCTTGCAGATGTCCGTTTTTTATACACAGAGATTCGCTGAAGAGAATATTTTACAGTTGTATAGTCTGGGAAATTATATGAATATCAACAAAGTGGAAAATATTAAAGTTTGAACTTTATTACATATTGGAAAAAGGAAGAACTACAATACTCATACTAATCTTTTTAATTTTATACACAAAATGAAATGTTACGGCACTGAATCTCTAAAATTATTAGCATAAGGTCTGTTGAAACTGTCGCCAGACTTTTCCGTAAACATCCTTACCTTATTTCTGACATCGAACGTCTTTCCAACAAATGATAATTTCGTACAACACACCTTACAATATATCAGTGTAGTTTACAAGATAATCTTCGTTTCTTTTCAATGTTTATTTTCCACTTTTCAGGTTGTATCAACCGCTTCCTAGGTTACCTTTCGGACGCTGGTAATATGTTGTTGTTGTTATGGTCTTCAGTCCAGAGACTGGTTTGATGCAGCTCTCCACCCTACTCTATCCTGAGGAAGCCTTTTCATCTCCTCATAAGAACGGCAACCCACATCCACTTGAATCTGCTTACTATACGCGTCTCTTGGTCTCCCTCTGCGATTTTTACCCCACACACTCCCCTCTAATGCTAAATCTACGATTCCTCGATGTCTAAGAATGTGTCCTACCAAGCGATCCATTCTTTTTGTCAGGGTATGCCAAAAATTCCTTTTCTCACCAATTCTGTTCAGTACATCTTCATTAGTTATGCGATCTACCCACCTAATCTTCAGCATTCTTCTGTTGCTGGTAATATATTATGTTCCATTTCACTTCCTTTAAGATGGTAATTAGTAGTAATACTATAAAAATTACTGGAAAACTCAAGTACGGGCTAATACGTCTTAGTACCTGGCACATACTGTTGCCATGCCTGATTTTCGAGGTCATGTGATCATAAACTGTGTTCCCATTGGTGCACACTGCTTTATTCAACAAGTGTAAGATTTTGATATCAAGCTCTTATGTAGATGTTCACTTTTGATGTGAACAGTAAACTTTAACGTGTGATTTATCAAATTTACGCCAATTAAAAAAAAAAAAAAAATAAAAAAAAAAAAAAAAAAAAAATAAATGACTTCAGAAATGAAAATAACGGAAAAAATTTATCTAGGATCGACTGCTAACTAAATTTCGACTATTAGGTCAGATGTCCAGTTTATCGGCCTTATTCCACAGTACAGGTTACGATGAGATGAAAGAGAAAAAGATGGGAAGAATGTCCTTAAAGTTCGAGACAATTAATTATTTGAGAGTGAGTACGTAAATTTCTTTCTTCCTTCTTTATATCCTCGGTCTTGTTACCAAGGCACTTCGTGCCAATGTTTCTATTTGCGATAGAAAAAAGTACTGCACGTGAGGGGCTGTATTGCTTCCTAGTTCCTGGCTCGTCAGACGAAGACGAGAGTGTCTGTTCACTATCGTGGTATCTCCTTTTGCAGCTGTTGTACCTGCGCAGAAGTAGCGCTCGGTCGTCGATCCGTTGTTTCTCGATGTGAGGCTGAATAGTAGTGTAACGTGGCTAGGTTTTAACAATAACGAATGCCGTACGACATTTCGGGATGCCAGTGGCTTTTCTTATTTATAATTCAGTTCCCCCAACTGTATACTAGAAATTCACTGTAGATTAACAATTTTAAATTACATTATATGCGATATACGCACAGATCGTACTGACTTAGTTGTTAATCGTCTGAGGTCCCTCGCTCGACTGATGCGGAAGGAGTAACACTCGGCGCCTGCTGCTACATTCTGACGCCAACGGAACATTCTAGAGTGTTACGCCTGTCATCTTGCTGTTAAATTAATAGATAGATATCCTTTACATTACAGAAACTTTACATACGAGATAATTATACTGTACAGTCAGATATATTTAAATTAATTACGGTATATTAAATACCAATAAAAATGCTGTAGGGTTTTGTTGGAATGAGAGTACTTGTAAGAGTCAATCAGATTTTAGATGCAAATATGGGCGGAGTTTTCCCACGGGTTACTTGTTCACCGGACCGTATACTCACGCTACATACTACGCAATGCTCTTCCCAACACAGTAAAAGGCGTTACAGAATAAAAATATGAAAGAGCAAGTAAATGGCTACAGATCAGCCTCTTCACAGGGTCATCCTGTCTACCCTGCTACATACCAGGACATGTAACTCGAGACTTTGCTCTTTCTCTCAGCAGACGTGGATGTGTTACACATGTGAAATGAAACCGTCGGTAGAACGAAACGACATGGGTTCCTGTTAAAAACATTACGTACTAACACACCTGTACAAGTCATCAAAGTTTGTGAAGCGAATTCTGCGAACACCCTGAGTAAAATGAGCTACTCTCTTCAAATATTTTCATCACCCATCTATCAATCAAATCTGATATGTTCCATAAAGTTTCGGGATGGCAGCCGGATTCCGTCGACTTCTTGCCACGATATTTCGGCTGACAACCGTTCATCCATCTTCACATGAGTTCGTTCGACTGGAGATTGCTAGTTCTCGACGACGCCTTTATAGCAAATATTGTCGCGGAGGCGCATGCGCATCAGTAGCCGTTACAAGCGAGCCCCCTTTCGAAATTACCGCCCTTTGCGATAAAACAGTCCAGGAGAGGGGCGCGGGCGACTGCGCGAAGTGGAAACTGCGTCTGCCATCTGTCGGAACGCGCAAGCACTGCATAAGGTGGAAATACAGTGCATGTCCTCCCTCTGTGTGAATGCGCAATCAGTACATTACTTGTCAGATGTATAAAATGTTAATTGTCGCTAGAAGCGTCCTACTGGATAAAATGATTCCTCTACGATGATGTTCAAGAAATCACCGGATCCCAAGCCTTGTCCAGATGACAGCCGCCGTCACAGTTAATAAGTCTTAGGCTAAACGTATTTCCACAATTTCTTTCATCCATGAATCCCGAAACTTTATGGAACATTCCGTACGCCGAGAAAACTTCAAGAATCACAAATCTGATAAGTATCGAATATACGAGGCAATACTTCAGACAAGGACGGTAAGCACATAGGAGGAGCCTTTGTTCACCTGTTGCATATTATAACTGTTTTACCAATAAGACGCATTCTATGGTTCGCCTTCCCCTGTGCGGTTGTAGTAATTTAAATACTTCATTATTGTATTTAGTTGAATTTGCAGCCTTTAGATGTGTGTGGCTCACCACGTAACCAAAATTTAACTGCTCCCTCTTACTCTCAGACAGCTATTATTTTAAATTGAATAAGAAAACACAGCGAACGACCAGGAAAAGCAGTTTAACGTAATGGACAGTGTGTTGAATGAAGCGAATAAACAAGAGCAAAACAAGGTTAATGTAATGTATCTAAGAAAATCAAACGATGCTGAAGCTAGGTAATGAAACAAAGGTGATAGATGAGTTGTTACTTCAACAGTAAAATAACATGATGGTCGCAGTCAGAGGATGTAAAACGTAAAATGACAACGGGAAGAAGAGAGATTTTGAAAAAGAAATTTGTTAACATCCAATATTAATTTAAGCGTAAGGAAGTCCTATCTGAAGGCATTTGTGTGGAGTGTTGCCTTGTATGGGAGTGAAACATGGACGATAAACAGTGCGGACAGGAAGAGGATAGAGGCTTTTGAAATGTGGCGCTACAGAAGAATGCTGAAGATTAGGTGGGTGGATCGCGTAACTAATGAGGAGGTACTGAACAGGATTGGGGAGAAAAGGAATTTCTGGCATACCTTAACTAAAATAACGGATCGAATGGTAAGACATTCTCAGACATAAGAAAATCATGAATTTACCATTTGAGGGTGTGGTGTAAAAATCATAGAGAGAGACCTAAAGACAAATACAGTAAACAGATCCAAATTAATAGGGTTGCCATTCTTATGAGGAGACGAAAGCGCTTGCTCAGGATGGAGTAGGGTGGAGAGCTGCATCAAACCAGTCTCCGTACTGAAGACAACAACAAGAAAAATACACGATATTCCTGTTACAAGGCTGTTGACTCCTACCCTTTTCAATCTATACTTGGAAGGTATGCATAAAAATGTGATAAACCACTTCCTACTAGCTACAAATTGGTATATGTTTGAGACTTGCAGACGACACGGTCCTTCCAGAAAAAGAATTGGAAAATATAGTGGATACCAGTGACAAGGTTCCAGCGCAAAGTTGTGACACAAAACTTCTTAAAATCTTTGTTTGCGCAAGCAATGGCCAGCCAAGCTATGCGGAAGCAGGTCATCGGTTGTGTGGTAAATGCAACGCCAGTCCATCGTGACAACAGCCCCTGCGTCAGTAGGTTGCAAGCCTATATAGTCCGCAGACTATTGACTGCGACAGAAGACAAGAGTGAATAGCTAGGTGGTAAGTCAGCGGTTAAGATGCTCATTGAGTGGACGCTGCACTCACATGTGGGACACATTCAGTCCTTAGGAAACGATCCACACGTCATAGCTTTAACCATATATACACTTCCGTTTTTGGAACTAGTGGTCACTTGGTTTTTGGGATCGATGACTCTCAGGAGAGTAGTAGTCGATCCAATGACCTAATCACTGCATTCAGCTTATGTCTCAGATAAAGCTGTATAGACTAGTAGCCACTAGTCGCAGCTAGGAGATTGAGTACGATTACTACACTTCAAAACTATTCATCATTCAGGGAAGATGGTGAACCTAGGTACTACCGTCTGACAAGCCAATGATCCTGTCGGAGTGTAAGCACTCTGGTACTAAGCCTGCTACGCGGTATCGAGAGTTCATTGGTCACTACGGCGTCAAACACCAAAGGATCGAGATATAGACCCACAAGCAGTTGCATAGACCGAGTTGGAACCGAGCATAACTTCTCGAAGGTCTCTTTGTCGACTTCCAGACGTAACGGCGCGAATACCTACGCTCCGAACGGCACATGACAGCCGGCACATAGGAGACGCAGCGAGACTGAGCTAACGCGACCAAAGGCGACCTCACCTGCTGATCTAGCTGCTGTCGAACTACCGCCTACACCACGAAATATTGTAAACATTAATAATGAGTTACTAGCGTCCTCTGGCGCTACACTAGATATCTTCGCTTCATTCTGACTAAGCTCGGCTCCCAGCACTTGCTGCTGCTGCTGCTGCTGCTGTTGTTGTTCAAGTTGTTGTTGTTGTTGTTGTTGTTGTTGTTTTCAGTCCGCAGACTGGTTTGATGCAGCTCTCCACGCTACCCTGACCTGTGCAAGTCTCTTCATCTGCGAATACGTTCGGTGACCTACATCCTTTTGAATCTGCTTACTATATTCGTCCCTCGGTCACCCTCTACGATTTTTACCCCCACACACTTCCTTCTAATGCTAAGTTGACAATTCCTTGATGTCTCAGAATGTGTCCCACCATTCTATCCCTTCTCTTAGTCAGGATATTGCAGAAACTCCTTTTCTCTCCAATTCGATTCCGTACCTCCTCATTAGTTACGTGATCTACCCATCTAATCATCATCAATCGTCTGTAGCGCCACATTTCAAAAGCTTCCATCTTTTTGTCTTAACTCCTTATCGTCCACTTTTTATTCCCATACAATGCTACACTCCAGACAAATGCTTTCGGAAAGGACTTCCTAACATTTAGATTAATATTGGATGTCAACAAATTTCGCTTCTTAAAATGTTCAAATGTTTGTAAAGTTTAAGGGGCTTAACAGCGAGGTCATTAGTCCCTTTCGCTTCTTAAGAAACGCGTTTCTTGCCATAGCCATTCTGCATTTTATATCTTCTTTACTTCGGCCACCAGAATTTATCTTCTTACCCAAATAACAAAACTCATCTGCTACTTTTGTTGTCTCAATCCCTAATCTAATTCCATCAGCATCGCCTGAATTTCTGACGCTACATTCCATTACACTTGTTTTACTCTTGTTAATGTTCATCTTATACCCTCTTTTCAAGACACTGTTCATTCCATTCAATTCCACTTCCAGATCCTTTGCGGTGTCTGACAGAATTACTATGTCATCGGCAAACCGCAAAGCTTTTATTTCTTCTCCCTGAACTTTAATTCCCTCTCCAAATTTCTCCTTGCTACGAAAATAAAAATATTATTAACCACTATCTAGTAGCTGACAAGAAGGTAAAAATTGGAATATGACGTTTGCCAGTTACAGACGACATGGTCATTATAGCCAAAGAATTGGAAAATATAGAGGATACCATTAAAATAAAGGAGACATTTATGGAATGAAACCCAATGAAAAGAAAACCAAACTAATGATACTGGGAGGAGATTTAAAAGTAATGTTAACACTGAATGGAGCAGTACTGGAACATGATCAAAAATACCTTGGAAGCAGGATAGGCACGGACTCAAATAGCAGCATATAAATTAAAACCAGAACAGCCATGACGATAATGGCGTTTTATAGAAAAAGAATAATTTTCTGCAACAATGTCAACAAAGATGTGAGGTACTGAATATGGACGTTGAAGAAAGAAGGCAGAGCGAGGATTGGAGGCTTTTGAGATGTGTATGGAGGATAGAAATAATAATCTGAATCACAGAGCAAAAAATGAGGATGTACTGAGAAGAGTGGGAGAGCAGACAATTACAAGGAGGAGGCCAACTAGATGTGTTAGATATTCAGAAAAAAAAGGGGGTGATTGTAAAAACAGTCGTAAAGGCTACGTGGAAGGGGGGGGGGGTGAGCAAGGAAGAGATTTCAGATCCTGCATTATTTGATGGATGGCAGTACATACAGGAAAAGTACGAAGGATGTAATTAAGGAATTGTAGAAAATGGAGATGCAAATATAGTAGAAAACTGATGGTGGTGATGACCTGTTACTGGCTATGCTGGAGGCGAAAATCTTAAATCTTCCATCATTCAACAATCCTCCAAACGGAAAACACAATCAAGACGAAGAAACTCGAATTAATGTGGCTCACAGGCATGGAAATAATGGATCATCTGTTTGGTAGCATTCAGCCCAACTATTCCTTCTATATCAGCTATAGTTAACGTCAATGCAGAATGAAACATGTAAACATTTGACGAATTTAGCTGCCCATTTCGGGAGAGAGCGATTTGCGAAACTGCGTGTTCCCTCCCTTGCGGTGCTCGCGGTCGAGACAGCCCGTCGCCCGAGCGGCCGGCGAAAGTGGAGGGGCATTGGTGTCGCGGCTGAGGGCCCTCCCGCCAGTCCGCGGGCGCCCACAATGGCCACTTGGGCCACGTGTGGCGCAGCCCGCCTCACCAGCCGAGCACTCCAATGCACCGCCCGTCCCACAATTATCTCGCCATACACACAGGGTCCGCTCTGGTTGCCCTGCGCCACCTCGGCGTTGGCCAGGCGCACATTGGAGGTTCGTTCGAGTGGCCCAAACTCATATAAAATTCAAATGTTTGTCGAACTTATGAGACTTAACTATGGGGTCATCAGTCCCTAAGCTTACAAACTACTTATGAACTAGCTAATACTAAGGACGACACAACATGCCCGAGGGGGGGATTCGAACCCCCGACCGTAGTGGCCGTGCAAACCGTGACTGGAGCGCCTCAGTCCCCTCGGCCACCGCGGCCGGCATGATAATCTAGTGTCTAAAAGTGCCATTTAAGTATCAGTTAACTGCCATTAATAGACAAGAATAAAAGGTCGAATGCACTAGAAAAAAATGTTCAAATGGTTGTTAAGCTTATGGGACTTAACTACTGGGTCATCAGTCCCTAAACTTACAAACTACTTATGAACTACTTACGAACTAGGACGGCACAAATATCCATGCCCGAGGGGGGATTCGAACCCCCGACCGCAGTGGCCGTGCTGACCGTGACTGGAGAATGCACTAGATGTTACCCGTGGTGTAGTGGATAGCGCGTTGGACTGTATTGCTGGTGGTCAGTGGTTCGGAACCCGCCACCACCATAAAATTTTCTTCTCTCCTTTTTTCCTAAAAGGGTTTCGGGCATCCTTATTAATTAAATAGAGCTACGTTCTTCAATGTTTAGAGTTGTTCATATGTAAAAATTCTCCATCTAAATTGCGTGTTTCTACTATTTCGTGAACATGCCGTGAAATACGTATCAACGAATTGAACAATGGTCTTTCGAAGCATATGCACGTAAACTGTGAGGATAGTGTAATAATGAACATTCTTCACAAAGTGCTGATACAGGTAGTTTCGTATATGCAAAGGACGTTCTAGATTGTTGTGGCATGTGTAGTTCCTTAATAAAATGAAAGAGAAGTGTATACTTTGCAACAAATTACCTACTTTAATTTTTTTCTGAGCGTTTATTCACTATTTATTGAATATATTGAAAGTCATTAATTAGAATCATTGCATCTACTAAAATGTTTGACATGGTTGCTATGGACGGTTTTAACGTAGATGTTATTACCTTTCCTGTAATTCAGATATGACTTCGTTCATGTTACTCTGTACAATAAATAGCAAATATTCTATTTCAAACCGTGATTACGTTTTCTTTTACAGCTAAAATCACAAACGGAAGAAGTGTGGTAATACTGAATTCCACATAACTTAGTACTTATCATATATACAAAGTTATTCGTTATATTTACAAGTCATTTTAACAGTATCTCTCCAGTTTATGTACATGTGATAAAGAAGTCTATGTTTACAATTCGTTGCTAAGTATTTCATATATATATATATATATGGTCGTTTGTTCATATTCGTTCTGGGTTGTTCGTTGAGAAATTTACTCAGTTTTGTGTTACAGATGGCGTTGAACTAACACCGTATGAAGAGAACGCCTGTGCACTGTCGTGCCACGTCACGTCACGCAGAGTAGGTCGCGATCGAGTAGCTCATTGGCTCACTGGCTGGCTGGATGGGGCACAGCAAACCGTCTCACAGCGGCTATCCAGTGAGCTACGTTCGTTCCAGGATATAGTCATTCGTAATCAGTACAGGCAAGGAAATTAAACTTTGAACTACCATGGCAAGACAGGTGGTAACATTTTAACGGAAAAATATAATGAAAATGTGGGAGAGATATTCGAATGTTCAAATGTTTGTAGAGCTTATGGGATTTAACTACGAGGTCATCAGTCCCTAAACATATAAACTAATTATGAACTAGCGTATACTAAAGATGGTACAAACATCCTTGCCCCTAGGGGGGATTCGAAACCCCGTCCGCAGCGGCCGTGCATACCGTGACTTGCACTCCGCAGACCGCTCGGCCAGTGCGGCCGGCGGGAGAGGTATTAAATTGATAGTTCGAAGAGGTAAAATTTCAAAAAATAGTATGATAGTCAAAGCTAAGCTCAAATATCATTTTGCCTTTTTGTTAAAATAAGGTGTTGGGTGCGAAGATATTACCACAATACTAGAGTCGTAATCATATCACCATAATTTTTTTATTATTTAGATTATTATTTTGATCCGAAATGTTTACAAAAACTTAAACTACAAATCTAAAGTGGACCGTAAAACACGTCAGTGCGATTTTTTTAGTGGGTACGCCATATCTCTCGTATTACTTATTCAAAATTAATGATTGAGGTAGCATTTTAAGTTTTCGTTATCCGTTAATGACGAAAAATATAAATATAGTTTAAAATTATTGTTTTTACAAGAAACTATTTTGAAAAAAGTATTCTTGGTAAAAACTAAATAGATACTCGACGAACGTTGGTAAATGGGACATGTATTTACGGTTGCTCCCAGAAAAACGCTATAATTCTGTTAATTAGAAAACTTCACAATTTAGCAGGGATTAATTAATGGTGGTGACTCACTTAGGCGAGTACATCATCACTGCTAAATTCACTGACCCGGATAAAACTGTGCTAATAACCCGCATTAACCTCACGCCTTCTGATCCAACCATGCCTTTCCAAATGATAAGAAGACAATTCCCAACAAAAGTAGCATTCCCTATGACCATAAATAAATCACAATGTTAGACGCTTCAAAGAGCAGCATTATATTTACCACGACCCGTTTTTTCGCATGGACAGCTATACGTGGCTTTTTCAGGAGTTCGCTCATTCAGTGATATTTATGTTTGTGCTAGACACATACAGTCAAAAAGTAAACGATCACATTATAACTGCTAACATTGTTTTCAAAGAAGTTTTGTAAAACAAACAAGTTTTAAAAAATAAACATGAAAAAGACATCTGATTTTTTGTGTTTCACAATTAATCGTATTTAATTATATACATTTTCTTACAGTGATACTAATATTTGTTACTACTATTCAAAGTTTATTATCTTTTACGCATATGTACTTACATCTAACTTTTCTCCATTACTATCTGTGATGAATCAGGATAGAGTGCGAATTATTCACACAGTTCAACTAGTTTATCATTTAAAAGTAATTAGTAGTGTTATTTTCTATTATTAGAAACTGTTTGTTATCGCCAATATAAATATAAATAATTATCAGAAGTTTATTCCGTCTAAAAAAAAAGAAAAAGAAAAAAAAAAGGAAAAAAAATGTCGAAACCTGTTGTAACGTGTTGAAATTGTGCTTAACTACAAATGATTAGACCCACCTCCAATAGTTTTGAAGACCTAGTTGGTGTCAATTTTACGCTTTCATGAGCCACAGGACACGGGAAAACATGTAAAGCAGGCTCTGAAAGCGTCCTAACTCCCCTCTGTCGGCCTGTCGCTTCGGTATGATGGAACCAAAATGGCGGATGCGCACGCCCGCCTGTATCCAGGTAACACCTAATACCTTGTCGGGGCTTTTTTTTTTTTTTTTTTTTTTTCGACGAAGTGCAGCATCTCGACGTCACATGAACTCAACATGCAGGCAGCTGCAGGACTTTTAAGCCATGCTGCCTTCGCAGTGCTTTCCAAACTTTCCCTCATGGCGACACCCTTTTATAGCTTAGTTTTGCGCGACACCCTTTCACTAATATAAATACATGTGGTAGAATTTAGATGGTTCTAGTGGGGGGGGGGGGGGAATAAAGTATCGCTTAAATGTAGTTTGAAACGAAACTGAAATCCTCGTGTTCATTGACATGTTTAATATTGACCCTGACTGCAGCAATTACGTACACTCACTCCATCTCAAGAAAAGGAAACATTAGGAACTACGGAGATGTACAACAGAGTAACACCGCAGACAACAATGCCTAGCTCACACAGTAATACTTGCTTCTTCTGCATGCTATCCAACTTCCGAAACACGAAAACTGTATTTCGGAAACCGTTTTTCGCTGTCGTGTGTACATGTCAAGGCCAGATACGGTTTTACTGCATCGATGGAAAACGGCATCTGAAAATTAGCTGCTCGGATTTCTGATTTAGACAGCACACTGGCTGTTCCCTTTCAGTTCAATATTACCGCATTATTTTCAGAAATAAAGAGGATGTATTTATGAAGAGAGATGAATTATTATTTAAGTTCTATTGTTAGATTCTTGCTTCACCACAAGCTCGGAAGTCCCGACATATTCGGAAGAAATTGAAAAATATTTGTAAAAAGTAAGAATATGAATCATTTCTGGTTCCAGAATCTGTTATATACAGGAAACAGAAAAAATATTAACGCATACCAGGGTTCGAACCAACGACTCTCCGTTAATCACCCGGCCATACTCCATATTAAACATCGTTACTGAATTGTGACCGCTTTTACAATCTGTGACATCTTTTACAGCCACTGTGTCATTGATTGACATTTAATTGTAAGAAACGCTACCGAGGGTGACGTGGCTTTGATAAATCCGTTAGAAAACGCTCAGGTGCAGCTTTTTGAGAAGGAAAGCATACTAATACTACAGTGAAGGTTCGTTCAAGCAGCTGCCAGTTCCAGCAAACTGCGCATGGGGAGAGCTGTTATCAAGTATCAGTAGCAGCTCTGCGCATGGACAGTTTGCTGGAATCTGGCAACTGGCAGCTGCTTGAACGAACCCTGAGTGTCTACTGCTGCTGAAGCAGAGCTTCCGCCTATCGGCTGAGCATGCAATTAATGTGCATCGATCATTCCTTTAATACGTGATCTGTGGTGCACTGAATGAAGACAAGGATAACTTGCTGCAGGCGAGTCTTCAGGTTAGTATGAAGAGAAGGATTTTTGTGTTATTTTACGACAAGTTTGTTTAGAGTCTAAATTTGTTAGTCTCGCGACACCTTTGATACTACTACGCGACACCCCAGGGTGTTTGAAAAGCTCTGATCTAATATATAAAAATGAATGTTTGTGTGTTAGTATTTTATGCGCGGTCGAACCGTTCAACCGATTGTGATGAAACTTTGTAAACATATTGCTTGCACTTTCGCGATGGTCATAGGCACCATTTAATGACTGTAAGACACAGAGTTCAGGAGAGATTACGTAATAAATAATGAAATGCGTGGGAAAGTGCTGCATCATGCGACGTCTGCTTCTAAACCACTGTACCGATTTCAATCAAATTTGGTACACATATTCCTTCCATGAGGTAACAATTGACGTAGGGTTAAAAGCTGCTTACGACATGTAATTCAGGAAATATGTCATCATAAACAATTACTGTATACGGTTGAAAACCTGTGGCATCATGCTACATGCGAGTAAGGACACTTTAAGCTTCCTAAAATCTTCATGACAATTTGGACACCTGACCTTCAAAACAAGAGGAAGGTCACTGTCACATAAAATTTAGGATGGTGCATGACGGAGGATACATATGGACTTCGTCAGATTCTACAGCTGTATTCCGATTCTGATGAAATTTTTAAATATGATTGAACAATTAAGTTTATCAGTGCAGTATTAATATATTCAGATTACCTACAATCATTTCAATTAATTAACGTGACTGAACAGTTAATTTTCAGTTTTCGGCGAAGTTTCGAATGAAATAAAGTATCTGAAAATTCTAGCAGCTCTCTCTGGAAGTTACGTTACATTTTTCAGGGTGACACTCATCAAAGAAACATTTAAAACATAGATGTTGTTCACACCATGTGAAATTTATCTAAGCAAATTACAGTAAGATTTTTTTTTTAAAATATGCTTCAGTGGAAAGAATACTTCAAATTTTTAAATGATGGTTTTTTTGGCTGTCAGCTTTGATACATACCAAGCTTACCGAATCATTGGGGTGAAAACCACCAGCATAAGGAATTTGTTGTTACCAAGGTTTGGTTTAATGCTAATTTGAAAATAAAGACATAAATCTAAATATATAAAATTTTATGTTTGTGTGTCTTTTTGCTCGTATTTTATGCACGGCCATACCGGACATTCGCTTGCGATAAAATTTCATCAACTGATTTCTTGTAATCGCGCAAAGGTTATAGACATACTGAACGTCGTATGGTGCATGACGGAGGGTGATTTAAATTAGTTATTACGTTTCTTATGCTGTCACGCTGAAATGACTGGGCGGATAATAATGAAACTTGGAACAGAGATAGGTTATACCCTGCTTAATACATGGGCTACCATTCCCAAGCCATCGTTTGGTACGTGGCGGAGGGTACTTTACAATGTGTTTATATGTTTGTTACTCCTTCATGCTGAAAGGAAGGAGATATTTGAATGAAATTTGGAAGAGAGATAGCTTATACCTCACATTAAGGGCTACCTTCCGTAAGCCACCGTACGGCGCGTGGCGGAGGGTACATTACAATGGGTTGATACGTTTCTCTTCTCGCTGAAACATCTAGATGGATTTGAAAGAAATTTTGAATGCATATACTTATATAACGCACGAGCTACCTTTAGGGAACCACTGTATTGTGCACAGCGGAGGGTACCTTACAGTGGGTTAACACGTTTGTTACTCTCCATGCTGAAACGACTGGACGGAATTGAAAGAAATGTGGAATGAAGGCAGCTCATACCACGAATTAATACACGGGCTCCCTTTCGTAAGCCTACGTAGGTGCATGGCGGAGAGTACGTTACAACAAACATCCAAGAAATAGGGGGGAATAAGTTTCACCGATCCACCACGGCAATTTAGCCCGGAAGTTTTAATTGATGAACATCTAAATTGTTTGATCACCATGAAAGTCAGCACATAAATGTATGTTTCCATGAAGGAGACCCTTATTATCTGCAAGCCAGTGCTTTTAGCATGGCCGAGTATACCTTGCGACTTTGGCACCGTCTGACCAGTCACCATGAAACATGGTGCATATATATGTATGTTTTAATACATAAGAGGTAGATGAGGCGACGGACAAAAAGGGGAGGGAGGCGACGGACAGAGAAAGGGTAGAGGAAGAGGACTGAAAGAGGGTAGAGGAAGAGACGGGCAGAGATAGGGTAGAGGAATAGAGATGGTGACAGACAGGTGAAAGGAGATGAACAAAGGAAGGGGAGGAGGAAATGGACAGAGACGGGATGAAGAGCAGGTAAACAGAGAAGGGAAAGAAAGAGAGGGACAGATTTAAGACTGGATGAAATAAGTACCCGGGCGACGCCGGGTTTTCAGCTAGTGGTCCATAAATATTCCATGAAATTTAAGTCAGGCGATCTGGCTGACCAGATCATTCGCTGGAATTGTCCAGAAAGTTCTTCAAAGCAATCGTGAAAAACTGTGACGCAGTGACGTGGCGCATTGCCACCCATAAAACTGCCATCTTTTTTGGGGTCATGAAGTCCTCGAATGGCTGCCAAGGGTCTTGAAATAGCCAAACGTAACCATTCCAAGTAGAAACAGCCCACACAATTATGGAGCCAAGACCAGATAGCACAGTGCCTTACTGACAATTTGGGTCAGCGGCTTCATATGGTCTGTTGCTATCAGCTCTTACCAAATGAAATCTGGACTCCTCTGACCACGCCACGGTTTTTCCAGTCTTGTAGGGCCCAACCAATATGGTCATGAGGCCACGAGAGACGCTGTGCGGGGAATACGTGCTATTAGCAAAGACTGTCGAGTTGGTCCTCTGCTGCCATAGATCATGAACGTCAAATTGCACCGCACTGACCTAAAACATACGTCCACCGCACGGACCACATTAATTTGTGCGGCTATTTCACGCAGTGTCGTTTATCTGTTAGCATCGAAAACTCGACCCATAAATACAGGCACTGAAGAGAGAATGCTTGAAATTTGGAATTCTTGTCAGCGTTGATGTCGGAATATTGAATAACCAAACGATTTCCTAAATGGTGTGTCCCATGCGTCTACAACCAACTCTCATTCCGCGTAAATCTTTTGATACTTGTCGTGCGGCTATAAACACATCAGAAACCTTCTCACATGAATCACCGGAGTAAAATTGGAGCGTGTTATGCATCACTATACCAAGCGCCATTCTTAAAAAAATTTCTGATCTGCGTGGATTCCGATGGGAAACCAAATGGCCTTTTGGAGAGGAGAAAAAAGAAAAAAGGAAAAAGAAAAGAAGAAAAAACCTTCGTTATCGTAACGTTTTCCATGAAATATTGAAAAAGACGAAGTGCCACTTTTACCATGTTAAATCTTCAATTTTTGCATCAGAAAACCACAAACCACAATTTAAACTGTAGTTCTGTAACAGTCGACCATGCATCTCCTCTCAGTGACGGATTAAGACTCCCGGAGGCCCGGGGCGGCGGCAAAAGAAAATGAGGCACCCGTCCACTTGGAAAGACATGTATTACTATAAAAAGAAGTAACTTTTGAGATTTGGAGGGCCCCAGGACGAATGGCACGGGACAGTCTAAAGAAAATAGTTTTCGATATTTGGAGGGCCGAGAAAAGGCAAAGGGCGCTCCAAAAACAAAAACAAAACAATAAATAAATAGATAAAAAACTAAAGTGCTTTCGAGGTATTTGGCCACTGCCTCCTCTGCCTAAGATACCTACTAACATTGTATATTATAAAAGGCAGTTACGTGTGTATAATTTAGGTATTTAGTGGGTAAGAACGGTAAGGGCCAGTGCTATGACTGGCTAGAGTGTGAAGCTGTCCGTGGAGCCCAGATGGTTGGACGCTTCCTCAAAAAACGTGTGGAAGAACTTTTCACCACAAAAGAACTTATTCTTTGATCAAACTCGTGTGGAGGCAAAAATCGTAACATAAAAATCGTGCTGCTACTTCAAACAGTGTGGGAAAATCACTCCACGTTGCAAAAGTTTACTATACACATAGCGCAGCTTTTTGCCGAATGCCTGTCATTTTGGAGACATACAATGTGCACTGAAACTACAACGGTTGTACACTTTACAATAAAATGAATGTCATGAAAGTAAGTCGTAAAATATGCTTTGGTTCTACACAGAATTGACCGGAGAGAACTTGTTGAAACGCAAATGCTGGAATAAATAAACCGCTAATTTAACACAGAAAAACGCAATGTAAATTGGTTGAAGACTAGAGAAATTGGAATAAGGTAGGACAAATCTAGACGCTTTCTTATGAAAAGAAACTTTGACCAGGAGAAAAGGAAAAGAAGACCACTTAATTGCACTAAGGGCAGGAGGAAAAGAGAATTCTAAAGAAAAACTTGATATTCTTTGAGCCGCTGATCAAATGTTCGAATGTTTGTAAAGTAATCTGATCTTACTGAAGAGGAGATCAATGGTTCCATTTACTTCTAAACTGAATGCGTCAACCACTACCTTTCAATTTTCTTTGTATAAGTATTATTCTTCAATTCACCGGGTTTTTACAGTAGGCCCACTGTGATGTGCAGTTAGTTACACTTACTTCCATTAGGAATGTAAGGAATGCTATAATTAACATTCGTAGAGGAACTACGAAGTGTCTAACGCTATTTCCACTGTACAATTATTGCTTTGTCTCTCATAAAAATTCCATACATGAAAGGTCATTTTTATATTTGCAGCATGTTTTTCAACAATGTCTAGTTTAGAAAACGTAATTTGTTCTTTATTTAAGCCTCGTATCCAGAAAAGTGAACTCATCAAGTTGTTTCAGGCTTCATTTTTATGAGAGGCCTAATGCACAGTTATGCATAATGAGACCAAAGGACGTTCACGTCATTAGTTGTCTGACGAATATGTATTTTTTTTCGTGCTGTTCAGCATTTAATTACGTTGATCTTCCACTACTGAGTACAACAACAATAATAATAATAATAATAATACGTCTGTAAAAAAATTGAAAAACTTCGACAATAAGTATATTTTTAAGGGAACGGTAACTTAGGATGCCATTATCTCGCTTATGACATTTTGGCGCCTGGTCTAGTGATGCATAATATTGTCCAAATGACAGTTCTGCCTATCCATCTTCCTTCTGAACCCTGTGTACGCGGTACTGCCGCTATCTTTATCTGCACATATCCCTATCCTACGGTTTGTCACCACAGTATGTAAATTCTCTCTTAAGATCCCGGTTCTACCACTCAAAACACCATAATATGTTTTAAACCCATCCCCATGAACCACAGACATTGCCGAGGTGGGGTGGCTTGCGTGCCTCAACGATGCAGATGCAGCCGTACCGTAGGTGCAACCACAGCGGAGGGGTATCTGTGGAGAGGCCAGACAAACATGTGGTTCCAGAAGAGGGGCAGCAGCCTTTTCAGTAGTTACAGGGGCAACAGTCTGGATGATTGACTGAGCTGGCCTTGTAACATTAGCTCATGTGGCTTTGCCACACAGCTACTGCAAACGGCTGAAAGCAAGGGGAAACTACAGTCGCTACTTTTCCCGAGGACATGCAGCTCTACTGTATGGAAATATGATGGCATCCTCTCGGGTAAAATATTCCGGAGGTAAAATAGTCCCCCATTCGGATCTCCGGGCGGGGACTACTCAGGAGGATGTTGTCATCAGGAAAGACAATACTGACATTCTACGGATCGGAGCATGGAATGTGAGATCCCTTAATCGGTTAGGAAAATTAGAAAATTTAAATAGGGAAATGGATATGTTGAAGTTAGATATAGTGGGGATTAGTGAAGTTCGGTGGCAGGATGAACAGGATTTCTGGTCAGGTGAGTACAGGATTATAAATACAAAATCAGTTGGGGGTATCACAGGAGTAGGATTGATAATGAATAAGAAAATAGGAATGCGGGTAAACTACTATGACCAGCACAGTGATCGCATTATCATTGTCAAGATAGATACGAAGCCAACACCGACAACAGTAGTACAGGTTTATAAGCCAACTAGCTCTGCCGATGATGAGGAGATCGAATAAATATATAAGGAGCTAAAGAAAATTATTCAGACAGTTAAGGGAGAGGAAAACTTAATTGTGATGGGAGACTGGAACTCGGTAGTAGGAAAAGGAAGAGAAGGAAAAATAGTAGGTGAATATGGACTGGGCAGGAGGAATGAAAGAGGTAGTCGCCTGGTAGAATTTAGCACGGAACATGATTTAATCGTAACAAGCACGTGGTTTAAGAATCACAAAAGAAGGTTGTATACGTGGAAGAGACCAGGAAACACCGGAAGGTACCAGATAGATTTTATAATGGTGAGACATAGAATCCGGAACCAGGTGATAAACTGTAAGACAGACCCAGGGGCAGATATAGACTCTGACCATAACTTGTTAGTCATGAACTGTAGGCTGAAACTGAAAAAACTGCAGAAAGGTAGGAAAATAAGGAGATGGGACTTAGATAAATTGAAGGAAAGTGAAGTTCTGGAGATGTTCAGAGGGAGATTTAGGCAACAATTGACAGAAACAGGGGGAAATAAAACAGTAGAAGAGGAATGGGTAGCATTGAGAGATGAAATAGTGAAGGCAGCAGAGGACAAAATAGGTAGAAAGGCAAGACCTACAAAAAATCCTTGGATATCACAGGAAATACTAAATTTAATTGATGAAAGGAGAAAATATAAAAATGTAGTAAATGAAACAGGCAAAATGGAGTACAGACGACTAAAAAATGGGATTGACAGGAAGTGCAAAATGGCTAAGCAGGAGTGGCTAGAAGCCAAATGTAAATCTGTAGAAGAATGTATAAGAAGGGGAAAAGTAGATACCGCCTACAGGAAAATAAGAGACATTTGGGGAATGGGAAACCAGTTTTCAGCAAAGAAGGGAAAGCTGAAACGTGGAAAGAGTACATAGAGCAGCTCTACAAACTTAGAGACGATGTTGTAGGAAGAGAAGAGGAAGTGGATCAAGATGAAATAGGAGATTCTATACTGAGAGATGAATTTGACAGAGTCCTGAAAGACCTAGGTCGGAACAAGGCCCCAGGAGTAGATGACATACCCTCAGAGCTACTAAAGTCTCTGGGAGAGCCAACCATGACAAAACTATTTGAACAGGTATGTAGGATGTATGAGACTGGCGAAATACCCTCAGACTTTAAGAAAACTGTAATAATCCCCATTCCAAAGAATTGAAGTGCAGACAGGTGAGAATATTACAGAACCATTAGTTTGATAAGTCATGGTTGCAAAATTTTGATACGAATTATCTACAGGAGAATGGAAAAGCTGGTAGAACCTGACCTCGGGGAAGATCAGTTTGGATTCAAGAGGAACATAGGAACCCGGGAGGCAATATACTCACTTTACGTCTTATCTTAGAAGATAGGTTAAGGAAAGGCAAACCTACATTTTTAGATTTGGAGAAAGCATTTGACAATGTTGACTGTAATACACTCTTTCAAATTCTGAAGTCAGCAGGGGTAAAATATAGGAAAAGGAGAGTTATTTAGAACTTGTACAAAAGCCAGACCGCAGTTATTAGACTCGAAGGGCATGAAAGGGAAGCATCAGTTGGGAAGAGATTAAGACAGGGTTGTAGCCTTTCTCCTATGTTATTCAATTTGTACATCGAGCAGGCGGTGAAGGAAAGCTAGGAAAAATTTAAAATAGGGATTAAAGTACAGGGGGAAGAAATAAAAACATTGCGTTTTGCTGATGACACTGTAATTCTGTGAGAGACAAAAAAGGACCTGGAAGAGCAGTTAAATGGAATGGACAGTGTGTTGAAGAGAGCATATAAAATGAACATTAACAAGAGCAAAACAAAAATAATGGAATACGGTCTTAGAAAATCAGGCGATGCTGAAGGAATTAGATTAGATAACGAAACAATGAAGGTGGTAGATGAGTTTTGTTACTAGGGTAGTAAAATAACATGCGATGGTCGCAGTACAGAGGATATAAAATGCAGAATGGCAATGGGAAGAAAAGCATTTTTGAAAAAGAGAAATTTGCTAACATCGAATATTAATTTAAGTGTAAGGAAGTCTTTTCTGAAGGCATTTGTGTGGAGTGTTGCCTTGTACGGGAGTGAAACATGGACGATAAGCTGTGCGGACAGGAAGAGAATAGAGGCTTTTGAAATGTGGTGCTACAGAAGAATACTGAAGATTAGGTGGGTAGATCGCATAACTAATGAAGAGGTACTGAACAGAATTGGCGAGAAAAGGAATTTTTGGCATACCCTGACTAAAAGAAGGGATCGCTTGGTTGGACACATTCTTAGACATCGCGGAATAGTAAATTTAGCATTGGAGGGAAGTGTGTGGGGTAAAAATCATAGAGGGAGACCAAGAGACGCGTATAGTAAGCAGAGTCAAGTGGATGTATACCCGGGCCGCTGAAACTTTGCACATGACGTTTACAAATAACAAGTGAAGAGCAATAAGCGCGAGGCCTTAGTCGCTAGGAACGATCCAATCACAGCGCGGTAAACACTTCCAGTGATCACGTGCCGTGACGTCAACGTTCCCGCGTTGCCGACTTTGTTCAGTTCTAACGTAAACAAAGTTGTGTATCGTGTTTATGTTGTCCTTTTTTCTCTGCGATTTGTTTTACTGTGAGTGGTTTAACTTTCCGAGTTCAAGTAATTAGATAATGTCACCGAAAAGACGTTTGTCTAGTGACGTTTTATGAGTAAGTCCTCAATTTCGTATGAATTAACGAAGCATATGCTCTGAGCAGGAAGTTCATTCTCGCTTCAAATGATCGGAAAGAAGTTGTGGTTACAAGAAAGAAATATTACTTCAGATATGTCAATGGCAAAACTTTTTATATTCGCTCGTGAAACAAAATAAGCCTGTTACACCCACATATGCAGTAGACGAAATAGCAAATGAGCTACGCCACAATGAAATAAATCTGTCCCCATTTCACTGCCGTTTAGGTATGGTGTGACGTGAAGAAATACTTCTACATCTACATCTACATACATACTCCGCAATTCACCGTAAGGTGCGTGGCGGAGGGTACACTGTACCACTACTAGGCATTTCCTTTCCTATTCCACTCCCAAATTGAACGAGGAAAAAAAGATTGCCTATATGCCTCCGTACGAGCCCTAATTTCTCTTATCTTGTCTTTGTGATCTTTACGCGAAATGTAAGTAGGCGGCAGCAAGATCGTACTACACTCAGCTTCAAATTCCGGCCCTCTAAATTTACTTAACAGAAATTCACGAAAAGAACGTCGTCTTTCTTCCAGCGATCCCCAATTGAGTTGCCGGAGCATTTCCGTGACACTCGCGCATTGGTCGAACCTACCGGTAACAAATCTAGCTGCACGCCTCTGAACCGCCTCTATGTCTTCCTTCAAACCGATCTGCTGCGGGTCCCAAATACTTGAGCAATACTCAAGACGTGGTCGTACAAGCGTTTTATACGCAGTCTCCTTTACAGGTGAAGTACATCTTCCCAAAATTCTCCCGATAAACCGAAGTCTGCTGTCCGCCTTACTCACAACTGTCCTTACATGCTCGTTCCATTTCATATCGCTCTGCAATGCTACGCCTAGATATTTGAACGACGCGACCGCATCAAGAAGCTCACTACTGATGCTGTATTCGAACAATATAGGATTGTTTTTTCTACTCATGCGCATCACCTTACATTTTTCTACATTGAGAGCTAGCTGCCATTCTTCGCACCAACTAGAAATTTTGTCTAAGTCAACCTGTATGCTATTACAGTCAGTTACAGACGACACCCTTCCATACACCACAGCATCATCAGCAAACAGCCGCAAATTACAACTTACTCTGTCCATCAGATCATTTATATAGATAGAAAATAATAGCGGTCCTATCACACTCCCCTGGGGCACGCCTGACGATACACTCGTCTCTGATGAACACTCGCCGTCGAGAACAACGTACTGCGTTCTATTACTTAGGAAGTCTTCCAGCCAGTCACAAATCTGTGAACCTATTCCATAAGCTCGTATCTTTGTTAGCAGTCTGCAGTGTGGCACCGTGTCGAACGCCTTTTTGAAGTCGAGAAAAACACAATCCGCCTGTTGCCCTTCGTCCATGGCTCGCAAGATGTCATGTGAGAAAAGGGCAAGCTGAGTTTCACATGAACGATGTTTCCTAAACCCGTGCTGATTCATGGAAAGAAGCTTTTCCGTTTCAAGGAAATTTACTATATTCGAACTGAGAATGTGCTCCAAAATTCTACATGAAACTGATGTCAACGATATTGGCCTGTAATTGTATGGGTCAGTTCTCTTTCCTTTCTTATACACGGGAGTCACCTGCGCTTTTTTCCAATCACTAGGAACTTTGCGCTGAATTAAAGACTCGCTATAAATGCAAGCTAAGTAGGGGGCCAATGCCGCAGAATAGTCTTTGTAAAACCGAACTGGTATTCCATCCGGACCAGCAGACTTTTTCGTATTTAGCTCTCTCAGCTGCTTCTCTACACCGGAAATACCTATTGTTATGTCTCCCATTTCGGAATTAGTACGTTGATCAAATGATGGTATATTTGTGCGGTCCTCCTGCGTAAAAGATTTCTTAAAGGTTAAATTTAGAACTTCAGCTTTCCGTTTGCTTTCTTCTATTACTGCCCCGGAATGATCAACTAGTGACTGGACAGTGGGCTTTGACCCGCTTATCGATTTTACATAGGACCAGAATTTTTTCGGGTTCTCGGAAAGATCTTTTGCTAAGGTATGGCTGTGATAATTATTGTATGCTTCACGCATCGATCTTTTTATAGACGCACGAATCTCTACTAACTTTTGCCTAACTTAAGGAACAATAAGTCTTTCACAATAATAGAGGTGGAAAAGCTGTTGCATGAAGCTGTTGCCAATGTGGTTGCTGCATCTTGGGAAAAAAAGGGGGGGGGGGGGGGTCGAACACGTTGAAAAACTGATTCGGGCAGCGCAAACAATGGAAGGGATCATCAGTAATCATGAGCAGTTAATGATTTGTCTTGGTGAGGACGTTTTTGGCAGTGAAGATGGGGAGCTGGATGTAATTCTACCATTGTCGCTGTACATTGGTGAGTGAAAAGCATTCTGATTATAAAGTGTAGAGAGAGAAGTTACTGTCTTGATTATTGTTTATTTCGTATCTGTCGTGATCCAATGCTTATTTTCTGTATTATTGTGCTCCGTTATTGAAAGCGTGTGCATTGTTGTGCTCTGGTCTTCATTAATATGCCGTTAATTAATTGCTGCTCAAGAACGAATTATTATATACACTTTTATTACTCAACAGCATACATTTACGAGATGCAACTGAAAACCGTTTCGTCTGCTGTGTGTATAGAGGCTAGTGTTGCAACGTCGCTAAAGCAGTGTAGCCAACTTAACTCGCAGTAACGCGAAACGTCAAGTGCAATGTTTCAGCGGCCCGGGTATAGGTTGCCGTTCTTATGAGGAGATGAAAAGGCTTGCTCAGGATAGAGTAGGGTGGAGAGCTGCTTCAAACCAGTCTCTGGACTGAAGACCATAACAACAACATGTTTTAAACAGAAACTCACTTATTAATTTTTGTGGTTTCCATAGTAGCTGTTTTATCGTAATCATCACTTTTGGACACAAACACTAAAGTCCACACATACCACATTTTACCCATGTACGCATTTTGGACGTGTGAGGTGCCACTTAAAGAACACAGGACTGCAGATATAAATCCTCTGCTTGTGGCTATTGTTTTCTGTGAGTGCCGGAAGAGAGCTTCTCAGAATCGTCCGCTCGGAAGTAATTCCGGTAATGTAACTTACATTTAACGATGCAGCATGTACATTGCTTGGCCATCAAAAATCGAGAAGGACCAGATATAACAGAGGCAAATTTATATGTGAGATAGCACGTTATACAAAAGTCGCATGATTTAAAATACAATTCCAAAACTGTGAGGAGTACAAACGGCCACACCCATCCGCGCTACGTAAAGAAATCGATAACGCGCGGAGCGCACTAGCTGAAACGTCCGAAACCCACGACAGGCGGAAGGAAACTGTCGTGGCCCACGCAGTCGCGTAGCTCGGCAGTTTGACGCCCGGTGCAACGATTTAACTTGTTACGACTCTCCTCCCGCCAACCCCACAAAAACAATTGCTTTTTTTATTTTTATTTATTTATTTTTGTGTTGGGGGCGGGGGGAGGTGGTGGAGTTGGAGGTGGGGCTACTCTTTTATACAAGTGGTCAAGTGCCAAATATATCGTGGTAACTGTTTAAAACATTTTTGTTAATAAGTAGGGAAAGCTGAAAAGTGGAAAGAGTACAAGGAGGAGCTCTACAAAGGAAATGAAGTTAGAGAAAATGTTGTAGGAAGGGAAGAGGAAGTAGATGAAGATGAAATAGGAGATACTATACTGAGATATGAATTTGACAGAGCCCTGAAAGACCTAGGTTGGAACAAGGCCCCGGGAGTAGATGATATTCCCTCAGAACTAATAAAGTTTGTGGGAGAGTCAGCCATGACAAAACTGTTTCACATGGTGTGTAAGATGTATGAGAGAGGCGAAATACCCTCCCACTTTAAGAAAAATGTGATAATCCCCATTCCAAAGAAATCAGGCGCAGGCAGGTGTGAAAATTACAGAACCCACAGTTTGATAAGTCACGGTTCCAAAATTTTAACAGGAATTACCTACAGGAGAATGGATAAGCTGGTAGAAGCTGACCTCGGGGAAGATCAGTTTGGATTCAGGAGGAACATAGGAACGCGGGAGGCAATATACTCACTTTACGTCTTATCTTAGAAGATAAAGGAAAGGCAAACCTACATTTTTAGATTTTGTAGATTTGGAGAAAGCTTTTAACAATGTTGGTTGGAATAAACTATTTCAAAATCTGAAGTCAGCAGGGGTAAAAGACATGGAAAGAAGAGTTATTTACAACTTGTACAAAAGCCAGACCTCAGTTATTAGACGCGAAGGGCATGAAAGGAAAGCATTAGTTGGGAAGGGAGTAAGACAGGGTTGTAGCCTTTCTCCGATGTTATTCAATTTGTACATCGAGCAGGCGGTGAAGGAAAGCAAGGAAAAAAATTGGAATAGGGATTAAAGTTCACGGTGAAGAAATAAAAACATTGCGTTTTGCTGATGACCATGTAATTGTCAAAGACAGTAAAGGACCTGGAAGAGCAGTTGAATGGAATGGACAGTGTGTTGAAGAGAGCGTATAAAATGAATATTAACAATAGCAAAACAAGGGTAATGGAATGCAGTCTAAGAAAATCAGGCGATGCTGAAGGAATTAGATTCGGTAACGAAACAATGAAGCTGCTAGATGAGTTTTGTTACTTGGGTAGTAAAATAACACATGACGGTCGCAGTACAGAGGATAAAAAATGCAGAATGGCAATGAAAAAAAAAAAAGCAATTTTGAAAAAGAGAAATTTGTTAACGTCGAAAACAGTATTAATTTAAGTGTAAGGAAGTTTTTTCTGAAGGCATTTGTGTTGAGTGTTGTCTTGTACGCTAGTGAAACATGGACGATAAATAGTACGGAAAGGAAGAGAATGGAGGCCTTTGAAAGGTGCTGCTACAGAAGAATGCTGAAGATTAGGTGGGTAGATCGCTTAACTAATGAAGAGGTACTGAACAGTATTGGTGAGAAAAGGAATTTTTGGCACACCTTGACTAAAAGAAGGAATCGCTTGGTAGGACACATTCTTAGACATCGGGGAATCGTTAGTTAGCTTTGGAGGGAACTGTGTGGGGGTAAAAATCGTCGCAGAGAGAGACCAAGTGACGCATATAGTAAGCAGATTAAAATGGATGTGGGTTGCCGTTCTTATGTGGAGATGAATAGGCTTGCTCAGGATAGAGTAGGGTGGAGAGCTGCATCGAACTAGTCTCCGGACTGAAGACCATAACAACAAGAAAGTACCTGAAAACCCGGGGTTACCCGGTCATTTGTATATTTAACCCCTTTCTTCTGTCCACCTCATTCTTTCTTTCTGTTCAACCCTCCCTCCTATCAAAATCGAATGTTAGTAGACCTTCTGGAACAAACTGCTATGGTCATCAGTCTCTAGAATTACAGACTACTTTAACATTCGCTAAGGACAACAAACAGACAAACAAACAAACACACACACACACACACACACACACACACACACACACACACACACACACACACACACACTTGCCTGAGGGAGGGCTCGAACGTCCGACGGGAACGGCAGCGTGATGCCTTAGACCACGCGGCCATTCCTCGCGGCCCCCAGCCATCTCGCGGCCATCTCGTCTATATCCATCTCCTCCTCTCTGTAGATCTCTTACTCACTCTATCTATGAAATATTACATATATGTAGCAACTATTATGGTGAGCTCTGAAATGGTAAAAACGTACCTACTTTCATTGTGATTCGTTACACGGCGTTGATGTTCGTTGTACCTTTTGCTTTGCGCGGTACGAAATGTAATCTAGTCAGTGTGCAAAATATAATCAAGATCGAAATGAAACTGTAAATTTTGTCGAGGTCCCTAAGTAAAGTACTTTCCGTCAAGCACCATACGAAATTTTTAGACAGTGGACTTCGTTTGGTTTTGAAGGTCAAATGCCCAGAACTGCAGCTAGATTGGAAGAATACTGTAGATTTGTGTGCAATACAAACATAGGGACACACTAAACATAAAAACTTGTTTTTATATAAAGTCTTACGAGTTATTACACGGTGTTGCACGGGTAGGTATTTTTTTTTCATTCTTATATTAGTTCATTTTCTTCGTACCCTTGAGTCATCGCCTTCAGTCCCATTCTCTGTTTCACCTACATCTCTCGTGACTTTCAACCTGTACTTTCGTTTCAAACGGTCAATCCTTATGACGTCATTTCTCCTGAACGATGAGTAACAATAATGAAATTTTCCCAGGGTCGTAGAGTGCAAATAGGGTTGGTAGTTAAGAAATCGCAAATTAAAACGGTTTGACTAAGTGAGCGGTTTTTTCAAAAAGTTCAAATGATAGTCATCAGTCTCTAGGCTTACAAACTAATTTACACTGAGAACAAAACACACACACACACACACACACACACACACACACACACACACGCACACACAGGCGCTGCATGCGTAACGTGCTCCACTCTGTTGTGTACGTGTCACTGATCATGCAGGGACTACGTGTGCTTGTCGAAGGACTACGTTCTATCGACTGAATGTCTTCCACTTCATCCAGTCTGTTCATTTACACGTTAAGATACAGTATGGCTGCCGCGCACTGCACTAGTATGACATTGTATAGAACACACGAGTAAACACACTTTGCTAGCCTGCGGATGGGAAATCATATACTGTATTCTCTTTAGTCAGCAGCAGCGTTTCTATTAAAAACCACACACAAATACCTTATCGGCATATTCATTATGTGTAAAGATGAAGAGTTGGCAAACAAAACACTAGGGAAACTTTGAACTAAAGCTGGACTTTACAACGTTAACAATACTCTATTCGATAAAGACGCCCATAGCAACTAAGGTACCAACTCCCAAAACGAAACTGCATTGTAATCGGTTGTGTGCAGTGGCGTAACTAGCACTTGGCTTTGGGGGGGGGGGGGGGGATAGATCAGCTTGACGAGAAAAATTTTAGTTTCCAGACAGACTACCATCTACCACTCCCGTTGAAGAAACTAATTCACTCCCATCCAATGAAAGCTTATGGTAAAACAACCCAAGTTTCCAATTTTTACCTTTACCAGATTGCTGCTATACGATTTCTTTTTCTTCTCTCTCTCTCTCTCTCTCTCTCTCTCTCTCTCTCTCTCTCTCTCTCTCTCTCTCTTTCTTCTTGTTGGGATCTGGGGCGGGTTCTATCCCCCTCATCTCCCCCCTCCCCATAGTTACGCCACTGGTTGTGTGCATGACGTTTTCATTGCAGATCTATACTACCACGTCTTAAAATACGAGGGTTGGAACTTAAATTGTGGCAACTATTTATTCACAACCGATACAAAAGCGTTACATATTTGCACCTGTTACTGACTTTCGAAGTAGTCACCAGTGTTGTGTAGAACCAGTTACCAGCGGCGTGGAAAGCGTAGTAAGCCGTTAGCAGAGCCTGTTCTGTTGATTGTGCGAATAGAGCGGTCTACTGCCTGTCGAATCTCTGGAACAGTTCGGAAGCGAATGCCATGAAGTGGATGCTTCATCTTCGGTATTCAAAATCAGTCGCAACGACTGAAGTCCGGGGAGTATGGTAGATGGTAGAGTGTTTCCCAGTCCCATCGACAGAAGCGGGGAGTATCGTCGATGGTACACTTCCCAGTCCCATCGACCGAACAGAGCACTCACAGCTCACGCTGTATGAGCACCCATTGTTGCGCAAAATGACGGATTGTGTGCGCAGAAAGTGCTGCCGCTTCTTTCGCAAAGCTGGTCGGTCATGCTCCAAAAACGAACAGTAACACTGTGCTAGGACGACCTGCCCGATGCATGTCTGGCACAGTTTGGCGAACTTCGTTTCCTAAACATTTGGCGCATACACCCCGTTGGAAAACATTTTACATAAGTTTCCTTTGCAAGTAGCACGCTATGTTGACATTTATTTATTACAACGTTCACCCGGTTGTCCTCGCGATTTGGTTGCTGCTTCTACTGTTACTGACTTATAGCAGTTACTGACAATACCTATAGCTTTGACATGGGGGTGTCCAATAGTGCTCTTGAGACAGGTAAACTATTTTTCCCTGTAACTTCGTTCACGCTATAACAAGGTATTACTGTTAACCCCAATAAAATCAAGCAAAAATCCTACAAACTCGTTGAAATCTATTACATCAATAAATGGAAAGTGTTCTGGTCCAGATCCGTTGGGAGTGGCCGAGCGCTCTAAGGAGCCATGCTGCGGAGTGCACCGCTGCTCCACGTCGGAGGTTCGAGTCCTCCCTCGGGTACGGGTGTATGTATTGTCCTTAGTATAATTTAGTTTAAGTAGTTTGTGCCGCGGCGGATTACAGTAATGTGACATCTAATCTCAAATTTTCAGGTGGGTTTTTACACTGTTCCTAACAAGGATTTTTTAATCAAATTGCGTGCCTACGATTTATCGACTCATTTGTGTGACTGGATACATGATTTCCTATAAAGATCGCAATTCACAGCAATAGACGGAAAATCAGAGTAATGTTTTGATATATAGTGTCCCCTAGAAAGTGTCATAAGTCCTCTGCTTCTCCTAATGTACATGAATGATCTAGGAAATAAACTGAGCAACGTCTTAGGTTGTTTGCACATGGTTTTTTTTTTCAGTCTAATGAAATCAGTAAATCAGTACTATTTACAATATGTTCTATACAAGGTATCTGTAGTGTGCGAAAGGCAGCAACTGACTATGCATTAATTCAAAATAACTTATACGTTTCATAGTAGTTTCAAATGTGACAATTCAGGAACACGCTCAGATATAGGGCACAGCTATTGTTTTGTTGAATCATACCTCCATACAGATCATTGATATGCAAACCAAGTACGTTCCATGGCCACAATTTTGAGGCACATGGTTTAAGAAAGCGGATATTAGCACATATTCTAGTTTTATTATTATTATTTTCCTTCTTTAATTGTAAGCTAAGGGGGGGGGGGTGTCCGGACCTCCTAAACCCCTTCCTTATATACGTCCATGTCTACTGTTGTCGAGTTGGTAGTACTGCACTTTCGAAACAACTGTATTACAATGTTGTGCATATTATGGCTATTATCAATTTCCTGACAATATCTGCCATGCTCCTTGAAAAAGTGCGTTATTTCTGTCAATTTTCTGTTACTTTTAAATTACACTTAAATGCATAGAACACAGCAAGGAGTCATCTGCTAGTTTATATGCACTTGTTGCGTTGCAAACACTCATGATAAAATTAAAACCATCTGATCAGTCGAGAAGGTAGTGTCTGGTCAACAACAGCAGGTAGGGGATATAATGTCAGTGCGTAGTAGAAATGTTTCTGTTACTGGTAAGTTAGATGTAAGTGCAGCATTCAATAATCACTTTTTTTTGCCATCCGGTTTTTCTAAAGTTATTGAAAAGGCTGTATACTCAAGATTAATTGTTCAGTTCACATAATTTGTTGTCAACCGTACAGTTTGGTTTTAGAAGTGATTTAAGGACTTAGAATGTTATATTTTCGTTTCTTTGTGAGGCACTTCAGGGTTACATAAAAGGCCAGGGACATTAGGACATTGGAATTTGATTGGGTTGATCACAAAACATTCTTGCAGAAGTTGCAACATTATGAAATACGAGTAGCAGCTCGTACGTTAATAACAGACAACAGTGCTGAAAGTGGCTATGACGTACAATCACAATGAGGCACAGATAAGTGTGGTATGCCCCACAGGTCTGTTTTGGGATCGCTGCTGTTTCCTACTTTTATATAAATGATACGCCTTCGAGTATAACAGGTGATTGTAATTTTTGAGTAAAACTCGGTTTCTAACACTTAATGAAAGCTAACAGTACACATAATTGGCATATAAGTGAGACTGAACAGTTCAGATTTCTAGCTGTTCAGATAGACAGTAAGCTGTCGAGGAAAGCTGATGTTCAGAATCTTGTTCAAAAACTAAATTCTGCTTTATTTACCATTAGAACAATATCTGAAATAAGTGATTTTTCAACACGAAAAGTAATGTACTACGCTTACTTTCGTTCACTTATGACGTTATTTTTTGGGGTAACTCGACTGAAACAAAAAGGATATTTTTAGCTCAGAAACGGGCGGTTCGAGCAATATGTGGGGTAAGTCGACCCCTTTTCAGTAGTCTGGGTATTTTGACACTGGCGCCACAATAATTTTTTCTTTAATGTTTTTGTTGTTAATAATATCAGCTTATTCCCAAGAGTTAGCAGCTTTCACCCGGTGAATACAAATATAAGTCGAATCTACATTTGCATAACACCACCTTGACACTTGTACAGAAAGGTGTGCAGTATTCTGCTGCCACAAGAACTGAAGAAACTTGGTATTAACCCACGCGCTTTCAAATCTAAATTGATGAGTTACCTCATGGCTCACTCCTCTTATTCTGTCGACGAACTCCTGGAGAAGTTAAACAATTAAGCTACTTCCATTTTTTTTCTCGTGTCGTTATTGATTCTTTTCACTTAGGCTTAAGATTGTCATATGCAGGACTAGAAGTTTTTCGATTACCATTATTGCGTTAAACTTCTTGTATTGATTGGTTCCATGAGCATGGAGTCTTACTCCTCCATTAGGTCCTGCGGAACAGAAAACGATATTATTATTTTCGTTTGTGGCAAATTCCTATCTTGGGGGAGTTAAAACAGTCACATTTCTTACAGGTGCCTGTACCATCATGTTTGTTATAACTTTTCAGGAATAAAAAGCGAGACTCCTCAGAATGTAAAACAGCACACACATCTGAACGTAAAACAGCACACACATTTGCTTCTTAAAGCGAAGCAAACCCGACCTGAACGCCTTCGCAAAATGTACATTTCCAGCACTTATGTATGTGTCAGTTGAGGTTTTCGTATTATAATACAACAGGAGACAGAATGTAGAATTATCAATTTGGTGTAACAGACTGCATTGGTCTAAACGAATGTGATTTAATTCATTTGTACAAATATGACCTGACGTAAACATTTTAATTTTGCCGAAACTACTCATGTATCTGTTACGATCCGGACAAATAAATTATTCTACAATACTACTGTCTCATTAAAAAGAAAAATACGCACTCTTTTAAGAAAACGGCACAAAAATCATTTATAAATAATTCAAGATGGTTACGTACAAAGGAAAAAAGTATTGTTGATGATAGTCTCGTCGAATCAGACGCAGTTTAGTGGCAAATTCGTGACAGAGCAATACCAACAATGACTCCGATTACACTGTAGCAGATATACAATAAAAGGAAACACTTTTGTTTTACCCTTTGTGGCCCAAGGAGCCAAACTGAGGTTTGAAACATTTATTTTGTATAATTACATTACAAGAGATATATAAAACTAATATATAAAGTGAGAAAAATACTCGAGTGTTATATATTCATTTATAACACATGGTTATGCAGTGAAACCAGTGGTCCAGTACATAAAGTTCTGTCACACTGAACTCAACAGGATTTGTTATACAAAGCAAAACTACATATATTTCGCATCATCATTTGTAACAGTTCTGGAGGGAACAGTGTTAGAAAAACGTCTGTTTTTCTCTGTCCTGTTCAATATTACTGCCTGTATCACCACAAAACTGCTTTCGACCCTTGTAAATTGGAAACTGTTCCCATACAACAGCCCCATCAGCTGTTTCCAGCACATCTTGCTCTTCATTTGGAGCGTCACATGCAGTTACAGAAGGTGGTACAGCATCATCAAAACAAAGTCGGTTTGGTGCTTCAGAAATTTATATTTCGTTGTCACCACTTTCACTTTCTCATATGCAAGGCTCAGTAACACTTGGTATGTCATCAAGTATTTGCATCAGCATTTCGGTATTCAGTTCACTTGCTTTGAATCTTCCTCTAGAAGCCATGATCAAACACAATAGTTCTACACCTACAACAAAGAACAGCCCTCACTAACCGATGTCACAGTGGTTTGGTAGTGAAACCACACATCTTTTGTGTTTACATAAATAATATGTAAGTATGGATCAAAGTAAAATATTAGTCTACATTGCATAACCTTTCGTAACTTTACAGTACTACGCCAACTCGGAATATAATGCAGCGGAAAACACAATATATGTAACCTCATGATCTACAGCAACAGCTAACACCGGCACACACTACGCAGCTGAATGCCTTTGTGGACTTTCCGCGCAAACGTAGAGCCCGAGCCGCCAGAGTTGTTTTTCTTGACGATAGAGGCTAGCAGATTCCAGTGCCGTGGTGGTTATACAGAGCAGCCACTCAGCCGCTTTTGAAACATTAAATTGAAGATGGTCTCACTGTGAAACCAGTTGTACGCAAAGGGCTAAACGCTACCTTCGCGGTAAAATGCGCGCGTAGAATGGGTCAACCGCAGCCCTTTAAATTCTCTAGTTGCCAGAGCACTCCGTAAGTGTCAGGAATAAAGACGAGGAAAAATACGAGCTGTAGCACACACGTGTATTTGACATCGGACTCACATAACGAGTTTCCTGATAAGCAGGGCTGCGGTGGAGACTTGAGAGAGGGATCTATCTGTGAGCAGACGGAGGCGGCCAGTTCGGAGGTGACGTCAAGGGACTGGCCGCCGTCTTTAACGTCTAATCTCTGGCAAGTGAGCGGGCGGCCAAGGGCGGCGTTGCCGTCTTACAGCAGCCAGCTGTGGCCGGAGATGGTAACGGGATGGACTATGGCACAAATTAACTCATGTGTGTGATCCCCAGCAGCTAGTATCAATTGCATTAACAGTGACGCTTTAGCTACTTGTTCTGACAGTAAATGAGACGGCTGAAAATTTGTACCCGGGGCTTTTATTTACTAGGATGTATCCTATAGAGGTCTAACTGGAGAATGCACGGAGGTCCGTGGCAGTCCGATAGATAATTTCGCACCTTAGTGCATTCGATTTTCTTCGCGCTCGTTCGAGAATGCCGTACTCGAAATGGCCGACCGTGTACTCTAACGAAAGGGTAAACCTAGTGTTCTGATTTCCGTGCTTTACAAAGACTTGGAGATGTAAATACTAAGCACATCGTATTTTGAAACAAAACGTTTCACTTTCTTTGAAAAAAATTGTTACTTTTCATTTAGCATTTTTTTGTGTTTTTCGTTATACTTTACTGCAAATGAGATGTAATTAAACCTACAGAAGAGTTTTGGAAATTACGCTGGGTACATTTCTGTCGTTTTCACAAGTAAATACGAGTTAGTGTCGCATTTGCAATGCAACAAAAGTAGCGCAAGTTTAGCTTATACTGCCAAGTAAAGCGAATTACTAGGTATCAGTCCTGGCAGAGGTGCCCACAGGGTTGAAGGGGGGGGGGGGGGGGTCGAGGGCGGGGCGGGTGAAAAATTAGTACCTTTGCCCAGCCTGGGGTGGGTACTTACAAAAATATTTACAAAAAGTAAAATAAAAGATAATTTCAATATTAAATGGCAAAACAGGGTCTAATATCTCGGTTGTGGATGGAGTTGGGGGGGGGGGGCTGAGAGTCATTGGCCAAGGGGGCGGGGGCACCTCAGAGTTCTGGATATGGTCACTTTCAGAAAAACCCCTAAAGACATACAAATTTTCTCTGTGTCGACCGAAGTATCTCCTTACGGTAGCAAATGCCTCATATCATATCGTATCGTATCAGACAAGAAATTCTTATTTATTATGACGTTGCGAGAACAGAGGTTGCGGGCGCATAGCTGACTGGCTCGCTGCTTCGGGCTGGGGCCCCAGCGGCTACCCAGTCAGCTATGCGCGCGCAACCTACTCTGCCTGACGTCACGAGAGCGCCGCGGCCTTCTCTGATTTTTTTTTCTTTTGTGTGTGTGTGTGTGTGTGTGTGTGTGTGTGTGTGTGTGTGTGTGTGTTATAGGGCGCAAAACTTCTTAGGTCATTAGCGCCCAACACTGCCCATAGTAAAGTCGAACCGGGGTTAGAGCTTAAATGGCTTTTGCTATATTTGCACAATGTATAAGAAGTAAAACTCGGTCAGCAGAATGCGGATCATCAGCTGAAATATCAGACATTTCAAATAGTAAACATAGATCATGACGAAGACGATTAAAAACGGACATTGCACTAAAAGGTGGTACACAGTGAAAGATTCATCAGAGTACTCACATAAGGGAGCAGGATCACCACGAAGTAAATACTGATGGCTACAACGGCAGTAGCGAATACGAATCCGGGACAGAACAATCTCCTCTCGGCGAGAGGGTCGAAATGACGTTGACCACAGATCAGGCACAGGTTTAATGGCTCGCAATGTGTTCCTTGACAGGGATGAGCAATGTAAAAACCAACGTGAGATGATACGCCGGGAGACGCCAGCACGAAGGTCATCAGAGGTAGTTGTAAAGGTAGACAGCCGAGGGAGGAGAACTGCGTCCTTGGCAGTCGTATCCGCAGGCTCATTTCCCAACACTCCCACGTGGCTAGGGTCTCTCAGAAGCGTCACAGTAGTTCCGCTCGCTGAAAGAGGTAAGACAATTGTGGATGCTTTGTACCAGGGGATGGACAGGATATAGCGTGCGGAAGCTCAAAAGAGCACTCAGAGTGTCCGAGCAAATGACACACTTATTGAGCGAGTTGCGTCGGATGTATTGGGTAGCTTGATATAATGCATACAGCTCAGCTGTAAAGTTGGAACACCACTCAGGAAGATGATATTTAAACGAGGCGTTGCCAAGCACAAAGGCACACCCAACACCACGGTCTGTCTTTGAGCCATCAGTGTAGATGAACAAATTGTCATCAAATTTGAACCGGAGGGCGAGAAATTCTCTCCTGTAAACGAAACTAGGTGTGGAGTCCTTTGGAAGAGAATGAAGGCCCAGGTAAACACGTCTAGGTGGAGGTGATCATACGCAGTGATACACAGCTACTGTGGAGGGCGCGATAGGCGAGGCCGCGTGTAACATACTCGACCGACGCGACGGAGCCTACATGGAGCACCATCCCGCTCCGCGATTTCATACTCTAAACAATCGCACCCGAGCGCGGCGCGCTCAAGCGATTACGAACGAGCAAAATCCCCAATATGGAGACCTCATGCATCCTAATGAATCGACCCAGCCCCCCCCCTCCCACGCCCCCCCATCCCCCACCCCCCCACACACACACACACACGCCAAACAGCTGCGGTAATCGGTTCCTACTTCCTACAATTACGATGTATCTAAACTACCTTGTGCGTGACATGACGCCTCAGACTATGCGGCCATTTCCGCGGAGCATGAAGTAGTACACCTCCAAAAAGCATCACACTCCTGTTGTAATGAAGACACTGGACTCGCATTCGGGAGGACGGTGGTTCGAATCCACCTCCGGTCATCGAGATTTAGGCTTCCCGAGATTTCCCTGAAACACCCGAGTCAAATGCATGCGTGGTTCCTTTGAAGGGCATGACTGAATTCCTTCATCCTTACCCAAAAATTCGAGTGTGAGCTGCGCCTTTGATTATGACCACGCTGTCGACGAGACGTTAAACCATAAGCTCTCTTCCTTCCTTTTTTCGCGATCGGAATGGCACATCGCACTTTCCGCCTTGTTTCACAGTATGAGCTGAAGACTTCTGCCACACGCTGAACGGGTGACGGACTTGTACGACACAAAAATACGAAAGCTGACTCCACGATACAAATGTCAATTGTTTTGATGACTATGTCTAAAAAGAGCTCAAACATCGCTGCACATGTTGCCAAAAATTTTTTTTTAATGTAACTGGTTTTTCAACAATAACACTTGATGGATGCGCTTCGTTCCTTGTGTAGGCGGTACTGCCATTACGTGTAACTATGCATATCGCTATGCTGTGACTTGTTACATCAGTGTCTACCGTTCATATGCTTTTAAAGCTATGGGAACAAACTGCAGTGGTCAATGAATCCTAGACTTACAAATTAGGAGGGCTGGAACTTAAAGAAGTAGCAACATTGCTTTGCAGACACTACGCAATAGAATCTACTATTGTCACATAGCACACGTTGTTGATGTACCTACCTTTCCTCCGAGCAAATGGACTCGCCCGTTCTACGTCACCGGCGCGCGCACAATCGACGGAAAGTCACTTCTGAGCGAGCGGTCTAAACTAACGGTGTCACTATGGTTTAAAAACAGGAACAACGGAGCTGGATCAAGACAACATGCCAAAGGTCGTACAGCACGATAGTGTGACTAAGGTCTTCAAGAGGCGTGCGGGGAATCGGCATTGCCGTACACGACAGTGGCACGTTGGTAAAAGCTTTCAAAAAGGTCAGCAAACTGTGACAAACATGCATCGGGTTGGTCGTCCTAGCGTCTTTGAAGTAGAAGTGCATACTGTTGCCGCGTTAGTGGACAGAGATGGACCCAGTCGATTCGTGAGCTCGCCCACGAAACCGGATTACCGCATAAGACTGTGCTTCGCATCCTGAAAGAACGCCTGGCCATACGGAAAATTGCATCGAGATGGGTTCTGTGTGATTTGACGGAAATGCAGAAATGGACGCGTCACGACGCTGCTCAGACGTACTTTGAGCGCTATGAGTGGGAAGAAGAGGCTTTCTTACGCCGTATCGTAACACTGGATGAGATATGGGCCACATCGTACGAGCCAAAACTGAAACGCCAATCCAACGAATGACGTCATTAAGGGTTGCCGCGAAAGTCGAAAGTGAGTCAGAAGCCCAGTATGATGAAAGTTATGGTGATTCTCGTGTATGAGTGTGTGTTATCCTAACTCATAACGTTCCTCCACGGCAGACCGTCAATGCACAGTATTACTGTTCGATTTTGGAGCATCACCTGCGACCAACTTTGCGAAAGAAGAGGCGACACTTTCTACTGAATCCACCTATCACCTTACACGACAATGCGCGGGCGCATACAGCGGAAGCTGTGGCTGCTCTGTTCGGTCGATGGGACTGCGAAGTACTGTACCATCTACCGTACTCCCCGAACTAAAGTCCTTGTGACTTTAATTTGATTTAGAACGTGAAGGAATCACATCGTGACATTCGCTTCAGAACTTTTCCAGAGATTCGACAGGCAGTTGACCGCTCCATTCGCACCAAGAACAGAACAGGCTCTGCTAACAGTATACTATGCATTCCACATCGCTTTCAACGGGTTCTACACAATGCTGGCTAGTGACTACGTTGACGGACAGCAACAGGTCCAAACATGTAACACTTTTGTATAGGCTGTGAATAAATAGTTGCCGCTTTTGAAGTTCCAGCCTTCGTATTTAAACTAACTCATAGTAAGGTCGACAGACACCCATGCCCGAGGGAGGTCTAACTTTTGACATTCTCATGCGGATCAGTGTTTACCTCTTCAAAGTCTTTTTGGATAGGACTCATATACTGACACCAGGTAAAACTTTTAAATCTCTCTCTAAAACGATAATGGTTGAGTTGCTATTTATTACAAAGCTGCCTACGTCGTCTGCAAAATGTGTTAACCATGTGTTTCATTCTGCAACAGTTCCTTTTTGGAAGTAATACCAATCGAAGTGCCACTTGCCCATTCCTACACACATCGAACATGTTGTCTGGGTCAAAATATAAGACACTGTTCTGATTTATTACAGATGCAGATACGGTTGTTGAAGTGGTGAAAATGCGGTTTTTACCTTTCTGTGCACATATTGTGGAATCAGAAGATGTAGCAAAAATGAAACAATTTCCATGTACACTATTGTATTTCACAACTGTGCAATAACATCAACATTTTCAATGTATTTCAAAATTCTCTACTTGCCGCATAATTTTTGAAACTGAAAGAATTTTACATTTAGTAAATATAATAGCAAACTTAACAACAAATTAGTCTAAAGTTACATGACGAAGTCGCAGTGGCCAGATGTAAGTTGGAAGTACCCCTGTACACTGTTAAACGCTCGCCATGTCCGTCTTATGACGTTTCTCATATACGGCAATTGTGACGTTTGCTATTCAAGTATGTTGTTTAATCCAGGACTCTACAGAGACCGAGGCATTGTTTCAATTAAATCGTTCAGTCGGCTTATTTTATGGTTGCACTGTAAATCTGCAAACACTACTATTATGTATGATGAGCATATACATGACAGAGCACGAGTAGTCACATGTGTGATGAAGCGAAATTCGCGCACTCGGGCTCCGCAGCGCAATTCCTCACATGCCAGCAATAAATAATGTCTCAGTAAATATCGTCCTGTCCAGCAGTAAATGGACGTCAAAGACTGAGATGGGTGTGTGCTCCAAACGTCAGTGTTTCAGAATTGCACAATTACACAAACAAACGTCTAGGGGATGTAGGCGTCTTGAGGCACAAAATGAACATAGAAACCCATGCCAGGAAGCGTTACGTAACGACGCTACAGAGCGTCGAAGTTGGAGGGGGATGTCTAGCGGCAGTAACCGGCGCCTGTAAGTTTGACTCTCCGTAGCATCGTTGAATGGCGTTCCCAGGCATGGGTTTTTATTCTTATTTTTTGCCTCAACACGCTTTCTGCATCTCCTAGAAGTTTGCTGCTGTAACTATTTCTGGAACACACTGACGTATGGAATACACACCCATATGAGTCTTCGACGTCCATTTACTGCCTAAAATACGTGCATGCATGTGAAGAATACCGCTGCGAAGCCCGAGTGCGCGAGTTTCCCTTCACCCCGTACAGGTGTATTTCCAACTTATAACGGACTACTGCCACTTCAGGATGGAACGTTATCAAATATGGTTGAATTTGTTATTAAATATGCTATTACATGTATTGCACGTAAAATTCAAAAATCGTGAAATAAGGGGAGGATTTAGATCAGAAAAAAAAAGAAAACCACGTGAATTAAAACCAAGTTAAAAGGAGAAATGGAAGTCGTCAGAGGGAGGGGAGTGGAGTGCTCCAAACCCTGCTGCTCGCAGGGAGGGCCACAAACCCACCCATCCTGCCCAAGCGTCAGAGATAAAATCTTATAATCTTATAGCCGAGAGTAAAAACCACTTTCACGGCGATATCCCAGGTCTGTCAGCCATCCGTGAATCACTCGCCAACACCTAGGGCAATGAGTGCGGAATTCCGTATTTGGCACGGAACGCCAAGAGGAGTGGACATTCCACTAAGATATGAGGCACAGATTGCAGGGCCCCACAACCACAATGTGGGGGGGAGGCTCATTACGCAAAAGAAAGCCGTGAGTCAAGCCTGGAGTGACCGATGTGGAGACGGCAAAGCACGGTGGATTCCCTTCGAGAAGGGCGTAAGGAAGAACTCCATGCTGCAGTGGTGGACTTGATAGAGTGTAATTAGATGGAGCAGTAGCCTGCCAGTTGGTTTTCCAGTCCTATATGAGTAGCGATCTCATCTGCATCCGCGAATCCGCGCGCGGGATTGACTAGGGGAAGAAGCAGGGAGTTACGGCTACTCTAGCCAACTGGCCAGCCTCTTCATTTCCTAGAAAACCCACGACTGGGGACCCAGACAAAAGCAACGGAGCAAGCGGTATGACGAAGGTCAGCAAGGAGATCGTGGATATCAACGACCAAAGGATGTGGGGAGTAGCATTGGTCTGTGGCCTACAGGCTGCTCTTTGAGTCAGTACAGATTAAAACACGGTACAGGGCTACCCGTTTGATAAAATTAAGTGCTCTACTAATAGCCGTTAGTTCTGCCGTAAGCACACTGCACGATTCTCCCACATCAATGGAAGACATAAATGCATATCCTGTATGACAAGTGTAGAAAATTATGGCACCCTGAAAATATTCAAGTATGTGTGCAACAAACGCCAGAAGATTATGGGGGAGAAAATGTTTCAAATATTTGTATAGCTTACGGGACCCAACTACAGGGTCATCAGTCCCTAAACTTACAAACTACTTAACTAGCTTATCCTAAGGACGGCACAAATATCCATGCCCGAGGGGAGATTCGAACCCCCGACCGTAGTGGCCGTGCAGACCGTGACTGGAGCGCCTCAGTCCCCTCGGCCACCGCGGCCGTGTATGGATGAGACTTAGCTTTCGGGGCTTGGTACAGATCTAATCGGATTTGCGACCGAGGCACCAGCCGGGGAGGGAGGGGGGATTGCGCGGTGTAGCACACACAGTCAAGGGAAGGGAGGTTGAAGTCCCTACAAATGGAAGTGAGCCCCTAATCCAACAGGTAAACCCACCCGAGGGCGAGTATCAAGAGTTCTAAGACCGTCGCCCGCAAAAATAACGTAACATGTGGGATGACCAGAGAAGGGACAAATGACAATGGCATAGGACACAAAGCTGATGGCGCCCAGTCTGAAGGGGGATTCCCGCTTCAGCAAGGAGACTCTACAGGTCTGGTCCGGAAGGCACCTGTAGCTAAGCGGCTGCCGCAATGGTGAACGGGGTCCAACAATTTCAGGGCAGAAGGAACTGCCGAGCCATAAACCTGGCACCCATACTCGGGACTGAATAAGAGCACGGTAGACGTGAATTAGTGTTGTACGATCTGCACCCCAGGATGCAGCTTAAGCTGTCTATTATGGGTCAGCCAGGTCTTTTTTTTTTTTTTTTTTTTTTTTTTATCAAAAAGGAGGCCCAAGAAACGGTGCTGCTTGTTTGGCTACCATGTTTCGGTAGCGCTCTGCAGTTGACAGGTGGAGCAGACTGTCAGACAGCCGGCCGGCCGGCGTGTGGCGGTCAGCTGGCCGTCGCCGCCGCCGCCTCGGACGCGCTCGTATTTGGCTGGCAGATGGGGCACAGCATTTGAAAATCAATGGCCGGCCGGCCAGACGCAGACGGATGCGCCCGGCCCGGCCCGGCGCGGCCACGCATCATCGCCGCCAGAGGAAACGCTCGCTTCTGTTGCTGGTCACAGCGCGGAGAGCAAGTGTGAGGCGCCGCCGGTCATGAATATTGCCTCACAAAGAAAAATTATTCCCGGTCGCTGATTTATGCGACACGTCACATTCCAAAGGTTAATGGATTCTGTTGTGATGGGATAAAAGTGTCTCGAATTCATATGCGATGCTAATGCGGCGGAGCCCATCTAGATGGTGGCGGCTGCGGCCGCTCCACGGCCGCGAAGCACTCGCGCTCACGTGCCGACACCGGCGGCAGTAGCCAGGGCACGCCGGAGGCTGGGGGCCTCTGGTATCACCGCGGGTCTGTACACGAGGGCCAATTACTTGCTGCCTGTACTCCAGTGATTCGCAACGGAGTTTAACAAGGGCCTTCCAGGTACCAGTACCCCATATCTAGAGGTCTGAGCGGATAAGAAAAGTGTTATCCGCATCTGCACCACATCCCCAAGGCCCACATCCCCAAGGCCCATATCCCCAAGGCCCATATCCCCAAGGCCCATATCCCCAAGGCCCATATCCCCAAGGCCCATATCCCCAAGGCCCATATCCCCAAGGCCCATATGCCCAAGGCCCATATGCCCAAGGCCCATATCCGCATCGGCGGCACTTTATCCGCATCCGCAAGTTCCTTATCCGTATCCGCAGATATTGAAGTTTTCAATGGGTAATAGATAGCAGTATTTAAAATTATTATTAAAATATGTAATTATTGCTAGTGTGTAATTTCTGCGATAACTTAACTGCTTTTGACTTCTCGATTCACGGTAACTATTCTATACCTACTCCAGAACAGGCTATTCCAAACAGGAAAACATTGGTGCCCCGGACACACAGCAGCACTTCAGAGCCCCTGTCGTTGGAGCACTAAGTCAGCTGTTTAACCCTTTCAGAACTGATTTTTTCTGGAGGAAGTTTTTTTTTTTTTTTGCTGTATTCCTCTTAAGTTACGGTTTTAATGATTTTAGAAGCAAGATTTACGCCGTTATATGCATCCATTTAAATACTACAAAATTGCATATACTGAAAAGCAAGGATCCTTTTTATGGACTAAAATAATTTTGTAGCACTAACTTTTGTACTAAATAAACTGAACAATAGTTGCCATGCAAAATAATTACTACTACTTTTCAGTTGTACCGTGAAATACAAGTAACCCACAACTTGCGTGTTCTTTGGAGTTCACAAGCTGCTGCGCTGTGCAACACTGACTACTAGGTATTTTAATAGTGGTCTTCCGCAGTTGACAGTAAGTGTGCACGATGAAAAGGTTGGACACTCAGTTATATACATGTTTCAATACAGAAAAAATGTTTCTGATATATCTTACACACTTTAAAGGTTAGTACACAATTGTAGCCAAAGGGTTAATAAGGGCATCTTTTTTAATTTCAGTGCTTTAAACTGATCGGTATGGATATTTTACTGTTTACATTAAAAAAAAAACTGTTCTTTTTGAGTTTTACAAAAGGGACAATTTTCCTCATATTAACGCACAGAAGGTTATGTGACAAAGCAAATCATGTCATTTCAAGTGTTGAACTGCCGTCTACTTCTAATTAGTAACTGTCATCAAAAGAGAGAATTTCGGCTGCAGCTATGGCGAGCCTATACAATCGATATTGTGTACCTTCCTAAATACGTTACTTTCACTGTACACCGCAACTGATTATGAAAATTGCTATAAAATGTTACTGTCAATCTTTTTTACTTCCGTCAGGCTTAATCTAATACATAAACATTCATGTTTGTTTTATGTTTCTTCGTACCGTTCATTCTGTTGTGATGAAACAGTAGGAATATAGTTTTTTTACACGCAAAACAGGGCACTATATCATTTTCTTGCAATCAAATACATATCAAATTTTTTTCCAAACTGACGATTTCAAATTGTTTTGCTTCACTAAAGTCAAATCACCTCTATTCGATTTACACATTATACTACCCATTGATGTGTTCATTTCAAAAAAGAACTAACTGTATACACTACTATGTACGTTGTCACTCACTACAAATCGCTAACTTGAAGGCAGCGGAAATTCGTTATGGGACCTCTGGTGGCCAGTGGGCCGGTTTGCCACCCAGAAGCCACTTGGCAGACTGCAGATAAGACACGCTCGCGTAAACGGATTAGGCGCAGATCCCTCGGGTACAGCTGCGTTCACTGTGGCCAAGGGATGAAGACAACAGACTTCCGCTCTACTTGGGCCTGCAAGGATTCCAAGAATGTCCACAGGCTTGAAGTTTTCAGCTAACATTTCGACAGACGTACTGGGCAGATACCTCGCTCATTATCCGCGTGTAACATGCGGATATCCACATCCGTGCAGACCTCTACCCATATCCCTTTCAGACAATATAGAGGGACGTTTACGATACAAAATACAGTAATCCATTACGAAAAAGAAAATTTTCAGAAATTTTGTACCAGTCAATTGCGTAGTTAGGGCCTTCACTACAATTTGTTACTATCTGCACCATATAACTTCACACTCATTTCTTCACTTGATACAAGCGAAAACAATTTCTTTCGACGTAGAAGTACACAACATTTTTCACATGTTCTTGTACGCCAGTTGCAACTGCTTCTGGGACAACATGTTGCAGATTTTAAGTCATCAACAACAGGACAATGATCTAATTCGTCCAGTCACTTGTCTGTGCAAGGTGAACCTTTTCTTTCGAGCTGTATTTACGTCTTCTTCAGCTTCATCATGCTCTTCGTCAATGAATGTCATTCCATTTGGTGGTGAGACCGTACTCTCCGCAGCGATCCGGAGTTAAAGAAGATCATGTATGTTTTTTCGTCGCACTTCATTATCTTTACTGTAATGTAATTACTGAAACCATGAATTCGCACATACCATGTCCATCATTTCCATTTCATTTTGAAGCAGATGTTTCTCCAAAATCTTCACCTGAAGAGGACGATCCAGACGAACTCTCCCACAAGTTTTCAGCATTCTTCTTTGCAGTTGGGAGCCAAGTGGCATCGAAGGTATCGTTATCACTGCTTAAATCCCCTACATCTAACGAGTCGAGTAAAGCAGCAATTGCAGAATTACTCAGAGGCGTTCAAACTGGAACGATAATTTTTATATTTTGTTTCGTGATAATTCCCAGATTAGGTGATATTTTGAAAGAAATGACATAACTTCACAGGATCATATATAAAATCAACTGGCTGTCATATGATAGCGTCACGTGTCAAAACAAATAACGATAACACCTTGTCAACAAGTCTATCGTAAAAAAAACTGACAGACCTAACACGTACGATTATTCAAGTGCTAATGTTTCAGATTATACCTCCAGTAATTTAAAAAAAAAATATATTTTAAGAGATATTTACGGAAAATGATCTATGAACGAAACCAAATTTCTATTACAACAATATAGATCAACTGATTCTGCAGTGAAGTAAGATTCATTGCCCGTCATCGGCATATGAATAAGTTAAATATATCTACGAGAGTTCGAACTTAATGACAACACTGCTGTGGAGACACTATGCAATGGAATCTTCTACTGTCGCTGATAGCACACGTTGCTGACGTATCTACCTTACCTCTGAGCAAATGGACTCGCCCGTCCACGTCACCAGCGCACGCTATTCGACGGAAACAGTTGTGAGCGATAGGGTCCAACGTAACGGTGTCTGTTTTCTAAACAGGAACAACGGAGTTGCATCGATATTGAATGCGCCACAAGTCGTAGAGCACAACAGTGTCATCAAGGTCTTCAAGAGACGTGCACGACAGTGTCGAAGTCTTCAAGAGGCGTGCCCAACGCACCCACCATTTTGCACGACAATGCGCGGGAGCATACAGCGCAAACTGTGGCTGCTCTGTTCGGTCGGCGGGACTGGAAAGTACTGTACCATCCACTATACTCCCCACACTTAGATCCTCGCGACTGATTTGATTCCGAAGATGAAGGAACCACTTCGTGGCACTCTTCATAACTGTTCCAGAGATTCTACAGGCAGTACACCGCTCCATTCACACCAACAGAACAGGCTCTGCTAACGGTATACTACGCCTTCCACATCGCTGGCAATGGGTTCTACATGCAACGCTTTTGTATCGGGCTTGATTAAATAGTTGCCACAATTTAAATTGCAGCCCTCGTATACTGTCTGTTCTTTCGGACATGTCTGAAAGAACAGACAACACATTATCTGACGTGTTCGTTACTGTTTCGAGCAGACAGAAAATGTAGCGATATTCTTGGACGAAAAAAGAAGACATGCACTTTGCTTACAGGGCGGCGGGTGGAAATGCTCACGCTGCTTAACGTTTGTACGTTCAGCAGTTTCCGATTGGATGAGTACGATATGCACGCCTATTTACTGCTATAGAGAGAGAGAGAGAGAGAGAGAGAGAGAGAGAGAGAGAGAGAGAGAGAGAGAGAGAGAGAGAGAGAGAGAGATATATTAAAAGTTGGGTTAAGTTTTCCACTGGCACGTTCTCGTAATGTCACATGTGACTTTAAGACCTACTTCGAAACCCTACATATTTATTTTCTGTGAAAGGTGAGAAGGCCTGACGGACGCGGTCGTCAACGTACCACGAGTACACCAGAGTTCGAAGAGGAAAGCACACAACCACCTCGCGGTGTGTTGCATGAAAAAAAGGGGGTAAGCCATTCCACCATGTGGCGTGTGCGGCATGAAGATGATCTGCAGGCCTACCGCCTTCACAAAGTTCAAGCCCTTAGCGCTAGAATGGTCGCGTAGGATCTCTCATACGTATTCCAGGATTAAGCAACCCGCTCACAGCGGAGCTAAACTTTCTATTATTGATTTTGTTAATTGTTCAGTTTCTTGTCATGTTTTCCATCGTTTTGTTTACTTATTGCAACATAAGAGGTTAATTAAAGCTAACGGCGTAATGTTGACCCCCTCTCAGATACAATTGTGACCACGAATGTTCCTCCTAGTGAAGCGACCATTGCAGTGTAACGCCAAGCGATTTTCCATGTCAACGGAATTCTGCCAGTGGCTTTTCAAAAGTGTGCCATGCAACCGGACTTTTCGAACTTTGTACTTTTATGGATAAAGCATCCTTTACACGAGATTATGTGCAACAACCACAATGAACTCGTGTAAGCAAGGGAGAATCCGCAGCAAGGTCGCTCGCTGTCAACATTTGGGCTGGTCTGGTAGGCGATAATCCGTTCGCCTAATACATGTTCCATACATGTTCCACCGAAGACCGGACGCAAACATCGAGAAACTCTGCCAGAGTTATTCGAAAACGTTCCACTCCATGTGCGACAGAAAATGCGGTACCAACACGATGGTACATCTGCGGACATTGCACATGCAGTGCGAATGCATTTGGATGAAACCTTTGGTGAGAACTGAACAGAACGCAGCGGGCCGGTGGCATGGCCTACACGTTCTCCCGACTTTACGCCCATTGATTTCTTCTTCTACTACTATTCCTCCGCCTCTGGAGCCACCTGAAATCTGTTTTCTACGAAACACCCATTGACAGTGATGATCTGAAAGCGCGATTTATGGCAGCTTTTGCGCGGAGTGTTTGAAAGAGTGCGAAAATCGATGCTGCGTCGTTGCACGGCATATATTCGAGTAGAAGGGAGTACCTCCGAGCACTTTATAACTTGTCAAAGGTTACAACTCTTCTACCCGACTTCTCATTCGCCCTGCTGCTAAAAATACAATCACGTCGTTGCCCTGCAAACTCGATACTGTGACGACTGATCATGGGTTGCTATGTGACAAGCTTGTTATGACCCACTCTACCAACCCTCTCATTTTCTACATCCATTTCAGATACACCCTGTATATACAGTGATTCATAAACAATACTAAGAATTCTGCAAAGAAGAAAAGAATAGCTAAGCTCTTTGTCGTTCATTTAAGCTAGATCTGAAATTTCATTTAGTTGCTAGGGGCATTGTTGTTCATGCAAAGTTGGTGACAGCTCAACAAAAAGCTTTTTGCTTTAACGAATACGGCAGAAGTGAATCGACGACAGTTGTTCAGCGTGCAATTCGAATCAGGGATGCTTTCAGATTCAGTGAGAGCTACGACTTCGGTGGGGGGGGGGGGGGGGGGCGCACAAAAATCTCCATCTCATGCTCAGAAACAGAAGATGTCTGAAGTAGTTGCTTAGAAGCCACTGAAGTTCCTTTCTTCTTCTTTTCCTCATCTTCGGGTCTCTCTGATCCGTTAGGTTTACAATAATGGGAGGGCTTCTAGGTACTGATGACAATCGCGAAACACTTCGACTAGCTGTGTGTCAATCCTCCACCCACCGGCTTGAATCCTTCAACCTACTTCTCAAAACCACAGTAGGTAGTGTGCCGAGGGTCCCCTTCCTAGTGGAAAGGGACCGGGGAAGATTCACTTCTATGGCTAAGGGATGGGGACTGGTGTCCCTGGGGGTGGGTGGGGATTGCTCTCAAACCAGGAGCTGGAGGAGCCGGAGAAGATGTGCCCCAACCATCAAGGGGCATCAAGACTTTGGTAATCCTGAGGGACAACAGTAGATGGTGCAAGTATCAAGAACATCGTCCCTACAGAAGGTTAGAAGGTTTATTATGTAATGTAGTGGGGGATGTTTTATTAGCACAAAGGTCGGTAAATTAATGACTTATCGAATTAAATTGATGAGAAAAAGGCGTGTTTATTGTCTGAATTGACGGGCGCTTATATGCTATCCGACTGCGTAACGTGAGACATTTTATTAGGCAATGAATGAATAAAATTTATTGGATATTTGATTAGCTACCTGCCTATCTTATTAACTCTCCCCTCCAAAAAGACAAGAAAATACACCTGAGTTTATAAGAAGGGTTTATAAGGGTAGCTGAAATGAAATATTGTATATCATTAACTTATTCTCGCAAGAAACCGCAAAAGGGTTACAAAACACACTGCAGAAATCCTGAAACTCAGCGAGAGGCAAAGCTAGGGGTCGGGGGGAGATACGAATAATTTCACTGCTTCGAATACTGACACAAGCAAACCGAATCATACGGTAACAAGTTCTGCAAACTCTTAATCATTAAAGGTAAAGCAGTCAACAATCCGAAGATTGGTTTGAACACCACAGTGCTTTACTAGGCATGGTCCTGTTTGGAGGTGGTATGCCGTTGCCTTCCTCCGACCTTCGAACTGTCTGACCCAGCTTGTTATAGGGGGACCTACAGTTTAACGTGGGTTCCGACCCACGGTGCTACTCGGTATTTTCAGATGAGCAGTACTGCCAAAGGTGAAAAAAGTGGAAAGTGACAAAAATCCTAGGAGCTGGCGAGGATCGAACCCGCGACCTTCGGATGTGTAGTCTGGCAATCTACCACTGTGCTAACAATCATTACCACTACAAATTGCTGGCGTCGTGGGCTCTAAACGACAGACGAATTCGTAACAGACCAATACGTAGACGACGTATAAGAAGATGCGCCGAGTTGGCACTGAACACAGAAAAGGCGTCGTGTTGGCGCTGAAAAGAACCCGCCGCGAGAACAGAAATAACTCTGGTGCAGATCCAGAACGGACGCTGCTGTATTGAATTTAATAGAGCCACGAGTGGCAGTGAATCTCGTTGTCAAATTAAGGCCTCCCAATTCAATCGCACAACAGTAGACCGGTTCGCACAGCTGACCAGTTATGCTCCAAGGATGCAACGAATGCCTCAGAGCGGGCGTTATACACAAAAGTAGCTTGGAGTGACGAAAAGAGCTGCTGGACGCCGGTACGTTTCCAGGGCTCAAGATAGGCTCGTCTGAATCCCCAAACGTTACGCTGACTAGCACCCAAACCAAATAGAGACGCCAGGCGGTAGTCTTTCACAAATTAAATAAAGTTCCTAAGACTCCCACACTACGTGCAGCCCTTCTAGACGCAACTGCACGCTAAGACGGTCGGTGGAGTTCTCCAACACAAATGACGCTTCCAAGTCCCGTGTCGAACTCCCAGACAAGTATCCTAACACTCGTGAAAACGCTGTCTCCTACTAAATTTCCACCCCCACGGCTTGGTCAGTTGCAGCGGCTCAAATTTGCGCGGGAGCCAGTAAGCTTCATAGGCGTTGTCCCGAAAGGACCTTGGGCATGGAGATATTCGCCTGGCGAATCACACGCGTCCCTGTAGTTCTCGCGCGGCTTACCGCCACAATTCTCAGTTCCCAAGGGGAGGTGCGTTCCCCTGGCCGTTCTGGTAAGATTCTCAGAAGCGGCGCTACAGGGTGGCCCGCCAAGGCGTCCTTCTGCCGCGGGCCGAAGTCCCGTTAGGTAGCTCCGCCTCGCCTTTCACAGAGCTCGCTATTCCAACTGCAAACTGCCCCAGCCATCACCAAAGAAGTTTGCAGAAACTGATTCTAATTGAACGATACATCATTATTCCTACAGACACCGACGGTTCAATGGCGCAATTATCATTTCTGGTCAGAAAAAAAATGAGGTAACTCTGAAGGTGATGACGTGACTATCAAATGAGACCATTTGCACTGGGTGGAGCAAGGGGCAACTCTTTTCCCTCCGTGTAGGACACTATCCGAGGTTTTAATCCCAATTGATTGATCTCATTGACGTCGATTTTCAGTAGGATTTTGGAACATATACTTTGCTCGAATATTATGAACTACCTCTAAGAGAACGACCTATTAACCAATAGTCAACACGGATTCAGAAAGTATCGCTCTTGCGAAACAAGCTTGCCCTTTATTCACATGAAGTGATAAGTGCCATCGACAAGGGATCTCAAATCGATTCCATATTTCTGGATTTCCGGAAGGCTTTTGACACTGTACCCCACAAGCGGCTTCTTATGAAATTGCGTGCTTATGGAATATCTTCCCAATTGTGCGATTGGATTCACGATTTCCTATCAGAAAGGACACAGTTCGTTGTAATTGACGGTAAGTCATCGAGTAAAACAGAAGTGATATCTGGCGTTCCACAGGGAAGCGTTATAAGTGCGAAAATTGGCAATTGACACTAAATAAAGAAAAGTGTGAAGTAATACACATGACCACTAAAAGAAATCCGCTGAACTTGAATTACGCGATAAATCAGTCAAACCTTAAGGTCGTAAATTCTACCAAATACCTAAGAGTTACAATTACGAACAATTTAGACTGGAGAGAACACACAGAAAATATTGTGGGGAAGGCGAACCAAAGGTTACGTTTCATTGGCAGAACGCTTCGCAGATGCACCAGCTCCACCAAAGAGACTGCCTGCATCACACTTGTGCGTCCTCTCCTGGAGTACTGTTGCCCCTTGTGGGACCCTCGCCAGGTGGGACTGACGGAAGACATTGAGAAGGTTCAGAGAAGAGCAACTCGTTTTGTTTCATCACGTTACGGGGGGAAAGCTCTACGAATTGGGGTGGAAATCATTAAAAGAAAGACGTTATTCATTGCGGTGTGATCTGTTTGCGAAGTTTCAATCACCGGCTTTTACTTCTGAATGTGAAAATATTTTGCTAGCGCCCACCTACTTAGGGAGTCATGACCATCCCAATAAAATAAGAGAAATCAGATCGAAAACGGAACGATTTAGGTGTTCTTTCTTCCCGCGCGCTATTAGACAATGGAACGATAGAGAGAAGTTATGAAAGTGGTTAATGAACCCTCTGCCAGGCACTTTAATGTGATTTGCAGAGTATCTATGTAGATGTATCTGTGTAAGATGCTTCTGCTCTTACGGCGTGAAACATTTGTTTTCCTGTGAGATGTCCACCTGTATATTAATTTCGATATCAGTTGATCTAACATTCTACGAATGTGTACAATGCCAATTCTTGTTCCATAGTAAAACTTTCTGATGTATGCTTATAACTGATTTTTCCGGACCCAAGGGTTTACAATCTCCTAATGGTCTTACAAGCTTCGTCTCTGTTCTTTAATCTTATTCCGTTCAGTGATGATTAGGTCTAATGTGAATACTGACTTTCGTAATTTCTTTGAGTCGAGTGTGATTTGTCGGCATGGCAGAGTCGAAAGATGATTCACTTTAACAGAGAAACGGAAGACGTTTACCACCGATTCCTAAACCACGAGTCAACAGCAAAATAACCACGCTAATGGAGATACTACGGTTGCAGAAAGACAACAGTTATGGCACATCCGTAACGGTGGTCCAGTCCACTTCCTGGACGTTTGAAGAGTAGTGGACTAGTCGAGAAGGCCTAGAATGCGTACATGTTTTGCAGCAGCCTGACCAACGAACCTGAACGCAGCCATACAAGTTTGCTAAAATTTCGTGATTTTATTTTTATTTATTTTTTAATAGACAAGCTATGGGGGCAGTGTCGAAGTTGAAACAATGATAATCACCTGTAGTAATGAAAGACGACTGTTTTACGACAGAGTGATACAAATTATTTTCTGGGTCGTTTTCAAAACAAAGCGAGGAAGTGCATAATTATAAACACATGAGCTTCGAGTTTGGCTTCTTTTTTTCTCATTTCGTCTGTCCTGGACGGTATTGTCCTGTGGCAAGTATGTCTGGTATTATACGGTGGAACAAGTTTGTAAACCGTACGAAACTTCAGGAAGGGGAAACTGGCAATTTATAATCTACCTTTCAAATATTCCTAACCAAATTCATATTGTTAAAAAAAAATTAATATTCCTAATTATGTAGCACTACCTTTGGCTAGGCACTGTAGTACAATGCTATTTTGATAGTACAGACAGGATGCACCATTATAGTAATAGCATAAACTTGTATAGTTGAAATTGCACTAAAATAGAAGCAAAACATACCCCTGAAACGAAAGCCTTAAAAGCCATTGTTTAAGGTAGGGGAGTACTCCATGTTCGATACTGTATAATAGATCATGTGATACGTTCGTTACTTTCCAGTGGCACAACGACCCAATACAAGAAATAGCACGTTCAGTAAACAAGGAATTTCAAAAAACACCTATGTACAATGGGAATAACAAAAGAGGACCCTAAATGTAGGATCTGTGATGACGGTGATGAAACTGCATCACATCTAATCTTCGAATGCATTGCATTGGAGAATAAAAGGCACAGAATATTTGGGACAACCAGACCCGAAGAAATTGTGTCTAATAAAGAACTGGTAAAGGCACTCCTTGCACTGTTCAAGGGCATTGGTTGGCTTTACTAGATATACAGGGAGCAATACCGCACAATAAACTTAGTTTCGGTGCGGGCAGTGGCGGGTTGGTCCAAGACTGTTTTGGCTTCCCTGAAAAAATCAAATCAAATCAAGTGTTTTAAAATCCGTAAGAGCTATGAGCACTTATCTATTATGACGCACATCTTACTAAAAAAATAAATGCCTCTTAAAGTTTGCATTTTAAACAATGTTTACTGGCCATTTTTCTTGTTTTGGTCCACACAATCTCCTCCCAGACGTTGGAAAGTAAAGTTTTCACTAAGTTCAGCTGAAATTTTTACAAAAAAAGACATAACGGTTAGAAAGGAGAGATTGGATAGGCGGTGTTTTTATTGCTGTCACAAGCGGCTTATCCTGTAGCTGAATTTAAGATATTTCCTTTGAGTTGGTGTAGGTAGAGATTATACCTGACATTAGTTCTTTTTACCGATCCCCTGATTCAGACCATTAGATTGCGAAATGTTCCAAGAAAGTTTGTATTTAATTTCAAAAGCGTACCCAAAGCATACAATTTTAATTTGTGGTGACTAATTTACCATCGATATGTTGACAAAAATAGACGTTCAAAACCGGAGGGAAGTATAAAACATCGTCCTCAATTTTATTCATCGCATTGCCCGAAAACTTTCTCGTGCAATTAGTTCATGAATCCACTAGAACACAATTCCTCGCAACAAATAATTCGCAGCAACAAAGTTTAAAAATAGATATGGATTACAGAATACAGATTAGTCGTAGCGTGAGTAAATACATAAATTTCAAAATCCACTGAAATTAAACGAATATTTTACAAAAGCAGATGAAAGTTCGTAAACGCTATGCTGAGTGAGAGTCTTCAGTCTTTCTAAACTGACAGTGTCAGTGTAGATCAAATGTGTAATTCAATGATATATCGACAACCATTGACAGATATCTATCAAAATAACAAGAATAGCTGACCCGCCGTGGTACACAAAACAATTTAGGCCACTGTCAAAAAAGAAAAAATCCAAATTTAAAGGCACAAAATCCTCAAGACTGGCAATCTTTCGCAGGTATTCGAAATTTAGGTCTAACTTCAATGTGAGAAGCTTATACTTTCCACAACGAAAACTTGTCATGTACTTTAGTAGAAAATCCGGGAAATTCTGGTGCTAAGTATACTAGCGGCAAAACAATACCTTCACTAAGCGATAGAAATAGTGATGCTACAGCAGAATTGCTATACACAGCTTCCGAAACTCCTTCGCCAAAGAAAACTGAGAAAATACTACAGAATTCGAATGAACAGCTGCCAGCATGCGTAATTTAGAAGTAGATGTTTCTGGAGTATTAAAGCAACTTAAATTATTTAATAAAAGCAAGTCTCCCAGTCAATAATGTATACCAATTAGGTTCCTTTCAGAGTATGCTGATGCAATAGCCCCATACCTAGCATAATACAACTAGTCACTCAGCGAACGTTCAGTACCCAAAGGCTGGAAAGTTGCAGTCACTCCAATATTCAAGAAAGGCAACAGGAGTGATCCGCAAAATTAGTCATATCTTTGACGTTCATTTGCAGAGGATTTTACAAGTTTTACTTCACGAACTGCATCGAAGCGAACGACATATTGATCCAGTATTGTTCTTATGAAACAGCTAGCTCCTTACATGAGGTTATCAGTGCTATTGACAAGGGATCGATCTCATATGAGTTCCATATTTCTAGATTTCGGAAGGCTTTTGACACTGTCTCACAAGCGTCACCAGAACTGTGCAATTGGATTCGTGATATCCTGTCAGAAACGACACAGTACTTTCATGGAAAGTCATCGAGTAAAATAGAAGTGATATCTGGCGTTCATTCATAAAGAAAAAACCGATGATGCTGTCGTTTGTTAGTAAAATCTCCAGAATATTAAAACAAACTGCAAAATGATTTAGGTATCTGTACGGTGTGATTTGGCAGTTGACCCTAAATAATGACAAGTGTGAAGTAATCCGAAAAAAAAAGATAAATTTCATTTACACGATAAAGTCAAATCCAGAGGCCGCAATCTGATATAAATACATTTCCGAACAACTTTAATTGGAATAGAAAATATTTTAGTGGACGCGAACAAAACGCTACGTTCCATAGGAAAAATAGAAGATGCAACAGTTCTATTAAAGAAGAAGCCTACAGAACGCCTGCGCGTCCTATTTTGGAGTATTGCTGGGTATTGTGGGATCGTCACTAAGTGGGAGTTTGGGTAGGAATCATTAAAAGAAAGGCGTTAATCGTTGCGGCGAGACGTGTGAAATTTCTTTGACCAACTTTCTCTTCCGAATGCGAAGATATTTCGTTAGCACCCACCTACACAGGGAGACGATCATCGTAAGAGGAGTCTGATCGTAAACGGAGAGATGCAGATGTTCCTTTTTTCCTGTGTTGTATTAGAGAATGGAACGGTAGAGAAAGAGGTTAGATGAACTATCTGCCATGCACTTCAGTGTGAGTAGCGGAGTATTTATGTGGATGTACACACAAGAGCATTGTGACACTGTCAGCTGAACAAGTCTCCACTGGATAACGTTGTGACTCCTGGCGTACACAGTTGTCTTGGGCGTTTCCACTGCCGATAACCCTTTTTCTGCAGGCTTGTCAAGAACATATGATGGCCAGGGTCATAGCACGTGGCGCTCCATACTTCATCCTATTAACTGGATATTTATTTGACTCCAATGAAGTCCTTTACCTGACACACTTCATACGTTATAGATTCCCAGATATGTGAGCATCCTGAAAAGTTGTTAAATAACAGGGCAGTACGTTGTCCCCGACGGCAAGTGTTACGTAACGTACAACGGCAGTCTGAAGTGCCCCAGGGAAGTGACGGCCCGCTATTATTCTCTGCATGCATAAGTAATGCGACGGACAGCAGGAGCTGCTATGTGCTGCTGTATGCTTTTTTTTTTTGTGGTTTTAGGGCGCACAACTTCTATGGTCATTAGCGCCCAGCCAAGAACATAGATTCGCTATGATCTAAAAAAAAAAATGTAGACTGTCAGAACATCAACAAGAGGCTAAAAACGAAAGATAAAAGACAATTAAAAGAGTTAAATATCCTTGGATAAGTTGGCCAAGTTGATAAAACGCAAAACTCGAGCAGCTGCTCGTGTGTCATCAGCTAAAATTTCCTCCAGAGTAGACGGAAAGTGAAGGGCTACACGGAGATGATTAAAATTAACACAAGTCAGTAAAACATGTCGCACTGTCAGCAGTTCACCGCAGGAGCATAGCGGTGCAGGTTCGGCGGATAGCAAGTGACGGTGGCTGAAACGGCAATGACCGATCCGCAACCGAGCCAGGATGACCTCCTCCCGCCGAGAGGGGCTTGAGGATGTCCTCCAAGCGGTCGGGATCGGTTTGACAGTTCGCAATTTATTGTTGTTCAGTGAAAGCCACACACTGTGCCATTGCGACACGATACTCCGGCGAAGAGCCCGTTGAACATCGTCCGATGGGACGCAAAAGGTAGCCATGCGAGGCAAAAGAGCTGCTGCCTTGGCTGCTGTGTCGGCGGCCTCATTCCCGGGCACACCCACATGGCCAGGGACCCACAGGAAAGAAACGTGACAGCTGTCATCCGCCAGCAACTGGAGGGAGCGTTGGATCCGATACACGAGAGGATGGTTCGAGAAAGGGTCCTTAAGACTCTGCAGGGCACTAAGGGAGTCAGAACATATGGCATAGAAAGGGTGGCGGTGGCGGCAGGTATACAAAACGGCCTGGTGGAGGGCGAAAAGCTCAGCCGTGAAGTTTGAGCACCGGTCAGGGAGCTTGTATTGGAAACGGTTGTCCCCGACGACGAAGGCAGATCCGACACCGGCAGTGCTCTTGGAACCATCAGTGTAAATAAATACGGCATTATCGAACCGCGAACGGAGTTCGACAAGCCTCGAGCGGTATACCAAATCCGGAGTGCTCTCCTTGGGGAGCGAACTAAGTTCGAGGTGTGTGTGAACCTGGGCCTGACGCCACGGTGGCAATGGGCTTTCGCTCAACCGAAGGGTGGATGGAAGGGTAAAATCGAGCCGCTGTAGCAGGCGGCGAAACCGAACTCCCGGTGGAAGCAAGGCAATCGCAGACAACTGATATTGGCGATCGAGTGAGTCGTCAAAAAATAATCGGTAAGATGGATGGTTGGGCATCGACCGTAGGCGGCATGCGTACCGACACAAGAGTATGTCACGTCGATTGGTCAAGGGTAATACAGCAGCCTCGGCATACAGACTTTCAACAGGGCTGGTATAAAATGCACCGGTCGCCAGACGTAATCCACGATGGTGGATAGAGTTGAGACGGCGGAGAATCGACGGCCGTGCTGAAGAGTATACAAGGCTTCCATAGTCGAGCTTCGACTGAACAATGGCCTGGTAAAGGTGAAGCAGGACGGTACGATCCGCTCCCCATGACGTGCCACTGAGGACACGAAGAACGTTAAGGGATCGGGCACAACGGGCAGCCAGGTAGGACACATGTGTGGACCAGCAAAGTTTCCGATCCAACATGAGTCCCAAGAATCTTGTAGTCTCCACGAAAGGGAGAGCAACAGGGCCGAGACGTAGAGAAGGTGGAAGAAATTCCTTGTATCTCCAGAAGTTGATGCACACCGTTTTCTCAGTGGAGAATCGGAAGCCGTTTGCGATGCTCCAGGAATATAGACGGTCAAGACAGCGTTGGAGAGAACGCTCCAAGAGACACGTCCGCTGGGCGCTACAATAAATTGCGAAATCGTCAACAAAAAGAGATCCGGAGACGTCGGCTGAAAGGCAATCTACGATCGGATTGATTGCAATGGCAAAGAGCGCCACACTCAAGACGGAGCCCTGTGGTACCCCATTCTCCTGGCAATAGGTATCTGACAAAACAGAGCCCACCCGTACCCGGAACTTGCGATCCGCCAAAAACGCTTGAATGAAAAGAGGAAGGCGGCCCCGAAGGCCCCATGTGTGCAATGTGCGGAGAATGCCCGCTCTCCAACAGGTATCGTATGCCTTCTCCAAGTCGAAGAACACGGCTACTGTTTGACGCTTCGTTAGAAAGTTGTTCATAATGAAGGTCGACAACGTAACGAGGTGGTCAGTAGCAGAGCGGTGTCGACGAAAACCGCATTGGATATTAGTCAGGAGGCGGCGAGATTCGAGGAGCCAGACCAACCGAGCGTTAACCATGCGTTCCAACACCTTACAGACGCAGCTCGTCAGAGAAATGGGGCGATAACTGGAAGGAAGGTGTTTGTCCTTCCCTGGTTTGGGGATGGGGACAACAATGGCTTCACGCCAACTTGTGGGAACATGACCTTCAGTCCATATGCGATTGTAGGTACTAGGAAGGAAGCACTTGCCCGCAGGAGAGAGGTTCTTCAGCATCTCAATATGAATGGAATCGGGCCCGGGAGCAGAAGACCGGGACAGGGCGAGAGCACGGTCTAGCTCCTGCATGGTGAAGGCGACGTTATAATTTTCACGATTAAAAGAGCGGAAAGAAGGCGGCCGTGCCTCCTCTACCTGTTTGCGAGGGAGAAAGGTAGGGTGGTAATGGGCAGAGCTCGAAACCTCCGCAAAGAAACGACCCAATGCGTTTGAAACATCAGCTGGGTCCACGAGGACCGCGTTCTCCACGGTCAGGCCAGGAATCGGGGAGTGGACCTTGATGCCGGACAAACGGCGTAGGCCACCCCAGACAACAGTGGAGGGAGTAAAACGGTTAAAAGAACTAGTAAAAGCTGTCCAGCAAGCTTTCTTGCTGTCGTTTATGATACGACGGCACTGTGCTCTCATACGTTTGTAATTGATGCAATTCTCCAAAGTTGGGTGGCGACGAAAGGTGCGTAAAGCACGGCGCCGGGCTCGAAGCGCGTCGCGGCAGGCTGCAGTCCACCAAGGGACCTGGACACGACGTGGAGAAGAGGATGTACGAGGTATGGAACGTTCAGCAGCAGTGAGAATAACCTCTGTGAGGTATTCGACCTGACTGTCACAGTTGGGAAAATTCTGATTGTGAAAAACAGCCATGGAAGAATAAAGCCCCCAGTCGGCTTTAGAAATGTTCCAACTGGTGGGCCGTGGAGATGGGGAATGATGTAGGAAGTGGATGATACAAGGGAAATGGTCACTCGAGTACGTGTCGGAAAGTGCGTACCACTCAAACCGACCGGCAAGCTGCGGAGTGCATATTGCGAGGTCTATATGGGAATAAGTGTGTGTTGTGTCAGAAAGGAAGGTCGGTGCACCGGTGTTGAGGCAGACAAGATCGAGGTGGTGGAGAATGTCCACCAAAAGGGAGCCTCTCGGACAAGGTGCCGGAGAGCCCCATAGGGGGTGGTGGGCATTAAAGTCGCCTACCAACACGAAAGGTGAAGGGAGCTGGTCAACAAGGTTTAGCACATCTGCCCTAGTAAGGGCAGATGACGATGGCGAATATATATTACAGAGGGAGAAGGTAAATGTGGATAAGGTGATGCGGACGGCAACTGCCTGTAGGTGAGTGTGCAAGGAAATGGGATGGAAATAGACGTCGTCTCGAAGGAGCATCAGAACCCCTCCATGGGCTGGGACACCTTCCACAGGTGGCAGGTCGAACCGCACAGAGGTGTAGTGTGGAAAGTCTGCACGATCACGTGGACGCAACTTAGTTTCTTGAAGACAGACGATAAGCGGGCAGTGCAACCGAAGGAGTAGTTTTAACTCCTCCCGATTGGAACGAATGCCTCGAATGTTCCATTGAAGGAGTGCCATGATAAAAATGAAATAAGAAATAAGGATAAAAACCAACTAGCAAGCGGGGTCACCTCGACGGCCCCTGAGGACCGGATTTCGAGGGAGCACTGCTATCGCCATCTAGTGGCAAAGGGTCATGTTCCATTGGTTCGATCGACGCGTCTGCCACCTCCCGGAGTTGATCAGGAGGGGCAGCTTCCACCGCCGGTAGACGGCCGGGTGCCCGGCAAACGGAGCGTCCCGGTGAAACAGAAGACGGCCGAGGCCGGCAACTGTTGGATGGCGCGACCGACGAGTCACGCCGCGGCGGGGAAGGTGGGGGCTGTTCTTTTTTGGAAGCCTTCTTAGAAGCATGACGGGTTGAAGAAGCGGTTGACGATTGAGAAGTCGGAGCCTTGAGAAAATCTTCGCGGACGGGTTCCCTTTTTGAACTCCGGGCAGCAGATTTGGGTGCCCGGGATGTGTGTGAACTGGTCGACGAATTCAGTGTAGCACGGGTAGAAGGCATCGGAGAGGTGGAACGAGCAATTTTCGGGCCAGCCGATCTGACGACAGTGTCACTGAACGTTAAATCGCAAGTCTGAATGCCCACCTCCTTAGTTGGTCGAGGGGAGGCGAGGACCTGGCTGAAAGTACCTGACGGGAGTACTGCGGGCTTCCTACTAGCGAATAACTTCCGAGCGGCATAGGTCGAGACCTTCTCCTTCACGCGAATCTCTTGGATGACCCGCTCTTCTTTATAAACGGGGCAGTCCCGTGAAGAAGCAGCATGGTCACCCATGCAATTAATGCAGCGAGGGGATGGAGGTAGACATTCACCCTCATGAGCGTCCCTGCCACAGGTGGCGCACTTGGCTGCATTTGGACAAGATTTACTGGTATGATTGTACCTTTGGCAATGGAAGCAGCGTGTAGGATTTGGTATGTACGGGCGGACGGAAATGACCTCGTAGCCCGCTTTCACTTTCGATGGCAGGTCAACCTTGTCAAAAGTCAAGAAGACAGTACGGGTTGGCACGAGTTCATTGTTAATCTTTTTCATCACGCGATGAACATCCGTGACTCCCTGATCGGACATATAGTTCAATATCTCCTCGTCCGATAACCCATCCAGTGATCTAGAAAACACTACCCCCCGCGAAGAGTTGAGGGTGCGGTGAGCCTCCACTTTCACAGGGAAAGTATGTACAAGGGTAGCTCGAAGTAACTTCTGCGCCTGGAATGCATTTTCTATTTCGAGCAACAAGGTCCCGTTGCGCTGCCTAGAGCAGGTCTTCAAGGGACCAGCGATCGCATCGACACCCTTCTGAATAATGAACGGATTTACTGCAGAAAAATCCTTATCGTCGGTACGTGATACCACCAGGAACCTAGGAATGTTTGGCAATGCTTTCTGTGGCTGAGAATCATGTTTCCGCTTATGGGTCAAGGTTATAGATGATGTGGAAGGTTTCATAGCGGAGGTGTCCCCCATGATTACCGGCGTCTCCGATGGCGCGCTCCTTCCTTGTGGGGGCCCTCACTGAGGGCGCACCCGCCTTAGGTGACTGTTCGCACCTCAGGTCACACCTCCCGAGAACGGACGGAGGGACCAATCGGCATGTTCGGAAGGTATCAGCTCGGGTAATCACCCCTCCCTGGGCCCGGCCTTTACCGGGGGGTACGTACGTGCCCTACATGTCTACCCGGGGCGGGGAGTTACGCCTTACCCCGTCACCGGCTACGCAGAGCGTGGGTCGACCTTCAGACACGCACAGGGAGGAAAGAAAGGAGGAAGGAGAGAAAGGGATGAAGGAGGGAGAATCTCAAACGCCGAGGCGGAGATTAAAGGGTGAGTCAAGAACAAGGAGAAAAGAAAAATAGGAGAAGGCTGAAGAACAAGAAGGGAAGAGGACCAAGAAGAGAAGACAGGAAGCGAAAAAGAAACCTTTGATGAAAAACGCCCGTCTCCGGGCGAAGGCACAAACCGGGGGGGAAAGAGGGAAGCGGCCTGGGACAGAAGAAAGGTCGCTTCGGCTCGGGGCCCCGTGCGCGCCACACACGTACCCACAAAAGAGCTGTGGGCCCCCTGGGGGGCTGCTGTATGCTGATGACCAGGAGAAGACCCGAGTCTCATTCACAGCCTGGGAGGGTACAGGATGACAGTTCCCTATGGCGTGATGAAAGGCAGTTTGCTCTCAATGTAAAAACGTAATTTAATTCTGAGGAGGACCAAAAACAATCCTTCGATTATGAGTGAAAAGACCGTGTGTGAAACGATCACAGATTTCTTGTCCTAACGCAGAGGTTTCAACTTCTGAATATGGCAAATAGTAATGTGACCTAATATGCATGAACGAGGAGTGGGGAAGGACGAGGTGACGGCTTAGAATGTGCAAAGGGGATGTGTATGGGTGGGGGGAGCCAAACACAATAGCTAATTCTTTTCTTCCTCAGAACTGAACATCTTATATTTCGTGATTTCTAGACTAATGTTTATGTAGACCATATATCTATATCTAAAATAATTGCCCACAAGCACAAGATAATGTAAAATCATAACAGAGTGTAGGTTAAAGTTAAAAAAAGTCAAATTTTGATGTCTCCATCCACATCTTCGAGAATGTTACTAGGCACAATGAAATTTTACTCCCTGTTTTTGAAACATTAGTGAAAGTTCCAGTTCTGGGAGAGAGAGAACCTGTAATGACAGTGCAGCTCTTAATACCTGAACAGTACAACCCAGTCGCTTTCTTGGCATCACTCAACTGCTTTTCGGTAAATTTTAACTGATGGCATACATTTCTTTAAATAAATCATTTTAATTTTTTTCGCTTCAGTAATGAATTCAATGTTGAAGTGCTAAGAGTTTGTCGGAATTCTGTTTTGTTTTTATGCACAATGCTAAAAACTCTTTCACTGGCTACATTACTTTGGGGCACCAACAATCCTGCAAAATGTGTTTTCCTGAGGAATGCTCCAACTGGAAAATGTTCCACCGTGTGGTATCTGCTCGTTCATGAAGTACCTTCCAAAGGATAAAACGAAGTTACTGTTCTAGTCTTACAATCTCACTAGAGGACACTTGGAAAATGAGCCAGTAAGTATTCCACATGTTTGGTCCGTCCCAGCCAGTCTTTCAGGAAAGGTATCAGGAAACAAGGTATGCTTTGACATCTAAAACAGCTACACTGATTAGTAATACAAGTTTTATTTACTGAAAGTTACACCAAATACTCAACTTCTATAAAGTATGTCTCTTCTCGCAGCGGCGCTTCCTCGATGCTAGCTGCACCGAGTCCTAGTGACTGCCTATTTCGGAGTCGAGTTCAGATGGGCTCTTCCAGACGCATGTGTACTAGATACAGCTACTTGTAGAGGACGCGCTTCTCCGTTATTCCCTCCAAGAGGCGTGGCGCTAGCGTACGATTGGCTGCCGGTCGTCCACTGCCTTCTCCACGATCATTCTCTTGCGTCTGGCGTGTGGCGCTGACTTTACACCACAATACCACAGATACGAAGTTCATCTTCGTTGTTTATAAGTTCGTTCGACTGGGCCAAACGCTAATAGTAGTTACTGACGATTTGGAAGGCCTCCACTGTGCATGCGCGCTTTTTGGCTGTTTCCGACTTTAAGCCAAATCGAACGCTTATTTCACCCATAGCGCTAGTTGGCATGTTTGGTCTCTTCGGCATTCGCCCAACGGGTTTGTCTTCTAAACCCTACCAATTAACCAACTTTAAACCATGCAGATAATTGGTTAAATTCTTCATACTGCACCTTAAATTATAAATCACTTTAATGTGAAACAGTAAGCCACAGTATTTCTTACTAATATTTCCCCTTTTTATAAATAATGTAGCAAATTCAACGTCACAAAACCACATACAAAAATGAGGTAAATTAGGATAGTGGTGTGTGAAAGGAATTTTCGGTAACATATGCATTTTGTCCCATTATCATGAGTTACAATAAAATTTAAAAAATGAAACATAAAAATATGCAAAAAATACAAAAATTTGCAGGTGTGCAAGAATTATCATCGTACATGATTTTCCCAGAAGATACACATTTAGTTTAGGAACGCCCACATTGGCACTAATAGATTTCTATAATAAATAACTACAAGGAGAAACAGACGGAAGTAGTAATTGTGAGACGCAATAGTGGCACATATAAAGCTACATGTTGGTTATTAATCTATCAGTGCTAATGCCTCTTGTGAAGGAAATACTGCCCAACACAGTATCCTCATGTGTCAATCACTTCATTTACAGAAAACACAGAAAATCTCAGAACTATTTTGACTTCTTTTTCAGGCGAATATATCAATATAAACTGTAAAAACATATGCATTCATCTTTAAATTCATATTTTATGAAAATTTCCGCACCTTTCATTTATAATATGTATGGATGTAATAAAAAGGGGATGTGCTGTATTCGAAGGCCACATAAGTTGACAGAATGACTAATATCAAAAACTCATTTTATTACAGTTATTTAACACTGTGTTAACAGAAAAATCTGTTCGCTAATGTGCAATTTTGTCTTTTGGAGCAAGTTTTTAAAGGCTTTGAATTCGGAAAACTGACGAAAATCTGCTTACTTAAACGATTTCAAACTATCAACTCCGCCAATCGAACACCTCATTGGTCAGTCAGATCCCAGAGTGTCAGAAGAGCCACTAACGCCTCAAACTGTTTCTGATCGTTTGGAGCGATACTCTAATGAACCTTGTATGTATCAGTTATCTGAGCATGTGGCTGCTGCTAGATTCCACAATGACGCGCCTTCGTAGGTTCATCCCGTATGCCATATTCCGCAGTTTTCGAGTTTGTGAATGTTACTTTCAATACTGGCAATTTCCACAAGGACATGCTAGAAGGTGTTGCTCATAACCAGTTTATTTTGACGATTACATCACACGAACGAACTCTAAAGGAAACCAAGTGACACCCATTTGTTATTTAAACCTGAAAATCTTAATTCGAATCACTCCAATCGTAAACTCTTAATTTTAAACAATTTCCGTGATAATTACGATTAAATCGTAATGGTTGGAAACACTGCTAATAATCATTTGCATACATATCGGAACAAACGATAATATTGCACCTATATTGTAGAACAGTGAAAATTCAAGCGTTAGTTCGTTCAGGCGAAGTAAATTAGACAAGTCTGTTTTTGTACAGTATATCTAGTCTGTGGTGAGCTTTATAAGGCTTATAAAAGTACAGTTTGTTCATGGGCGGTTCCTCAGAGAAACATGGTTTCTGGGTACCAAAAGTTTGAATTGCGTGAATGACCAATTCTATATTCTCTCTTCATTGTAAGTTGTAATTTTCACCATGTATTCTGCAGATGCTGTCTAACTTAAATTTTTTGATATATTTTTTTTCAATTACCGAAATTCAGAGATTAAAAAATACATTATTTAAGTATGAAATAAATCACAAGAAACTATTTTAGAAGTTTTTCACCGTGGGCCACAAATATTAAAATAACTGACCACAGAAAATGGCTTACATTTTAACTCTACATGCTGCAAATATTTATCTACAAAAGTTACTTTCTTCTTTCCGTGATTTTTGATTCCTTATAAAGATATACCTAAAAAATAATGGATGCTGTTTGGGTACCGTAAGTACCCCTGTTCAGAGAAAACTTATATTTTTAATATTTACTCTGGGAATCTTTAAAATTGTTTTGATATCTCTATCCGTTACCCAGATCCAAAAGTTCACCGTTACCGCGCCTGTCCCATTCGCCGCTGTACTGGCCGCCTGCGCTGAGACACGGCGTTCCGGACGCTATGGGCTTTACCACCTGATTTTAAGAAAAAATATTCGGTGAAAATTTTTACAAATCTTACACAGTACGATACGGTCGCTGGTTGGATAATTCATTTTATTTTTGTCAAGTTACGTGTACTATAGTACTCATTGTCTACATCTACATCTACATCGATACTCTGCAAATCACATTTAAGTGCCTGGCAGAGGGTTCATTAACCACCTTCATAACTTTTCTCTACCGTTCCATTCTCTAATAGCGCGCGGGAAGAAAGAACACCTAAATCGTTCCGTTTTCGATCTGATTTCTCTTATTTTATTGGGATTGTTTGCAGCTGTAAAAAAACATTGCATACATGATTGGTGTTAGCCCATACGTAGGCAACGCGTGAAATGTAGAGCCGATATCGTAATCTTCTAGCGCCTGGCTCTTCCTATGGTTGGTCGTGGGACGAGAGAAACGGGATTACAACTTAATCTGCCTTACTTCCGCTTCCCAGTTAACAGGTGACTTTCCTGTTAATCTTCTGTTGCTGTGACCGTTGACAGCATCAGACCTCCTCTCTTCTAGCAGGGGTTTCTATTATTTTGTAAATGAGTCAAAATGATACCAACAGGGGAAGACTACAGACAACAAGTCTGACAGTTCATTGAAATAATCTTTGTATTCTGAAAGTAGCATATAGAATTACGAGGTAGCCTGTTACATCTTATTAAACGGTTACTGATTATTGCTGCAGGAGAAGACATACAATAAAGAGCAAACATCGAAAAAGCACATTCAAATAGTTCGACCAGCCTTTAACGAAACAGAAAGAGAGCGTATGGAGTTTCATGAAAATTTCCGTTGGTCATGAGAAAAGTAGACTGAGCCCGAAACAGGGGCGGCACAAAACTAAAGTAAAAGCATAGTAGTAACATCTTAGTAATCATCATGCCTATCGCCCGATATGCAGACTGTTGCATATTTATTAAACTCGCGACCGAATGCAATTACTTCACTTAAATCGCGAATACCTGCTCGATGGAACTGAAGATCCTGTCGGTGAACGAAATATCACCAAGACTGAGGATAGCGGCTTCTGCACAATAGGCGATCGCGGACCTGTCCTAAGAACTGCAAGCATCTGAAGAAAATGCCGAACTGAGAGTGACCACGTCGCTCACGCCAGTTTTGTTAACGCGAGTTTCACGAGTTCGTTCTCGCCCGCAAGGCCCGGATTCACGACTCCTAGGGTGGCGGCCTGTCTTGGCGGCAACTTGTCAAAGACAAGACGTTGGCTCTCCGGGTTTGAACTTTAAAGGTTCCGGTAGCCTTTGTAGCTGATCGCCATCTTGCCAATTTAATATATTAACACCGGACACGGAAAATTATTTCACCCCACGAAACGATGGTCCTCTGGTCAGGCAAGCAAACGGTAATTTTAGATTGTCGGGGAAAATTAGTTTTATATGATGTTATTGACAATTTTACCAACTTCTTGAATATTAATCGGACCTAACTTTGTAATACTTCAAACGAATCTTCACTTTCCATTAGATTGGAATCCGTCGTCACAAATTTTAGATTTTATTTATGCCCACTCTGTCCTAAAGGCTGGCCATGTGGTTCATGGCACCTTTTGTGCTGGTCTCGGAAAAGTCTTAGCTCTATAATCTCATTTAAAATCCAGAGAACTCGTTTGGTTCTCAAGAGATCCCTTGTTATGCCAGAGGATTTGACATGCGCGATGCGCCGCGCCCTCTTCATGCACTCTTGGTGGCTGTTTAGAAAAACTTGTTTTGAGTATCAGATGAAAAAATGATTTGTACAGTCATATATACGCACCAGGAAGGACAACTTACTTTCGTTGTCACATTCTGTATAAAATCTGAGGTATACAAGATAAACTGTTACAGGCTACATAAATCTTGTGTAAGCAACACTCCCAGATAAGGACTTTGCTTTAATGTCACACAGTACGGGATTCTTACCAGGTAGGGCTGTCGGGAGCTCTGAAAAATCAAAAAAGGGCATCTAGTTTTATATTAGTGAGATATGGAGGAACTCAGCGTTACGGAAATAGTGTACGAGTTGGGTGTAAATCATTCGAAGAATATATATAGTTCTTTGTTGCGGCGAAACCTATTAACGAAAATTTAACCAACCTCCTCCTCCGAATGCTAACATTCGGTTGGCAGTCACGTACAATGGGGGACAAAAAGGTTACCCGGCCGGAATAATTTAAAAGTCCAACAACAGAGCATTGCGCATGCCCGAGCTCATAAGCGCCAGTGTTGCCAACTCCTGCGGCCTGTGAGGCTTCAGGTCGCTGTTTACATCGTCAAATAGAAGCAATACAATACTTAAGATACAGTGTCGGATTCATTGCACTTTAACTCATATTTTGGAAAACAATTTGAGCACGTAGAAAGATTTGAGGTATAATAATTCCACGTGGGTACATGGATAAATAGAAAGACTGACGGTTTTTGAACTAACGGAAGCGCGTTCGAATCCGACTGGCGTCAATATATTTGTTTTTTAGACCTATTGCAGGTAATATTTTAAATAATAATTCGCTAAAAATTGTGCATTTGTAGGTTTTTACAGGTATTCAAAAGATTGTTTCAGAATGTAATCAGGCAGATACGTCTTCATAGTAATATTGAAAATAAATGTATTTTGGGAGGTCAGATGAAAAATACCCTCCAAGGATGTTTATTCTTTTGTTATGGGTGGCGAAATTATTACGTCCAAGGAAGATTTTTAAATATCAAACTGACAAACGGTAGTTATTTACTTAAGAGGATACTGAAAAAGTAAAACCAAAATTTAGTAACAAGAACTGAAGCAAGAAACATTTGCACCGCTATAAAAAAGGAAATAAAATGAAAAAGTAAAGGCTTTGGTGGCATCCGATCCGATGCACATGTTACTTTCAACAGTCAACGTGCAACGTTCAATGCGGAGAGTAGTACAATGCGCGAAAGGTAAACTTCGGTCTGTTGGGAGACTTAAATATGGTTTATATGTAAAGGTGATACGTATAGGAAAATACTGCAATCCAGTTTTGAAGTAACTTGGGCCCCCATCGGGACGGATGGAAGGAAGACATCGCACAAGTTCAGATTCATTGTGGTAGATTGGTTAATGGTAGAGTCAACAAGACCCACATGTTGCGGAGATGCTTCGTGGCAAATGAGCGCCACTTGAGGGAAGACACTTTCACGTGCACCGATTTTGAGAAATTTTAGGTAACAGGCATTTGCAACTGACTACAAGGCGATTCTACTACAGCTGCTAGACTGTCTCCCCTCGTTGAATGAGCATAAAAACCAACATCCAGACGCGAGTTTTGAATGGAAAAACCAGTTGCGTAACCTTCTGTTCCTTAGATACAGAATGTAGATGCCCTTACTCTTATCTGTGCAGTAGTACTCAAATACTAAGCATGAAATTCAACGTTTGCAGTTTTAATCGTCAGGTGTCCATTATGGCCGATCTGTTCACAAAATTAGATCACAAGCAATAAATTTCGTCGATGGTAGTTTCAGTTTCTTATCTTTTGAGTTATCATACCGGTGTTTTAGCTGTTTTTCATTCAAAAATATTTTTAGTTGTTTAGTATACATAGGAAAAAAATAAAGTTATAAGAAATAAGTTCTAATAATGAATTGTTTCACCACCAAAAATGAGAACTTTGCATATAGATAACGTAACAAAAAACGTTCAGTCGCGCTATGTTCGGTATTTGAAGAGAAAATTGAAGTCTGAGGGATTGATATCAATTGCTGTAGCAAGATGGTCTTTATTCTTTGTGTGTTAAGCTATACGGCGGATTAAAAGGGAAAACTTTGGTGAAAAATACGTCTTCTTACATTCCCCCGTTTTTTCTTCTTACTTTCTCTCTCGGCCATTGCTGCTAGCACTCAAATTATCTCCGGAGTAACTTGTCAATGTGTCCTTATCATTAAAGAGCAAAGATTGATTTTATTTTTCCTTTATGTACTATGGTAATTTCTCAATGCTTTATAATATTCTCTATCAGATGCGACGTAATCTAACATGCTCGTGATTGTTGCTCTGAGTCATACATCAGTCAAATCCCTCAAATGAGAAGTGAATCACAAACTGTGCATTTCGATATTTCACTAGAAAATTTTGTATCTTGTGTCAAAATATTTGTTTCCAATACTAATATGTTATATTACCATTTGATGTCCCTTGTCTTTTGTTAATTATAAAATAAAGTATTTTACTGAATCAATTGCAGAAGTAAAATACACAAGTATTTCACTTTAAGAAAAAGAGTCCCGACCCGTCCCGGTGTTCGATTAAAAAGTGACGACAGTTTTTATTACATGTTACAGAAACGAATGTTTACTACCAACAAATTCTGGCAATATTTTCCCTGAGGGCACTAGTGACTTTGGACCATCACTTTCAACATTTCTATGCCGTTCCGTTAATAGCTGTAGGAATCAAAGTTCCGGTGTCCTCGTTCGTCGACTTCGTAAGCTACAGTTCCTGTCCGTAAATGTTTCAATTGGTTTGCAGTTGAGGAAAAGCCAATTACGCATTGCCACCAGAACAGACGCGTAATAAGTCGCCAACTTCCATAAGAGCCAGGGAGCCGACTCAAGCGAACATGCAGAACACGCCGCCTGGACAGCAGGCTACACGCTGCTCACGAGTACGCTGCGAGTTGCCTGGTTACAGGCTATACCTGTGTGGACGTCGTGCAACCTGAAAATGCCCAGCCTTATATAGCAAAGAACGCAGCTCCCGTAATTACTATTTTATTCCTTTACAGTTTTGAATGTTCCATAGCAGAACAATATAGCGTTTATCTTTTCCACTTGCGCTTACATCACACCAACATTTTTACTCTAAGCTATGTATTGTTTGACACCGTACCGTCATAGCCATATCACACCTCGCGTTGCTAGATTCAGAACTTCATGGATTGAAACGCCCGTACCGCAAGTGCAACTTCAGAGAAGTACCTGTGGAGTGGTCGAATAAAATACGTCTAAAAAGGCCTCTTCAGTAGTTGCAGGTTGACTAGTCTGCCCTACAAGTCTATATGGGAGAAATAGGTGACGTGTGATTTGAGTGTCAATGGCCATTACCTGCATCAGTCACCCAAGTCAAATTGTATTCATTACTGGTATCTAGAGTTGCTTCTGGTCTATTTCCTACTTAAAGTCTCTTCCAAATTATCGACCAGTAAAGGTATTACTAAAAAATTGAAGAATCTGAATTGCTTTTATTGAACTAAGAAACCCACTGAAAACTCTTTCTCGGAAAAAATGAAGATTCATGGCGAACGCGAAGATGGAAAGGAAAAAAACGTTACTATAGATATTACTGGGCTAAGAAGTTACGTGGAGTGCAATATTTCAAGGAAATCCGAATGCAATCTATTTCATTATACGAAAGTAAGAGATTAGCCCTTTCAGACCTGATTTTCTAGAGGAAGGAAGTTATTCTTTTTGCTGTATTCCTCTTAATTTAGGTTTTTAATTATTTTAGATGTAAGATTTACGCTGTTGTATGCATCCATTTACATACTACAAAATTGCATACGCTGAAAAGCAACGCTTCTTTTTATGGACTAAAATAATTTTGTAGAACTAACTTTTGTAGTAAATCAAATGTTCAAATGTTTGTTAAGCTTAAGGGACTTAACTGCGGGGTCATCAGTCCCTAAACTTACAAACTACTTATCAACTACTTACGAACTAGGACGGCACAAATATCCATGCCCAAGGGGGGATTCGAACCCCCGACCGTAGTGGCCTTGCAGACCGTGACTGAAGCGCCTCAGTCCCCTCGACCACCGCGGCCGGCTTTGTAGTAAATAAAGTGATCAATAGTTGCTACGAAAAATAATTACTACTACTTTCCACTTCTACAATGGAATACAAGTAACCCACAGCCTGCGTGTTCTTTGGAGTTTTATGTACATAACTGTAAGCCAGAGGGTCTGAAAGGGTTAAAAATGTCTTCCGGTATTAAACCGCTGATTTTGGGATATGGCGTACCCTGAACATATCGCCCTCTATTAACTTACTCAAAAGGCTTTACGAATTCGCTGTATACAGCTTTAGCAACACATTCTACTCAGTTAGTGGCTCGCAACCATTGAATATAGCACGTAGTAAGTCCAGGAATTTGCCGTGCTTTGCTAGAGGAACATAAGCTTTGAATTTGCAGTGATGTAGGTACCTGAGTGAATCGCGTGAGAACACTAGATCGGTTTTACAAACTATCTTAACACCTGCACTTGAGGTTAACTGAAGAAACCATAAATTACCACAGTTCCCGCGATCCTACTGCTGAAAACTCCAGAGCCTTAGTTTCTAAGTGAACACCGAGGGAGGTGACGTGGTGGTTTAAATACTGGACTGATTCAGGAGGGCGGTGGTTTAAATCCACTTCCGGCCATCCGGATTTTAGTTCTTCGTTGCATTCATCTCAGAAAAATATATTTACTCTGGCGGCCTTTGGTGTAGCAATCATTTTCACTGTGCTCGGTTGCTACCGGGAAATTGTAACATTTGTAAATAAAAGGCTAACTCTTTGTAAGAAGGAAGAATATAATCCCAGCCATTTTTGTCTTCGGTACATGACGAACTACCCATTTGGAATGTTTCACGTATTTGAAAGTCAAGTCAAATATTTGTGACAAGGAAGGATACTAATGTCACTAGTACTTGTTCCACTTGCGGAAATTTGAAGTGCCCTTTTAGGTTGCTGTCTAACTGCACCCCGGGGAATTGCCACAATCAAATTTGTGACTTTGGTGCTCGTTTCAGTTATAGCGAAGTAAACAGCATTTGAATACGGCAAACAGAAATGCCACCTAATATGTGTAAGCAGGGAGGGAGGGGAGGGGAACAAGTGACTAATGAATCATCAGAATTGGGAAAACAGTTTCTGTGAGGTTGCATATGAGGTTGGAGCAGCATACGACTACATCATTCTGTTGTGTACAGTAGGAATGTGTGTGGATGGGTCATGGGAGAGCGAATCTTAGTTTCTTCATCAGAATCAAATATCTTAGATATTGTGGTTTTCAGATTAATATGAAAAAATCTACTCAAAGTTACACACAAACAGAAGATAATACAATTTCATAACTTACAGTAAGAGTGCAGGTTAGATATCTCGGTGAGCAGGTCAATAAAGTTTAAAAAATGGCCAAATTTTGATGTCTCCAACTAGGTCCTCTTCTTCCAGCATGTTACTACGCCTAATGAAATCCTTTTATTTTAAAAAATCGTGTAAATTCGATCACGGAGAGACACCCTGGAGTGACAGTGGAGGTTTTCCAAGTTGAATTGTACAACCCAGTCACTTCCTTGACATCACTCGACTGCTTCGCGGTAAATGTTAACAGATTGCAATTTTCTTATTTAAATAATCGTTACTAATGAAATCATTGTTTAAGTGCTAAGAGTGGGTCAAAGTTCTGAGAAGACTTAACATTTGTTGGTGATTTACTCTTAGAACTATTTCACAAATGTTCATGACTTCGGCACAGCACGAAATACTGTATCAATACATACGATGCAATAAAAAAATCTTCAGAATACAGATTAACAAACTAAGATGTTATGGGCGTGTATTATTGCGCATGCACTACATAATTTTTCCTGTTGCGGAGCTGCTGCGAGTCAAGTAAATTTGTTATTTATACCCGAAAATCTGAATGGCTGGAACCTCAAAAAGTGTCTTAAGGTCGTACCAGCCACCCTAGAAAATAAATTTTTCGGAGGAACTGCCGAATTCCGCATAAAATAGTTTTGTTAGATTACTTACAAGGTCTCAAAATTGTTACATATGCAATATGAGAAACTGCGGTACACTTTGTATCACTACACTGATCATGAGACCGCAGTTTTGGTCTTGCTAAATATTTAATCTTTGCGTAACAAGTATGTAAAATTGTCATACAAGTCTGTCCTGCACTATTCTGTAGGCTTTTTCCGATTAAAAACCAGCTTCGGATGGTGTGGTCGAGGAACAAAGAAGACGTCTTAAAATTGCTGCGACGGAAACTAGTACCATTGATATTTTATATTTTTGCTTGTCACAAGTTGCTGAGTATTACCGGAAGTGTAGCGATGCCCGAGTATGTAGTTCGGCAGGAATCTAAGGACAACTTGCAGTAATAAAATATTTTGCCTGTCGCAAATAGCTGGCTGCCAATTTGAGGTAGCTAACAACCCATCTTAACTGAATGATTCATAAGAGTATAACCAGAGGAAATTCTGTGATAAATCCAGCATATCTAGTATCTGATCCGCATTATAGCGAAATTTGAAGCAGTACGCCGCCTTCTGTGGGAAGCAGAATGAAAAATTTAAACCAGGTATGAACATACTGTATTTTAATCAGTAGCAGTTGGGGGTCGAATGTCTACGCTACGTTACGTGGTACACCTTTCCGCTCCTCCAAATGCGGTCTCAGCCCGGATTCTTTTCAGGTATAAAGCTGCAGAGCCAGCTGCGCATGAATCGAAAAGGTCTTTAATTCATCGGATGTGCGGCGACATTACAATACTTGTTTGTAGCGGCCGTTGCGCGCCCGGAGGGAAGAAAAAGTTGTGGGGCACAGACAATGCGGTGTAGCGTGTCAGGGCGCTCAGAAAGCCATTAAGACCGCTTGTGAGGAGTGCAATGGAGCGCAGGGGAGCGACCTGCAGCGGTGTAACGGTCGCTGCAGGTAGCAGGGCGGCGGCTGCACCGGGCCGTTACCAGACACCTGCCGTCTCCACAGATGAGCGTGCGGCTGCGAGCAAACGGCGACACCAACCGCTGCCGCCGCACAAATTAGCGTCTGCATGTTCGCGGTCAGCCCGCGAGGGAACAGAGGCAACCTGCCGAATGTACAGTTCCATCCACGATGAACTTCTGGTCTCCGCATTAGCTGTTAATTCCTTTTATTGCAGGATCATACACGATCAGTTTCGCGATAATCGCATCCTCAGGTGTGTGTGTGTGTGTGTGTGTGTGTGTGTGTGTGTGTGTGTGTGTGTGTGTGTGTGTGTGTGTCACTAAAGGGCCCCACGCACGATGCGATTAATTGGACCAATTCGTTGGTCACTCGATAAACTGAGCGGTTTTAGGTGCTACCGGACCAACTTTCCTTGTCGGCCAGTTGGTTGTGCCTGACCACCCGATCTCAGATTCGCCCACCAATTCTCCCGACAAGTTGTACCGTGTGTAGCGCTTCCAGACCAACTTCCATGCCTGAGGCCGTGTGCACAGCGAACGCGGAAAAACAAAAACAGTTCGACGGACAGACACCAGAACAGGGTGGCGCTGCATGCAGTTGGAACGTGTCTGGGCTGCTACCAATTGGTTGGTTCGTTGGACATCTTGTTGGTCGTACGATAAATCGGAGCGTGTGTAGGGGCTTGTAACAATGGGGCAGTAAAAGTATACTTCGTCCCAATGTACTGATAGCGTACGAATTGAAGGATCCATTTAATGTTCTTGTTTTCTTTGGGAAATAAAGAGCCCTTATAACATTTTTGTAAATGGTCAAGAGCGCAAATTGCTCTTATTATCGCCACATTTCGACCCAATACTAGGCTATTTTCAGGATATTGCTTCGCTCCACACAATCCAGAAGCAACAACCTGAAGATGGCCCAACATTAGATCGAAACATTAGCGGACTGAGGGGTGACGGGCGGACCACCCCGGGCCTCTCGTCCAAGGCAAGTTGTTAGCTCAATTGGCTTCTAGTTATGGAGAATCCAAAACTAATTTTTTTTAGCTGTTGCATGCTTATAATCCTGGGGGCCTCCAAATCTCAAAAGTTACTTTTTTAATACTAAAGTTAAGGTAAAGCAGTCAACAATCCGAAGATTGGTTTGAACACCACAGTGCTTTACTAGGCATGGTCCTATTTGGAGGCGGTATGCCGTTGCCTTCCTCCGACCTTCGAACTGACCCAGCCAGTTATAGGGGGACCTACAGTTTAACGTGGGTTCCGAACCACGATGCTACTCGGTATTTTTCACATCAGCAACACCGCCAGAGGAGAAAGAAATGGAAAGTGAGAAAAATCCTTGGACCTGGCGGGGACTGAACCCGCGACTTTCTGGTTTGTAGTCTGGCAGTACCACTGTGCAACCGATGTCGTCGTGGTCTTCAGTCCACATACTTGTTTGATGCAGCTCTCCACGCTACCCTGTCATGTTCAAGACTCTTTATCTGACAATATATTCGGCAACCTACATCCTTTTGACTCTGCTTACTACATTCGTCCCTCGGTCTCCCTCTACGATTTTTACCCACACGCTTCCTTCTAACATTAGGTCGAAACATTGGCGGAATAAGGGGGGACGGACGGACCGCCCCGGGCCTCTCGTCCAAAGCAAGTTGTTAGCTCAGTTGGCCTCTAGTTATGGATAATTCATATCTCGATTTCTCAATTTTTTAGCTGTTCCGTGCCTGGGGGCCTCTAAATCTCAAAAGTTAATTTTTTAATCATTATATAAATACGCTAACACGAAAATTGGGGTACAGATTACTAATTTATTCGTACAATAAGGCCAATGAAACTTACATAATTCTGAAGATTGTCGTAGATTTCATGAATATATTATGTGTGTATTTAGCCATTAAAAGTGGTAAAAGGAAGTAGAAATTTTCCTATCTACAGCTTGGATCAAGTTCTACGTTCTCCAACAATCAGCTCACTGATTGGCTATTCGCTTCGACCAAAGGCGCTGTAATGCAGCGCATCTGTAGTATTAAAATAAGTGAATATCGAAACGGAGTGCTCCCAACTCACTTTCTTGTTCCGTTCAAATGCTTCATTTTCGCAGTGATTAAGAGTGGTCAAAGGAAATGGATGTTTTCATATGAATGCCGATATAAAGGATGATGCTCCGGGAGAGGCATCTATCAGTGCTCGGGTGGAACTACGAAGTCGACATGTCAGCTCTGAAGTTCTGAATATTGCAGTATCGAAATAACATTTCTTGGCATTGTATAAATATACGAACACCGAAAATTTAGTTCCATTTCAAATATTAGGCTAATGAAAGTTATACAATTCTAAAATTGCATGAGAAGTATATACTTACATTTTTATTGTGTCAGGCATTTTCCGTAACAAGTAAAAGATACCGTTTCATACCTCTCAGTGCCAGTTAAATCTTACGAAATATCCCAGCGGCCTCCTATGATAATGTTGGCAACAGATGCTGAATAGTGAGAATCCTGTGAGTCTTCATTTTAGCCACTCGGTTGACAACGATGATGTTTTCTCATGGAATATGCGCTTTACGAGGGCAATTTCTGAGCGGACGAGGGTACATACAAGAACCTGTCAACCATAAAGAAGGAACAGCATTATTTGTTTACTTCATGGTCTTTACGATACACTAATCCAGTCATTCCGTGGTTCGAACAAATGGGAAAAATTTTCTATCGTGTTGGTGTTTCCACACAATCACGCGAGTTCACCGACATGATACGTAAATTTTCCCCCCAGTGACCATTGTGAACAACTGGTCGATTATCGACCACAGGCAAAACTAGTACTAGTAAATTTATTTCCAAGCGGGCGGGGGGGGGGGGGGGGGGCTCTTATTGCCGCCGCCCCGGGCCTCCGACAGCCTTAGTCCGCCACTACGTCGAAACCAGTCGATAATCATCTTTGCGCTTTAGCATAATTTTTACATAAAAATAATAAAGATCAATTTCAGTGTATCTAACGAGGTGACAGTGGTAACACTGGACTTGCATTCGATACGGTGGTGGTTCAAATCCACCTCTGGTCATGCAGATTTAAATTTTCGGCGAATTTTCTGCCTCCTAATTTAGGAAGTAGGAGACGGGATACTGGCGGAAGTAGAGGCTGCATCGTGAGTCGTGCCGGGATAGCTCAGTAGGTAGAGCGCTTGCCCGCGAAAGGCAAAGGTCCCAGGTTCGAGTCCCAGTTCCGGCACACATTTTTTATCTGCCAGGAAATATCAGCGCACACTCCACTGCAGAGTGAAAGTTTCTGAAAAAACATCTTGTTTAACCAGTATCTTTCTTGTGGCTATGCTAGAGATCACTTTTTAAGAGAAAGGATGTCTCCACCACACTTTCAGACTATTCTTTAACACTATCAATAACTTCAAAACCGACAACAGTCCATCATAGCCTTAACGTTAGGTGTCGTTTAGACAATTTTTTTTAAGTACGTGAGGGCGCGCCGCGTGTCAATCTCCGGTTCAGAAACACGCTACACACAATTCGGAGGGTTCAAAAATGGCGGAAATTAAAAATACAGGTGGAGGGGAGGGGGGAGGTCATGTAACCGACTTCGCACCGAGCCATAACTTCTGGTCTGTACATAGTCATTCGTGAAAGAGACAAGGACACGAAGTATTACTTCTTTATAAAAATCCTCGGAAAGACGCATCGTCTGATTTCAATTTAGCTCACTGCTATACGTATAAAGACATTCGAAATTACAAGCGGCAGTCACGCTTTGACATGCGAAACAGTGTTTCTGTTAAATCTAAAAATGTGTACCGAACCGAGACATGATCCTGGGAGTTTCGCCTTCCGGGAGGAAGCGCTCTACTGAGCTAGTAACCGTGACTCATTTCTACTTCCGACATTACGTCTTCCAAACAGTCATCCACTTCTGCTTACTTTGCGATTCAAGACATTCCTGGAAGAATGTGAGGAGGCAACACTCAGGCTGTGGGTATGGTTTGAAACCAACATCGTGGCAGTTTTCCTCATTGTGAGTAGACGTTTTTCTTATTTACAGCTCCAATCAAGCATTGATTCTTAACTTTAAACATCTTATCCAACTCCTATTACAAGTGTTGTAATTTTTTTCCAATAATAGTAACAATTGCGATAGTTTTTATATATAACCATGGGAAACAAAAGTTCTTTTTACAAGTAACAATTACAGTTCCTCACTGTGGTGCACTATGAATATTACTTTTTCAACTGATTGATCTATGAAAGGGAAGATTATTCCAACTGGTCTTGACTGTTAGCAAGTAAGACATTTCTAGTGCTAATCTGCTTGTAATAGCGTTGTACACGGTTGAAGAATACAGAATTCATTGCACCCACTAAACCATTTCTTCGTGCCAAGTTTCTCGGTAATGTTTCCACTTCACATTTTATTGTAAATCTATATCTATAAATGTGAATGTCCGGTGTACGTTTATCACGTCTGAATCACAAGAGACAGAGCTAGAAATTTGTACAGTTACTAATGTCTACCCGGAGAAGGCTTTAGGCACGGTTTTATAGCGATCGGGTAGCTATTAATCTATATATATATAATAATGTGAATTTCTGTTCGGTGTACGCTTATCACGTCCGAACGTCAAGACGCAGCGACTTAAATATTTGTACAGTTACTAATTTATACCTGAGGAAGGTTTCAGGCACGGTTTTATAGCGATCTGATAGATCGCTAGTAATTTTAAGAATATAACGAAATGCGGAACAATAATTACTCTGAAAATTATATTTACTCTTTGAAAAGTGTTTTATTGATTGCATTGTTGCTTGAGGGTTGATAATGATAAAACGGTGGAGTATATTGGGATGGTTAGCGGTGTATATAACATTCTACGCGCGCGCGATTTGTGTGTGTGTGTGTGTGTGTGTGTGTGTGTGTGTGTGTATGTGTGTGTGTATTTCGCTCTGCAGCGAAAATTACAGAACGCAAACTAATGGTCTCTAATTGTCCGAAGTCTCCCGTTGTACACCATAGTTCCATGCCATGCCGATAACTATAAGGGGGTGAAAGATATGTTGGTTGAAAGTCGTCAAATTATTTAAAAAAATTGTGACAAGGTCAGCGATGACGTTTGCGACTCTATAGCAAGGAGGTAACATACAGTGAAACGTGATGCCACAGACCATATCTTTGGTCTATGCGTGCTACAATGTCTTCAGCTCTCTCTGTAAGGATAAACATACGAAGAAGGAAACAAGAATAAATAAAGCAGTAAAAAGGGAATTTCTTTTAATACATTTCTTTAAAAAATCGATTTGACGTTTCGCGCTTTATCATAACCAACACGCGAGCGGAGCCGCGGATTTAGGCTAGTATCCTATGTGTTACTGGATTAACTTATTGGTATCACTGTATGTGGAAAAAAGTAAAATAGAAAAATTAGTGTTAAAATCGGACATTATGGATACAAGCCTAGTTCAGTTCTTATAAAATAGATTGGCAGGCTGAGAAAATAGGGGAAAAAATAAGCAGCCTCGCATATGCAGATTCAATTGAAACGATGCAATATTAATATTTCAGAGCAATAACAGATTTAAAGGTTATGGGTATGAAGATCTCCAAAATGAAAGTAATGTCAGTGGAACGGATTTAAAAGGATTGAATGTCAATGGGACAAACATTTGGACGATTTCCTTCTCACAGGATGGCAACAAAGAACTGCAAACAAGGTGTAGAAAAGATAACGCGCTGCGATTCTGCAATAAATAAATTAGTAGTAAGACTAAGTTATCAGTGCACCGATTTATCTTTTGACAAACTTGGTTGTATGGGAGTGATAGTTGAGTGGCTACAGATTACCTTATTTAATAAGGTTAATGTTTCAGGTATGACAGTAGCAAGCATGGTGGCAGGTGCTAATATATGGGAACAATGGCAGTAGGGTCTACAATGAGGTAATCAACGAAAATCAGGAAATGAGCACCAAAGATTAAGCAGTTAGAGAGCGAACAGACAAAGGGTGGGATCGTGTTACACACCTGAGAGACAAGGGTACCCCTTAGGGATGGGTCGAAAATCGCGTATCTGTTAAGAGTCAGTGATTTGGAAGTAGCAGTATTCACAGTCGCAACTTTACGGATTCTGACTGCGATTTCAGTCGCAGTTTAGAAGCGCAGTAGCACTAAAAGTAGCAAGTCGCAACTAAGAGTAGCAAGAAGCAGTTTGCACTCTGCCATCTGTTGGTCGAAGTTTGTACTAATATCTTTGCATTGGACAGGCTATAGAGTCTACCTGCGATTTCAGTGACAAATCGCGTTTAAGAGTCGCAAGTAGCAACTAAGAGGCGCAGTTTAGACTTCGCTGGCTGCCATCTGTTGGCCGAAATTGGTACTTCTAGCTTCCCGCTGTCTGCCTCGTGTATGTGTGGCTTTTTGTGTATGTGTTGGTCGAACGCCATCGGCTCAAACCAGTGCGCTCGAACGTCCTCACTGGTCCAAACTGCGATTTCAGTGAAAAGTCGCGATTAAGAGTCGCAATTAGCAACTGAGAATAGCATTTAATATTCCGCCTTATGCTACTTGTTGACCAACTGTCGTACTTTCACTCGTGTGTTGTTTAGGGATGTTGTCGAATTAATGAGCAAGAAGATAATTTTCTTTGTGAAAATGTTTACACTTAGTGGCACTATTTTACCTGGCGGCAGCATTTATATGTTGTGAAGCAAAGCCTGGCATATGTTTTTAGGTTATAGTTGGTAAAGACAACAAATGTGAATGCCAAATATTGTCTTACGGACTTGATCCCTGTTTAAAATAATTTTTCGTCATAGAACCTACAACTATTATCGGAATTCAGAATACGTATGTTACATTGCAAATCTGGTTTCGACGAATATTTTTGCTTGCGTTATACATCGTACATAAAATAAAAATTCCAAGGGGGTGGTATCAAGTGGTCAACTAAGTACAGGTAATTTTACGAAATGTTTAACAGTAGGCCAACTCCATTTTCAATGTGGACTGTGTTAAGTACTGCTATATAGGAGTGAACTTTTATTTTTGAGGATTCTATAAAAATATTACACTTGAAAATAAACAAGTTTTTCGCGTAATGGAAAGTTTTATTTTATCAGATTTGTTTTAGGTTTAGGAATGTTTTCCATCTTTTTCCTTTTCGTATATTCCGTCTTGTGATGACATGAGTGAAAGCAGATGGGTGGTATCGAATCCTTCAGTATTATTAAAACTTTTGTTTACTGCAGTGGTGGCATAGTGTGCTTATGTTGGCAACGACTGATGATCCTAGAAATCTAAATCATACAGAATGATTGAAATAATATTTTGTTTATCATAAAATAATGTTTTTCTTAATCTGTGGTTGTTAGATTTCTTGTGTGTAACCCTGTACAGTCAGTAAGTTAAAAATTCTTATAAAATGAAGCTTTAGTTGCCAACATGAGCACACTAGGTCGGCACATCGATTAGTAAAATATAACGCAAGCTCTTATCTATAGTTATTTGGCAGAATATGTAGTGATACCGAAAGGTTTTAAAGAGAAAATGGAATTTTCAGAAGTCACGTTGTATTTCACATTTACTTATCTCTTTCAAATTGGTGACATATCACACAATGTTAAAAAATCCATTCATTCTACAGGCAAGAACATAGCACTTTCGTTGCACTGTTATAATTGCTGTGTGCCTAATCTACCAAATGTTTCTGTTAAGGTAGACTATAGGCCTACTTGCCGATTTCGGTTACACATTACTTGCGAATAACCTCACTTAACTATACATTACACACCAAACACTGAGATCGCTTTTATAAGACTAATTTACATTTGTCTGTGTAAATAATCCCAACATTACACGTAAATTGAGCATCAATATTCTTTTTTTGTATATATTTACATGTAGAAAGAGGATCTTATGGATGATATATATTGCATTTGCCACACACATCGCATAAGTCACGGAAGTAGCAGATATCACGGAAGTAGCAGAAATCGCAGAAGTAGCAATCAGTAGCAGAAATCGCAGTAGTAGCAATGTAGCAATATCGGTAGCAGAAATCGCAGAAGTAGCATTCAGAGTCACCGAAATCGCAGTTTGAGTGCGGAGGGTTACATGTCGAGGATTTGTACAGTGCGATTGTAAACAGTGACAAATCGCAACTAAGAATCACAGATATATAAAAGTAGCAGTCACAGAAATCACTGATATCGAAAAATCGCAGTTTAGCCCATCCCTAGTACCCCTGATATCAGTTGGCAGTAGAGGGTAAGAAGAGCCTAGATAGATAAAGGAGAAAGAATTGAATTTTTCGTCGGTGCTTGACAGAACATAATATCAAAAAGGAACAACTTCCTGATGTTCTGCAAAACTATTTTTTTATTAATTTTTTATTTTGTAAATAAGTTTTGCAGAACATAAGGAAGTTGCTCCTTTTTTATGTACTTGGATTCGGCAAAGAATGAAGTAACAGGCCGAACATCAAACGAGGCACCTATGTTAGCATTAAAAGGGAATCATGGAGGAATTTTATTAGGGGGACTAAGCTACAGACTGAACGCGGACAGCGGTAATCTCTAATGGCTTAGCATAAAAGCATAACAAAAAAATTTCGAAGTATTTTCAAGGAACCTTAAGAAAAGAGGCACTGCTTGTCAAACTGATATTATCTAATTCTGTCGAAGCTGCAAACACACACACACACACACACACACACACACACACACACACACACACACACAATTGGTTCAACAAACTATTCACCTGTTCACATTAGGCACATAAAAGCTGTAACTATAGCGGTAATTGCTGAGCGATAACTTTAATTGTAATAGTAAATTAGCAGCAACAGCGCGATAATAAGTATTGTTAAAACTAATGCTCGACTTCAGCTACAAATGAGAATTACGAATTTAAGCTCTACTTCACATTGCTTGTAATAATGTAATTGCTTCCACGTGTCACGTGACCGTTTCAGTGTATCATTTGCAGTCAGACTGGGGAAATAGCAAAGCGATTATACTCATTGCGGTAGCAACATACAACCACGAGTGTTGGCAAATATTAGCCTGATAGGAACTACAGTTTAAGTTTTCAAGAAATGCCTTTTTTTTTAAGTAATAATACCCGTGAAATTTATTAATGGTGCTGCCACAGTTCTTCGCAGAAAGCAGTGTATAATATTAAGCAGAGCTGGAGAACACTTGTCAATAGTAACGTAGTACAACTGCAGACGTGGTGGCATGATTATTATAAGTCTAAGGGCAATACCTAGAAGTCTGCACAGATGCGGATATCCGCAGTATTTCATACTTTGCGGATAAAATTGTGAGCAACGCGGATATCCTCGTATGCGGATAAAGAGCGAGGTATCTGCCCAGAACATCTGATGAAATGTTAGCTGAAAAACTTCAAGCCTGTGGACATCCTTGGAATCCTTGCAGGGCCCAGGTAGAGCGGAAGTCTTATCCCCTGGCAACAACAGACGTAGCTGTACTCTAGCACAGACAAAACTGACTCGAGAGCCCCTGCGGCTGATCCGTTTACGCGACCGTGTCTTAATGCGGTTTGTCAAGTACTTTCTGGATGGCAAACAGGTCCACTGCCCACCAGAGGTGCTGAGCCAAATTTCTGCTGCCTTCAGTTAGCGCTTCGTAGTGACCAAGTAACAACGTACATCGTAGTTAGTGACAGTCCTTTCTTAAAGTAAACACAATGGATACCATATCGAGTAAGGTGAAAAGAGGTGATTTGACAGTGAAGGAAGACAAACTGAAATAGTTTGGAAAAAGTTTGGATATGTATTTCAGGTCAAGGAAAATATAAACGATATAGTGGCCTGTTTGAACACAAAAGTCAAACTTCAAATTTGCTGAAACATTCGTGAGAGACAGGACAAAGTATAATCATTTAAATATCAAGACAAAGTTCCTGAAGTTGACAAATTTGAACACAACCGCGACCGCAAAACAATCTTGTCAGCAAAGACTTTCGAAAGTTGCGTGTGGATCTGCGTTTCTCCAGGCGGCACAGTTTCTTATTGATGTGCGGGCATCTGAACTGTGTGTCTTACAGTCATTTCATTATGTCAATAACCGTCGCGAAAGTGCAAGAAATATGTTGGCAATGTTTCACCACAACCGTACAGCTGGGCATAAAATACGAAAAAATATGTAAACATGTGTATGTAATAGAAAAATGGCGACGGAAGTAAAATATTGACAGTAGCATATAGCATCTTTTATAAGCAGATACGGTGTACAGTGAAAGTAACGTATTAGGGAGGTATACAGTGTTAAATTGTATAGGCTGCAGGCGACTGTCTCTTTCTGTTGACATTACCAATTAGAAGCAGACGGCAGTTTTAACGCTTCAAAAGACATGTTTTTGTGTCGCATAACCCCTTGTGCGTTAATATGGCGAAAATTAAGTGTCCCTTTTGTAAAACTACGAAAGAACCTTTTTTTTTTTTTAAATTTAAATACAGTAAAATTTCCTGTATGCCGATCAGTTTTAACTTTTGAAATTTAAGAATATGTCTGTATTAAACAGCTAATTTAGTGCTCCGACCACATGGGCTCCGAAGCGCTGCTGTGTGTGTCCGGAGCGCCAGTGTTTTCCTGTTTGGAATAGCCTGCTTCGGAGTAGGTATAGAACAGTTACCGTGATTTGACAAGTCACAGGTAGTTAAGTTGTCGCAGAAATGACAGTAACTATTACATACCATGCTTTTAAATACTATTATCCATTTTAATATCTGCGGATGCGGATCACGAACTTTCGAATGCGGATAAAGGCCTTGCGGATGTCCGCGCAGATCTCTAGCAATACCTTTTGCAGTGTCTTTGGCGTAAGTCATATTGCCATTCTGAAGCGCTTTTAACAAACTACTTGTGTACAGATAAACCAGTCATAAGAAATCGGAATAAACTTGTCAAGGATGAAGGAGCAAATCGGAAATGAACCATTCCCGAACTTGACTGGGGTGATTTACGGAAATCACGGAAACCCTAAATCAGGATTTCAAGCTCGTTCGTTGCTACCTTCAAAATTCTGAGGTAATCAATGCATGCGTCTTTGTTATGTTTCGTACCATACACATACTTCGTGAGGTTTGTCAGTATGATTACGGCGTAAAGCTTCAATAATAGCTGTGACTTTGCGATTCTAGTTTATGTAGGCTATGTGCGTGAAACGCAAGGTTTTCAGCGCTTTCCATCTATGGTACACCTGGTGCGGTGTGGAGTTTTAACTGAGCAGCGAACCTCAAGATTTAATTTAAATTAACAAATATTCCTCTAACAGGTTGTAAATATTTATTCCCGAACACTCCTTAACACGTTGACTGCTGTAGGCTTAGTGATGAGTGCTACCGCCAAGCCAGCATACGGTGTTAGGTTTGCTGTGGACGTCAATAGCTTAATGTCATACGAGAAACTTTTCTGCACACTACGTATTGGCATCTCTTATTACGAAGAAATCTGAAATAACACAGTTCCAAAGACTTTCCAGTCTGAAGGAGTTTCAGACCTTAAAATTTACGGGAGGTATTTAAGAAAATGTAATAATCCGAAAGATGGAAGTACTGATCGAAACAAGAAGTCCATAGACATGGGTCCGTAAACGATTGCTTTCTGGGATAAAGACGAGTTTACAGGAAAAGCAGTGCGACGTTTGGTTGCCCGAATTACCGTACTTGGGGACGGATTAATAGCGTCGCAAGTGCTACCACAAACACTAAATAGGGGTGCATTGTGTGGACATTAAGGCATCGCCTGCCTGCTGGAGGTTGTGCTATGTCAACGATTACAGATGTTAATGCATGATGGCGCGCCAGCAGTCTGGTCGGAATGTGCGTAAACATCTGACGCATCTATTTGTGAGCCACTGGATTGGTCGGAGAGGCCCCACACCTTGGCCTTTTCGTTTCGACGCCTCCGATCTCCGATACTTTAAGGGGACACTAAGGAATTTGGCTAAGCTACTCCACTGATGTAAAGACTAGAGGTTCGCGTTTTCACTGTCATTCCTCGCGCCGAAAGGCAAAGGGATGAATTTCCATGAAAGGACGCCACATGGAACACCGCCTATAAATAGGTGCGTTTGCGAACCCTATGTTCACTGCACGTATCTCTTGTTTCAGTGAGTACTACGACGTGTCAAACTATTCTGTACGAAAAGTCTACTATTAAACTTCTAAGGCCACCTGTGTTATGTAGAGAAGTAACGCGAACTGTAGCTCCGTAAGTCATTCAGGTCCTACAGAAACTGCTTGCGAAACTATGCCATTAGCTTCTTCACACTTTCTAGTAGCATGCGCAAATCATGTGGCGCGGCTCAGACGTACCCAGAGGTGACAGAACATCCCACGGTACCCCTGGGACAACAAGAATCGTTTCTCTGCTTTTGTCAAGGCCAAAGTGGTTTTTGCCAAGGTCACGCTTTACAATACAGTGCAATGTGCAATACGAAAAATTTTAAGATGTATAAACACTAGAACCTTTACACCAAATGTAAACACTATCGTGCGCATCAACCTTACGTGTACTTTAAAATGGAAACCATCTGCATCGTGCTGATGCACACGCAGCTGCACTGGACGGCTTACGAGTTGACATGTCTTAACGCGCTGTTTTCTGGGATATCTATAGTATTGCCTTCGCAACTGCTGATGCAACTAAGAATAGTGTAAAAGCTAAGGACATAGGGTCGGAAGCACTACTTCATGGACCAACTATTTATGCAGGAGAAACGTTGAATTTTGCTATAGAGGAGAATGATACTAATCAAGCAGGACCTAGTTGAGTTACCATTATTGTTCGTATTTGTTCTCTGAACGTCGTGCTATCTTAAATTTGATATTTAAGGACACTGGTAAAATCTTTTTAGTTTGTGTTTCTGGCGTGAAAGGATTAGCCGCCAAATTCTTTAGATTAATTTTCTGATCTTGCCCAAGATATACACGATTGCTGTTCTCGCCTTTATCATTGCCATCTTAGAGGCGGCTCCTTTCGGGTAGATCTCTTAATGACATGCAGAATTATAACGGGATATTTAAAATCAACTCCAATTGAGCGGCTTTACCACCTTGCAGGAATAGCACCACCTTCTGTCCGAAGAGAATAGCAAGCAAGGAAAGGAAAGAAAAGTAAGAACCTGCAGAAGGAAATAACTCATCTTTTATGCGGACATGAGCTGCATGTGCACACAAGTCCCGGTAGAGTTTGACAACAGAAGAACCTACAACCACAGAAGAGAAAGCAAGACTGCAACAATTGTGGATAGCTAAGGGAACTTTACCACCTGCGTGGAAAACCGTATCAAACTTTACCACCTGGTCATGGCAATGGATGGCTGACACGGAAGCTCTAACAGGTTGAGATGCGGAATGGGCAGATTCAGCGTCAATATACTGTAGTAATATTAGGCTACACTGAGGAAAATACCATTAAGTGCGAGTGTGGACAAGACCAGAGCATGAAACATGCTTCATTGTCGACTGTGTCCAACCATCTGCACGGAAGACTATATCAGGCATCGGAAAACGCAATGGAAGTGGCCAAGTTTTGGTCACATGTAATGTGTATAACTAAATATTCAGATACGAGAAAAATAGTAACTTTAATATACTTTTCTTTGTAAGTACTTATAGTAGACCTAAGGATGATCATGGGAGTATTACTATTCGAAGTATGTGTCGTAGTTCATGTACTTATTTACATTTTAGTGGAGACTTTATATAAAGTGTGGCCTCAAACTACATGCTGATCTTGCCAAATCCGATAAGCAATTCTTTGTGTTGTGGCTCTAGGGTCACCCTGAGATGCTCTGTGAGACCTCTCGACATCTCAGCCGCAGTACATGGTTTGCGTATACTGTATGCCTGAAGCAAATGATATACGATGGATCTCAAATGGAAAGGTACGAAACGTCTTCACAACCAAACGGGTTGGAATTGATTATGCCGCTTTGGGATATCTTAGTACATCTAGGGAATAGGGATGCGAAGCATGCGTCGTCACCTCTTCCTAAAATGCAGGCGAGGTGTTTACCATATTATTCGACGTCCGAGGTCCGTTACTGGTCGAATTCCTCCAGCATGAAAAACCACTAACAGTGACGTTCAGTAGCTTACTTAAGTCCATCAAGAGCAAACGACCTGGGCTGCTCATGAGGGAGTGATTATGCTCCATGATAACTCACGCCCACACGCCTCCAGGATCTCTCAAAGTGTACTGATCAAGTTCAAGTCGGAGCAGCTTGAGCATCCGCGCTACAACCCAGAAATGACCCGGGACTTCCACCAGTTTGATCCGGAAAACTCTAAGGGAAGCACTTCAGCTGTCCAACTGAAGGACACAGAGGAGTTGGTCTTGTTACAGCCACAGCATTCTCGGAACGAGTAATCCTCCGTCTCAAACAGTGAGATAGTTGTGCTAAGGCATCTGGTGATTACTTTCGAATAAAGACTTCAATTATACCCAGTGTCGTTTTGCACCTTTTCTTTGAACACACTTCGTATTACAACGGTAGGGAGTAACATATCAAAGGGTAGAAAAAGATCATAGGCTCAAGTTGTAGCATCACAGATTATACACAACCGAGGTTGGAGAAATGACACGGCGCTGGACGATGCGGCGCGCACAAGCAGGCCGGGAAAAGTGCAATTTGCCTCAGAGCTCCACAAAATTGCACTAGTCACGACCTGAGCCGGCGCGCCAGGGCAGCCGCCGGTGTCCGCTGGGCGACGTCTGCTGCGGCGAGCGGGGCGGCGCGGATAGGCCGGGACAAGTGCAATATTCGGCCATCAGCAATACTGCCACAAGTCACGGACTGTCCGCAGCCGCCCGAGAACCCCACGCTGCGGCCTCCCACACCTGCACAACCTGCGCGACTTCACAGACTGCTCACAACTTCACAACATCGCGAATTCCAAGCACTAGACTACAAACCTGTTAGTTCTGTAAGCAAATAAGCACATATCCAAATGTCAGCATAGCACACTGTGCTAAGTTTCAGTCGTTACTTCAACTGAAAAATGGAAATTTGTTATACATGTAAAGTTTGTGTAAATATTACAACTAGTGGAATTAGTAACAATGGAAAACAAGAGGAACAACGATATGGTTAGTAGAGTCGAGAGGAGGAAAGCTACATACACTGGGAAATTAGTAATTGTTGCGAGTACGACGGGATACAACCAGTGACAACTGATGAATGTTCATCTGACGCATGAACAGGTGGGTGGGTATGTGCCTCTTCCACAAGAGGTAACGGTCACAAAATCAACCCAAAACACGCATGTAGTCCAGAACGATTATCTTGCGAAGATGGATGGTTGGGTCGGTTGATGGGAGGGAGGGACCGACCAAATAGCTACGCCATCGGTCCCTTTGGCTCGGAATGGGGCGCAAGAAAAGATATGGCCGGCTAAGGACATTCCGGTAGTAAAACGAGGGAAAATAACATGTAATTAAAATCAATTTTATCAGCACGACAAAAACATGAAAAGCTGAATTCTGCTATGCACATCCCCACAGCTAGGCTCTACAACCCATTTTAATTAATATCCAGCATGTGCTGGTCAACATATGCCTCTAAAACAGGGGCCTAAGACTGGAAAAAATAACCGTGTTAAAAACAAGTGAAAAGGAATGGACGTCTTTGAATGGGGGTGCTCCAGACGCCGCTGCTCGGAGGAAAAGCCACAGACCCACACATCTGTCCATGCGTCAGAAAATCTTATAGCTGAGAATAAAAACCGCTTTCACAGGAACACCCAAGGATCCGGTCAACCATTTGTGAACCAACCTTCAAAAGTAGAGGCAATAAGTGCTTAATTCCGAAAGACATGCAGTTCTAAACTGTAGACCGGCAACGTTTTCATAATTCAGACTTCAGTGACACGTGGCAGCTAGTACCACTACCTACTTAACTGGAAGAAGTATCGAAGCTGCAATATCACCAGCGGAGCAATTTACGCCAGGCAGACCATAGTTCTTGTTAAAATGTCTGACAAAATGAAAAATATCGACTCTTCACTCAAATTAGTTCAGAAATCTGTCGAAAAATCTTTTCGTTTGTAGTTCGATCACCTGTGTCACATTTCACTCCATCTTTGTCACTGGCGTCAAAATGTATAGTTCCACCGTGGTTCGGAAAAAAACTACGTTACTCTGTAACTGGCTGGGTAAGTCGGAAAGCAACTGCGTACCAACTCCATAAGGACCATATCTAGTTCAGCACTGTTCGACCAGTTTTCGGACAGCTGACTTATCTTCACACGCGGAGAGGCTCCCACAGATTTCCTCATTTCCGTTTCTAATAAAAATTAAAAATTACAGTAGTTCTGCTCGCGACATTGTGAAAGGAAATCAGGTGAAGGAAGGTATAGCAAGAAGGGAAAATGGTTTCATGTCCCGTCGACATCGTTATTAACTTTCATTTTTGTCCGGCATGGGGAACAAAAAACTTAAGTGGCCGAACGCGGGTTTCAACCGCCGTCGTCCTGCACGCCAGTATAGAGACGACACGGCAATGTGCAGAGCTGAATTCTGCGTTACTTTGGCCACTGATCAAACTAAAAACGCTAGATAAAACTTCTCTCGATTATTTTCAAACAACTGCTGACACGCTGAAAAACAAGTCAAACTTTTAGATGAAAACACTTGTCAACAGGGTTACTTGGAGTAAGTTTTCAGTTTGAAGGCAGCTTAATTGTACTTGACAGGCTGGTTGCTGGCATATTGCGCTGAATGCACAGCGAATTAGAGTACATCTTAATCTATGAAGTAATTTAGAGTAGTTCGGTAAATTCTTGTAAAGTATCAGACGGAGTAAAACCTCTGTTTCATGAAAGTTGGGAAAGCAAATCGGCAGAGCCTTACAAACGAACCGGTTTTATGAACAAATGGGACTAGGTGGCAAACAAAAAACGGGGAAAACAAACTATTTTCCTACGATCCGACAACGTTCAGTGATTAAATTCCCAATATCACCGAATTCTGCAGTAATGTTAACAGGTCATGGGGAACAATCTATTATCTACTATTAAAACAACTTAAGACGGAACGTGCACACGTAACATATCCAAAGAGTTTACCACCTGCTTTTCGAGTGCTGTAACTTACTGAAGGAAGAGACCATCAAGAAAACAATCGTTGTCTACGGTCAGTAAGCTATTTCTTATATAAATTCACTAAAGACTTCAACTTCTGTAATTAAGATTTCGTGCTATCTAAAAGTTGTTTGGTTTCTTTATGTCAAGTGATAAATCTTGTATGGCTAAAATGTTTTGTAAATCCTTTAATCTTATGTACTGTGTGTGTGTGTGTGTGTGTGTGTGTGTGTGTGTGTGTGTGTGTGTGTGCGCGCGTGCGTGCGTGCGCGCGCGCGCGCGCGTGTGCGTGTGCGTGTGCGCGCGCCAAAAATAGTTAACCAACTAGCTTTTTATAATACGCAGCGTGTTAAAACCGTAAAAACTTTCGAGACAGGTTTTTTACATAGAATAAGAAATTGCTCAAAAACTTCTCGGTTAATTAATGGAAATCCGTGTTCAACGGAACACCAAGGAATAATCAAGTAGCTTCATTTACCTATGTAACCATCTGATTAATATGCTAGCTGGCATTCTATTGCCAGATAGACTATCCGTCCGGTCGAGTAGAACTCCAGTGTGGTAACCAACCACTTCACTCTGGTTATGCACTACACGAAGAGAAAACTGGAATTGCTCCGTTCACAAATGGCTATATTTATTCCGTAAGCAGTCATATCTGCTTTAAGTGATGGACACAAGACTGAACAGATGAACTTTGCTCGGAAGACAGTCGTGCTGTGTTAATCGGTTCTCAAAACAGGATCCAAGCGACTGAAAGAGCACGTACGCCCAACATGAAAGCACAAGTTGAAAAGCCAAGTACAATTTGCAAGTACTTGACAGTACTTCCGAGAAATTCATGCATCTGAATTATCTTTCACGTGTGCCGGTCATAAATCCCGTTTTACAAAGGCGACTTTCTGGTAGAAATTGCGTGAGCCTTTCGTGCCTCGGTGTAAATCAGCAATCAACTACATCGTTAATTTCAGAGTGCCCTGCATTCTACCCGTGCACGGGGGTCTGTCAAAAGTCCCATTATTCTGGCCGAGTTCACTCATTTTCCCATCTTCAACTTCGTCTGGTTCCTTTCATCACAATTCAAAAGTACCATTTTTGTACTAGCGTTCTCCTCGAGAAGTGACATTTCTGCAAGGAGAAAGTATTTGCGTTTTACTAACTAGAAGCCTACACTACGCATAAATAGGACCGTAAACAAAATTTAACAAAACAGGGAAAGTAAAATTCATTATGGGAAAATTTGTTGACACTCAGCAATAAAAAGACGTGGAAAAGTAAACCACCGCCATTTAACGAGTTTACATATTGTTTTATGTAATTTCAAATATGTACTTCCGCCAGAAAATTTACGTACATATTTTGAAATGTTTGGACGACCTATTTTTCAGTTGGCACCAGTGTAGGATAATTTATCACATGACATTTGACAGGAACAATTATGCATTTTCCTACGTAAAGGAAGTGTCTTCATGACGCTTCGCAGTTCAGTTTTAAAACTGCATATTAGACAGGTATATCCTTTTGGTGCTAACGTCTAACCATAGACGAACGGATGGACGAGACTCAGTAGGGGAAAAACCTCCAGGGACGCTGCAGTAGCGCCACTCGTGTAGCTAATAGAATACGTCTATCGTGGAACGAGAGCTGTATGCCTGCCGATCATCCGCCACAGGTATTTCGCCTTCGTAGCTCAGTGTGTTGGCGGGAGGAGTCTTACTGCACTCTTAGATGGCCACACGTTCTCGCACGTCCTACAGGTGCTGTTAAGATTTTACTCCGAATACTCCTGTACACGTGTAAGAGGTGGTCCAGTCATTCCAATCTCAGCATCCGGGATGCACTGGGTGGTGTCTACTGCAACGGATGAATAGGTAGACTAGCAGCAATTGCATGGGCCTATATGTCGATGCTTTTGATTATTACTTCCAAAGACCCGAACTTCATACTACAGACGACACAAACACTGGAACTGTTCACAAACTTATCCTGAAAGCCTGCAAACCTCCAGGGAGTATAAGAAATGAGTTCATGATTCGACTCATGCATGCATGTTTTGGAACAGCGTTTAGTGGATTTATTATGAAGTTTGGTGTTGATCTCCGGTAACGATCTGCAAACTTCCATTAATCCAAAACTCTAGGAAACCTTGATTTGGAGTAAGGAATCAACACACAAAGTTTATAGGAACATTTTTAAAGATTTATAAATTATAAACGGCGACACTTGTATAATTTGTGAGTACATCTAGGGAAATCGTTTTGTAAGCGAATTTAAGATTACACATGAAAAGAAACCAATAAAAAAGGAAAGGTAGTAGCCATTTTAACGTGCACTATGTAAAAGGCGATAAGGGGTGACGGTAACATTTGCTTTTTTATAACCCCGCAACACAGAAAACTGACGCCAACTCTAAGATATGGAATAGAAGAAACCCTTTGAGCAACAAACCATAGCAATCTGAACACAAAGAGCTTAGCTTTATTGCCGGAGAAATATTCTGTAGCTTACGAAGATAAGATCTCTATCACACTAAACTTTCTGATGAATACATGCAGGACCTGAAACAGGAAATTACAACAGCAACCAACTACTCTGTATTGAACGAAATTTCCCACAATGACTTTCACGGGCATTACGATCAATATTAAAGACGCTGCGACCTATGCTACAACCATACCTCTATTAAACTGTATTCATAGGTCAGTTTTAACTCCAATAACCTAATATAAATACGTCCAAATAAAATCACACGACTGACATAAGTCGGCAGTAACTTGTCAGATGTGCGTAGTATCATTTACAGCTTACAGTAGCAGTAAGAAAGCCTTTCGAGATTTGTGGAATATTTACGGAGCTAATATTCCCCTATTAGCTCTTTATAAAAGTTACTCCCGCATGCTCAATATGTATGAGCATCCTTTGGCCTTTAAGCCAGACAAAAGTGGCACTGCATTATCATTGAATCTGTATTAGTGTGAGAAAAAGAAATTTGCGTATTTCTATTACTTTGGATTTCTCAAAATGATCCGAGTCACGTAGTTTGCTTCACATTGACATCATGCGCAGTATCTGAATGCTGTACAGCTGCTACAACTTACTGAAGATGGATGCCGCAGAATAGTGCGGCCTTTCTGCACAAGGGTTTAGGTGGTGTTATCCAAATGCATTTTCGATTTCTGCCAGTATTAGCTCTTGGAAATAAGCTGATATTGATAACAAAAACAGCCATTAAAATACTGAGTCCACTGTCAGATGCCCAGGCTACTGAACATATGTTCGGGAACTTATACCATGTATTACTGGAACAGCCTCTTTCTGCGCTATAAGACCCTTTTTCTTAGCATATGGTCACCAAAAAATATACGGAACACAAGGAAAGTCTGCCACTTTTCGTGCTTAGCTATAACTTACTGTACCTCAGAATTTGGTTTGTTGGTTGATGTGTGTATGGGACCAAACATCTAAGTCATCAGTCCCATGACTATGAAATGCAAGCAAGGGTGTGGTCGGCTAAAACAGTACCGATAGTAAAATAGACGAAATAAAAGGTTACAATCGAGTAGAACGGGACTTAGACCAAAGGAAGAAAGCGAAATTCTGCAAGGAACGTCGCGACAGATCAAGAATCCCAGTTTGACAAACGGAGAACAGTATGTTTCTAAATCAGAAGCCTAAAAATGTAAAAAGGGAAACAGCGTGAATTAAAACCAAATTAAGGGGGGAAGGGGCGGGAGAGGAGAGCTCCACACCCTGCTGCTCGCAGGGAGGGCCACAAACCCACCCATCCTGCCCAAGCGTCAGAGAAAAAAGGTTATAGCCGAGAGTAAAAACCGCTTTCACGGAGAAATCCAAGGACTGACAGCCATACGTGAATCATTCGCCAAAACCGAAGGCAATGAGTGCGGAATTCCGTATTTGGCACGGAGCGCCAAGAGTAGCGGCCATTCCACTAAGATATAAGCCACAGATTCTAGGGCCACAACCACAATGCGGAAAGGCTCATTATGCGAAAAAACCATGGGTCAGCCTGGAGTGACCGATGCGGAGACGGCAAAGGGCAGTGGATTCCCTTCGAGAAGAACATAAGCTGCAGTGGCCGACTTGATAGAGCGTAGTATATTAGATGGAGTAGTTAGCCTGCCAGTTGGTTTTCCAGTGCTGTATGAGTAGCGATCTGATCTGTATCCACAAATCCTAGGAGGAGCAGGGAGTTACGCCTACTCTAGCCAACTGGTCAACCTGTTCATTTCCGTGAATCCCATGAATGGCTACAAATTGTCTCCAAGCAGCCTCACATGACCATGTTCAATGATTTTCCCAATTTAACCAGACGCGACCTACTCCACACGATACAAAAATAGCACGCCATTATAGTTGCACATTTGCACTTTTTGCTGTGTTTGTAAGCAAAGATTTAGTGCTGCAATATAATTCCGCAGTAGCGGGCAACAGTCAGTCTGTTCGAGCATAATTTCATTCTACTCAAAACCATAAAAATTTAACTGAATACTACAATTCTCAGGGTGTAAACACGAATTAGGTGCAATATGCTTCCTGAAACGCAACAATGGGAATTATGCTAATTACAGAATTGCTTTTGCTGCGTTTCAGAAGTGGACCAAAAACCATTAAATAGGTCGTCAATGTTTTATCACGTGTGTTCACGTCTTTGTAATTTTAATGAATGCCAGGTTATCAACGTAGCAGGTAACAGATGTAAACAGGTAAGACTAGATTTATGAGCTCTGGCGGACAACTGCGCTACCTGAAAACTATAAGCAGAATGACTTGCGTATTTTGATATTAACCCTTTAAAAACGACAGTTTATCATGTGATGGAGATGTTCTTGTTTCTAGTTCGCGCACACAACATGGCTGTAGTAGATTTTCTTCTTGATAATTTCAGACACTGCCAGTACATCTGGTTTACTTCTGCATATCAGGATGGTATTAAGTTCCTCACTCTTCTGTGAGATTTCGGAGCTTGTTTCAAGCACTATCCCGTAAAATAAAAACGCCACAAACAGCGACTAGCTAACAAATCTCAGTTGCCGATCGTACACGTCGTAGCCAACTAAGTGCAAACTCATCTAATGAAGCAGGGCAATTTGAAAGCAGTGAATGAAAAGACCTGACAACATTATGATTACTTATAGTTACGGTAACAGCACTGTGGTCAAAGTTCATTTTGATCCACGTAAATCAAGTAGTTCTGCCAGATACAGTATAAGCTTTCACTGTAACATTTTAGCGTCAGTAAGTTGGACATTAACACGCCAGTTCGAGACTGTCTCAATCGTGTTTTGCAGATTCATTTATCCCAGACGAATGACAACATCTCTGTGTACTATTTTCATTTTACAAGAACGCCACGTCTAAGATGATTAAGCAAAGCATCGATAAGTGATCTGGCATACTAACATCCGTTTGGTCAGGAAGCAAGTGGGTGAGCAAAAATGCACCTGTTACTACTCTGCCAGGAAGCAACCTAGGTCCAACAAAACTTTACAGTTGTTCCTTAAGTCAATATCACTCGTTACCGAAGCTATTGTAGAACAAAACTCACGTCATTGGAGAATGACTTAACAATAGGAGGCTGAAACATCTGCCTTTTCTCAGTGAAGAATTTACAAAGTATCAATGACATGGAGAATGCTACGAAATGATCCAGGTACAAGTCTTTAGGCACCTACATTGTGTTGGGCCTTTCACCCAGCATTTCGACCTGACATGGTCTGAACAAAATCTTAACCGTATGAATACCGAGCCATTCTGCCTCTACGAATGTTTTTTCCGGTGCAAGATTTCGTGCACGAACTTTTCCATTAAATGATCAAAAATGTATCGGGCGAAATCTTTCAATGGAATTGCCCAGAATGTTCAACTGCAAACAGCTGTCAAATGGTGCAGTCATCGAAAATCATCCTATCGCTTGCGAAAATGAGTCTACTGAATGCCTGCAAATGGATTAAACGTAGCTGAACGTAACCACTTTAGGTCAAAGATCAATTCTATTGGGCGGGTAGACCGTGTCCAATAGAAACAAGCCCCGTACCATGATGGCACCACCGGCAGATTGCACGATGCCTTTCAAAGCAACTTAGATCCATGGCTTTCTGGGATTTGTATCGCTCGAGGCCGTACCTTCGCCTCTTAGGCAGGCCGCAAGATGAGGCAGGTCCGTGACGTGACGCAGGGTGACTCACGTCAAATTTCTCACGGAGCGTGTGTCACGGCGACAATGGCCACAAGTTGGATCGCAGTTCCGTGCCGCAGTGTGCAGCGGAACGTTAGGTTCGTTCGAGTGGCCCAAAAGATGATAGTTCCTGACAGCTGCTGACGATTTGGAAGGCCTCTACTGCGCATGCGCGCTTTTTGACAGTTGCCAACTCCGAAGCCAACTCGAACGCTTATTTCACCTGTTTCGCATATTGGCCACCCATAGCGCTAGTTGGCATCTTTTCTCTCTACCCAACGAGCTAGAATTCTAGCTCGTTGTCTCTACCAATGTTGAAAGTGAAGTTATGACTGGCGATATGTTATGCATTTCTCAATTGAGAAAACTATTTAAGTCATCATGAAACATTTGCAATATACCGTTAAACCAAAGTATAATAATAAAGATTAACAAGACACATTTGCCTGCAAACCGTCTATCTGTCGAGTATAAAATTCGTGTGACGAAACTAGGTTAACTTGCGAGTCGCGATGTTACCAGACGACCATTCCATCAAAACATTCTTCTTGAGAAAGCTCACGTTGACGTGAGGTGGCGGACCGGCGACGGACAGTGTGCATTCCGCCATTAGGAATACACTGTGGATTAAATTCTGATCATAAACTTCGACAAAACGCAAAATATACGTAAACATGTCTCTCCATTTATTAATAATGTAGCCAATTTAACCTGACAAAACCTCATTCAAAAATGAGGTAAATTAGGATAGTTGTGTGTGAAAGGAATATTTGGTAACATACAACTTCATATGCATTTTGTCCCATTATTATGAGTTACAATAAAATTTAAAAAATGAAACATACAAAAATTTGCAGGTGTTGTGCAAGAATTATCATCGTACATGATTTTCTCAGAAGTTACACATTTGGTGTAGAAACGCCCACATTGGCACTAATAGATTTCTATAATATATAACCACAAGGAGAAACATGGAACAGTAATTGTGAGACGCTATAGTGGCACATATGTCGGTTATAAAAATCTATCACTGCTAATGCCTGTTGTGAACTATATTATTCTTATGTGTCAATCACTTCATTTACAGTTGGCACAGAAAATCTCAGGACTATTTTTACTTCATTTTCAGGCGAATATATCACAATCCAAACTGTAAAAACATACGCATTCATCTTTAAATTCGTGTTATGAAAATTTCCACACCTTTCATTTATAGTATGTATGGGTGTAATAAAAAGGGGACGTACTGTATTAGAAGGCCACATAAGTTGAAAGAATGCCTGTCTAATATACAAACACAGCCTCAATCAAGAGAAAATGGAAGACTTACAACACAAACCTCTTCGTAAATATGGGGGCTTGTCTTTTGGAGGAGGCTGGTTAAACGCTTTGGAGTCAGTCAGAAAACAGTTTGACGAAAATCCGCTGACAAACTTTCGGTCGCCAACTATCAGCTCCGCCACTCGAACACCAGATTGGCCAGTCAGATATCGTCAGCAAGAGTCAGAAGTGCCACTCGAACGCCTCAAACTGTTCCTGACCGTCAGCAGCGCCACTCGAACGAAGCTGTTAGCTGCGCTGAGTGAAAGTGGCGAGGAGTGGGGGGAAGACAGAGGCTCACGTGCACCTGGCAAAGGTGGCGAGTACTTCTGTGTTAATGGATATAAGTTCAGAATTTTGAGTTTTTGCTGGAAACATCACTTATGAAATAAAAAGTAGAAAATGTGCATACATGACAAGTCGAGGGGAATTCGCTTTAACCAAGGAATTTGATGAAAAATTCACGGAGTATTTTAGATTAAAACAGTGGAAGACTCTGCAAGAGATACGCTCTGTCGCTCCGTACGGGCTTTTGTCTAAGTTTCCAGAACATACCTTTACCGAGGAGTCTAGCAGTATATTGCACCCTCATAAGTATATCTCTAAGAGACCGTGAGGATAAAATCAGAGATTGGAGCCCACACTGAGGCATACCGACAATCCTTTCCGCGAACAATACGTGTCTGGAATAGGAGGGAAAATCGATAGTGGTACAAGGTACCCTCCGCCACACACCGTCAGTTGGCTTGCGGAGTATGGTTGTAGATGTAGATTAATTCCAAGAAGTGCATGGTCTCATTAAGAATAAAATTGAGAGTGAGGGACGCAATGCTTCAAAGCCGATTGGAACTGAGGAAAAAGTAGCTGTTTCTTTAGATAAGAAATGCTTCACCTACATGCAATATAATATTACGATCACCATTGGCAGATTAAGAATTCAGTGTTTATTGAAAAATCCTTATTGAGTAAACGATATTCTAAGCCAAAATTTTCTGTGCATCAAACGTAAATATCGAAATTTTTACTAATAGAAATTACGTTATCAGAAAATTATTAATAAATAATCAAGTCATGTCGATTTGAAGGCGTAGCTGAAGTGCTTTGTTGCAATTGACAAGTCTCCTGTAGGTTTTGAAATGGACTGTTGGAATGTGATGGTGTGTGGGTGGGACTGGGGGTTTTGGTTACCATACAGGGACAACTCTTGATAAGATAGAGCCGCTGATGTTATGGGACTGGAGTTCTCTCGGGAATGTTCAGCGATGACGCCTCCATTTCTGTAACCACACGGAAAATGTTTCTGACAAACAGATGGTGACATGTTCCTAGTCATCTGGTACACACATGAAGTGGTACTGAGTATCAGCACTCGTACGGCTTCAATTGTTCGACATCCAGTCACCGTGACCCCCGCAGGATTCTGCGTACAAGACGCTGCGGTCCGCAGACTCCGCGCCACGTCACGCTGCGCTCCAACGTGCGCGGCTCCAGGCAGTCGTGTGGTTCGCAGAAACTCACCGTGACTCACCCTGCGTCACGTCGCGGACCTGCGTCTCCACTAGCGGCCAGCCTTAGGAACTCGCCATACCAAGCGGCGGAGTTCCAGTGTATGTTCCAACCGATAGGATCTCTAGCCAAGGGGTTCGTTCAAAGAGCTGCAGGGCTGCTACCGCACATGCGCAGTACGGAAATTCGTGTTCAAAGAGCAATCCTGCAGCATGCTGCAGCCTGCCGGCTGTTCAAGGACGCTTCCGGCTGCAGCGTCCTGGCTGCTTGAGCTGCAGGGAAAATTTCCTCCTGCAGCCTGACTGACGTCATCGGTACCACGCATGCACGGCAGTGCATACTTTGTTGCTGCAGCCCTGAACGAACCTAAGGAGAGGCACTGCAGACGATGTGCTGTTTGCAAACGCAACGGAGTCAAATGCCGCCGCCCACTAGCGCTACATTTGACTCCACCAACCTAACAGATCTTTTGTCACACTTGGGTCCTTGATTGCTCTCGTTAAGTCAGTGTTGCTCGTCTTAGCACCACTGATCTCTATACTACGTGGATGTTTACAGATTTGAGCGTGCCAGCCAAAGACGTTGCTATTCTGCTTAATTACAAAATGGCTGTTATGAAGTATTACAAGAAAAAAGTAAATGTTTAGATTCCGTACACACGCGAGTGTTGCTTCACATATTGACAAATATCAAAGCCAGAGGTAATCTGGCAATTATTTGTCAAGTATTAACTGATGGTAAACATGAGCAGATGGCTCAGTTCTATGCTCAGACACCAGAGTTATACAGCCAGGGTATCTAGATATCACTGGTTGGTTAGCACCGACAACTCTACGCAAAAGCCACCGTTTATTTAGGTTCAGGTCATCAGCCACTGTGCTGTCCGGGGAGAGGTAGCAGCTTATATTTTCTACTGTCACCTCTTCACATTGCGGGTCTTTGAATATTTCATTCCCTTGCGATATCTTTGTGTACATAGTGTCCCTGGGTCTGTATTGCATACAAATTTCTGCTCCAATCTTGATATTTTGCACACTACCTTCGAACAATGAGGACCGTCACTGTCAATTACGTATAACAGTCCTATGACGTAAGATTGACCTGTGCGAAAATCTGCGGAATCACGCGACAATGTTGCGTTATTTCCTCGTAAACCACAACCTATTTCAACCAAATTTTGTGCAGATATTCCTTACCGTGAGGTAACAATGGCTATACGAGTAAGAAACATCCGACATACGGTTCGGGAAATACAAGGTCAAAAAAATGAGTCGCACAAAACTGCTACTTAATGCGAGGAGACTTCATACACTGAGAAAGTACTTAGCAACTCAAACTTCAAACAACTTCAAACCTTTAATTTTTCTAGCTTACAACCACAGTAAATTTCTCACTAATTACATTCAGCTGTTGAGTAAAACTACGGCATTCGGCAAAACGTTACAATTTATAGCTTCTACAGCACAAAATATACTCCGGAAATTTTACAGATTGTATCCACTCATAGCTGAAGGCACTTTCGAATTTTCGACAGTACGAACTTTCATGAACAGCCCCATCACACATCAGGTTTTAATCTGTTACTTCTTTACTAACTGTAAAAGCAAAAGATTTCAGAAATCTCTTATACCAATGAATAAATGCCTGCAAAATTGAAAAATCTTACAACAATTCAATAAATATGAGATCTCAGATACTGCGATGTGTACGCTACATAACGCACCACGTTTTAATGTCTTATTTACTAAAGACTCCTGTATACCAGTCAGCTTAAGGAAATTCCTGAACGCTGCTGACGGTGCTGTTGAAAACAATTGGTAAGCGCACATGGCTACAGGCGAAAGTAATATAGTATAGAGCAACAAGGAAGAAAATGTGTATCCAACAAGTAACCATTATAGGTTTCAGAAATTACTGCAACCAGTCGCCTTTTTATTCTCAATGAAGTTATTTAATTATGACCGGTTTCGAGCTGCCTAGCAGCTTATCAGATGGCACATATACATTTCAGTGCAATTAACAGTATCATTTCCGGCAACTTAGACTGCCGTTTCCAGTGAGACACTTTCTTTTGCGATTAATAAATGCGGAGAGGATTTGAAGCCACCATGATTCTCACAAGAACTATTTCGTTTGCTCAAGGATAGACTCAACGAAGGATTTATTCATACTAGCTCCTGGACAAGTAAGAAATGTAATTTGGAAGAATGCTTGCACGCGATATGCCTGAGGTGCGACTGTCACTAATCTAGAAATCGAACACGCCATCATCGAAGCTGCGCAACCACATCGCTTAAAATCTTGACATTGTTAAAAAATAGACCTTTTGTCAACCAGGGGACATCTAGGTGTAGCATGTAATACAGCCTAATATCAAATATTCGTAGGAAACTAATGTACTTTTAACAAACTGGATTGGTTGTCGATCGACATAATTTACTATTTTTTATATTCTCTGATAATACAAAATCCATGTCCGTATTTCGGTACACATCGTTTGCAAGCATTCTTCTAAACTGCCAGTATTGTTTATAGTCGAGCTTTGAATTTAATGAATTTACGTCCCATATCATTTGTATTTTGATTACTATCCATGATGAGTTTTATATCTTGGCATTAGACTGTTTATGATTATACTCAAACCTGTCGGAAAACATTCGCTAATCACTAAGTTACTGCTAACAAACACTGCCACATTCCAAATTAAATGGGAGATGCTCTATGTGTCAATGATTGCCATTCCCCTAGAGAGAAAATTTATGTCAACTGTAAAGGTAAACTGATGTGGGGTGATTCAGAATGAAAAAGTCTAAAACTTAATTAAGATGACTTCTCAATGTGCATATGTTTGGCTGTCTTGCTACAGTCAGAAGTGTTGACAGAGCCAATTAAAATTTGTATTTCAATTTTGTAAACCACAATGCATTGAGTCAATGCTATTGACGGCACGTGGTATAAATCTGTGACGTCAATGTTTATAGCAGAATAGTGACAAATCCGTAGGAAATAGCTGACGAAATTCAATGCAAATGCCGTCACTATTACTGTCGCTACAAAATCTCAAAAAGTACATTGAGAAAGTCGCCACGTGGTGTGGCACATTTCACCTACAAACACGCCGAAGCTACCGGTCAAAGCCGACGCGCGGTATCCCCGTCTTCAGATGAGCCTCTGAATGTTGCTTTTCCTTTTTGTTCCGCTTATTATGCCACCGTCAATGACATAGGTCAAACCCGCGGGTGTAATACTGTATTTCATTTACCATCGCGCAGCTATTTGGACTGCGCTAATATAAAGTTTCGTCTCCTGGTGAAAGATTTATCACTTTAATTGGGATTAACTGGACACGCTTTTCTTGAAATTTGGAGCTCAATTGCAACAACAAAACTTTCAATGTATGGATGAGAAACATTTTTCCTGCCGCGGCGGAGAAGCCGAGCGGTCTAAAGCACCTCGCTGCGGACCGCGCGGTTGCTCGCCGTGGAGGCTCGAGTCGTCCCTGGGGCATGGGTGTGTGTGTGTGTCCGTAGGTTAGTTTACCTAGATTTAAGTAGTTTGTAAGCTACGAACTGATGACCACGCAGTTTGGTCCGACAGATTTACAGACATTTGAAAATTTTTCCTTCGATGACACAGTAAAGTTTCATTTCAGGAATCACTAAGCGTAATGCACTATAGCACAGTGATACACTGCGAACATAGATAACTCATTTTCATCACGTCTTAAGAGCCTTTGTGTTACGCGTCTAACATGTTAATTTGGGTTTCTATTGAGTAGCCGTCTCGAAAAGACCCATTCAAAATCACACAAACTTTCACACAAATCCTTGCGATAGCTAACACCGACAACAGACGCTTACTGCAAGCAGAATCTTCGACTCAAGGCACTAACGAACAAGAACTTCCTCACATGAACTGACTAATACAGATCACTTCCGAAATGCGGCTGGCAATTTAAACCGAGAAACTACGCGTAATTACCTTTATTAGGTCATTCCACTTTTTGCGACACTATGCGGACCAACTTTCCATATTGCTGCCAGCAAGGTGACTTAAATGCTGTAGTATAAAACATCTATATAATAGCACATTCACGCGTACAGTTTATACCAAGTATATTTCATTCAGATTACGTCAATATTCTAGTTAAATGCATCTCTCGACCTATAAGCAGGCTAGGGAAGTTCTGCTTGCGCTCTGAGCAATAAACGCAACGGCGTTTAACAGCAAAGAGTTCTTCACATAAAATGGTTCGCGCCAAGAATTCATCTCTAAACGTAATTGGGTTTGACGCTATTGGAGATTCCACTGGCGTTGCTTAGTAAAGACAGTACATTAGACACGTCTTGCGAGGAGGGACGATCGAAAAGCTCTAAGAATTAGTGAGTGAAAAATGATAATTTGAAAAATTATCCCCAGAATCTGCCGAAGTGAGAACATATAGAACAAACATCTGATACAATGCAAGGATCAAATGAATGCAATGGAGTGCAACAACGCAATTAGTAATAAAAACTACGGAATACAGTAAAGCTGCCGCAAGAGTACCTATGGAGAATACTTCACCCGCTCAACCTCAAAAGTTACATTCACCTAAAATAACCACAAACTAATGCTTCATTGCATACATCGAACTGCGAATGCCAGGTACTTCGAACATTGCGCACTAGTGTGACCCCCGTGGAAGTGCTAACGAACTTCTACAGAGGAGGCTGCACCACTTGCCGCAACACACGAAGTTTAATATCTTAGAAAATGGAGATGTTACAAAGAAATGAACAGGTTCCACAACCGAATTTGACGAGGAAGGGGGGGGGGGGGGAGGAGCTGGGGTTTGTACCCACTGGTCTGTAGCTACTACAGCAATCTCACATTACGTAGCTAAAGTAAGCAATAAACTTACGAATTGATCCCTGACGTCTGCAGCTACGTCGCCCATGAACTTAGTACAAAAGCATAAAAATGGAACTAATAATAGCAGGAGTCATTTTCCACGGAGTGTGGGTCATCGAGATTAGACGTTTGCCATTCACTTATAGGTACTGCATGATTTCAAATAAACCATAAATACACCTCGATCCAGTAAAACAATATTAAAGTTGCAAATTGAAGTGGATCATTAGCAACCGTAAAAATTACCAACAGTTCACGGCAAAACTTTTCGGCTATGAACGGTCAACCAATCACAAACATAGTAAATGGTGAATAAAATCGAGCTCACCATTCACAACAAACCTGCAATGGCTCAGGAAGCAAAAAAAAAAAAAAAAAAAAAAAAAAATTGGCTGCAAACCAGGATCACAAAATCCACAAGTCACAGCGCACGCCGCAGCAACAACCTGTTGTGCGGCACAACTGGCGAACAGGGGACCCGAGTCCCAGTGGGCCAGCGCACGAAGGCCAAGTCCGCGAAAAAATAGTAAAGCTCAGCGTGACAAAACATCCAGCTGATACCGATGTTTAAATTCTGTGGCTTGTGCGCCACCCGCTCACCTGGACCTGAAAATCACTCACACAGGAGAGTTTGACGGTAATTTTGAAGATGTGTTACATAGCTCGGCGACGGGGTCCCTTAGAGGTTCATACTTAAATGATTTATAGGAAACATTTTTAGGAATATGTCATTTTAAAGTATGTGATTAGGCAGGAATCTAAGTACAGCTTGAACTGTCGAGTAAACAATTATCACAGTGCCAAAGGGATAAAATCTTTAATGTTAATGTACTGTATATAACCTGGTTATCCACGTAAATTAGACATTACCAACTATAGCCTATATTTCACAGCTGCTCGTTTCACTCTCATAATTAATGCTGCCCTGCTCTATCGTTGACAGGTCCTTGTACGTACCCTTGTCCGTTCAGTAAACTATCCTCGTAAATTAAAGATTACAGTCGCGTTATCAGTTGTAGCAGTGCAAGTAACGACGCTGCGCTCTGGTGTGCTCGCACTAGACACTACACTTCACACACTGATAACACAACTGCTGCTTCACATAATCACTATTCGGATCAAGCGCTCCTTTTCGTCCCGACGTTCGCCTGTTCGATGCTATCGCTTAGATATATATCGTTGCCGCGGCGGAGCGCATTGATGCAGTATGCTGCGATGCGAGAGATCGTTCCCCGTCTGGGGTTCGAATCCCCGCTACGGCATTAATGTTTGTGCCGTCTTTAGTATAAGCTAGTTCATAAGTTTAAGGACTGATGACCCAGCAGATAAGTCCCATATGCTCTACAAACATTTGAACACACATGGATTGGATGCCACTGCCACGCCACGTTATATATCTTCAAAATTACCACTTTGACAACATTTTTACTTCAAGGCCGAACGGCGCCAGCTCAAAACCTATAAGAAGGGGCCAATTCTATTACAATGCACCGTCCTGCATCGTGCGCGATCATAACATTGATTTGTTACTGTTGGTAAAGGTATTTACTTTTCTGTATTTCCCTTTAACAAATATTAGGGAAGATGAAAAATGGAAAAACAAAAATCTTCAAAATAAGAAAATTTTGAAGAGACATCACGACGACGTCTGAAACCAGAACAATTACGTATGACCGAAAACAGGAACAAGTGAACAAATTCCACTGCGCGAGGTGACAATAGTCAATTCGGACTGAACTAAGGGGTAAAACTGAAGAGTCTGTTGCCCGTGTTTCTAGTATGGCGCGTATGTTGGCCCTCACGTGCAGGAGGAAAAAAAAAAAAAAAAAAAAAAAAAAAAAAAAAAAAAAAAAAAAAAAAAAAACACCCTCTTGTTTAACCTATACCTAACCTAACTTTCACTTAAAATGATCACGGTTTAGTACAGATCACAAATAAAACATACCTGCTCTATGGTTAACTGCTGTGGTGTTGCCAACATTCGCAGAGCTTGGGCAACAGACTCCAGTTTAGCCGAACTAAGGTTACGCCGAAATCGAAACGTTGGTTCTTAACACGACCGGAAACTAACGTGTCCCCACTTCCACTGAAACGAGAATACTCTAGCATCGGTCTAGAGCTTAATGTGAGGTTTGCACAACACTAATTTCACGTTCGAAATGCAAAACACGAATTATAAATCCAATACAACAGGTCCTGAGAAAAAGCCTACGACGAAACGATGCATACCGGCTGCCTCAACTGAAAACCTTGTCCATGAGCTGCTTCTTCCGAGGAACCAGTACTGCACGCCAGCAGGTAGGAGACTCCACTGGGAACCACGTGGACTGCCGCGGCCCCGCACTCACCTGGAGCTGTTCCACGGGATACCGCCGGCGTCCGCACTGGCCAGGCACGCTGTCCGCTGCCACCGCTCGGCAGCTCCGGCCGCGGCGCGCACGCACACTTGACTGGGCGCGCGCAGCCTGCGCGCTGCTCGGCCAGCGCGGCTGGTGGGGCGGCGCGGCTCGCTCCCCATTGGCTGGCCGCGCCCGCCACCACCCGCCCAAGGTCACGCGCACCCCTGGCCGCTCGCGAAAACAGCCAGCCGTCCCTCCATAACGACCCACTATTCACGCTCTCCGACCGCGTCCTTCGCTTCGATTAAATGGATGGCAGGGGTTGCGTGTGCTTGCACCACGAGCTCGATACGGGTAGAAAAAACTGTTTACGTTTTGTGATGTGTTTGTTGTGGACGGCAAAATTGTGTTTTGAACCCATCTTTCAATTTATTCTTTCAATATATGGAACAAAAACTGGAACAAGATCTCGCATGTATGTCAAAATATTATAAAGAAACATTTTTAGTTCCTTTTGTCCTGTTTTTCCCACAGTTGCTATTTTATTATAGTGTAGGTATTTCAGTTATCTGTCTATGCAACTGATTTAATAAAATATTTTATTGCTATATGCATTTCGCCTTTATTTGGAAGGCATCATCAGTAGTAATATTTCCACATCTACATACATACTCCGCAATTCACCGTAAGGTACGTGGCGGAGGGTACACTGTACCACTACTAGGCATTTCTTTTCCTATTCCACTCCCAAATAGAACGAGGAAAAAAAGAATGCCTATATGCCTCCGTACGAGCCCTAATTTCTCTTATCTTGTGTTTGTGATATTTACGCGAAATGTAAGTAGGCGGCAGCAAGATCGTACTACACTCAGCTTGAAAGTCCGGTCCTGTAAATTTACTTAACAGAAATTCACGAAAAGAACGTCGTCTATCTTCCAACGATCCCCAATTGAGTTGCCGGAGCATTTCCGTGACACTCGCGCAATGGTCGAACCTACCGGTAACAAATCTATCTGCTCGCCTCTGAACCGCCTCTATGTCTTCTTTTAAACCGATCTGCTGCGGGTCCCAAACACTTGAGCAATACTGAAGACGTCGTCGTACGAGAGTTTTATACGCTGTCTCATTTACAGGTGAAGTACATCTTCCCAAAATTCTCCCAATAAACCGAAGTCGGCTGTCCGCTTTACTCACAACTGTCCTTACATGCTCGTTCCATTTCATATCGCTCTGCAATGTTACGCCTAGATATTTGAACGACGCGACAGCATCAAGAAGCTCACTACTAATGCTGTATTCGAACTTTATAGGATTGTTTTTCCTACTCATGCGAATCACCTTACATTTTTCTACATTGAGAGCTAGCTGTCACTCTTCGCACCAACTAGAAATTTTGTCTAAGTCATCCTGTATGCTATTACAGTCAGTTAACGATGACACCCTCCCATACACCACAGCATCATCAGCAAACAGCTACAAATTACAACTTACTCTGACCATCAGATCATTTATATAGATAGAAAATAATAGCGGTCTTATCACACTCCCCTGGGGCACACCTGACGATACACTCGTCTCCGATGAACACTCGCCCTCGAGAAAAACGTACTGCGTTCTATTACTTAGGAAGTCTTCCAGCCAGTCACAAATCTGTGAACCTATATTTCATGGATATAGCTTTACATCTGGTGCTCATTGGTTGCTTCCAGATGTTCTCGTTTAGTTCTGTGCATTTTGCCGTGTTTGTTATTCCAGCACTTCACAGTTAGCAACACTAGGCACAGAAACAAAAACAGCATGTGCCTAGTGGTGCTAACTGAAGTGCTGGAACAACAAATACGGCAAAATGCACATAACTAAACGAGAACAGTTGGAAGCATCCAATGAGCACCAGATGTAAAGCTATATCCATGAAATTTTGCCACTGATGATGCCTTCCAAATAAAGGCGAAATGCATACGGCAATAAAATGTTTTATTAAATCAGTTGCATAGACAGATAACTGAAATACCTACACTATAATATTATTATAAAGAAAATTTTCTTAAGCCGAATTTACCAAAAACTCAAGTATGTGCTTTCCATCTACGTACTAAGATAACAAGAAGAGAGCTGCATGTTGTGCATGTTGTGTGGGAGGGTAGAGTTCTACAGCATGAAAGCCATGCGAAGTATCTGGGCATTATCTTGGTCAGATCACCAACTTACGAACATCATTGTTACAAGACCAGGCAGTTACGACAAGAAATCTCCTCCTGAAGAAATTGCTGCTGCTGTTATGGTCTTCAGTCCGGAGACTGGTTTGATGCAGCTCTCCACCCTACTCTATCCTGAGCATGCCTTTTCATCCCCTCATAAGAACGGCAACCCACATCCACTTCAATCTGCTTACTATACGCGTCTCTTGGTCTCTCTCTGCAATTTGTACTCCACACACTTCCCTCCATTGCTGAAGTTACGATTCCTCGATGTCTAAGACTTTGTCCCACCAATCAATCCCTTGTTTTAGTCAGGCTATGCCAAAAATTCCTTTTCTCGCCAATTCTGCTCATTATCTCTTAATTAGTTATGCGAGCTACCCGCTTAATCTTCAACATTCTTCTGTAGCACCACATTTCAAAAGCCTTTATTCTCTTCCTGTCCGCACTGTTAATCGTCCATGTTTCACTCCCGTACAAGGCCAACACTCCACACAAATACCTTCAGAAAAGACTTCCTTACACTTAAATTAATATTAATGGTAGCAAATTTCTCTCTTTCAAAAATACTTTTCTTCCCTTGTAACAAAACTCACCTACCACCTTCAGTGTTTCGTTGCCTAGTCTAATTCCTTCAGCATCGCCTGATTTTCTAAGACCGCAGTCAATTATTTTCGTTTTGCTCTTGTTAAAGTTCATTTTATACGCTCTCCAACACACTGTCCATTCCATTCAACTGCTCTTCCAGGTCCTTTGCTGTCTCTGACAGAATTACAATGTCATCCGCAAAACGCAATATTTTTATTTCTTCACCTTGAACTTTAATCCCTATTCCAAATTTCCCCTTGCTTTCCTTCACCGCCTGCTCGATGTACAAATTGAATAACATCGGAGAAAGGCTACAACCCTGTCTTACTCCCTTCCAACTAATCATTTCCTTCCATGCCCTTCGAGTGTGATAACTGCGGTCTGGCTTTTGTACAAGTTCTAATAATTCTCCCTGATTTTACCCCTGCTGACTTCAGAATTTGGAAGAATGTATTCCAGTCAACATTGTCAAACGCTTTCTGCAAATCTACAAAAGCTAAAAACTAGGTTTGCCTTTCCTTAATCTATCTTCTAAGATAAGACGTAAAGTGAGTATTGCCTCCCTGGTTGCTACGTTCCTCCTGAATCCAAGCTGATCTTCCCCGAGGTCAGCTTCTACCAGCTTTTCCATTCTCCTGTAGATAATTCGTGTTAAAATTTTGCAACCATGACTTATCAAACTGATGGTTCAGTAATTTTCACACATGTCTGCGCCAGATTTCTTTATAATGTGGATAATTACATTTTTCTGAAAGTCTGAGTGTATTCCACCTGTCTCATACATCTTACACACCAGTTCAAATAGTATTGTCATGGCTGGCTCTCCCAGAGACTTTAGTAGCTCTGAGGGTATGTCATGTACTCCCGGGGCCTTGTTCCGACCTAGGTCTTTCAGGGCTCTGGCAATTCATACCTCAGTATAGTATCTCCTATTCTGAAGAAATTGTGTGGGAGCAAATGGGGACCAAGCCCAAAAACGTTAGGAACTACAGCCCTTTCTTTCTCCACCGGAGAATTTGCAGCCCCATGTGTGGTGCAGATCAGTCCACGCCAAACTAGTCAACACTGCTCTAAACGAAACCTGCAGAATTATTATAGGCTGCATGAAACCGACCCCCTAAATAAACTTTACAAAGCAGCAGGTTTTTGAAACACCCAACATGCCGATGTGAATTTCAATATATTGAAAAGTTCAAACGAAGTTTCAATGACAGATATCCGCTTTTTGGAGCAGAATTTCCATTCAGTCGGCTTAAATCCAGAAGAATCTTTCTGAACACAGAATAGAGCCGCCAGAAAATTTTCCTATCCAACAAGAACCACCAACAGGAATGCACCTGGACTGGAAAATCTGAAGGTCGCTGAACAGAATTGGAACTGGTGTGGATCGCGTCAAGTCAAACCTGGCGAAATGGGAATTCATTAGCAATCTAGATGTGAATGTGGAGAGACACAGACGATGGAGCACGTAACAAACTGCTCTGATGGTCCGTCTATATACAATTCCGAAGATTTATGGCTCGCAATAGAAAATGCTATCAACGAGGCCCAGTACTGGGCTTAAATATTTTAGTTCTGAATTTGAAACCTGGACACGAGAAAGTAAAGTAAGACTGATGTACTCTTTTATTATTATTATTATTATTGTACATTTTTGCCTTTAAGACAGTGTTTAAACTTCAATTAATATGATTATTTCTTCTTTCTTTCCGGACATGGGTTCCTATTCAAAATGTTATATCCTCACTACCCTATACAAGTCCTAGAAGTTTGTAACGAGAATTTCCCCCCATCCAGTATGTATCCCTAAGCTATTCATCGAGCTGTACTTAAGTACTCAACATATCATATAATCTGTTTTGCATATTCTCGTTTTGTTTGTCACTATTTCCCACTCAACCAATTCTTCCAGAGTCAAGTTCACTATTGCTGCAAGCTACCGCAAAACTATCACTAGTGTCTCTCTTGTTATGAAAGTTTCTGCCTACTCTTCTTAGTGCTTAGTGCTTAATGTGTCTCCTTTGCGGTTTTTTTTGCGGTTTTCTGATGGACCACATCCGAGTTCTAACTAAAGTTAATTCCAGACCCACTTTCAGAAACAGTTCCATTTCCATATTGCTACATGGTATCAGCAAAGCCGTTTCATTCAAGATTGCTATCTTTATCTGGTATTCTATTTATGGTAGGCTCTTTGCTTTGGCAATTCTGTATAAACTGCTCTACTTTGTACATTATTTTGTCACCTCAATGTTTGCTGTTCTAGTTTTCCAACTGGTCTTTGGACCATGCTAGAAATACCAAATCATCTACTAAGTATATTTACTTCTACACGTTTATAGGCTTGCTACTTCGATATACGACAATAGGAGTGATGATGATTATTCATTTAAAGAAACTGAAGGTCTATCGTAATCAATCTCTTGATTGACCTCCCAGGGCGGAATTACACTCAATGTGCCTGTGTCTGGAGTGTATCTCATAAGTGTGTGAGCGATTGCTAAATAAATGGTGAGGATATCCCACCATAAGCAAGACATTTAAATTTATATTCTTTTTGTTACGTATGTTTATGCACTATGTGCGCTATCATAATTCTTACATCATGTTAAATGGACTGAGTAAGATGCTTATTCGTGATTGCCGTTCTAAATTAGTATGTCGTGTCATGATTTTTATACTTATTTTGGCCCGTGGTATCTCGTGTTTTATTGTGTTTACTTTGTGGCGTGATCTACACTCCAAATAATAAAAGTAGCGTAATGTTTCATTACAGAAGAAATACTTGAGAAACATTTAATAACCACGATACAAAGTAAACACAGGATGTGGTGGATTCGGAAATTGGCAGGCTCGCAACAGTAATAACATCTGAGATAAGATTTAATAAGCTGGAAAGAAGATGATGTTTTAGTTCCTATTCTTATGTCATCTTCCACTTCTCCTTTTCCAAACAGGCCCTAAAACTTTTCTCCTAGCAAATGTAAGCAATTAATGCCATCGACGTTTATTTCCCCAAACTCGACTGATTGATTTGTATGTACCATTTGTCAATGATTGGGTAGATCAACATGTATACTCTGAAAATCACTGTGCACTGCAAAGAAAATAATTTCCATTATAAAAACTGCCAGCACTTACATCTGTTCGATTCGCGTATGGATCACGTAGAAAACACTTGCTTACAACCCTCTAAAATGTAATCTCGTCTGTGTAATCCCTACTGGAGTGACACGCACGGACATTTAGTGTATTCTCCAATACCTATATTAATGCTGCGTCGTGTATCTGCTATCAGGCCTTTTCCAGGTAACACCTTCTGATCTATTTGGAACGGATCCTGTACATTTGAACATCATCATAGGATGAACCGTGCGAGTATGTGGTGAGCAATATTTTTTGTAGGCTCTCCCCAAGCACTTTGCGCCCCCCCCCCTTTTTTTTTTTTTTTTTTTTTTTTTTTTTGCAATTCGGCAATGGTTCTTGCAAATCCTGGAGAATGAATAAGTTCTTGGTTTACCATACACGTTTAGACGGCGAGAGATCTGATGAACGTGCTGTACACCTCGAAGGGCATAATGCACGGCAGCAGCCAGATGCGCACTGACCTGCTGAAGAAGCTCTCCTGTCGGAGAATTGGCAGTAGCAGGGGGTAACAGCGTGTGCAACGTAGCGAGTGCTGCTAACTCTGCCTAGCAATAAATAAATAAATAAAGTGTCATTAAACTTGAGTGGACACCATTGAGTGAAAAGTGAATGCAGTTTGGAACAGGCATCTCACCAGATCTGCCGCACACACGTGTATCTCCATCACTCGCAGACATGACCTATTCTCATCAACGAAGAAAAAAGAGTGCCATTCCACTCTCCAGTCGATTGTTCTACAGCACCAGGATAATCGCGATTGGTGGTGTTGTTTCAGATTCGTGCGAACAGACTCCCAAATGCTCCCTGATGACAGCAGATGCAGCTCGTGCCCACGTGTCGTCACTGGATGATGGTCGTCGGGCACAACTGCTTGCACAGAGTGTACTAGGCTCACACCTGCAAGGTGTGGATGGGGATGTTTCACAGACACAAATGAAAGCCGATCATGGGCGTAGATAAAGGTTAAGGAGAAGGGGAGGAAGAGGATCCCCGAGCGCTATCCATAGAGGTTTATTTACTTTAAATCGCTCGCAGTGCCCAACTATGTTCGAATTTGGAACGATGGAACGGTTTGACAGTTTATCTGCAGACATTTTGTATACTAATCTGAATGCCCCACCCCCTCAGAAGAATGAAATATCTACGATTACTGTAGTAAATCAGTACCGCAATCAGCCATAACATTTGTATAAAAGTACAGCAGTCAACAATCCAAAGATTGAACACCACAGTGCTTTACTAGGTAGGCATGGTCCTGTTTGGAGGTGGTGTGCCGTTGCCTTCCCCCGACCTTCGAACTGACTTACCCAGCCAGGTACAGGGGGACCTACAGTTTAACGTGGGTTCAGAACTACGGTGCTCAAATGATATATCGGACCAAACTGCGTGGTCATCAGTCCCTAGCTTACAAACAACTTAAACTAAGGTAAACTAACCTAAGGACAAACACACACACACACACACACACACACACACACACACACACACACACACCCATGCCCCAGAGAGGACTCGAACCTCCGACGGCGAGCAACCGCGCACTCCACAGCGAGGGCCGCGGTGGAGTAGCCGAGCGGTCTAAAGCGCTGCGGAGCGCGCGGTTGCTCGCCGTCGGAGGTTCGAGTCCTTCCTAGGGCATGGGTGTGTGTGTGTTATCTTTAGGTTAGTTTACCTTAGTTTAAGTAGTTTGTAAGCTACGGACTGATGACCACGCAGTTTGTCCGATTGATTTCCAAACATTTCATTTCAATTCCGCAGCGAGGCGCCTTAGACTACGGTGCTGCTTGATATTTGTCACAACACTGCCAGAGGGTAAAGATGTGTAAAGTGACAGATAAAAGTTCTAGGACCTGGCGGGGATCGAACCCACGACCTTTGTATTCATAGCCTGGCACTGTAGCACTGTGCTACCGAGCCGCATAAATATATACACTGTACTGTTATATTTAGGATAAGAATATCTAACGTTGTAACCTATGGATTCACATAACTTTGTTATTTTAGGACCACAATGTACACGTGAAAAACACTACCGTCTGAAGATGGGCTTATGCCCGGAATTAGTAACGGTGAAATATATTTATTAATAAAAATCTTGTTGCTGGTTGCGGTATTTAAATCTACATCTACATCTACATGGGATACTCTGCAAATCACATTTAAGTGCCTGGCAGAGGGTTCATCGAACCACAATTATACTATTTATCTCCCATTCCATTCTCGAATAGCGCGCGGGAAGAAAGAACACCTGAATCTGTCTGTTCGAGCTCTGATTTCTCGTATTTTATTCTGATGATCATTTCTACCTATGTAAGTGGGAGTCAACAATATATTTTCGCATTCGGAGGAGAATGTTGGCGATTGGAGTTTCGCAAGTAACCCACGCCTCAGCGATAAGCGCCGTTGTTGTAATGATTCCCATCCCAGATCCTGTATCATTTCCGTAACGCTGTCTCCCCTGTATCGTGACAATACGAAACGAGCTGCCCTTCTTTGGACACTTTCGATGTCCTCCGTCAAACCCACCTGATAAGGATCCCACACTGGGCTGCAATACTCCAAAAATGGACGGACAAGCGCAGTATATGCAGTTTCTTTAGTAGTTCTGTTGCATCTTTTAAGGATTCTGCCAATAAAACTCAGTCTCTGGTTCGCCTTTCCCACGATATTATCTACGTGTTCTTTCCAGTTTAAGTCTGAAGTAATAGTGATTCCTAGGTATTTTGTGGAGTTTACGGCGTTCACATTTGATTGATTTATGTTGTAAACAAAGTTTAACGGATTTCTTTTCGTACTCATGTGGACGACTTCACACTTCTCATTATTTAGAGTCAATTGCCAATTTTTACACCATACTGATATCTTATTCAGATCGTTCTGCAGTTGGTTTTGATCTTCAGATGATTTTACTAGACGGTAAATGACGGCGTCATCTGCAAACAACCTAAGAGAGCTACTTAGATTTTCCCCTAAATCGTTTATGTAAATAAGGAATAGCAGAGGACCAATAACACTACCTTGTGGAACGCCCGATATCACCTCTGTTTTAGTCGATGCCTTACCATCGATTACTACGAACTGTGTCCTCTCTGACAAGAAATCCCCTATCCAATTGCAAATTTGGGGCGATATACCATAACCACGCAATTTGATTAAAAGCCGTTTGTGAGGTACGGTGTCAAAAGCTTTCTGGAAATCAAGAAATACGGAATCGATTTGCGAACCTTTGTCGATAGCACCCATCACTTCGTGTGAATATAGAGCTAGTTGTGTTTCGCATGAACGATATTTTCTAAATCCGTGTTGACCTTGGGTCAATAGATCGTTCTGTTCGAGATAATTCATAATATTTGAATACAGGATATGTTCCAAAACCCTGCTGCAAATTGACGTCAATGAAATAGGCCTGTAGTTTAGTGGGTTACTCCTACTGCCTTTCTTGAATATAGGTGTGACCTGTGCAACTTTCCAATCTTTTGGTACAGATCCTTCTATGAGAGAGCGGTTGTATATGACTGTTAAGTAAGGAGCTATCGCTTCAGCATAATCAGATAGAAATCTAATGGGTATACAATCCGGACCAGAAGACTTGTTCTTATTAAGTGATTTTAGTTGCTGCACTACTCCGATGATATCTACTTCTATGTTACTCATTACGGCATCTGTTCGTAATTCGAAATCTGGAATATTGGTTTCGTCTTCTTTAGTGAATGAGTTTCTAAAAGCTAAGTTTAGTAACTCTGCTTTAGTAGCGCTGTCATCGGCAGGATCGCCACTACTATCACGTAGTGAAGGTATTGTTTGTGACTTTCCCCGAGTATATTTAACATATGACCAAAATCTCTTTGGGTTTTCAGTCAAATTACGGGAAAGAGTTACTACAGTAATATTATGAACACAGCTGCGGTGTTCTCTAACCAAAAATTTCCTCCTGCCAAGAACAAACTGTGCCAAACAGGTGCAGCAATCCAGCGATACATTCCACCCTAGTTCCCACAGGCCCACAAAGGGACCTCGTTCAAATTGTCGACGGTATTCAGCAGGAGTACAGTGTTATCGGTGGGATATGGTTATACAGTTGTACCCTAGAATGTTCGCTGTGTACGTTCTCTCTCTCCGCCTCTCTAAGTTCACCTCTGGACCTAGTTATTGCATGTAAAGTCAAAACAGGCCCCGAGTGCACCAATGACCGACAAATTACTCACTAACCCTTAACCCCTCAGTATATCCCTTGGGGATGTTTCCATTTGTAATTTTACAAGTCGGCAGTGTCGGTGTATAATGCAGGTGGTCGCCGACGAAACAAGGCGGTTCGAGCCGGCAATCAGAGCGCTTGTGGCTCGCTGTACGTGCAGCGTGTCCGCGACCGTTGACAATGGTGGGGTCCGCGCTTTGTGGCTGGACGCAGGTCAGTTCTGCAGGCGGCGGTTGGAGCAGCAGACAAAGCGCGCGGCCTGTTTGTGCGCGCAGCGCAGGTAGGCCTCGCCTCCCCCTGGACACCCCACACAAGCAGCCGCAGTCGCTACACCACACCATTTTCCTCGCCCAGGTGTGCGCTCCGCAGTCGCCGCTCGCACTTGCCACTGCTCCTTCCTTCACATCGAGACGCCGCGAGGCACTGTAGCGGTGTAAGCTACATTACAACAATATTACCGAAATCCATTTGTCGTACAATCTTAGGACATATTCTGAGCTCAAACGTAGTAAGGTATCTCGCGGGCTATGGTTGAACGGCGACAGGCAGGTAACATATTTATCGATTTTCAAAAAACGTCTGACACAGTGCCACACCGCAGACAGCTAACCAAGGTGCGACCATATGGAATAGGTAACCAAATATGTGAGCGGCACGAAGACTATGGTTCGACCCACGAAGGATGGCGGGTCGCGCATGTCTGGCACAGACGGGGAATGCATTGTTGCTAGTTTCAAGCAACTGTTACGTTATGCGTATACAGTGTCGCAGCAGCCACGGTGGGGGGGGGGGGGGGGGGGAGGAGGGAGGACTAATGGAGCTGAAGGCCCCCTCCAGCACCTCGCAAAATAAATAAATAAACAGGCCGGAACCGAAATTGGACATAGTACACATGTAATAAGTAACAACGTAAGTATAATTTGCCAAGCACAACTTAACAAAGACCAGCTTTGGTGCTGCCGCTATTGTTACTGCTATCCTGCATTTACGAGCCGACTGTTCATATGCACGGTCGGCTGCAGTGGCCGAGGGGACTGAGGCGCTTCAGTCACGGTCTGCACGGCCACTACGGTCGGGGGTTCGAATCCCCCCCTCGGGCATGGATATTTGTGCCGTCCTAGTTCGTAAGTAGTTTGTAAGTTTAGGGACATGACCCCGTAGCTAAGTCCCATAACCTTTAAAACATTTTTTTTCATATGCGGCGACCCGCTGCTTAGCAGTTCAGCGGCGCTACCGAGTGGAATCTAATGAAGGCCGCCAAAAACTACGAACAACAAAAGCGTTATTTTATTCTAATTTTTACACATAGAGTCTCATGTTAATTGCACAGTTATAACATCGGCGAGATTCTTATATTGCTGATAGCGAATGATAAGAACCCCTTACTAATGATAAATTCAGTAGGCCAGAGGTGCCCACAAGAGAGGGGGGGGGAGGGAGTCATGTCGAAAACTACGTCACTGAAATTTCTGTGTGGAAGGGGGTGAAAAATAAGTACTTTTGGCCAGCCTGGGCGGTGCTTTATAAAACAATTTACAAAACGTGAAATACAAGTTCCTTAATTTTAAAATTAAATGGCAAAACCATTTTTATTAGGTGATAAACTAGGAATCCAAGAGCTAATATATCTGGTGTGGGAAGGGCACTTCTGCAATCTGATTTATTTTAAAAAAATGAGGCCCCCCCAGAACCAAATCCCGACTGAGCCACTGTGCGCATACAGGGGTTTTGCGCTTGAAGAAAGCCTATATCGCTAGCTTTTCACACGGCAGCACCAACAGTGATGACAACTTGCTACAAATACAGTGATATCCACTAAATAACACCGGTTGCGGTGGCCGAGCGGTCTGCGGCACGCCTTTCACGTTCTGCACGGCCACTACGGTCGGGGGTTCGAATCCCTGCTCGATTTGGATGTTTGTGCCGTCGTTAGTATTAGCTAGTTCATAATTAGTTTGTAAGTTTATGGACTGCTGACCCCATAGTTAAGTCCCATAAGCTGTACGAACATTAAAGAACTCGCTTCAATCTTTGTTATATGCTGGCAATGGTTACAACATTCACAGCAATAGTGTACTCTCATTGGCCGTGGGAGAACGCATGTAGCAGGTGCGCAGAAGCAGCCTAAAGTCGTCCGCCGTCGTTCCTGGGTCCAACTATAGTTAGGTAACAGAACACAGAACGTTGTCCTCGGTGGCGAGTGTTCATCAGAGACTAGAGTATCGTCAGGGGTGCCCCAGTGAAGTGTGATAAGTCCGTTATTGCATCTATATAAATGATCTGACGGTCAGAGTCAATTGCAATCTGCACCTGTTTGCTGCTGATGCTCTGGTGTACAGGAGAGTGCCGTCAATGAATGACTGTAGTAGGATGTAGGATAACTTCGACCAAATTTCTAGGTGGTATGTGGATTGGCTAAAACAATCCCACAATGTTCGAATACAACATTAATAGTAAGCTGTTTGGCAGAGTCGCGTCAATTTAAATATTTAGGCGTAACGGTGCACAGCGATATGAAATGCAACGAGCATGAAAGGACAGTCATGGGGAAGGCGAATGGTCGACCTCGGTTTATGGGCAGAATTTTGAGAAGATCTGATTCGTCTGTAAAGGAGACCGCATATAAAACGCTGGTGCGACCCCGTCTTGTGTGTTACTCAAGTGTTTGGGATCCCCACCAGATCAGTTTAAAGGAAGACATAGAAGCAATTCATAGGCGTTCTGTTAGGTTTGTTACTGATAGGTTTGATTCATGCGCGAGTGTTAATGAGATGCTTCGGGAAGTGAAACCCAGCAAGGTGGACTCTCATTCGGAAGGACGGTGGTTCAAATCCACCTCCGGCCATCCAGACTTCCTAAATCACTCCAGGCAAATGCCGCGATGGTTCCTTTGAAAGGGCATGGCCGATTTCCTTCCCCCATCCTTCCAAAAATCCGAGCGTAAGCTCTGTCTCTAATGATCAAGCTTTCGACGGGACGTTAAACCCTAAGCTTACTTCCTTCCTTCCTTCGGGAACAGAAATAAGAGTCGCTGGAGGGAAGGCGACGTTCTTTCAGAGAAACACTGTTGAAGAAATTCAGAAGGCTGGAATCTGAAGCGGACTGTAGAAAGATTATACTGCCTACATACATAAGCTCATAGAGATAAGAGCTCTACAGATCCATATAATTATCCGTTTTTCCCTCGTTCTATACGGGAGTGGAACAGAAAAGCAAGTAACTGATAGTTGCACTAGGTTCCCTCTGCCACGCACCTTTGACTGGATTGCGATGTATGTAGATGAATGTCAATCAATATGGATTCCGTAGCAATGAATCAAGTTAGATCCAAATTATTCCCCTTTTCTCATATGACATGCTGAAAGTCAGGGATCAAGACAGTCAAGTGAATGCAGTATTTCTCGATTTTAGAAAAGCACTTGAATCAGCACCACGCCTATGCGTATCATCAAAAGAGCGTTTATAGGAAGCCTCAAGCAGAATTTGTGACTGGACTGGTCATTTAGTGGTAAGGAGGGTAGGAGAATTTTATACTGGCGTCCTCGACAAGCATAGAAGCAATGCTAGGAGTGCCCCAGTGAAGTTTACTGGGACATTTGCTGTTCACGTTCTACTGATGTCCTGCCAGTTATTAATAATAACCACAGACCTTTCGCAGATGTGCAGATATCTATACTAAAGAACCGTTTGAAAAGCTCTGCTAAATAGCCACTCGGGTGTTTATTACATTTAAGAATTCCCTTAACTGCTCAGAAATGTAAAATTGGGTAACTGAAAAAAAAGAAAGAAAAACCGTACTCCCATGTCTACTGCGTCAAAACTGAAATGAGTCAAATCATAAAAATCTGTGTACGTTCCTGCACTCTATCCCGGCTTGGCGCAGCTACAATGTTTCATAGATTCCAGGAAAAATATACGCTCTTTGTTGCAGTTACTTTTGTTTTTAATTAATAATAAGTGTTTCGTACTCATGCCGAATTTTCAGATCATCTTTAGCTCCGAAGGCAGCATTACTCGTGATTAAATATCATTAAAGGATTGTCACTGAAGCGAATACTCACTATCGACGAGTCTGAATTCAAATAATCGCCGTATGTCGGAGTTCGGTGAGAAGGTAAGCAGGCGATCACAGCAATGTGTCACGTACATAAAAAATTATGCTAATTTTGAACTCATGTTCACCTGTCAACTCACTATGCGGCCTTCCTACTTAGCATACACGTTGTTAACCCACTGTTCGTTTCTGCATGTTGAACATTCCTGTAATCGTCTACTTATCTTCGCACCGTACTCCACCATGCTCCGGTCTTTTTAGATCACACTTGATGATGTGATTATTCGCCTGTATACCATCACTTTAATGCCTCTTTATGATGACTAATGCGGCCTTCGAAGTTTAAGACAACAGCGCGAAATTTGTTATTTTCAGCATAACAATTTGGTAAGTGATAACCATACAGGGGATCATCGTATTGGAATAGTCACTGATAAAGCAGGTGACTGACAATGCCTCATCAGTGGAGTACTAGAGAAATGCTTTCACTCCACAAAGGCGATTGCTTACAAATCTTTCGTGGAATCCATCCTAGAATATTAGAAATGTTTGGGACTCGAACCGATTACGACCAAATGGAGCTATTGGACTACACTATGTGATCAAAAGTATCCGGACTCCTTGCTGAAAATTGCAAGTTTGTGATACCCTCCATCGGTAGGAACTCAGTATGGTGTTGGCCCACTCTTAGCCTTGATGACAGCTTCAACTCTTGCAGGCATGCGTTCGGTCGGGTGATGGAAGGTTTCTTGGGGAATGGCACCCCGTTATCCACAGAGTGCTGCACTATTTAGCGTATGTGGTTTTCAAGTACAAATGGTTTCCATAATTACATATAGATACGAGGTATGTCCACAAAGCAAGTTCCGTTTGGTTATATAAAACAAACGTGTACAGATACAGAAAAAAATATTTATTGTACAAACATAAACAACTATTAAACTACTTTTCTACATAGCTTCCGAAATTTTTAGGCATTTGTCATAGCGTAGCAGAAGTCTTTGTAAGCCTTCTTCGTAGAAGGTTGCCGCCTGTGTATTCAACCATGTGGTAACATGTTCTTTCAGCTCGTCATCATCGCTGAAGTGTTGACCACCATGGACAGGTTTTAGGTGTAAGAAGAAAGTCACTAGGAGCGAGACTGTACGGAGGATGATCAAACACATCGCAGTGAAATTCCCGTAAGAGTTGTTTGGTCACATTCTCCTTGTGTGGTCGGGCGGCAACGTGAAGGGAAGAAGAAGACTCCTTTCATTTCTTCTTACACTTAAAAGCTGTCCTTGGTGGTCAACAATTCAACGATGATGAGCCGAAAGAACATGTTTGCCACATGGTCGAATACACAGGCCGGCCGCGGTGGCCGAGGTGACTGAGGCGCTCCAGTCACGGTCAGCACGGCCACTACGGTCGGGGGTTCGAATCCCCCCCTCGTGCATGGATATTTGTGCCGTCCTAGTTCGTAAGTAGTTCATAAGTAGTTTGTAAGTTTAGGGACTGATGACCCCGTAGTTAAGTCCCGTAAGCTTAACAAACATTTGAACATTTTTGAATACACAGGCGGCAACCTTCTACGAAGAAGGCATACAAAGACTTCTGCCACGCTGTGACAAATGCCTACAAATTTCGGAAGTTATGTAGAAAAGTAGTTGAACAGTTGCAGATTTTTATACAATAAATATTTTTTTCTGTATCTGTTCACGTTTGGTTTATATAACCAAACGGAACTTACTTTGTGGACATACCTCCTATATACCATGACATTTGAAATCAAATTAACAATTTAGCAAGCAAACAAAATCAAACTACAAAATTATATTAATGTTGTATGTTCACTCGACAGCTTTAGGGGAGGCTTCATACAGTTCTCCGATAGTTCCTGTGAATGCACGTTTTGGGCACTGCACTGAGCAGAGGTATCGATGTACGTCGGTGAGGCCTGGCACGAAGTCGGCGTTCCAAAACATCTATGGGATCCAAATCAGTCCATCACAGGGATGTTACTGTCATGTAACCACTCCCTCACAGGCCGTCCATTATGCACATGTGGTCGATCGTGTTGAAAGATGCAATCGTCATCCCCGAATTGCTCTGCAACAGTGGGAAGCAAGAAGGCGCTTAAAACATCTTTGTAGGCTGGAGGGGATGCCTAGCGGAAAGGCTGGTGCCTGTAACTTGGACCTTCCGTAGCGTCGCTGAATGACGTTTCCGGGCATGGGTTTACATGCTCACTTTGTTCCTCAAGCCATCTTCCACATCCCCTAGAAGTTTGTTAGTATAGTAGTATAATTCTGAAACACACTGACGTTTGGGACACACGCCCATCTCAATCTTCGACGTCCATATAACTGCCGGAAATACGCGCAGGACGAAATTTTGTGACAGACATCTTTTTATTGCTAGCATGTGACGAATCGCGCTGCGAAGCCCGAGTGCTCGAATTTAGATTCACCCTGTATGTTATTGAATAATATCAATATACATTGAAAATGATTTGTATTTATTAATTATTAGTGACGTAATAGGTACAAATTTTGATGATACAATACTGCGATGTCATTTTGTGTTTAAAGTTATAATTTTGAAACAAATGAATCCATTAACTTAACAAAGTCGATGTAATATAGGAAAACTACTTTGAAGTATGAAAGACACCTTTACTTGCCACGAATTACAAGGTTATAGTGAGCAAAATTTGTCTTCTATACAGACCGTAACACACCACCTCATGATGCAAATTACTTTTTTTTTTTTTTTTTTTTTTTTAATTCATGATCTAGTTTTCCTCACAGTCGTTACGCATCAGTATTAAATGGGCCGTACATAAATATCTGTCACATATTTTGGAAGTATAATAAATTTCGTGATTTTTATTTGTTAGAAATTTCTAGCAATTACTTTGTTCTTTTCGTGACTTCGTTCTTGACGCATTTGTTGAATGAGACTGAAGCACACTAATGGTGTAGCACATTCTGTGGCTACCTCAAGCAAAATACGCACTAAATGCACTCAAATAGCTGCGACGTCTTTTCTTCTTGGGGAAGTTTTGGGTGGGGTTTCACAAACCCTAGCAAGCTTTAACTGTTTCCTATAATTAATAGGAAAAAAACACCATTACGGTAATGTCATTTTTTAATTAATGCTAACCAGTTTCAGAGGGCCAAGGTACGATCTTCGGGCAATTGCGATGGATACACCGGTTCCCGCCAGATCAACGAAATTAAACACCGTCAGGCGTGGCCACTACTCGGATGGGGAACCGTCCGTATACGTCACGCGCTGTTGACACTTTTACGTTTGCCTTACTGGAGAGGAAACAGGAAGTGTCTCATGGAGTGAAGCATGGGGCACTGTTGACGGTGCTTTGTCCGTCGGATGGAGACGATAAGATCGGCGGCTCTATTGGTGCTTTTCGAGACGAGTAACATATGTGTCGGCACCGAGTTTCACCCTCTCCCTTTTCCCATCATCTCCAACACGACACTGCACTACACTACACTACACACGCAACCATCCCAGTCGCGTACATTAAAACAGACACTTCAGCACACAGTTGTCACACTTCGCGAAGGAAAGGTGTCTGCAGGCGCGAAGGATAGGGAAAAACCTTTCAAATTAGGCGGATGAACGTGCGCTTCGGGGTCTCCCAGCCATTCATGCCATACGGCTTCAGGCAATTTAACAAACGCAATCTGCATTTCTTATAAATTTTTAGGATATAACAAAAAGGTTGCAAACTAATATTTCAGATCTCGATCAGAGGTGCAAGGATTATGATATGAAGATCAGCATCTCAAAAACGAAAGTAATGTCAGAGGGAAAGAGATTTGAGCAGATTGACAGCCAAATAGGAGGAACAAAGTTAGAGCAGGTAGAAAGTTTCAAGTACCTAGGATGTATTTTCTCACAGGGTGGCAACATAGTGAAAGAACTGGAATCGAGGTGCAGCAAAGCTAATGCAGTGAGTGCTCAGGTAAGATCTACTCTCTTCTGCAAGAAGAAAGTGAGTATCAAGACTAAGTTAGCGGTGCACCGCTCTATCTTCCGACCAACTTTGTTGCATGGAAGTGAAAGTTGGGTGGATACAGGTTACCTTATTCATAAGGTAGAGGTTACAGATATGAAAGTAGCAAGAATGATTGCAGGTACTAATAGATGGGAACAATGGCAGGAGGGTGTCCATAATGAGGAAATCAAAGAAGAACTGGGAATGAACACCATAGATGACGCAGTTAGAGCGAACAGACTGAGATGGTGGGGTCATGTTACACGCATGGGAGAAGCAAGGTTACCAAAGAGACTCATGAGCTCGGCAGCGGAGGGTAAGAGGAGTCGAGGTAGACCAAGAAGAAAGTACTTAGATTCGGTGCAGAATGATTTTGAAGTATAAGGCATAACATCAGACGAGGTATCAATGTTAGCATTGAATAGGAGATGATGGAGGAATTTTATGAGAGGTACTTTGCTCCAGACTGAACGCTGAAAGGCATAATCAGTCTCTAATGTTGTTGTTGTTGTTGATATGATGATGATGACTTACAATATAAGCAGCTGAAGTCCCAACCGTATACAAAACGAATGCAATTAAACTAACCTGGTTTTAGCAGTGCTTCTTATGAACTCAGAAGTACATAACAAACATACTGTGACCAGTCTACTGACATATTTTTTGCAATTATCTGGAGAGCAGTGTGGCATGCCATTTAGCAACTAATTACAGAGATTAATCACGTGGTGTATACCATACCCCTACACACCACAGCCATCCCCCCTCGGGCATGGATATTTGTGCCGTCCTTAGGATAAGCTAGTTGATAAGTAGTTTGTAAGATTAGGAACTGATGACCCCGTAGTTAAGTCCCATAAGCTATACAAACATTTTGAACACCACAGCCGAGTTAAAGTGAAGCGGCCCTGTTTACCGCCAGGCTGGAGGTGGTGGTAATTGTCGAGGAGCAGGGTACAGGGTAGAGGGCAGGAGGGCGGCAGCTGGCACGCGCCTGGCTGTCTTTTTGGTCGTGGCCTACAGGTGGCGCGTGCCGCCGGACAGCTGCCACCGCTGCCCCCCCCCCTCTTCCTCAAACACCGTTCTTCCCCTCCGGTCATGTGCAGGATCGACACACAAGAAATCGTCCACATGAAACTTTACACAGGGCAGCTGTAGTGCCTTGGGAAACTATAAAGACAGATTACGTCCGTAGTTGTAAAGGGGCCTTTCATCCATCACTGCAGTCACCTCGTTCAACAACCAAATCCTCACTACAACGAATGCCATCCCTAATTCTTTCTGTGCCGGAATATCCAAAACACCTAAGCCTGTGTCCCCTGTTCAGACTTTACTGATTCGCGTTTCCAACACAACGCAACATAACGCCCATCTCCACCCGTTCCGTCTATCCTATGTAACAACCAACAAATCCCACTAACGGAGTTTCCACTCAACTGCAGTCGCGCCGAATGCGTCAGACCTAGCACACCTTTATTTTCTATACACAGCCGACGTTCCACAACTACCCCTCGTGTTTTGTTGTTGTTGTTATGGTCTTCAGTCCGGAGACTGGTTTGATGCAGCTCTCCACGGGGTTGGAACACTTGCGCGGAGTGACACTTGCGCGGAACCCGGGGCCCTTGGGGCGGCTAATCGCTTTTCCTGGGTACAGGCACACCAAGAAGTCTAGCACTGCTGTTGTCAAGTTTCCACAGTCAACATAACACGAAAATCAGTGAAATTGCACAACCCTTTGCAAGCTGAAGAGCAATATAGTGACTTGTTCTAACTACATATTAATCCATTGAGTGTTCCTCCTGTAAACAAAAAGGTATTTTAATAGTGATAATGTGTTTGAAAGTTAGTCTCTGCTACTACAAGACTATGACTTTCCACAGTCATACCTCCTAAAAGCATATTATTCAGAACACTAAGCATATCAAGACACCTGCGCAAGCAATAAATATATTAGGCATCCTGCACAGATACGTTGATGTAATTGACCACTATGTAGTTAACCCCACTATCACGCAACTTCCATCTCTTTAAAAATAGCTACTATGCTTTTTAATAGGAGATGCAACCTTAAACCTTCAATTAAAAAACGTTACTAATAAGTCAATGAGTATTTTACATACTTAAAGCGTTTATTCGTAGACCCCAAAACGATTTGGCTGTATTTGAATTACAAATACATCTAAGAAATATATGAAATACGGAAAAGAAATATATGAAATACGGAATGTGTAAGGGAATGTCACACACCGAAAAATGCTAAAGATAAATTCTATTTTCCAGAACCGTCGTATAGAACCATTTTTACTCCGAACTTGGCATAAACCAACAGGGAGAAACAAGTTGCAAGACTTCCAGGAAAAATGAAGCGAAATTGGCAGCCAATAGTTGGTTATAAATTACATTGCCTGTTTACTGTATAAATATAAATTACGGAATACGTGTAATTCCTGTTCAGTACAGTCAAAAAGGTCTAAGGTAATAGGCAGTGGTTTACAATCAGATATCCGTATCACTCTCCTCCTCAAGAAGTCTGTGTGAAGATTTATATTCAGAACATTCAAGAAAAAGGTGTTGAAACTACAAGAAGCAGCTCATTTACTCAGCAAGGGAAAACGTTATGGTGCCCGTAAATTTGAATGGCTATATCTCTTGTACTAACATTTAATTTTTGATAAAATGTTAAAATCCAATAAACCAGAATTTTGTTTTTCTAAACTCAGTGCCAACTTCTTTTTGTAGAAATTTTTGCAGGAAGTAGTCTTGACGTGATTTCATACTTCTATGCATTACTATTATCAAACATGTAATTTGTGTCACAAATTGCGCGGCCGGTCCGGTCGGAGGTTCGAGTCCTTCTCGGACATGGGTGTGTTTGTTTGTACTTTGCCTAAGTTATTTTAAGTAAGATTAAGTAGTGTGTAAGTCTAGCGACCGATGACCTAAGTAGTTTGGCCGCATAAGACTACACATATACACGTAATTTATTTCATAACCACATTTAAGTACTAATAATTAAAGAAACTTAAAAGAGAAATTTGAAGTAAACACTGAAAACAAATGATTGATATTTCTCATGAGATGAATGCACATGTCTTATGTCTTGTGAATGTACCTACAAATTCTGCCATATGAAAATTGTAGTGTGAGTCCCAAATATGTTTTTATGTAATAACATTAAAAACATATTAAAAATTCAGAACTCGAAAATCAGTGAAGTTTTGGACTTGAAGCGTTTTGTGTTGCTACATCATTACATAGTAGACACGATTTTAAAATTTGGTTGCTATCGCCAAAGTAGACGAAACGTTAAATTTTTTGGTGTAATCTTCGCTGTGTAGACTGTATGTTGTAGAAGTCTACGTCGAACCTAATCATACCTCTGAGGAGAGAACGTTGTTTGCACTTCTCCTGCGTTTCCAGTCGGCTGTGCTGTGCTACGTAACGACATCGTACCGTTCCACTTTACCGAGAGCTATATATGTGTTGGTGTGATGTCTGTTCTTTCGAAATAAGACGTGACACCAATATATGTATAACTAGACGCAAAGACTCTGGGTTCTGGTTTCATCGCTAACGCGATTAACAACGTTAGACCTCGTGTGCAAACAAAATGTTCAAATGTTTGTATAGTCTATGGGACTTAACTACGGGGTCATCAGTCCCTAAACTTACAAACTACCTATGAACTACTTACGAACTAGGACGGCACAAATATCCATGCCCGAGGGGGGATTCGAACCCCCGACCGTAGTGGCCGTGCAGACCGTGACTGGAGCGCCTTAGTCTCCTCGGCCACCGCGGCCGGCGTGTGTAAACACTTAAAGGTTATGAGTGCCACTGGAAAAATGCATAAGTAACACCTGTTGTTTGAGACTTGAAGATGACCTGAAATTATCCGAAATCGATATCTCATAATAAACATAAGGTGTAGCTGTCTATATTTCATAATGCTGTTCCTAACATATTTAAAAGCTGCTCAAAACCAACTACAAAAATCTTTATAATGAGATTGTATATAATTCCACGATCAAATTGTGTTTTAGTTATTTGTAGTAATACATCCAAAGATCTGCCCTTGCTTTTAGTGCCTTGATCAGCTGTTTATTTTTAGAGGTATTACTAGGGACAGGAAAAATTCGCATTTGCGATAAATGCGAATATAGATGCGAATTCTGACTCAAAATGCAGTAAATCCGAAATTGTAGTTAGCAACGGTTGCGCTCAATTCCGATTTCATCACATTCCTCTTCACATGGTGCTGTATTGTAAATCGAGTGATATTTGTATGACGTGTTATCTTCCTGTTGAATGAGGCTGTGATATCTCCGGGCCGTTACTACTGCTCCACCTCTCTCGGTGGGCCTTTCCCTGAATACGGCACAGGTAGCGGCTGGAGGGCGAGGAGTAGGGGTGGTGTATCCCTACTTCTGGAACACCCTGTTCACTACCTGCAGCGTCCGGGTCTCCGCGCAAGTGTCTACAAATTCCCTTTCCGCGCAAGTGTCACTCCGCGCAAGTGTCACAAACTCGCTCTCCACCCTACTCTATCCTGAGCAAGCCTTTTCATCTCCTCATAAGAACGACAACCCACATCCATTTGAATCTGCTTACCATACGCGTCTCTTGGTCTCTCTCTGCGATTTTTACCCCACACACTTCCCTCCAGTGCTAAATTTACGATTCCTCAATGTCTAAGAATGTGTCCTACCAAGCGATCTCTTCTTTTAGTCAGGGTGTGCCAAAAATTCCTTTTCTCACCAAGTCTGTTCAGTATCTCTTGATTAGTTATGCGATCTACCCACCTAATCTTCAGCATTCGTCTATAGCACCACATTTCAAAAGCCTCTATGCTCTTCCTGTCCGCACTGCTTATCGTCCATGTTTCACTCCCGTACAAGGCAACACCCGCGTGTGTACCTACTCCAAATGCTGACGAAATCGCCTGCCTAGCAGTACGACCATCACCACCATACCCTGAAGAGAAGGCCGCAGTGTACGAGTGTGACGTCACACCCAGTAGGCCGCAATTGGGTTTCTAACTGGCTAGCCGCTAGGCTACGTGGGCGTACTCTGTGTGACTTCGCACAAGCGCGCCGCGTCCTTCGCTTTTAGGTGGTGGCGTTTGCAGTCAGTCTTATGCCGGTATTACACGACACACCTAACATGTACGATTCAGGTCTAGACGGCCTGCCACCTAGCGACATAACGGGTGAAGTTACGCTTTTAGCAGACGCTTTATCCGCCGTGTGAAAACACGGACGGTTCTATTCTGCCGTTGATCCGCGCATACGCACTATAGGAGATATATCAGCAGACAGCAGGTGAGCTCTACTACAGCCTTAATCCTTTAACGCATAGTGTAGCTCATCAGCTACACACCTTATTTTTCGCAACATCTCTCAAAACTGATCAACATTTTACCACAAATTCAATTGTAGCTGCTTCTGTACATAGTGTTACATATGCTACTAGCTCGTTCTAGAAATTATAAATCGCATAGCGCTACTGAATCAGTACGGCAGTTTGCTGCATTGAGATACTCCTAACATGTGGGTTTGTTTACTTTACTATTCCTCTTATGCCATGTAAAAGTAGTCAGTCATGTACTACTGTAGCATTATCAGTGCTTTTTGGAAAGATGAGAGGCACAATAGCGACATTTCCTGCATCGGATACATTCTGGAACCACTATACAATTAAACAGCTATGAACTATTTGTTGCTAATAGTGCATAATTTTAAGGACTTTTTTCAATATTTTTCTCAGTACATATGCACTATACATTAATCGTGGTATTGTTTATAGCTTAAAATGTTGCCGGCCGCGGTGGCCGCGGGGACTGAGGCGCTTCAGTCACGGTCTGTACGGCCACTACGGTCGGGGGTTCGAATCCCCCCTCGGGCATGGATATTTGTGCCGTCCTAAGTAGTTCATAAGTAGTTTGTAAGTTTAGGGACTGATGACCCCGTAGTTAAGTCCCATAGACTATACAAACATTTGAACATTTTTTTTTTTAATGTTCAAATATTTGTAGAGCTTATGGGACTTAACTGCGGGGTCATCAGTCCCTAAACTTACAAACTACTTACGAACTAGTTAACACTAAGGACGGCACAAATATCCATGCCCGAGGGGGGATTCGAACCCCCGACCGTAGTGGACGTGCAGACAGTGACTGACGCACCGCAGTCCCCTCGGCCACCGCGGCCGGCTAGCTTCAAATAAAAAGACATGCATTAATGCGTTAAGTATACGGGCTATTGAACACAGTTTACGGTCAGGTGGCCTTTGTCACGGCAAATGCTGCAGAAATAACTACTTCCTCCACATGTAAAATAAATATAGATTATTATTTGCGTGTACCCGCACGACATAAAATGCACTTTATAATTATGTATAGGCCGAATCATAACGTATTTCACGCTTGTTGCGCAAGGGTAACCTAATAGTAATCATTTGCACCTGCTTGACATAAAACTGTTTAGTTCATTCGTCTGTATAAAATTAACCAAACTAGAGGATCCATCGGAATACTTCGCACCGTCAGTGGAATGACAAAAAAGTTGGGAAGAAATGGGAGTAAAGTTGAATGTTCAGACATAGCTTTCTTCAGAATCAATCAATACAAGCGTTTAAAAGCGCGAATGAAAGAGCTTGATCCCTGAGTGTTGTTACGTCAAAATGAACTGCGTACCTTAATTAGAACCGAAGATATCGTAAGACAAACTGATTAAAATATTCAATGCAAGGACAGACGGATATCGTGTCTGAATAAAAATAAAGGATGGAGAGACTTAATTCTGATACTTGATGACAAATCTGCGAATGACTACATTTCGTTCAAATTAAAAATGAAGGAAATCGGTCGGTTAGAACGGCCTGACCGACTGACGGACAGCAAGGATATCCCCGTAAGAAATATACAGAAGGAAATCGTCTTTGAGTATAGAAAAAGGAGAGTTATGTGAATTCTGATACTCGATGACAAATCTGTGGATGGATACCTTTCGTTTAAAACAAAAATGAAGGAAATCGGCCAGGTAGTTCGGTCTGACCGACTGACTTCAGTTTTCGTACATTCTTTTAATATATGTTCAAATGTTTGTAAATCTATCGGACCAAACCCCGTGGTCATCAGTCCGTAGCTTACAAACTACTTAAACATAGGTAAACAAACACACACACCCATGCCCCATGGAGGACTCGAACCTCCACGGCGAGCAACCGCGCGCTCCGCAGCGAGACGCTTTAGACCGCTCGGCTACGCCACCGCGGCCCTTTTAATATATCTACATCTACATGGGATACTCCGCAAATCACATTTAAGTGCCTAGCAGAGGGTTCATCGAACCACCATTATACTATTTATCTCCCATTCCATTCTCGAATAGCGAGCGGGAAGAACGAACACCTGAATATCTCCGTTCGAGCTCTGATTTCCCGTATTTTATTCTGATGATCATTTCTACCTATGAAAGTGGGAGTCAACAATATATTTTCGCATTCGGAGGAGAATTTTGGCGATTGGAGTTTCGTAGCCGGCCGCGGTGGCCGAGGGGACTGAGGCGCTCCAGTCACGGTCTGCACGGCCACTACGGTCGGGGGTTCGAATCCCCCATCGGGCATGGATATTTGTGCCGTCCGTAGTATTAGCTAGTTCATAAGTAGTTTGTAAGTTTAGGGACTGATGACACCGTAGTTAAGTCCCATAAGCTTAAGAAACATTTGAACATTTGAATTGGAGTTTCGTAAGTAGCCCACGCCGCAGCGATAAGCGCCGTTGTGTGATTCCCATCACAGATCCTGTATCATTTCCCTAACGCTGTCTCCCCTGTATCGTAAAAATACGAAACGAGCTACCCTTCTCTGGACTCTTTCGAAGTTGTCCGTCAAACGCACCTGATAAGGATCCCACAATGGGCAGCAATACTCCAAAAATGGACGGACAAGCGTAGTGTATGCAGTTTCTTTTGGAGTTCTGTTGCATCTTTTAAGAGTTCTGCCAATAAAACGCAGTCTCTGGTTCGCCTTTCCCACAACATTATCTACGTGTTCTTTCCAGTTTAAGTCTGAAATAATAGTAATTCCTAGGTATTTTCTGGAGTTTACGGCATTAACTTTTGATTGATTTACCTTGTAAACAAAGTTTAACGGATTTCTTTTTCGTACTCATGTGGACGACTTCACACTTCTCATTATTTAGAGTCAATAGGCAATTTCTACACCATACTGATATCTTATTCAGATAGTTCTGCAGTTGGTTTTGATCTTCAGATGATTTCACTAGACGGTAAATGACGGAGTCATCTGCAAACAGCCTAAGAGAGCTACTTAGATTTTCCCTAAATCGTTTATGTAAATAAGGAACAGCAGAGCACCAGTAAAATTACCCTGTGGAACCCCCGATATCACCTCTGTTTTAGTCGATGCCTAACCATCGATTACTACGAACTGTGTCCTCTCTGACAGGAAATCCCCTATCCAATCGCAAATTTGGGGCGATATACCATAACCACGCAATTTGATTAAATTTGATTATAAGATGATTCCAAGCTAGGTGCACAAGAGAGACGTCAATACAAGTATCTTTTTAAATCAGTATGACATAAAACGAACAGTTTAGTTCACAACACTCTGTAATGGAAACGTAATTCAATGCTACCTACATAAGAGAAGAATAATTGCTTACGACACCCTAAACTAGACTTCTCAAAAGATTAATATGAGCAAATAAAAGTTTTACAAAAATAGAAACTATCCCTCGCAACGAACAAACGTGTAAGCAAGCCCGACGTTCCGTGCGGACTTGTACTGGTTAGGTCTGCAGTGTAATAGGACGGACGGAAACCTTGGCAGTTCCAAACTTATACGCTTTGGACGTTGGTGCAGACTTGTGTACGATACGTGTGTCATGTAATACCGGCTTCACCTTCCATCCATCCCGACCATTTCTTGACCTGGATCTAGAAGAAATTAGGGAAAACAACCTAAGCATTCCACCCCCGAGAACTATATTTAACAATCCGCCGTCAACGATAAATCTGGGATATATTGTACTGAGGCTCTCAAGCTGACATCCTAACCTACCGAAAATGTTCAAATGCCTGTAAATATACTAAAGCAAACTGCCATGGTCATCAGTTCCTACACTTACAAACTACTTCAACTTACACGGACAACACACACACACACACACACACACACACACACATACACACACCGAAATTTGATGCGGATTGCAGAACGATTCTATTGCCGCCAACCTACATTTCGCGTAAAAACCACAAAGACAAGATCAGAGAGATCAGGGCTCGTTCGGAAGCATACAAGCATTCATTTTTCTCTCGCGCTATATGCGAGTGGAACAGGAAAGCACGTAAACAGTAGTGGTACTGAGTACCCTCCGTCACGCATCTTTAGGTGGATGCGGTGTAATTATGTAGATGTCGACCGAGGCGCCTTAGACCACGCGGCCAATACCGCGCGGCTCATACTTTAAAACCATTAACTGACACAGCATACGTATTATACTCCACACCTATAATTCATTATGCGTCTTATCCCTACCCGTGTCAATGTTACACGGTCGCCCTCTGGATCAACATGGGCTACTATTCGCTTGTCACAGTCCTTTCTACAGCACCATATTTCTAGATTTCCACAGACACCTTCGCCTTTCCTACATCTTCTGTACGCTTGAGATCCAATATAACATCTCCCCTATCCTTGAAAACGCACGTCTGCTGTCATACTTCCATCGCCAACACAAATGCTGCAAGGTCTTAATCAACGTAGTTTCAGTCGCTTTATCCTCTCTTACAAAAATAGCTTACCTTACTACTTCAACCACCCTCTGCTTATCCATCTGCCACATTACTGATCTACCATCACCTACGAATCATCTATCAGTTCCTTCGCAAACATACATCCCAAAACCTTTCCACAATCTCTACTGCCTTCCGTGCAATCACTAACTGTACATCACATCACCATCATTGTACCATAAATTAAATTTCAACTACTTTATTTAATTTTTTTTATACAGGGAGACCTAGAACGACACTGACAAACTTTAGTAGGTTAACAGGGACACAAACTCATTATATTGGGCCTCCTGATACTTCATTTTATTCAGTTTCTGGCCGAAATATTTTAAAAATGTTCAAATGTTTGTAAATCTATCGGACCAAACTGCGTGGTCATCAGTCCGTAGCTTACAAACTACTTAAACCTAGGAAACTAACCTACGGACAAACACACACACCCATGCCCCAGGGAGGACTCGAACCTCCACGGCGAGCAACCGCGCGCTCCACAGCGTGGCGCTTTAGACCGCTCGGCTACTCCACCGCGGCGAAATATTTTATTGTACTATTTATCGGATTAAGTGTAATACGAATTCAATAAAGAAAATGTATCATCAACAAAATAAAACGATTGTTGACGTCAGCTTATATACTGTAATACCAGAAATTGGCCACGTAGAATGCAATCGGAGTCGCCCTCATCAGATATCTGACGGTGCATGTAGCTTGATATGAAGGACATTAGTTAAGTGGTTGTCAGTCTACACAGCACCACACTCGCAGAAAATTGACTTCACGAGATGATTCGACTTGCGCAGGTTGGCCTTTCATCTCATCGTTGTGCCGCAGCATTAGAGCGTAGTCTACTAGCCTTCCGTATTGTACACTTCTCAGGATGACCAGGGGGAAGCTTTTCCATTGGAATCATTCACTTCTCCAGATACTGAAAGTTTTGGCGCTACAATGGGATCCTCGATGCTGTGGTGGTCTGTTAACATTTTCTAGAGTTGCCAAGAAGATCTTCCTTGATTTCAGACGGGGATATGCCGGCTGACACACTTATGTCAGAGCTTCGATATCAGAGCTTCGCTATTCTCGCACCCAACAGCAGTCTCACTTCTGATTTTAGAAGGGGTCAGTGAGACAGTGTGGACCTTAAACGTTTAACCCGTTGTAGTGGAACAAGTGTTTGGTTCCTTAATTGCAAACCAACCAAAAAATTCGACAAGGCTTGTTTAGTGGCACATCTACATTTCTGCCATAGCCAGACTTCAACCATGTCTAACATGCATATTCAGCCCTGTAGTAGGTGAGACCTAATGCGCTGATTCTCAGCCTGCATGGGTAGTCTGTGTGCCGCACTATGTTGCTTTGGGCAGAGGCACTTTATCTTCCATGTCTACGCAATCTCTTTCACAAGCAAGCTCAGGGTTCACAGTCACTCATACGAGAGGCGTTTGAGAATTCCTTCCAAAATAAAAACTACTAAGGTGTTTGGGGAAAATCATATTTATTTTTCGACATAAGTCTACTTTTAGACTTATACACTTCGTCCAACGCTGTTCTAATTTGTTGATCCCTTCCGTATAATAGGAAATGTCCAAGCCTGCAAAATAGCTATTAGTTTCTGCAATCACCACCTCGTTTGAATGAAATCTTCGTCCCACCAACCATTTCTTTAAATTGGAGAACGAATAGTAGTCCGTGGGAGCCAAGTCTGGAGACTAGGGAGATTATGAAACGAGTTGGTATCCTATTCCAAATAATTTTACGACCACAACTGCTGAGGTGTGTGCTGGTAAATTGTCGTGATGGTAAAGGACTTTTTTGTGGGCCAATCGCCGGCGTTTTTCTTGCAGTTCGGTTTTCAAATGGTCCAATAACGATGAATAATATGCACCTGTAATAGTTTTACCCTGTTCCAGATAGTCGATAAGGATTATCCCTTGCCAATACCAGAAGACCATCTGTTCCAGATAGTCGATAAGGATTATCCCTTGCCAATACCAGAAGACCATCGCCATAACCTCTCCGGCCAAAAGACCGGTCTTCGCCTTTTTTGGTGCAGATTCTTCCTTGGTAACCCATTGTTTAGATTGTTCTTTGGTCTCAAGAGTAAAGAAATGTATCCATGTTTCGCCCACAGCGAGGAAACGACGCTTAAAGTCCTGCGGATTTTTCCTGAACAGCTGCAAACCTTGCAACACTTCACACGATCCCGTTTTTGGTGAAGACTGGGCAATCGCGGCACTCATCTTGCGGATAGCTTTCTCATGTACAAATGTTTATGCAAAATATTACGTACCCGTTAATTCGAGATGCCCACAGCACTACCAATCTCAAGCACCTTAACTCTTCTGTCACCCATCACCATATCATGGATTTTATCAATGATTTCTGGAGTCGTAACCTGCACAGGGCGTCCAGAACGGTGAGCGTTACTTACGTCCATACGACCAGTCCGAAAATTTTGAAGCTCGTTATAAACTGTTCTAATCGAAGGTGGAGAGTCACCACAACGTTTATCAAGCTTCTCTTTAGTCTCCTAATCACAACAAGAAATTTTTTGTCCATTCTTTGACAACCACTCGATTTTCTAGATTCACACGAATACCATAAACAAAGAAATAGACCAATATGGCTGAAACGTGGTGCGCGTTCTTTCCAAAGATGCTACTCACTGAACATGAGCTCGATACGGGCGGTGGTGCTATCTCTCAAATTTGCACGCACTTTTCAAACGCTCCTCGTAGGTGATTCAACTCCTACCCAGATTAATTGGAGGGCTTCAGTGGCTTGTTTGTTCCTCCTACGGTGGAACACGAATGTCGCTGTTCTGAGAGGATTCGGCTTCGCATGATTTTCATTACAAAAGAAGGTAAGTTACTTTCTGGGCCTTGGATCCACCTTTTCAAAACAGTCGGCCTGATTAGTAATTTGTGCAGTCATCAGCGCAGATGAAACTCTGGGTTCCTTCAGACAATGGCTGATCTCTAAACGTCGAACAACACTAGTGTTACCACACTGCCTTGCTATAGCCCATTCGTCAGCGTCCTTCTTCTGCTTCTTTGCCCTTGGAATTTCACATAGAATATCCAATTCTGGAAAAGGGTTGAAATAATGTCACATACACTTTTAACAAAAGTAACTGGTGATTTATAGTGTTTAAGCCGCAGAGGTGACACAAGATACGAGACCTGTGACGAGCTGTTTCTGGAAGACATGCTCGATGTACTGTGGCAACATTAAGCTCTAGAATATCAAGTTTTTTCCTTATCAGTATAGTGCTCGCTGTAGTACAAGAGAGAGCTGCATTTTTCCTGAGAAAAATTATTCTGCAGACTGTCTGGAGAATAAGTCTCTGCAGGACTTTGTAGAGATGACAGACCAGGAGCTTAGGCCTATAGCTTTTGGGAACCAGACTATCTTTGGCTCGTTTAGGGGCCGTCCGTCGGACTAATTAACAAATTTAAACGTACTTTTGGAGGATCTAGTTGCATAGTGAAGACGATGTAAATGACTGATATTATTGGCCTTTTCCATTAACAATCCTTTAGCAACAGAGTATAAAAGGCTAATGTTCTCTTCATCGGAGATAGAAACCGAAGCTACGGTTGCTGGTCGAGGAATTGATGAGCTGTCTTCTGAAAGCTGCACGCCTCTGCCAAGAACCAGACACAGATTTTTCATGCTATGGTAGACTGTCAGGCAGCAGTTAGAGTAGATGGAATTTAAGCTCATGGTTCAGGGTAGTTTCAGGGGTAAGACAAGGCTGTAACCTGTCACCACTGTTGTTCATACTATTATGGGTCATATGTTGAAAACAGTAGACTGGCAGGGCGGGGTTAAAATAGGTGAAAACAAAATAAGCAGTCTCGCATATGCGGATGACTTAGGTGTAATGGCCGATTCGATTATTTCAGAGCTCAATCAGAGGTGCAAGGATTATGATATGAAGATCAGCACCTCCAAAACGAAACTAATGTCTGTGGGAAAGAGATTTAAACAGATTGAGTGCCAAATAGGAGGAACAAAGTTAGAACAGGTAGACAGTTTCAAGTACCTGGAATGTATTTTCTCACAGGATGGCAACATAGGGAAAGAACTGGATTCGAGGTGCAGCAAAGCTAATGCAGTAAGTGCTCAGCTAAGATCTATTCTCTTCTGCAAGAAGGAAGTAAGTACCAAGAGTAAGTTAGCGGTGCACCGATATATCTTTGACCAACTTTGTTGTATGGGAGTGAAAGTTGGGTGGATACAGGTTATATTATTCATAAGGTAGAGGTTACAGATATGAAAGTAGCAAGAATAATTGCAGGCACTAATAGATGGGAACAATGGCAGGAGAGTGTCCATAATGAGGAAATCAAAGAAAAACTGGGAATATACACCATAGATGGAGCAGTTAGAGCGAACAGACTGAGATGGTGGGGTCATATTACGCGCATGGGAGAAGCAAGGTTACCTAAGAGAGACTCATGAGCTCGGCAGCGGAGGGTGAAGGCGGCCACACACGTAACAGTGTGCTTGCGTGCTTGCACAAGCATGCTTGAGCGTGTATAGGATAAATTTCATCAATTATCAGGCTTGTACAAGCAGCTTCATGCTGGATCGAATTTCGATTATGCGTGCTTGTGCAAGCGTTCAAGCGTATGCATGCTTGAGCGTGTGTGGACAATGAAGATGCTTGTACAAGCATTTGGCAGTCTGTGTGCGGTTGCATACCTTGAGCGTCCTTTGTTTTCCATAAGTTGCAATTAGTGCTGTAATAACAATGTCTGAATTAAGAAACGTAAACCACGACCACTTACAGGAATTTATTAGACTATATGAAACCCATCCCTGATTGTGGAATATTACATGTAAGGTCAATCATGATAAAAATAAGAGACGCTGCATATATAATAATACTCACGAAATATAAACATTTAGATCCAGCAGCAACAAAACAGACTGTTGCGAAGAAAATATATATCTTAAGAAATTGCAATGCTGCTGTTAGTCTTTCATGTAGTGTTATAGCCTCTCTCATTGTCTCCTGCTACTTGATGAAAGGTGTAACAGAAGGTGAGACAGAAGATTCAAATACATATCTTCATTCATCCTGAGATAATTGTGCGAATCATGAGGATATATCTTCAGTTCACTGACTAAATTTGTATGTGAATACGATTTTCGTTGTTTCAACCACTCTTGCCAGGAAGTTTTACGTTTTTTCTTTTCTTTTTTCAATACGAGCAGAAAGCTGCCGCCGCAAGTACGATGTCGTCTGACCTAGACATTTTCAGATGTAAACAAATCGTTGCTTGTACAAGCATGCTTGAGCCGTGTAGGTTCGTGAGCAATATGTGCATGCTTGTGCAAGCAACTTTGCGCAAGTGTGCTTGTCAAGCACTCTGTTACGTGTGTGATCGCCTTAAGAGAAGTCGAGGTAGACCAAGAAGAAAGTACTTAGATTCGGTGCAGAATGATTTTGAAGTAAAAGGCATAACATCAGACGAGGCATAAATGTTGGCTTTGAATAGGGGATCATGGAGGAATTTTATTAGAGGTACTATGCTCCAGACTGAACGCTGGAAGGCATAATCAGTCTCTAATGATTGTGATGATCATGATGATGGTGCCATTGTATTGAATTTTCAGTCCCGGATACCGATTCGTGAGGAAGTGTACCACAGTAGCTGCAGTGTATAACACGAAAAATGGTCGGAAAGAAGTGATAACAGTCCCCTGGAACGGATTTGGTCTGGCGGCAGAGCAAACAGAATCAGCGCGACGGTGTCGTGTAGTGTTTGTGGGGCAGGCGCGTGCGCTGTCCAGTTAAGTGGGGCCGCTTGGCGCGGGCAGTCGGGCACCTGCTGCCTGCTACCGCCACCTGCCGCCGAGCTGGCGCGTGCCACCTCAACAGCTGACGCCCTCCTCCCAGCCAGAACAACACAACACAACACACCACTCCACGACAATCTCAATGCTCGCCACAGTCTATTTTATACGACTGCTTTCAGTTGCTTCCAATATGTTACATCTGAGCTACGCACCTTTGTTCCAGACAATGTGGCATATCACTTAATTCGCCACGCGATCTAACAAGGAAAGTACTTGGGCTCGAACAAACACGTCTACACCAAAATCGTATGAGAGATAATGTAAAGATTCCGTATTGCGCTAGTGATACTCCCGCATCTGCAAAACTCTGCAGTCCGTTAGAGGCCTCTGCGTGTGCCATGCCGCATTGCACTTTGACCTGTCGGTTCGCCAGTAGGGACGGTGCAGGGCGCCTCCGAAGTTGCGTTTTGTGACGTTATTTGTGTGGTGAAGCGTCAGATGGGGTGGCGATTGCTAATCAATCCTGCTAATGTATTGCGATTAGTTGAGATGAAGTCACGAAGAACCCTTCTTCGTGAAGATGGTATTAGTGTAGAAGATGAATCATTTGCATGCTTTCTCGTATCTGTTATGGTACAGAAATATGAGCATACGTTAGATACTGTTGTTACAACCTCATAATAATGATAATAAGGATGATAATGACGAACAACTCATTGCAAGCGGTAGTGCTACGGTAAGTGCGAGAAGAGGCGATGGAAGCAGTGGCAGTGAATACTAACAAGTCTTTCGGGAAGAAGGTTAAAGTTGAAACTATCATCACGGCTTTTGATGACAATTCGCTAGAGAACATGTACGATGATTATTACATAAGTTATACTTAAGATATCTGCATTACGTATGGCGTCTACAATTACATCTACAGTGATATCTAGAGCATTGTTGCAGAGCATTGCAGAAAAACGACACCCACCAGCACATTGAGGTGTACGTAGAGATCCTGTAACCAAACGTTCATACAGATATGTTTGTTCGATCCCATGTACTTTCCTTGTAAGACGTCCTGCTACGGACTGGGTGGCCGTTCCCGCGGGCCCTCCCTCGGGCATAGGTGTGTGTGTGTGTGTGTGTGTGTTGTATTTATTGTAAGGCAGTTTGTAAGTCTAGGGATTGATGACAATAGCAATTTCGTACAATAGGTTTACAAACATTTGATTTGGCTTTATTGCCGGTGAGATCCCAGGGTTAGGTTCGCCTAGCTGGAAAATAATATTACTTTGTGAAAAATGTAAGGATGGGAAAAAACTATCGATACATTACACTATGGATATTTATACTCTTACAAGGAGATCACATAGGTATCGGATTTTAGAATGTTTTGATATTTATAGTACGCGAAGTTAAGAACTTAAATAACAATCACCCCAAGTCATTCCATGCAATTCACAAAAGTTTTCGAGGAAATAGACTACGAAATTTTGCAAAGTACACTAAGTACCAATAATTAAAACAGTTGCAGCGTCTGTCGGTGAGCTCCGATGGTAGCGTTGTACCCTCACAACCATAGCGTCGGTGGTTCGAATCCAACTGCCTCATAATTTTTTTGTTTTCGAATTCAGTTACATAAAACATTTTGGAATCTCTAAGTCCACGTGTTGTCAGTTTTTGTTTATGTGTATGTAGACAAGCTGAAAACATTGTCACGTAGAAATATGGTTAGTAGGTTAGCTGCTTGGAAAGCTAATAGTAGCTATGGAGATGAAATTTCCAAAAGCAGTTTCGTAGCTCTTGACAAACTAAACAATCAAATACTACCGTCGTCAACTAGTAGCGAAGGGAATACTGTAAAAATGTAACTTATATTTTTGATTGAATATCATCTACTCCAGGGGTCCTGTTTCGACTCAAATCCTTCCGCGGGCCGCGGTGGCCGAGGTGACTGAGGCGCTCCAGTCACGGTCAGCACGGCCACTACGGTCGGGGGTTCGAATCCCCCCTCGGCCATGGATATTTGTGCTGTCCTTAGTATTAGCTAGTTCATAAGTAGTTTGTAAGTTTAGGGACTGATGACCCCGTAGTTAAGTCCCATAAGCTTAACAAACATTTGAACATTTTTTTTCAAATCCTTCAGCGCTCTGTCAAATTCTTCTCGCTGTATCATATCTCCTATCTCATCTTCCTCCACTTCGTCTTCTATTTCTAGAATACTATCTTGAAGTTTATTTCCTTTGTACAGGCCCTTTATATATTCCTTCCACATCTGAGCTTTCCCCTCTTTGTTTAGTACTGGTTTTCCGTCTGAGTTCTTGATATTCATACAGCTGCTTTTCTTGTCTCCAAATATCGCTTTTATTTTCCTGTAGGCATACCGCCTAGTTACTTCCCCTAGTTATACATTCTGCATTTCTCCTCTAGCCAATCCTGCTTAGCCAGTCTGCATTTCCTGTCAATCTCATTTTGCAGACGTTTGTGCCCCCTTTTGCCTACTTCACTTACTGAATTTTTATATTGTCTCCTCTCATCAATTAAGTTCAGTATATCCTGTGTTATCCAGGGATTTCTATTAAGCATTGTCCTTCTGCCTATATGAACTTCTGCGGTTTTAACTACCCTATCTCTCAGAGCTGCCCATTCTTCTTCTACTGTATTACTTTCCTCCGTTTCAGCCAATCGTTGCCTGATGCACCCTCTGAAACTCCCAACCACCTCTGGTTCCTTCAATTTGTCCAGGTTCCACCTCCTAACTTTTCTACCTTTCTGCAGCCTTTTAAGTTTTAATCTCCAGTTCACAACCAATAAGTTATGGTCAGAGTCTATATCTGCCCCTGGTTATGTCTTACAGTTTAAAACATGGTTTCTAAATCGATTCCTTACCATTATAAAGTGAATCTGGTACCTTCCAGTGTCTCCTGGTATAGATCAAATAATTTTCACATGCGAAGACTGAGATCGAGACTGACACATTACTTTACATTAAAAAAAGTAGCATCAGAAAATGTTTTACCTTGTGGTACGTATTTAAGAGATCTTTTTTCTGATTCCAATAACTATTGAAAATTGACGATCGCGTTATCTCCAGCGAGATAACGTCAATGGTCGCCGTTCTCATTCTCAAGCGACTTTTCACAGTTTCCGGGAAATGCCTTCGGATTCCTAGGTCTTTTCGTGACGTAACGCTAAATGCTCCGAGGGACACGTAATTAAGTCGTTTAGGGCAGAGATCGTGACCGCACAGCCAACAAAAAACGGCTGCCTGGCGAGGCTACAATTACCGCCTCCCTGATACAGGAAAGGTGTGAGGTTACAGATAACGGACACTGGCTTCACGGCTGTTCTTTTTTTCTCTCGTTTATTTAGGCACGCCTAAATGTGGAACGTGGGCAACTCACTGCAGGCAATTGAACCACAGCTGCGGGTAATTGTATTAGCGGTCTTGTATTTAATCTATTGGTAATATGGCGAGGCAATGAATTAAGTTATTTCTTCATTCTCGTCTTTGTACAAAACTAGCATCATGCCTCGCTAATGGCGTATATGTATGGGTGCATATTTACTCTTCCGTGCCGATGTCAAAGTAATGAAGAATAATGGAATCAATGGCAGATTTTAACGTCCCGTTGCATTGAACTGAAAACTAAAAATGTATCGCAACAGCACCCTGCATTCTTGAGGTGTTAAAAGAACGATGACAGGAAGATTGCAGTAAAACGTCCTGTCGACAGCACGGTCAAATCATACGGGACACAAGCTCGGATTACGGAAGGACGGGGAAGGAAATTAGCCGTGCCCTTTTCAAAGTAGAAAAATCCGGAATTTGGCTGGAGCGGATTCTTGTTTAGGGAACCTGAATTTGGAAGATTTGAACTGTCGTCCTCCCGTGTGGTCTAATCAGTACGGCACCTTTCTCGGTGTGTAGTTATGAACTAAATTACGCAGTTTAGGTGACTTCCTCAAGTAAGTTCACAGCTAGACGCGAAGGAATGGCATTAGCTTTCTAGTTGGCGCTAAATATTATTTATGGGAAATGTTGAAAATTTGAGCAGGATCGGAATTCGAAGCCGGGTTTCCTGCTAAGAAGGCAGTTGTTCTGACTACCATGCCCCCCCCCCCCTTCTCTGCTCTCAGTGATTAACCGTTTCATTCTCTGTTGTTCCTGGACAACAACGTATTAAAAGTTGATTTATACCGTACTTTGTCCATCAGTCCTTAAAGTTCCATTTTTGTTGATGAACATCATGCTTCTAGTACGACATTTTGCCGCTTGGTACGGCGTGCAGCTACTTCTGAGGCATTAATCTGTCCATCTTGGAGGTTGTGTTGCGTTGCCGTCTGTACGTGGCTGAGAGTGTGAGCGTGAGTGTGGTTCCTTTTACTTTATTCCAGCAGTGAATTGTCTTGTCTTTGGTGCTGTGGCGAATATTATGCTAGCATTATTGATTTGGCAATATTAACTGCCAACAAAATGAAGTCCAAGTAGTACAATACCTCCATACAAACGTCCGTGTTGTGCATGAAATACATGACATACAAAATCAATAGCTCGACCAAAATTTTAAAACACGTATTTTGACATTTACTGCACTTATTAATGCAGAAAAAACTGAATTTTAATTTTTCCAAAGCTAACTTCAAAGTGTGGCACTAAAAGGGTTAACTAGCCTCCAGCACGCCTCCCGCGCTTCCTCAAGCAAGTGTTCATCTACATTAATTGCCGGCCGCGGTGGCCGAGGAGACTGAGGCGCTTCAGTCACGGTCTGCACGGCCACTACGGTCGGGGGTTCGAATCCCCCATCGGGCATGAATATTTGTGCCGTCCTAGTTCGTAAGTAGTTCATAAGTAGTTTGTAAGTTTAGGGACTGATGACCCCGTAGTTAAGTCCCATAAGCTTTACAAACATTTGATTTGATTCTACATTAACTACTGCCGTCTCTCACTTAACACGCTAATGTCTCGAAGTACTAGACGTGGCAATAGACAGGTGTTTTTTTGTCGTAGCGAAGATCCAATAAGTGGTGCGTTTTCTTTTGTCAAGTTGATGTGATTTTTTTTCCGAAGTTTATGTCAGTGACAGAATTAAGTACAGAAATCGTATCTTTACGAGTACAGACTAACACAGAATTTTCTTGCCTAGGACATAAGTATTTAATTCGCTTTGTGTATTAAAATATTGCCCTTATTTTCGATAGGTTCTATTTGAATTTGATATGTTGACAAGGAAAAACGAATTTATTGACTTGGCGCTCTTATAATGGTTCTACTTTTCACAGTCAAAGGTAAAGAGCCCTAAAACTCAATGGCATAAGTCATGATCCATCTGTAACTTCCGCTACGAAGGACAAGCCTATAGCTTATTGGGAATCAGGAAATTAGAAGTAGCTTCTATATGAATATTTCAACTACTTTTCTTCGCACACTTTTCTTCACGATTGTCCTAAAGTGACCAATAATTGACTACTGCGTGTAACTACTGACAGTTTCAGGCATCAGATTCCTGAATTACGTAGTTGCGCGAGTATAGCTCGAAGAATTGCAGTAACATCGATTCGGTACCAGGGGAAGCTAAATGAAGCCTTTCTTACCTTCTGTGGAGACCGCTAACCTTGATACTTGCTTCAATTTCAGTCAGTCACCTGGTAATGTTATATTTTATTAAAACTGACTACCCAGTAAGGCTTTACAAGCATAATCAGATGTAAAGCTGCAGACGTGTAGTTACTACTTAGTACTGTCTTTCATAACCTGAATGGGGGCGAAAAATGTTCTCCCCTTCCAACATTGTTTACATTGTGCGTGCTATAACTGGAATATAAACTGGACTTTTGAATGTAATACTGTGTGTATACCTCCAAATTAACACACCCAGTAACGAAGTATGCACGTTCGTCCAAATCGGTGGTCGGCCATGTGTTTCATAGCCTTAACAAACGATAAGGCACCAATTTGTCGGCATCGTGATGTCTCGGCCTGACTCATAGGTAATTAATTTTTTCTCGAATGCCCGCAGCAAGGCAATGAATGTTTTATTCACAACTAGATGACCTGATGAACTTCGTATCACTTACCTCTTAATAAACGATATTAATTTAAATCATGTGTGTTTAGATTCTGAAATACATACGATTTAAATTAATATGGGTTATATTAAGAGGTAACTGACACGAAATTCACCGGGTCATCTAGTCATCTAGTCGACCCGGCAATGCTTAGCAACTGCTAACATGTATGTACTCTTGCTTTGAACGTCAATTGTGCAAAATTTTATCTCAATCGTACGAATGATACGGATATCCCAAAGAAAAGAGCTCTTTCAGTTTTCCACAAATTTTCTTAGTTTCTGGCCAACTATTCAAAACTTTGACATCACTCAACCTTCTTCTAGTTTTGAACGTCGAATGTGCAAAATTTTATCGCAGTCAGATCAATGGTATTGATATTTCTTTTCAAAAATCTCTTTTTTCTGAATTTTCCAATTTTCCCGAAAACTTTTTCAAATTTTTATTTCAGAAGAACATTACTCTTGCTGTGAACATCAAATATACAAAATTTTATCGCAATCAGACGAATGATATTGATATCCCATTAAAAAAAAAACCTCTTTTGGTTTCTCGCGAATTTTCAAATCAAAATTTTATCGCAATCAGATGAACGGTTCTCAACTTATAGAGCTGAGTTCATTTAGAAACACTTTTCAAAACCATAATGAACAAAACAAAACAGAATTACCCCTCTCCGTCGTGCGAAGTAACGAGTGATGCTCTTACAACCATGTGGCAATTGATTTTCATTGACAGAAAGAAATCGCTTCGGTTTTTCCTAAATTTTCCTACTTTCCGGATAGCTTTTCCAAATTTTATTTGATGTGAACCTTGCTCCTGCTTTCAATATGAAATGTACTAAACTGTATCGCAATTAGACGAACGTTATTGATAGCTCACTGGAAAAAGCTGTTTCAGTTTTTTCCGATTTTCCTCTTTTCCGGGCAACTTTTCCATATCAGCATTTAAATCTTTGAACTATTACAGGTGTTGGCAAATAGCCTGGTATTTTAACCAATGTAACAGTTCTTTATATAAAGTTCAGCCTAGCACAAGTTGGTGTAGACTGAGTAGAAATATATCTTCCTTGCTGAAGATTTAGTCTTACTTAGTTAGAATGAATCATTATGTAGAAACCATTTTAAGTACAGAGGCCCAACTTGAGTTGCACCTCTATCAGTTTTCTTCTTTAGTTGTGATTATCATAAACATGTCTTTATATAATATTCTCTTGAGGTATATCACTGAAAAAAGCTTTAAAGTGAAGAAGTAACTTTAAAATCCACTATTTATTATAGTGATAACTATACAGATTAGTATTCAGAAAGTTATACATGTTTGACATTCAGCACCAGAATTGTCAATAGTACTGTGTTTCGTTTTAGTAACTATGTACATTGTTTAACCATGGAATATATGGACCGTGTTATGCATCACAAGACCAAGCGCCGTTACTTTATATTTCTGAGTTAAGCTCAATTAGTGCTGTTTAGTAGTTATTCTCTGTGTGATTTCACTACTAACTGAAAGAACACTAACCCTTCTTTGGTACAAAAAGTTGAGAAACATTCTTAAATAAATATATTTTAAAAACATGTAAAATTTAGGTTCCATTATGTCATTTTTGACATATGGCGCTTGGACGAGTGATGCATAACACCGTCCATATATCCTGGGACTTTTTTGACTGTGTATAAATGGCTTCTTTGACTACTTGCTGCTGCTGTCTCTACCATAATCTGAAACAGATTCTGGCGGCAGCTTCTGTCTTGAATAGGCCCAATTATATCTACATTAATTAAATAGCAAAGCTTTGGGTATCTCGAACTGATAGCATAGGGATTTTAGTTTGTGCCACTACACCTTTCCTGGACTTATACGAATATTTCAAGACTAAAATTAGCCAAATCGGTTCAGCCGTTCGTGAGTTTTAGCGAGACTAACGGACAGCAATTCATATATATGCCAACAAGCCGTTTCAAAGTCACTCGCGTGGCGTTAGCCACTCGCATATTGCGTGGCCTTCACTTGTTAAAGAAAAACAAAAGTCGAAAATAGCAGCATTCGCAGCTGTTAATGGTGGCTATAACAAGACAGGCCTTTGTCAGAGGAAGCAAGAAAGGCGCTGCAAAAAAGCGCCAGGGGGCGTTTTTAATTCGTCTGGAAGTGTCGCGGCCAGCAGCTGGCGGTGTCTGTTACAGCGCGGCGCGGAGAATCCATCTGCGTGGCGGGGAGCACAGCTGTGATACGTCGTAATGACCGGCTGCAGAAAGGAGGGACACCTGCCTGTCAGGGACACGCCTAACCTGACGAGCAGGGCCCGCCCCAACTGCTGTCACAGCCAACAAATACAAACTGAACTTCAATAGTTCATCATCATCATCATTAGAGACTGATTATGCCTTTCAGCGTTCAGTCTGGAGCATAGTACCTCTAATAAAATTCCTCCATGATCCCATATTCAATGCTAACATTGATGCCTCGTCTGATGTTATGTCTTTTACTGCAAAATCATTCTGCACCGAATCTAAGAACTTTCTTCTTGGTCTACCTCAACTCCTCTTACCTTCCACTGCCGAGCCCATGAGTTTTTAAGTAACCTTGCTTCTCCCATGCGTGTAACAAGACCCCACAATCTCAGTCTGTTCGCTCTAACTGCTTCATCTATGGTGTTCATTCCCAGTTTTTCTTTGATTTCCTCATTATGGACACACTCCTGCCATTGTTCCCATCTATTGGTACCTGCAATCATGAGTGAACGAAAACAAAAAGGGCAGTTCTTTTGAAATCAGGACACAACGCAAGAAAAACCTCTGTATAACAATCCACACTCTTCATTTTTAATAACATTTCCACAAAAAAATTTAACTGTAGAACTATTCTTATACAAACGTAAGTGGTCAAACACGGATTAAAATTATCTACATGATTTCATTTCTGAAGGTGTCTGCCTATAAAGTCGATTAGGGATATAATAAATAAATAAATAAAAAACCTCATTCTTTTCATTCTCCACTCCGAGGAGTTGAGCGGGCTGTTTGAGATCCGGCCCATAAAGAGTCGCGGTACTAATTCAGCCAAATACCAGACAAGCTGATAGTGGGGCAAAGAGGAAAGATCCACAGTGTTATAATATTAGGAAGCTTCTTAGAAAGCAAATGCTGTTGTTGTAATTTCGGTTCGTGTACAGATACAGATAAAATATTTATTGCACAAAAATATACAACTATTAAACTACTTTTCTATATAGTTCCGACATTTTGTAGGCATTTGTCATAGCGTAGCAGAAGTCTTTGTATGCCTTCTTCGTAGAAGGTTGCCGCCTGTGTATTCAACCATGTGGTAACATGTTCTTTCAGCTCGTCATCATCGATAAAGTGTTGACCATCATGGAGGAGCGAGACTGCCGGCCGTGGTGGCCGAGGGGACTGAGGCGCTTCCGTCATGGTCTGCACGGCCACTACGGTCGGGGGTTCGAATCCCCCCTCGGGCATGGATATTTGTGCCGTCCTTAGTATTAGCTAGTTGTTTTTTTTTTTTTTTTTTTTTTTTTTTTTTTTTTTTGGAGCGAGACTGTGCGGAGGATGATCAAACACGTCACAGTGAAATTCCCGTAAGAGTTGTTTGGTCATATTCGCCTTGTGAGGTCGGGCGGCAACGTGAAGGGAAGAAGAACACTCCATCTGTTCTTACACCTAAAATCTGTCCTTGGTGGTCAACACTTCAACGATGATGAGCTGAGAGAACACGTTTGCCAGATGGTTGAATACAGAGGCGCCAACCTTCTATGAAGAAGGCACACAAAAACTTGTCCCACGCTATGACAAGTGCCTACAAAATTTCGGAGGTTATGTAGAAAAATAGTTGAACAGTTGTAGATTTTTGTACAATAAATATTTTTTCTCTATCTGTTCACGTTTGGTTTATATAACCAAACGGAACTTACTTTGTGGACATACCTCGTATAAAAAGTCATACCTTAGCAAAAGATCATTCTGAGAACCACAAAAAATCGATAAGTGGGTCAAAGGCCACTGCCCAGTCACTCGTTGATCATTCCGGGGCAGTAATAGAAGAAAGCAAACGGAAAGCTGAAGTTCTAAATTTAACATTGAAGAAATCTTTCCCGCAGGAGGATCGTACAAACGTACCATAATTTGATCAACCTGTAGAATTTTGGAGCATATTCAACAATGCAGAGCGATATGAAATGGAACGAACATGTAATGACAGTTGTGAGTAAGGCGGACAGGCGACTTCGGTTTATTGGGAGAATTTTGGGATGATTTACCTTATCTGTAAAGGGCACCGCGTACAAAACACTTGTACGACCACGTCTTGAATATTGCTAAAGTGTTTGGGTTCCGCACCAGATCAGCTTAAAGGAAGACAAGGAAGTAGTTCGGAAGCGAGCAGCTAGGTTCGTTGCTGGTAGGTTCCACCAATGCGCGAGTGTCACGGAAATGCTCCGAGAACTCAAATGGGAATAGCTGGAGGAAACACAACGTTCTTTTCGAGACATTCTGCTAAGGAAATTTAGAAGGCCGGAATTTGAAGCTGACTGCTGAACCATCTTGCTACAGCCTACTTACATTTCGCGTAAAGATCACAAAGGGAAATTATGCCTACTAGTGGGACAATTTGGCCTCTGCCACACACCTTAACGGTGGACTGCGGAGTATAAATGTAGATGTAGAGGTAGCTCGCTCGACAGCGTCACTGACTACTTACGTGGGGACCTGGTTCGATTCCCAGCGCGGGATGGGTGTTGTATGTTGTCATCATCAAAAACATGCAAGTCGACTGAGTGGCGTCAAATAAAACAGCGCACTCTTTTCTCCACCTGTGACAACTGGCGCATGTAAGCGGTACATCATTCCTGCCAGTTTTCTCCACTGAGGCAGAGGACGCAGCCACGACTCTGGCGCACGCGTCGTTAGTACTTCGTGGAGTATATAAGGCCGCCGATCACGGCAAGACTTCAGTTTCCTACGAGACTCAGCAGCATCCACATCAACTGAAGATGGCGGCCAGGTGGTCCGCAGAAATATTGTGTCAAGATGACTATACGATCCGGCTGAAAACCCGACATGAATATCAACAGTTATGAATATTCTTCAAATAAGATGGAGAATGGATAATAGGAGCCGGCCGCGGTGGCCGAGTAGACTGAGGCGCTCCAGTCACGGTCTGCACGGCCACTACGGTCGGGGGTTCGAATCACCCCTCGGGCTAGATATTTGTGCCGTCCTTACTCTTAGCTAGTACAAAAGTAGTTTGTAAGCTTAGGGACCGATGATCCTGTAGTTAAGTCCCATCAGTTTGAAACGTGTCCATAAAAATATTTTTATAAGAAATGTCTAATATTGTGCCTCCTGTTTTGTGTCGAGTAACTTGCTTGCAAGAAAATGTATAATATCGCTTCTACTGTGTGTATCGATATGTGTACTTAACTCTGTGAAGTTTCATCTTTGGCAAAGATCATGTATTGCATAGCATTGTAGCTCGCGCTGAGAGAGAGAAGCACTTGTGGTTCAGCTCGCTTAGAGAGCCGTTGAGTTGTGTGTATGGCTCCGATGTAGAGCAGAGGCTGCTGTGCCAGCAAGTCGATTTCATTGTATTTGGAATATATATTGTATTGTATTGTACCACCACTGGAATGAAGGTAATTGCATTTGATGTCATTAGAAAGAAGTTGTATTATGGAGGTAATGTAATGCTGATTATTAATAATAAGTAACAAAGTTGATCTTTCTTTCCGGTTTCATTTACGTAGTTAGAAGATTAACCTACTTCTTTCATTTGATAATTAGTTATTAGTGGATTTAAAGTGCAGTATTGATTTTGATAATATTGATGAACAGATTTCGTTATTGGTGCCATAGTAAATGATAGTTAATTGACTATGACACTAAATTTCAATAATCAGAAACTGATCTGCATAAAATTCTCATGGTCAAACATTAAGAAAGTGGTTTGTGGTTTCTTAATATCTTTCTCGCAGTCAAAATTTTTGAGTATAGTCAGTGTCTGTTTCAAATGGTGACTTGCCACAGTTGTTTTGTGTTTAAAATATCCGTTGCGCACATAATTAGTTTAATGCACTGTTTCTTATTTAATAGTATATACATCAATATCAGGGCCATAATTAAACCAAATTGCTGTGTTAATGAACAATTTGTTGTCTGATTTAACGATAGGTTCAACATCCACAACACACACACAGCTTTTAAGTTCTACAAAAATTTGATTTGATTTGATAATAGGATAGCTACGAGATACAGGACACAGCTTACCCGATATGAAACCAACATACGTAGAAGGTTCTTACTCCAATAAAATATTATGCCACTGTAATGATGAACAAGTTGCCCGTGATATCGCAGCCTGGGTAAAGAGCTACAGAAGAATACAGAGCCGGGTGTTGCCCTATTATTTAATGATCTGCACGAAACAAAAGTTTAAAGCGTGTAAAGCTTTGGCCCAGATGTCTGCAGTGAAATACAGATGAAACCGTCTCTAGCCCACACTCGTACATTTAGCACTTCTACCAATTATTAAAGAAGAAAATAGAAAACTTCGAGACGTGAAGTTACACAGTGTTGCTGAGGATAAATAAATGTGGTAATTAATGTTCGACGGATCGAACATTTAAGACGTAAATGATGCTGGATCACCGTAAGAACTTTCCAAAAGGAAAGAGGACGGGCGCCAGCCATCCATGCGGCATGTTGTTTCCGGGAACAAGTTGGGCCGCCCGAGGCAGCAGCTGGCGGCTGCGGCCGCGCCGGAAGTGACGTCACGTGAGGCCTGGGCACGAGCGAGCAGCAGCATCAGGTGTTGGCTGTTCGCGCCAGAGCTACCTGCCGCTGCCGCCTCACAGCCAACTGAACGGCTCCCCTCCTCCCGCTAAAAATACTGTTCATTACCTAACTAATCTGCCGCCATCCACATAACAGTGCGAGCTTTTACTGACTAACGCTTTGTAGCTCGAAAGTGTTCCACTGCCACATATTGCACAGGCAGTTGCAAACATTATCAAGTGTATTATAGCATTTGATGTGCGTAATTCTGTCTGTCTCTCTCTCGCTGTGTGTGTGTGTGTGTGTGTGTGTGTGTGTGTGTGTTTAATCCTCATCTCCTCTTTAACTACTGGATATAGTTCAGGATATATGTCATGAGTGAAAAAACCTCCACCATCACACCTAGTTTATACTAACTCTCCTCTTAACACATTTCCAAATTTTCTACTCTACATACCTGGAAAAATACATTATTGTAGCACACATTGTACCGAAGATATGAGGTCATAAACATTAGCTCCATGAAAACGAATGAAATGGGCGAGTACGAGATACAAGGCGATGTCTGAGAGCGAAGAGAAAGACGGTCAGAAAACTTGAATAAATACACGGGCAACGTCAGGATATAACGCCAGTACTTCAATAAACAGTAATTTCGAATCACTTTTGTTTGTATGGGTGCATGTTACGTAGGTGAAGAAGAACTTATGCAGTTATACACACAATTATAGTTAGAGGGGGCAGCTGATAAGACACAGAGATTATGCAGGTTATGTCAGATGAAACCTCTTGTTTTGTGGACTCCTTAGAGGTCGTTGCTCCGGTTATCCAATAAGCCGAAGCAAATGGATTGTAAGATCTACGGTCTCCAGTGACAGTATGTATCTCAAACATGTATCACCTCTTGTCTCACACACACATACACACACACACACACACACACACACACACAAACACGCACGCACAAACAAAAATGTTCAAATGTTTGTAGAACTTAAGGGACTTAACTACGGGGTCATCAGTCCCTAAGCTTACAAACTACTTATGAACTAGCTAACACTAAGGACGGCACAAATATCCATGCCCGAGGGGGGAATGGAACCCGCGACCGTAGTGGCCGTGCAGACCGTGACTGAAGCTCCTCAGTCCCCTCGGTCACCGCGGCCGGCCACGCACAAACCACAAATACTCCTGTCGTTTTTGCCTGACGGAGCGAATGACAACTTTTGTATGAATAGATACATATCCATCAATGATTATAAAAAGACCGTAGGGTGTGCGAATGGGAACAGCAACGGTAAAATATTTACATATACTAACTGCCTAATGACGACATGGAAATAACGGAAATTTTATAGCTGAAACCGATTCACCACCTTTACAAGCTAACTGAAACCATTCCAATCCAAAGGTAGTGTTCATTAAGTATCGTCATACAGGAGTCGGTATACACGCACCTCGCTCCTCAGAACAGGATGACCTACAGTTTCCAGCAAACTTGGGACAATGGTACGAAATGGCAATAAATAAGTTGTGAATCGTAAGTGCTAAGAACTTACAAATATACCTTCAATATTAAACTTTCTTCTAGTGTGTTGCCCTACATGGAGCGAAGAGCAATATCATCTAGGAATTAGATTTCACCAACAAGCAACAGACGGTACTGCACCATTCATGAACTACGAACACCTAGTTAATTTGGCTATAAATTGATAGAGGTGACGATTTACACGACTGGTACCACGAGGAAAAGCAAGTAATTTGAGCCATGTACGTGACGCTAGTAAGTAAGAGGTCGCCCCTTTACTGGTTTTCCCCAGAACAGATTAGAGAGGCACTGTTGGCGTTGGATAAGCTTCAGGAAGTTATGAACGCTTCCGGCCACAGGTGGCAGGCGGCGGAATAAAGATGATACGTACTCACACCGGCAATGACGCATCAGGAAAGAAAGCGGTGCCCAACTGTGTAGTAGAACCAAAACCGACAAATTTCCACAATAGCACTTGTGTGAAAAAACTTTCAACGACCTATGGGCAAAGAAGCGCGATATTCTTATTTAGATACTACCGCAAATAACGTTTCATATGGTTCGACGAACTATGTCAGCAGTCCCTAATTCTTAGGAAGTGTTACGAAGCGTAAAAAGCAGTGTCGTTTCCCTCCACTGTTTGTTTGCAGATCCCGAAAGGAAGTGTAGTCACCCAAGCTCCAAGTCCCCACCCCTCTCAAGTTCCGATCTGCGGCTTACGTATACCTGCTGATGTAATGGATATGGAAGTAGTTGTGTTGCATGGTGTTGAGAGAAGGGAGAGGGTGAAACCCAGTACCCACACGTAAGCTACTGCATTCTGTTCCAGAATAACATCAGGAGGGGGGGGGGGGGTATCTTCATGTCTCCAATAGACGGAGGGATCTGGAGTTTAGTAGCCCACGGACGACGTCCTTTTTTGACGGATATCATAGACGCCGAAAGGATAGCCTAACCAGAAACGTACAGGGAACTCCCAATCAACAGGTAGGAGGCCTTCCGAAACCTAATACTGGCGCTTGAATACACATAATTTACAGCTATAATTTCTCCTATAGTTCGTCACTAGACATCTTGCTTGCTGTAGGAGGGGTGCTACTTTATAAACGATCTATATCTACATGGGATACTCTGCAAATCACATTAAGTGCCTGGCAGAGGGTTCATCGAACCACCATTATAATATTTATCTCCCATTCCATTCTCGATTAGCGCGCAGGAAGAAAGAACAACTGACTCTCTCCATTCGAGCTCTGATTTTTCGTATTTGATTCTGATGATCATTTCTACCTATGTAAGTGGGAGTCAACAATATATTTTCACATTTGGAGGAGAATGTTCGCGATTGTAGTTTCGTAAGTAGCCCACGCCGCAGTGATAAGCGCCGTTGTTGTAATGATTCCCGTCCCAGATCCCGTATCATTTCCGTAACGCTGTCTCCCCTGTATCGTGACAATACGAAACGAGCTGCTCTTCTTTGGACTCTTTCGATGCCCTCCGTCAAATCCACTTGATAAGGATTACACAGGGCTCCAATACTCCAATAAAGGACGGACAAGCGTAGTGTATGTAGCCTCTTTGGTAGTTCTGTTGCATCTTTTAAGGGTTCTGCCAATAAAACGCAATCTTTGGTTCGCCTTTCCCACGACATTATCTAAGTGTTCTTTCCAGTTTAAGTCTGAAGTAATTTTAATTCCTAATAAACTCTTTCACGTTCTGAAGCAAGCAGGAGTAAAATATAGGGAGCGTAAGGTTATTTACAACTTGTACAAGAACCAGACAGCGGTTGTAAGAGTTGAAGGGCATGAAAGGGGTGCAGTGGTTGGAAAGGGAGTTAGACAGGGTTGTAGCCTTTCTCCAATGTTATTCAATTTGTACATTGAGCAAGCTATAAAGGAAAGCAAGGAGAAATTTGGGGAAGGAATTAAAGTTCAGGGGGAAGAATTAAAAACATTGCGTTTTGCCGACGACATAGTAATTCTGTCAGATACAGCAAAGGACCTGGAAGAGCAGTTGAACGGAATGGACAGTGTGCTGATAGGTGCATATAAGATGAACATTAACAAGAGCAAAACTAGGGTCATGGAGTGCAGCCAAAGAAAATCAGTTGATGCTGAAGCAATTAGATTAGGTAACGAAATAATTAAGGAGGTAGATGAGTTTTGTTACTTGGGCAGTAAAATAACAAATGACGGTCGCAGTACAGAAGATATAAAATGCAGAATGGCAATGGCTAGAAAAGCGTTCTTGAAAAAGAGAAATTTGTTAACATCGAATATTGCTTTAAGCCTAAGGAAATCCTTTATGAATGCATTTCTATGGAGTGTTGCCTTGTATGGGAGTGAAACATGGACGATAAACAGTGCGGACAGGAAGAGGATTGAGGTTTTTGAAATGTGGTGCTACAGAAGAATGCTGAAGATTAGGTGGGTGGTAACTAATGATGAGGTACTGAACAGAATTGGGGAGAAAAGAAATTTCTGGCATACCATGACTAAAAGAAGGGATAGATTGATATGACACATTCTTAGACAGCAAGGAATTGTGAATTCAGCATTGGAGGGAAGTATGTGGAGTAAAAACCGCAGAGGAAGACCAAGCCGGCCGCGGTGGCCGAGGTGACTGAGGCGCTCCAGTCACGGTCAGCACGGCCACTACGGTCGGGGGTTCGAATCCCCCCTCGGGCATGGATATTTGTGCCGTCCTAGTTCGTAAGTAGTTCGTAAGTAGTTTGTAAGTTTAGGGACTGATGACCCCGTAGTTAAGCCCCTTAAGCTTAACAAACATTTGAACATTTGAAGGAAGACCAAGAGATGGATACAGTAAGCAGATTCAGACAGATGTGCCGTTCTTATGTGGAGATGAAGAGGCTTGCTCCAGGATAGCGTATTGTGGTGAGCTGCATCAAACCAGTCTCCGGACTGAAGACCACAACAACAACAACAACATGTATTTAGTGGAGTTTACGGCCTTCAGTTTTGATTGATTTATCTTGTAAAAAAAGTTTAACGGATTTCTTTTCGTACTGATGTGGACGACTTCACACTTCTCATTATTTAGAGTCAATTGCCAATTTTTAAACCATAGTGATATCTTAGTCAGATCGATTTGCAGTTGGTTTTGATCTTCAGATGATTTTACTAGACGGCAAATGATGGCGTCATCTGCAAACAACCTAAGAGAGCTGCTCAGATTTTTTCCCAAATCGTTGAAATAAATAAGGAACAGCAGAGGACCAATAATAATACCCTATGGAACGGCCGATATCACCTCTGTTTTAGTCGACGCCTTACCATCAATTACTACGACCTCTGTCGTCTCCGACAGGAAATCCCCTATCCAGTCGCAAATTTGGGGCGATATACCATAACCACGCAATTTGATTGAAAGCGGTGAGGTACGGTATCAAAAGCCTTCTGGATATCAAGAAATACGGAATCGATTTGCGAATCCTTGTCGATAACACCCATCACTTCCATGCAAATCCGATCATAGGACCAGTTCCAGAAATGCTTTCAATTCTATTTTTGTCAAGTCTGGTGATTTTCTAGCAGATGCTTTCAAAATGGATAGCAGCGTGGGAGCGCCACGTTACGGATCGCGTGGTCTCCCGCGTCGGAGGTTCGTCCCTCGGGCATGGATGTGTGTGTTGTCCTTAGGTTACTTGAACTTAATTTTAATAGTTTGTAAGACTAGGGACTGATGACCAACTTAGTTTGGTCCCATAGGATTACAAACTTTTTTATTTTCGGCAGTGCGGGAATGGCCGAGTGGTTTTAGGCGCCATTTCAGGGAATGTAAGGCCTCTACCGCAGAAGGTTCGAGTCCTCCTACTCACATGTGTGTATGTGTGTGTGTACTTAGCCCTTAGATTAGTTTAAGCTGTTAGTAAACCTAGGGACAGATGCCCTCAATAGTTTGAGTATTGATTCAAAGTATCATGCTTGCTGAAAATTTCTCAGTGGGTTCCGAGACACGAATATACATTTGTGGAAGAAGAGATCCAGCCCTTACTACTACAGCATCGCCACGGCGGAGTGGTCGAGCGCATTGAGGCGGTATGCTCTGACGCGCGAGGCCGTTTCCCGTCTGGGGTTCGAAACCTCCCTCGGGCATGAATGTATGTGTTATATTTAGTATAAGTTAGTTTATAAGTAGTTTTTAAGTTTAGGGACTACAGACCCCGCAGTTAAGTCTCACAAGCTTAACAAATATTTGAACATTTTACTACATCATTACCATGTATGAATCGGTAGTTGCTGCAGGTGAAGGCACGGAGCCCTAAATTGTCTTTGTTCCCTCCTTCTTTGTTAGCATATGACATGTCATGTATTTTGGAATGTATCCCGAAATAAAAGGCCGGTTACTCGATGGAAGTGCTATCTTTGCCATTTGGAGTTAACAATCAGCAGGGAGACACAGCAATGTGAAAATGTGAAGTAGCTTAAAATGATGGCACCCAGTATTCACGTAATCGACTACTCACCGCTTGATGTAGCACTTAGATCCAAATAATTCAATCAACATAGGTAGCAAGACTTTACTTACCAAAAAGCAAGGAATTACCAAACTTTCACCTTACCTGCGAAACATAAAAGAAAAAGTATTACAGAAAAGAAAAATAAGAAGGCCTACATACAATGGATAACATCTTCCCAATCTTTCAAATTAAGAGTTTATTTTTAATACGTTTTCACTAACGTCTGTAATACGTCAAGAATTGATGAACAATTATCGATATACTAACCTCTTTTCGGGCCGATACCCTTAAAAGACTATGATACTGAGACTAAAATTATTGAATACGCAACATTAACTGGCCTATGAAAATTCTTCGTGAGGATGGTTCAGGATCCGCAACTGTAAAAACTTTTGTGAAATTATTTATTTTTTATTTTCTCGTCGCAGTTGCACAATTTTGAGTGTTGTGACTTTTTCACACCATTAGCCTTCGTTTTAAACCATAATAAATCCACATATAAGTTAAAAATGGCTGCTAAAATTGTTTTACATTATAAAACTGTGCAGATATGTAACTAGCTTATATTTAAAATTTAAAATGGCAGTCAAAGAACTCCAAATTGTGCAACTGCGACGAGAAAAAAAAAAGAATAATTATACAAAATTAGTGGCGAAATCAAATCATAAGAGGCCAAGAATCAATTACAAAACAAATCAGTGATAAAATTTAAGATTTGCAGGACACAGCGTGCACAAACATAAATGTAAGGATACAAGCGTCGAGAAATGAGTTCTGAAAATAACCCGATGACCTCAAAACCTAATTTCCAAATACTAGATCAGAATTACGGAGCGAGGTAACGCAGTGGTAACTTACTGGACTCCCATTCTGATTTAGATTTTGCTTGATTTCCCTAAATCGCCCCAAGCAATTACCGGGGTGGTTCCTTTCAAAGGCCACAGCCGACTTCCTACCGTATCCCTACGATGAACTATCCGTGCTTGTGTTCCGTCTCTAATGACCACGACGTCGACGAGACGTTAAACCGCAGTCTTCTTTCGTTTTATTTTAGAATTTACTGCATAATCTTCAGTTTAAGGGCAGAACTCTGGTCACTCCACTGTGCTTTCCCGGGACAGCGACATCCGAATAAACGACACGAAGAACAGCTGCTGTCCCTTTCTAGCGGATTTTGAAGCAACAACAAGTAGTTCTGCGATGGGTACGGTACGTCACCACAAGCCCCAAAAATTAATCGTCTATAGTTAGCGTTTTCCACTATGGAAGCTTTACGACTAATAATAAAAAATACAACAGTGATTAATGTTACCCGCGTATATATTTATTTATTCCTCCCTTGAGTTAGTACTTCTCCTATCCCTTATCTCTCTGTCCATCTCCTTTTTCTAAAAACATGATATATTTATCTCAGAATAAATGAGAAATAGGGCTGTACAGCATAATGAACAAAATTATAAGAGGAGTTGACATGCAAAATGCGAACGATCTCATATTTATTGTGTGATATGTTGTACAATTGTATAATGTTTCAGGTATGTATTCATTTGTATAAGTGCTGTATGTCTGTAAAATCTGTTCCGAATACAATTAGTAGTAAAGAAGCAATAGGTTAAGATTTGGTGCGTGTCGGGACGATTTTTTATTAACTTTACTATTTATGAACTAACGTCGTACTGTGATACAATTTCGAAGGTACATTCAGTTGTTTATATGCATACTAACTGTAAAATGTCCTGCGACTACAATTTGTAGTGTAGATATTATACCGAATGCCGTAGTTTTGCTCTATGAACAGCGGAAAAGTAGCAAGCGTGAAACTTTTTCCTTGCAATATTTTAATGTGGTTGTCAGCGAGGAAATGTTTAATAAATGTTTGAAATTATGTTTAAATTTTGTTGCAAGACGCTAAGTACTATCATTATCATATAGTGTATTTATAAAGTCTCGTCGCATTACGTGTCAGTGACTTGCAACATATATCGCTTATGACGCTATATCTCCCGAACCATGTGTCGTTTGTGGTTCTTACTCCTACTTGAATTATTATCTCACGTAAGGAATGTGTGTACCAAATTTGGTTGAAGTCGACCCAGTGGTTTAGAGGAAAATGAGCCGCAATGTCACTTAAAGCAGCAGTTTTTCGCGCATCTCATTGTTTAGGACATTATATCTCGTGAACAATGTGTTGTACGTGATCCTTACATTACGGCGACCGTCCTCATGGACTGAAGCTGACGTGAACAAAATTTCATAAAAATCGGAACAATACTGTAGATTTTTATCTAACATCTACGCACAAACACAAGGACACTCTGCTTCATATGTTAGAAAAATAAGACTAGCTGAAAACCCGGCGTTGCCCGGGTATTTATTTATTTATTCCTGCCCTTTTCAGGTATATATTCATTTGTATAATGGCTGTATGTCTGTAAAATCTCTTGGGAATACAATTAGTAGTAAACAAGTAATAGATTAAAATTTGGTACGTGTTGGGGCGGTTTTCCATGAACTTTATTGTCTATGTGCTCATATATCATGAACTATGTGTCATACACTCAACTATATGCTTGTATACTTTTTGTAACATTTCCTGCAGCTACAATTTGTGGTGTAGAAATTAAAAATTTTAACGTCATACAGAATGCTGTAGTTTTAGTCCATAAACAGGGGAAAAGTAGTAACTGAGAAACTTTTCCTTTCATCATTTTGCTATGGTTGTCAGCGAGAAAAAAGTTTAATAAAGGTTTGAAATTGTGTTTAAAGTTTGTAGCAAGTCGCTAAGTACTGTCATTCCCATATAGCGTATTTATAAAATTTCGTCGCTTTATGTGGCAGTTTCTTGCAACTCTTCTTGTTTATGACATTATATCTCCTGAACCATGTGTCGTATGTGGTTCGTACTCCTACAGCAATTATTATCTCACGTAAGGAATATGTGTACCAAATGTGGTTGAAATCGGTCCAGTGGTTTAGGAGAAAATGATCAGCACTGTCGCTTAAAGCAGCAGTTTTTCGCCTATCTCATTGCTTGCGACGTCATATCTCGTGAACTATGTGTACGTGATCCTTACACTTACGGCGACCGTCCTCATGGTGTACAAAATTTGAAAAAGATTGGCTCACCCTGTAGATTTTGTATGCAATATGTACACACAAACATACAGAAACTTTGCTTCATATACAAATAAAATAAGTAATTCGGCCTTTATACTTGCTTCCATCCATACAAGACATTTCTGGACATGGATAGTGAACCAGAACGGTATCTACCGGATGTACGTTTGACATAATTGCCCGAAGACCGTGCCTGCCCAGTTCGGTCACCTGCAGCAAGCATTACTTGATGTCAATTTAGCGACGTGTACGTCGATGATGATATGTTGAGGAGTGCTACACACACAACCAATCCAAAGCGGAAAAATCTTCGACGTGACCGGTAGTCAAACGTGGACCTCGTGGTCGAGGGCCATCAACATTCAACACTAAACTAACCAAATCACAACAAATTTGGTTATCTTTATCTACAATGTACTCTCTACAACACCAAGATGTCGGAAATTTGTATTGTAGAACACCTTTCAGTAAGTGGAGGAGAAACTAACGGGTAATCACAAATGGGGGGAAAATACCAAGATAACAAACACTGACATAAAACATACTGCTGTTCCTAACAAGCGGAGCTGACCGGATGTGCAAACATATATTGGTATATATGGAAAGTGGTCGAAGGACGGTCAAACCGTGATGGCTTTACTGCAGCCCCCCCCCCCCCGCAACAATCTGGGCCAGATCAGGAAAAGTAGGAAGTGACCGTAGTACGTGACCAAAAGTACCTCTCAGCTCAGCGTCACAGATAATTTTCAATTAAGTATTACCTAAACTGTAACCGCTCTCTGTCTATGCAGTTATGTTTTATCTCCAAGACTGTCAATTTCTATTCTTTGATTGTTCCTTTTTATTTAGGTCTTAAACCTGATGGTGTGAGTACAGGTTTCGAAACCGGCAGTGCTTTTTAAGAAAGTTACGTCACAGTCGCAGCGGATCTTTTCTAATCGTAATGAACAGTTTTACCAGTGGAAGTTTATCGCTTACTACTTTTCCGATGTTCAAGATGTATATCTACGACATTTGGCACGACGTTACAAGTTATTACCTCTACACTGTAAATTGAATTAGCGAGGCATTTTACGGACAGTACACATACATACCACTGAATGTTCTTTCAATATTACATCACAGTTCGACGTATAGTTCATGAGATATGAAGTCGCAAACAAATTGGAATTCATCCCTCTAGTAATACATTAAGTATCATTACGTTTGTGGTCTGATGATGGTCATGTAACTGACCGAAACCGGTTACCAGTGAAATAAAATAAATTGCGATCTAGACTGACTTGTTATTGTTACTTGAACAACTAAAAAGTGTTTCAGTTTAGAAAGACACTGCAAGAAAGTACGGACCCAATTTTCATCCTCATAAAAATTGTATGGATGTCAGTCACACCAGCAAAAAATGGGGCTGCCCTTTTTTCTGAAATGCCGTTGTACATTGAATATTTTTGTGCAGTAAGAGTCGTCATACTTTAGACATTGGGGACGTCAGTCTCTTTTCGTGAAGAGATATGGTTCTTATAAAGAAGTAGGCACTAGGCTTTGGCGGATACATATTTTTGCTGTTATAACAACTACCATTGACGAGAATGCAAACGCATGCGTTCACTTTGCTTATGCCCACAGAGTACTGGCGTGTGTGACGTCAGCTTGCCCCACCACCGCAGCTCCGAGCCGGGACAGTGAGCGCTCGTGTGCGCTCCTGCTCGCGGAGCAGCCTGCTGGAACAGCCTGTTGTACACCACACGCCATGAGGAGGTTTGTCGAGTTGCCATGTATAGATGTAGATGTGGCAGCCAACATCTACGCCTCAGCAGGTGAGGGAGGTCGGAGGCTTGTACATTTTAAGCGGAATGAGCGGACGTCGGTGTCAAAGCTGAAGATGGAATATAATGATGGGGTTCCGGAAGTACACCTTTAGTGCGTATTTTCGAGTACGGGGCTCCGCAGCGGGTGTCAGCGACGTCTTCCCTTTCTGAGCCGATAACATATCATCAAGACTGGACCGTGATTCAGTAGAAGTTACTTGGAAGAACCTGAAAATTATGTGAAAGAGCGGTGAGATACCAGCGTATGCAAACTAACAACCGTTCTGCGAATCCATTAGAAAGAAAAGCAAAAGAGACCTAACAGCTATAGAGGTATTTTACTAATAAAACGAGCTACAAGGCCTTATTGTTGATAATACTAGAAAAAATGGAGATCACTATAGCGCTACCCATAACAGTGTAGCTCACTTTGCGCTTGGGGCGCGTATCCTGTTGGAAGAAGCTGTCGCTGTCGTCATCAAACACGACGTGATGTAATTTTCAAATAGTCTATAGTTCAAAATGTTCAAATGTTTGTACAGCGTATGGGACTTAACTACGGCGTCATTAGTCCCTTAACTTACAAACTACTTATGAACTACCTTATACTAAGGACGGCACAAATATCCATGCCCTAGGGGGTATTCGAACCCCCGACCGTAGTGGCCGTGCAGACTGTGACTGGCGCGCCGCAGAAAGCTCGGCCACTGCGGCCGGCAGTCTATAGTTACCAAGTGCTTTTGATACTACCAAAGATCCCAGGGAAGTAAATTCCCCATACTGCACCGCGCCAATCGCCGCCGTCTGTGGCGCAGTAGAGGTTTTGATTAGCGTTTCTCCTGGATGACGGTGTATCCGAGTACGACCCATCGACCGGTGTAAAATGAGGCGTGATTCATCCGAGCAGATGACTCATTTCCATTGGCCTACTTCCGCACTTAACCTTACGAACTGCCTCTGGTATTCCTCACTTCTAAATCTACATCTACAAGGATACTCTGCAAGTCACACTGAAGGCAGGCCTCTCCAACTCGGGTGCTTGGCGAGCACCGGGAAAAGCACCGGTGTTCTGCTGCAGCGCCGGTGCCGGCCGCGGTGGCCGAGGGGACTGCGGCGCGCCAGTCACGGTCTGCACGGCCACTACGGTCGGGGGTTCTAATCCCCTCTAGGGCATGGATATTTGTGCCGCCCTTAGTGTTAGCTAGTTCATAAGTAGGTTGTAAGTTTAGGGACTGATGACCCCATAGTTAAGTCCCATAAGCTATACAAACATTTGGACATTTTTAGCAGCGCCGGTACTGTGGGTCACGTGAGGCAGCACAGCGCTATCAGCGCAGAGGTAGCAGGGGGACGTGTTGACGACGCGCGGAGCGAGGTGAAAGTCTTGTTATTTGTGAATTATTCTACATCTACATCTACATGGGATACTCTGCAAATCACATTTACGTGCCTGACAGAGGGTTCATCGAACCACAATTATACTATTTACCTCCCATTCCATTCTCGAATAGCGCGCGGGAAGAAAGAACACCTGAATCTCTCCGTTCGAGCTCTGATTTCTCGTATTTTATTCTGGTGATCATTTCTACCTATGGATGTGGGAGTCAACAATATATTTTCGCATTCGGAGGAGAATGTTGGTGATTGGAGTTTCGCAAGTAGCCCACGCCGCAGCGATAAGCGCCGCTGTTGTAATGATTCCCATCCCAGATCCTGTATCATTTCCGTAACGCTGTCTCCCCTGTATCGTGACAATACGAAACTAACTGCCCTTCTTTGGACTCTCTCGATGTCCTCCGTCAGACCCACCTGATAAGGATCCCACACTGGGCTGCAATACTCCAAAAATGGTCGGACAAGCGTAGTGTATGCAGTTTCTTTTGTAGTTATGTTGCATCTTTTAAGGGTTCTGCCAATAAAACGCAGTCTCTGGTTCGCCTTTCACACGATATTATCTACGTGTTCTTTCCAGTAAAACCAATAATAATGATGTCAATTTTTGTTTATAGGCAGAATGATTTATTGCGATCCTTATTTTATACAAATTTTCAACATTCTTTGTTGATCTTTGGCATCGAATTGAAGAAACAAATTTTATCATATTAGTTACGATAGTTTTGGAAGTTAAAATTCGAACTACATCTTGCAACAATTCATTAAACTTATCCTTGTTTTTTATTTCGTTAATATTCATAATTGGAAACATTTGTTCACAATGGAACGTTGCTCAGAACATTACAACACAATTTAGAGCAAGGACTTGAATCCTCATGAATTCTTGTTCAATTGTTTGTTCAGCTTAAGGGACTTAACTGCGGGGCCATCAGTACCTAAACTTACAAACTACTTATGAACTACCTTATGCTAAAGACAACACAAACATGCTTGCCCGAGGGGGGGATTCGAACCCCCGACGGGGGACGGCCTCGTGCATCGTAACACAGCTCCTCAATGTACTCGGTCGCTCCGCCGCGGTGAATTGTTGTTCATCAAAGGCTGTATAAAGGAACTTGAATCACTACTGTAGACTAATTGTAATAGTGGTCAGTCGAAATTGAATTGTACTGTAGTTCTGTCAGCTCAATTTGGATACTTGATGGGGCATCCTCTGCGTGCACAGAAAGAGGCATCATAAAAACTTTTGAGAGCAGTTTTATTTTATTTCTTCAAACCTATCTTAGAAATTTTTATGTAATGTGTACTCCCGGATGTGGCCATAAGTACAATTTAAAAAAAATGTATATTTTTGGTTTTCTTCAATAGTGGCAATAGTGCTTTTAATTCAGTTGTCAGTTCACTTCTGTCTGTTACTTCAATCCCCTCGCGCGTTACGGAATGTTTATTTTCGTATTGACAGCGCTTACGGTAGAGTGTTATATTAAGCATTGTGGTTTCCCATCAGACTTTAAAAAAATCTTCCTATGAAGCATTAAAAAATGTTACACATAAATCCGAAGCTTTTATGCTCATGCTAAAGTTTCGCAAGATAGATTAACAGTGTCCCATTTGATAAGGTTAAGAACGGATACTCAGCGCATCCAAGAAGACGCGAGAGCGAGCGCTGTCTCTGTCGCACACGTGCTGCGACACGGCGAGGCAAGAGTGGTGGGAGAAAGCACCGGGGCCGCACGGCGCGGCACCGCGGCGCGCAAGCACAGAGTGGTGCCTGCTGAAGTGCATAGCAGAGGGTTCATCGAACCACATTTATTATATTTTTCTATAGTTCCATTCTCTAATAGCTCGCGGAAAAAAGGAACACCAAATATTTCTGCGATCTGATTCTCTTATTTTATTATTATGGTCATGTCTCCCTACGTAGGTGGCTGCTAGCAATATATGTTCGCATCTGAAGAAAAAAGTTGGTGAAATTCGCAAATAGATCTTGCCGCAACAAATAGCGCATTTATCTTAATGATTTCTAGCCCAACTCCTGCACCATTCCACGACACACTCTATCATAGTACAAAACGAGCTGCCCTTCTCTGAATTTTCTCTAATTTGTCCGTAAGCTCCACCTGGTGTGGATCCCACAATGCGCAGCAATACTCCAAAACAGGACGCACAAGTGTAGTGTAGCCAGTTCCTTTAGCACAACTGTTGCATCTTGTGAGTGTTTTGCCAATGAAACGAAGTCTTTGGTTCGCCTTTCCTACTATATTATCTGTGTGTTCTTTCCAATTTAAGTTGTTCATAATTCTTACTCCTGGGTATTTAGTAGAATTGACGGCCTGTAGATTTGGCTGATTCATGGTGTAATTGAAGTTTAACGGATTTTTCTTTTAGTGGCCATATGGATGACCTCATAAATATGATTATTAAGGGTCAATTGCCAATTTTCGCACCATGCTGGTATCTAAATCATTTTGCAGTTGCTAGTTGCTTTTGATCTTCTGGCGACTTTAAGTGAGAGCATCATCAGCAAACTGTCTAAGAGAGCTACTCAGCCGGCCGCGGTGGCCGAGGGGACTGAGGCGCTTCAGTCACGGTCTGCACGGCCACTACGGTCGGGGGTTCGAATCCCCCCTTGGGCATGGATATTTGTGCCGTCCTTAGTTGTAGCTAGTTCATAAGTAGTTTGTAAGCTTAGGGACTGATGACCCCGTAGTTAAGTCCCATAAGCTCTACAAACATTTGAACATTTGGAGCTACTCAGATTGTCCCCTAAATCGTTTATAAAAATAAGGAATAGTAGGGACCCTATAACACTTCCCTGTGCAGTGCCAGATATCACTACTGTTCTACTCGAGGACTTGCCGTCAATTACAACGTACTGTGTCCTTTCTGACAAGAAATCACGAATCCAATCGTAAAACTGCAGCGATATTCCATAAGCACGCAATTAGATTAGAAGACGATTGTGAGGTAGAGAGTCAAAAGCCTTCCGGGAATCTAAAAATACGGAATCCATTTGATCCCTTGTGCAGATCCTGACCTGTTTTCTGTGAACCCTATTTATTGCAATGCATCAGCCATCTCTTTCTTGATCTTTCGCAGGAGCACTTCACTTATGGCCTTCCTATCAATACTACATTGGGAATAACATCGTCTATCACCCTCACAACATTTCCATTCCATTGTAATCGCTTAGCTTTCTCTTTTTGTGAACTATTGGATCTTTTTCTCAAGGACCAGCAATTTTTCTCTATTGCTTTTGTTGGTATTCAGCATTTGTATGCCATGTCACAGCACTGGGACATAAATGATTAACATGCCTTAATTTTTAATTTTGTTATTATTTTCTCTGATATCATTATTCTTTTTAGTCCATTATATGATCTGAAAGCATTAACAGTTTGTTGGTTTACTTGTAGTAGGGCATTATTCCTCTGGTCGAAGTATGTCCCCAAGTATTTATTGTTCTCAACTATGTTCAACTTCATCTCCACTACATGTATGTCCCAGACAAATTGTGGTTTCTGTTCTCACTTAGTTCAAAAACTTTTGACTTTTCTGGGTTTATCGTTGTTTTTATCATTCTTCTTTTGACTCTCATATAAATGCCATACCATCTGCATATGACAGCATCTGTAAATTTGTATTAATGCCTTTTCTCTTCTTTTCATCTCGCGCACAACTTCTTCGATCTGTCTCTAATGACCGCGACATCGACTAAGAATTCTTTTTCTTTTAACTATCTAGGAGACAATGTTAAAGACAGGGCTGACAATCCCTCAACTTATCGTACTCCATTTCATAGCTCCGCTTCATTTGACTGTGCTCGTTGGTATCTTACTTTACCTCTCGTCCCTACAGTACATATTTTTATCAGGTACAGTAATTTTTTAGATTGACCTATTCCTAAGTCCCTACGGATGAGGCTCACTCTAGGAGTAATAACGTAAGCGTTTGAAAAATCGGCAAAAGTTGCGAATACTGGTTTGTTAAATGCCCAAAACTCTTCCCGTGCCTGTTTCATAGTAAATATAGTTTCGATTGTAGTTTTTTCTGATCTAGAGCTGGCTTATTGACTCCCCACTTCTTCAATGAATACGAGTTGCTCTCTTAGCCACATATTCGCTTGATCTGAACCAGAAAGAAAACATCTGAGACGTTATCAAGCACCAAATCAGGCACCAGCTCCTCCCCAAGGGGCACTGCCTGTACAGGAGAAGTACAGTAGCGGCTGTGTGTGCCCGAGACGGCGACGGATGCTGAGAAGGTTCACAGGAAGCTCGAAACACGACGACCACAGGCACTACGGCGGAGCTAAGGCAGGTCCAATCTGTCAAGAGGGGGGTAACCCCTTTATTTTCAACAGTAAAACAAGTGTCCTAATAACTTGTTCCTGAATCCCGTTGACATCTTCCACGTAAAGAGACACTCAATAGCGACTCCTGGAGAAAAAATAAATAAATACAAAAAAATACAAAAACTACTTTACTATAGGACAACACGTGGTTCTGTGGTTTATTGTTTTTGGCTACTATGGAAAACATTTCAGTCTATATCACTAGCAATTCAACATTAATAGCATGGGACGTGTTGTAAAATCCGGCACTCTATTTCTACATCTAAATTTATACCCTGCGAATCTCTGCGACGTGTGTTGGATGGTACTTTGTATTGTACGAAACATACTTCTTTCAGTGTCGAATGAAGGAAACTTGCACAGGGAGCAAAGAAAATTTGTAGTAACTAAAAATTCGTATGAAACTGTCGACTGAAATAACCCACGGAGTGTTTCAGCCGCCTATTGGAAACGCATTGTCCCATCGGGTACATTAGTCCCTTACCTTTAGTACATGTGAGTGGCATATTGTGGACAAGTGAATAGTGTAATGTTTAAGCCTTAACACAAATCACTCTACCACATACCATACTTGTTTTATGTATATGTATATATGATACTAGTGTATGTATATCTGTATGATAAGTACAATGTAATTTACGTTTTCTTTAAACAGTCAACAAAGTGAATGTAAACGCCTGAAGATGGGCACAAGCCCGAAACTGGTACTGTTTTAATAAACCACCAATAATTGTGACTGGTAGCGGATTTTATTTCCACAACCTATTTCCCCTGTCTCATACGGCTTGCGTACCAGGTGGGACAATTTCTTCACATCTGGCTCTCCTAACGATGCTAGCAGTTAACTTTTCTCACAGATCACTATACAGAATAAAAGCAGATACTCAGGTTGGTATTCTGGAGTCCAAACCGATGTGAAGCAATCGCAATAAATGACCTGTATCACGCAAAGTTCTTTTATCTTATATCGTTCCCGTTCTTATTTTTTTATACATAACAGATCTTTCAGTGTTAAACAATTCGTCAGCTGTCTACATTTAAGTTATAATCCTTATTGCAACAATGTCACGTAGTGCAGCGATTCCTGTTTACTACAGAAGGGTGTTGTAGTAATAAAATGACATTATCCAAGCCAGCTACACGATATGCACGTATCTCAGACATAAAACTCTTTTTAAAGTGTGCTTAGGTTTATTAAGAGAGCAATGGCGAGGATGTAAATGTCGTCCGTGACAGGGGATGATGCGTTTATATTATACAGCGGAGTGCAGTTCTCTACGCGGGTGATGCATGGAGCGGTAGCGCAGTTGGAGCATAAACCCACAAGGAAGCAGTTGAAAATGATGGTAGCCAGTGGAGTTCGGCAAACATTGAGATGTAAAAGACGCGGCGCGGCGTGCAGTTAGGGCGGGTAATGGCTCAGGTGAGCCGGCTGCTTTGTGGCGGTGATTGTGAACGGCCATAGTAACGATCGTGGGAATGCGCCGCGCGCCCGATGAATGGGAGCGACCCACAAAAAATGCAGCCAGGTCAGGGCGGACCGTTACACGGCGCACGGCGCGCCCCCAGGCAAAAACACCCCTCGCCACGCACCGCGCCGCGCTGCGCAGGGCGCGCCGAATCCGCGACCATCTGCAAGTGCTGCGCCGCCACCCAGCAACCACAACCACAACCAACCGTGTAGCAATCTAACCCACCAGAACGCGCCGCAACCGTGGCCTCCGCACTGTGGACACTGCCTCCAAAATAAACAAATAATCGTCATATACGCCTCACCAATTGCTAACAGGCGGTTTCAAACCATATGTTGTTGTTATGGTCTTCAGTCCGGAGACTGGTTTGAAACAGCTCTCCACCCTACTCTGTCCTGAGCAAGTCTCTTCATCTCCTCATAAGAACAGCAACACACATACATTTGAATCTGCTTACTATATGCATCTCTTGGTCTCCCGCTGCGATTTTTACCCCACAAACTTCCCTCCAATGCTAAATTTACGATTCCTCGATGTCTAAGAATGTGTCCTACCAAGCGATCCCTTCTTTTAGTCAAGGTGTGCCAAAAATTCCTTTTCTCAACAATTCTGTTCAGTACCTCTTCATTAGTTATGCGATCTACCCACCTAATCTTCAGCATTCTTCTGTAGCACCACATTTCAAAAGCCACTATCCTCCTCCTGTCCGAACTGTTTATCGTCCATGTTTCACTCCACACAAATTCCTCCAGAAAAGACTTCCTTACACCTCAGTTAATATTCGATGTTAGCAAATTACTCTTTCTCAAAAACGCTTTTCTTCCCATTGCCATTCTGCATTTTATATCCTCTGTACTGCCCAAGTAACAAAACTCATCTACCACCTTCATTGTTTCGTTACCTAATCTAATTCCTTCAGCATCGCCTGATTTTCTAAGACTGCACTCCATTATTTTTGTTTTGCTCTTGTCAATGTCCAATTTATACGCTCTCTTCAACACACTGTCCATTCCATTCAACTGCTCTTCCAGGTCCTTTGCTGTCCCTGACAGAATTACAATTTCATCAGCAAAACGCAATGTTTTTATTTCTTCCCCCTGAACTTTAATCCCTATTCCAAAATTTTCCTTGCTTTCCTTCACCGCCTGCTCGATGTACAAATTGAATAACATCGGAGAAAGGCTACAACCCTGTCTTACTCCCTTCCCAACTAATGCTTCCCTTTCATGCCCTTCAAGTCTAATAACTGCGGTCTGGCTTTGGTTCAAGTTGTAGATAATTCTCCTTTCCCTGTATTTTACCCCTGCTGACTTCAGAATTTGAAAGAGTGTATTCCAGTCAACATTGTCAAAAGCTTTCTCTAAATCTACAAAAGCTAAAAATGTAGGTTTGACTTTCCTTAATCTATCTTCTAAGATAAGTCGTAACGTGAGTATTGCCTCCCGGGTTCCTACGTTCCTCCTGAATCCAAACTGATCTTCCCCGAGGTCAGCTTCTACAAGCTTTTCATTCTCCTGTAGATAATTCGTGTTTAAATTTTGCAACCATGACTTATCAAACTAATGGTTCTCTAATTTTCACATCTATCTGCGTCTGATTTCTTTGGAATGGGGTTTATTACATTTTTCTTAAAGTCTGCGGGTATTTCGCCTGTCTCATACATATTACACACCAGTTTTGTCATGGCTGGCTCTCCCAGAGACTTTAGTAGCTCTGAGGGAATGTCATCTACTCCCAGGGCCTTCTTCCGACCTAGGTCTTTCAGGGCTCTGATATAGTATCTCCTATTTCAACTTCACCTACTTCCTCTTCCCTGCCTACAACATTACTCTCAGTTCATTTCCTTTGTAGAGCTCCTCTGTGTATTCTTTCCACCTTTCTGCTTTCCCTTCTTTGCTGAGAACTGGTTGTTTCAAATGTTCAAATGTTTGTAAAGGTTATGGGACTGAACTACGGGGACATCAGTCCCTAAACTTACAAACTACTTATCAACTACCCTATACTAAGGACGGCACACATATCCATGCCCGAGGGGGGATTCGAACCCCCGACCGTCCCGGTTGTCCATCTGAGTTCTTGATATTTGTAGAGCTGTTTTTCTTGTCCCCAAATGTCTTTTTCTATTTTCCTGTAGGCAGTATCTACGTTTCCCCTTCTTATTCATTCTTCTACAGATTTGCATTTGGCTTCTAGCTACTCCTGTGTAGCCATTTTGCACTTCCTGTCAATCTCATTTCTTAGTCGTCTGTACTCCATTTTGCCTGTTTCATTTACGGCATTTTTATATTCTCTCTTTTCATCAATTAACTTTAGTATTTCCTGTGATATACAAGGATTTTTTGTAGGTCTTGCCTTTCTACCTATTTTGTCCTCTGCTGCCTTCACTATTTCATCTCTCACTACTACTCATTCTTCTACTGTTCTATTTCCCCCCATTTCTGTCAGTTTTTGCCTACAGCTCCCTCTGAAATTCTTAAGAATTTCAGGGTCCCTCAATTGCAAACACGCGGTTTGAAATCATAAAAATGTTCAAATGTTTGTTAAGCTTAAGGGACTTACAAACTACTTATGAACTACCTTATACTAAAGGCGACACAAACATCCATGCCTGAGGGGGGATTCGAACCCCCGACGCGGAACGGCCTCGCACATCGGAGTATAGCGCCTCAATGCGCTTAGCCACTCCGCCGCGGCGGTCATGGTTAAAATAAATTAATATTTTATATACATATTTGTGGTTGGTAGCTGTTTTTGTTATAAACATTTTAATACCGCAACTGCGTTTCTGAGGATGTTAACATTTGACAAAATAGCGATAACCTATGTGTCACATCTTTTTAAATGTCTTACCTCAACAGCTTTGGAATCATGGCTGATAAGATTTTGGAGATGAAAATACCCAAAATAGGCTTACATATTCTGCCACCCATTAATGTCACGGCATGAAACGTTCTTGGGACATATAATTTTTTGTTAAACTGAGCGAGGAGGCGCAGTGGTAACGCACTGGACTCGCATACGGAAGAACAGTGGTTCAAATCCACCTCTGGTCATCCAGATTTAGGTTTTCTGTGATTTCCCTAAAGCACTCCAGGTAAATGTCGGCATGGTTCCTTTCAAAGAGCACGGCCGATTTCTTTCCCCATCGTTACTCAAAACACCGAGCGTTCGCTCCGTCCCTAATGACCAAGGTGTCGACGGGACGTTAAACCCTAAGCTTCCGTCCCTCTCCTCTAAAAAAAAGTTTCTTGGGATATTTATATCCTTATCGAGACTATTGCCCATAAACATGATGCAGTAATAACTGGCCGTATTTTGACACACGAAGGAGTGAGGTATTCGGCTATAATAATACGTAACATATTATGCAACTTCAGTGGAGAAAAATTATATTTCATACTGGGAAAAAATATACTAAATACGTTCTACCCTGAATATTATCAGAGTGTTTGGAGTTTATAAAACCTCGGATTACTATGGGTCATTGCCCATGTCAGTATATAACTGATGTGCAATAACATGGTACCGGTTTCAATATTTTAATTATAACATCTACGATTATACTCGCGACTCATATCTACAACTATGTGGATATTGAGGCACTCATCCATTGTATAGCGCACATTTAAATTCATAGTAAACTTAACCCTGTATGAAGTTTGTTGGGCTGAGAACATGAGCGCCCTAAAACACCAATCATCATCATCATCGGCTGAGAACAGGAGGATCAGTTCATGTTCATTTAAGAACAATGTTGTTAAATTGACGTTTTTAACTGAAAGTCGTTCATGATATGCTGTATCACTCACACAAAACGGTAACTAGAACACTTACACGAAGTTACGACATTTTACTGATGTACTTGGTTTGAATGATTTAACAAAAACGTCTTTCAGCGTACTGTATGTCCCTTGAAGTCACAGTCGTAAACAGCTATAAAATTAACCAGTTGCTATTCAAAAAGCTGTAGACTGCTTGCAACAACTACAGTCCATCGTAAGTAATTTTGTACGTTTTAAATTCCATCACATAAGTTCAGTATCCTGACTAATACGAAACACGCGATGACTATTTCATAGTTAAAAGAAACCTGGAGCAAGCAACAGAGTTTATAGAGCAGAAATTAATATATACTGAGTGTTACAAAAATGTACGGCCAAACTTTCAGGAAACATTCCTCACACACAAAGGAAGAAAATATGTTATGTGGACATGTATCCGGAAACGGTTAATTTCCATGTTAGAGCTCATTTTAGTATATCTCTTTAAATGTAACTTGAAATAATTCGTGCAGACAGTTGTCAAAATACCCAACTGTTTCGTTAGCATCGATTCACCTTCAGTTGGCCCAATTGAAGGAAGGTAATGGTGACTTCCGTGCTTGTGTTGACATGCAACGGATGAGGCTTCATTCCAACGTGATCAAATTGTAAATTTTCACAATCAACATGTGTGGGCTGACGAGAATCCGCACGCAATTGCGCAATCACGTCATCAACATTTTCTGTGAACGTTTGGGCAGGAATAGTTAGTTGGTGATGTCTTGATTGGGCCTCATGTTCTTTCACCTACGCTCAATGGAGCACGTTATCATGATTTCATACGGGATACTCTACCTGTACTGCTAGAACATGTGCCTTTACAAGTACGACACAACATGTGGTTGCCGGGCGCCGTGGCTCAGCGCGCCCGGTCAGAGGGCTGAACGCCTCTCTGAATAAAAAAGCTGAGCCAAGAACACATCGAACGACAACGAACAAAACGGAATAACGACCGCAATGAACTGATCTACCAATAGGGAAAAAAAAAGGGGGGGGGGGACTAAGGCGCTCCAGTCACGGTCTGCACGGCCGCTGCGGTCGGGGGTTCGAATCCCCCCTCGGGCATGGATTTTTGTGCCGTCCTAGTTCGTAAGTAGTTCATAAGTAGTTTGTAATTTTAGGGACTGATGACCCCGTAGTTAAGTCCCATAGACTATACACACATTTGAACATTTTTGAGCTCCTTCACGTTTCAGTCGACGTGCTCGTACGCTTCTCAACAACAGATTCGGTGACCGATGGATTGGTAGAGGCGGACCAATTCCGTGGCCTCCACGCTCTCCTGACCTCAACCCTCTTGACTTTCATTTATGGGGGCATTTGAAAGCTCTTGTCTACGCAACCCCGGTACCAAATGTAGAGATTCTTCGAGCTCGTATTATGGACGACTGTGATACAATACGCCATTCTCCAGGGCTGCATCAGCGCATCAGGGATTCCATGCGACGGAGGGTGGATGCATGTATCCTCGCTAACGGACGACATTTTTCCATTCCATGATTAATGTGAGTTGAAGAGAAGTAATAAAATGAGCTCTAACATGGAAATTAAGCGTTCCTGACAGATGTCCACATAACATATTTTCTTTCTTTGTGTGTGAGGAATGTTTCATGAAGGTTTGGCCGTAAATTTTTGTAACACTACCATACGTCGGCGAAAACTATCAGCAAGCGAGGGGGAAGTTAATGGTACTAATGGTCGACAAATATTATTATCTAATCCTAAAAAACAGTCCAATGTGGACTACGTAGTTCTACGTGTTATGTTTCACAATACAGCAAGCACATATTTACAGAAGCATCGCAACCGACCTGATGGCATATGACTGATGTCTTTACTTTTACAAGAGAATTGTAACGCGTTTAAAATGAATCCGAAATTGCAGCTGCGACAAAAGGCCGATAACGGTTGTACCAAAATTTTAGGGAACTGCATTTACACTGATTTGTTTTTATTGTAAGTGAGGAATACAAGAATATTGAACAATCAGGCATTGGTATCCTTAGTGGGTTGTAGGACAGCTGAAAAGAATGTTCCAGATAATTTAATATGTATTTTAAATTAATTGTGAAACACAAAATGAAAACAGATAAAAATGGAGTAAGTGGTAGCGCCATTCATTCAGTGCATTTTTACTAACGAGCAATAGCTTTCCGTCGACAGGAAACGTTTCGAACGCTACACTACAGGCAAAGGCAGTGAAAAAACCAGCACTGCTGAAGAAATTTTCTGTCACAAGGAAAGTACATGGGCTCGAACAAACATATCTGTATGAAAGTTTGGTTACAGGATCTCCACGTACACCTCAATTTGCTGGTGGGTGTCGTTTTTCTGCAAAGCTCTGCAACCATGCTCTAGATAGCACTGTAGATGTAATTGTAGACGCCATACGTAATGCAGATAACTTAACTATAACTTATGTAATAATCATCGTACATGTTCTCTAGCGATTTGTCATCAAAAACCGTGATGATAGTTGCAACTTTAACCTTCTTCCCGAAAGACTGTTGGTATTTCACTGCCACTGCTTCCATCGCCACTTCCCACACTTACCGTAGCACTACCGTTTGCAATGAGTTGATCGTCATTATCATCCTTATTATCATTATTATTATGAGTTTGTAACAACAGTATCTAACTTATGCTCATATTTCCGCACCATAACAGATACGAGAAAGCATTCAAATGATTCATCTTTTACACTAATACCATCTTCACGAAGAAGGGTTCTTCGTAACTTCATCTCAACTAATCGCAATACATTAGCAGGATTTATTAGCAATCGCCACCCCATCTGACGCTTCACCACACAAATAACGTCACAAAACGCAACTTCGGAGGCACACTGCACCGTCCCTACTGGCGAACCGACAGGTCAAAGTGCAATGCGGCATGGCACACGCAGAGGGCTCTAACGGACGACTGCAGAGTTTTGCAAATGTGGGAGTATCACTAGTGCAATAAGGGATCTTTTAATTATCTCTCATACGGTTTTGGTGTATATGTGTTTGTTCGAGCCCAAGTACGAAGCGCGTTCAGAAAGTAAGTTCCGTTTGGTTATATAAAACGAACGGGTACAGATACAGAAAAAATACTGATTGTACAAAAATCTACAACTGTTTAACTACTTTCCTACACAGCTTCCGAAATTTTGTAGGCAATTGTCATAGCATGGCACAAGGTTTTGTGTGCCTTTTTCATAGAATGTTGCCGCCTGTGTATTCAACCATGTGGTAACATGTTCTTTCAGCTCGTCATCATCGTTGAAGTGTTGTACACCAAGGACAAATTTTAGGCGTAAGAAGAGGATTACTGTCAAAAGATTTATTTTTCACGATAATGCCTGACCTGACACACCGAATGTGACCAAACAATTCTTACGGAAATTTCAATGGGACCCGTTTGATCATCCTCTATACAGCTCGGACATCTCTCCTAGTGACTTTCATCTCTTCTTACACCTAAAATCTGTTCTTAGTGGTCAACACTTCAACGATGATAAAGAGCTGTTACCACATGGTTGAATACACAGGCGGCAACCTTCTGTGAAGGATGCATGCAAAAACTTGTGGCACGCTTTGACAAGTGCCTACAAAATTTCGGCAGTTATGTGGAAAAGTAGTTGAAGAGTTGTAGAATTTTGTGCAATAAAAATTTCTTCTGTATCTGTGTACAATTTCATTTTATTACCAAACGGAACTTAGTTTCTGGACGCGCCTCGTACTTTCCTCGTCAGTCGTACCAGATATGGAGTGAAGACGGCGATGGCCCCGTCTGTTGAGTCATTCGAAGTGGACCGCCTTGCTGTTGTGTTGGCGAGCCTGTCATCGCGCTAGGGAAAGGCCCGACCAGGAATGCAGTAGCATGGTGGTGGGGGGTGGGGAGGAAGAGCGCCGTAAATAATGCAGCGGTGGCAGCCCAGAGCCCAGCGACTGCCGACTGCCAGCCAGTTCCGGACACCTAGCCGCCCACGCTGTCGCCGCGCCGCGGGGAAGTGCTTAACACGAGGACAGCGGCGGCGCGTCCTGCGTCAACACTCGTTCACTCAACCCACGCGAAAACGCTCGTCGTATGAAAAAAGTAAATAATAAACAAAGTAAAAAATGTTCTTAAACTTATACATAAAATTATATCAATTCGCAATTTGCGAGAATTTCCGAGTTCAGCTGCTCTTCTTAAGAGCAAAACAAAAATAATGGAATGCGGTCTTATAAAATCAGGTGATGCTGAAGGAAATTAGGTAACGAAACAATGAAGGTGATAGATGAGTTTTGTTACTTGGGTAGTAAAATAACATGCGATGGTCGCAGTACAGAGGATATAAAATTCAGAATGGCAATGTGAAGAAAAGCATTTTTGAAAACGAGCAATTTGCTAACATCGAATATTAAGTGTAAGGAAGTCTTTTCTGAAGGCATTTGTGTGGAGTATTGCCTTGTACGGGAGTGAAACATAGACGATAAGCAGTGCGGACAGGAAGAGGATAGAGGCTTTTGAAATGTGGTGCTACAGAAGAATGCTGAAGATTAGGTGGGTAGATCGCATAACTAATGAAGAGGTACTGAACAGAATTGGTGAGAAAAGGAATTTTTGGCATACCCTGACCAAAAGAAGGGATCGCTTGGTAGGACACATTCTTAGACATCGAGGAATCGTAAATTTAGCATTGGAGGGAAGTGTGTGGAGTGAAAATCGCAGAGGGAGACCAGCAGAAGCGTATAGTAAGCAGATTCAAGTGGATGTGGGTTGTCGTTCTTATGAGGAGATGAAAAGGATTGCTCAGGATAGAGTAGAGTGGAGAGGTGCAGTCTCCGGACTGAAGACCATAACAACAACAACTTAAGTTGGACTATCATTTCGTAACATATGAAAATTTGTGCCGGAGCAGGACTCGAACCCTGGTCTCCTGCTTTTCGGGAGCAGTCGCCACACCCCCCGGCCAGACTCAAACTTCCATATGTTACACATGTCTACTTCCCCTTTTTTTTTTTTTTTTTGACTATCATTATTCGTTTCGTTCTTCTATCAGATCATTTTATAAGCACATTCAAACTGTTTTTATTGCATGAGAAACGTTTTACATCGCGTAGACAGCACGTATACGACTCTTAAGCCCTTTCTAGACGGGAAGTGAGAGCTTAGAAGATTACCCATGATGCACCGGTCACGCAGTCCGCGTACAGTGTAGACGCGTCCACTTGCACAAGATGCACGCATACGATCGCTACTAGACGGAATACGATGGATCCTATTCTCACGCGTATAGAAGTGCTTCGCGCATGCGGAGACGACCGAATGGGAAACCCAGCTGACAAACGAAGCCAAGTCGTGAATTTGTTTGAGAATGTGTACTTGTCTCCTGCTCAGAGGAACGTAGTTTTTCGACTCAGTCGTAAGTATTTTAGGAGGAGATACTATAGAGGAATCGCATTAAAAATTTAATATAACCTGTGTAGAATTGTTATTGAATACAGAGATATAGCTGTTAATATGAAATCCAAACAAACATAAAGCAAATGTAAATCAAGAAATATTCAATGATTTATCCGTCGGTTCTTGGTAGTACAACATTACACTTACACAAAATTCTAATTTTAAGTATGTTCTACACGTTCATTTCCACGTAGTTACCCGATTTTCTGCTTACTAGGACATATTCAAACATTAAACTACGTCGAAAACCGGCGTTTAAATAAAAGTCAATATGCTGATCTACCGAGAACCGACGAAAGAATCAGTCAAAAAATCCAAATCTGTTTATTGTACACACTAAGAGGAGTATCTGTGTACACAATAAAAACTGGACACACGTTATATGAAATTTTAACTGCAAATCGTCTTTATTACCATCTTATAAAATATTTGCTATTTTTCCTGAATCATGCTGTAGTTAATGAAATATTTGTTTTTGGTGAGCATTATTTGAAGCTTACTCAAAGTGAAACGTGAATGTATAGACACCTGAGCGTGTTCAACATGTACATAGGTGCCTCAAACTGCAGGGACTGGAAGTATGTAATCGAATTTTATAATGAAGACGTTAAAGTGAGCGACGTAGTTACGCATGAACCGCACGAAAACAATTAAATACAGTTTCACAGTGACAGTCTAAAACATAAATAAATGCTTTAATCATCACAATATATCATACAGTTCCGAAAAGCGATGTTAACGTGGCGATTCATTTGCTGCAAGTTGACAACAAACGAAGTCGACGCGTGAAGCAGACGACTCAACAATGCGTACCGTTTGAACGGTTCTATCGCAAGGAGCGCTGCAGCTGACAGCGACTTCCTTGTGCGTGTTGCACACTTCGTATAGAAAGGGCTTTAGTGCGGCCGCTTATTATACACGGCAGTGGCTGCAGTGTTGCAATGCACGTGCACGGCTGAGGTTCAACTTTTCTTCTGGACCCCGTGGAGGCAGTATATGGGCGCTCCCGCAGCAGGGAGGGGTGTTACTTTCAACATTGGCGTTTGAGCTGGTCGAGACACCAGCTCCTGGCTACTCGAGCTCAGGCGGTTACACACGAATGGTCCCGAAGCAAAGACAATGCAGCTACTGCGCACCTCGCCTTGAGCATCGAAACACATCATATTTGGTAAAATATAACTATAAATTAAAGACGCCTCAATCGTAAAAGCCTTCTGAAGATTCGATCATCAATACTAATGAAGCCACTACTCTCCACCAAGAAAGAATAGTCATGTGGTTAGTGGCATCACTGCGCGCTGTCGAAGGTACTTGGTTAGATACTGACTGCAAACAAATTTTTTAAAACCCAATCTTCTTTTTAACGCATACGGGAACAATAATGAATTTGTTATGTTACTTGTACACATATACTGTCGACGTTTTTACAAATGTGTCGCGATTTTGAGGCTAAGTTACATTTATACTCGTCGTTGTAACAAATATTAAACTGTTTGAAAAGATACGGGGAAGATCAGCCTTTGCGAATGCTTAAGGTTGGGGGGGGGGGGGGGAGGGGGGTACTTACAGTGTCACGTGACCCGAATATAGCTTGGCTCTTCATCGTTAACAGATTCATTTTGTTACAGTTCCTTACTGTGTTTTAGTGTTCATGTGCACATTCATATGTTCTTAGTGTTTATTATCGAAGAAAAATGAACAACGTTCAGTATCTTTTACAAACAAATTACTCAGCTTTTAGCTTGGAAGATAAGTGTGAAATAAAGTAGCTTGGTAGGTCGACGCCACATTTCGAGTTGAAGAGAGCATAAAAAAAGCCGAGGTAAGACTTTCTGCAAATCTTGTAACCACAACATATGTAAAAAAAGGGGGGAGGGGGAGAAACCGGGGTCCGGTACTGAAAGAAGTGAACCCTAGTCATGTGAAGCACCAGCCGCCACTACACGGAGTGGGGTTCCAATCCTAGGCCTACATCATTCAAACAACAGCCCGGGAAGTTCTCATGCTAAACAACGACGACATATTCCACCGTCTTTAATCGACATACGCATACGACAAGGTGACAAAAGCCGTGCGATATCTCGTCATGTAGCGTCGGACTTCCTTTTTATCGGCGAAGTACAGCATCGTTGCGCGGCACATACTCGACAAATGGTTGGTAGTCTCTTACAAGAATATTGAGTCATACATAGCCGCCCGTAATATTGTGAAAGTATTGCCAGTGCAGGAATTCTTTTTACACGAACTGACCTCTTGACTAGTTCCCACAAATCGTAGATGTGACTGAAAGCCGCGGTGGAGTAGCCGAGCGGTCTAAAGCACCTCGCTGCGGAGCGCGCGGTTGCTCGCCGTGGAGGTTCGAGTCCTCCCTGGGGCATGGGTGTGTGTGTGTTTGTCCGTAGTTTAGTTTACCTAGGTTTAAGTAGTTTGTAAGCTACGGACTGATGACCATGCAGTTTGGTCCGATAGATTTACAGACATTTGAACATTTTGTGACTGAAAGTCGTAGTAGAGGTGTGATACCACTATTAATTCAATCATACACATGACTCTAAAAAGGCGAAAAAGTATTCACAGGATGTTCCTGAATAAATTTATCTTGCATGGCGCGTTTTAGGCTATGCCCATCTTCGGATGATCTGGTAAAACAAGAATTGGCATCTTAAAATATTTTGTACATTATTTAAAAGTATGACAAAACGTGTATAAAAATACAAAACTAACAAAATGCATAAACCATAGGTCAAATTTATAGGCAATATGCCATAAAAATACAGTGGGAATCACCGTCAGAACTGAACAAAGTATAGAATAATAGATGTTTCTTTGAATGGTGAATGAAACTAAACGCCGCGAGTTGCTACGAAGGCTGTGAGGTAAGTGATTGTTCCGCGAGACGGCGTACCCATAAGGTTGTGCATCAACGTCGAAATTTTAGATGTTATCCTAGCAATATTTTATGACTACAAGATAAAACAAAAATTGCTACTCAAGACAATTACCAACATTTCACTTTTGACTATCGCCTGCTTATGGGCAATTTTATTATTTTTGCTTTATCTTGTAGCCATAAAATAGTGCTAGGATTATATTTGAAATTTCGACGTTGATGCACAACCGTATGGGTACGCCCTCTAGCGGGACAATCACTTACCTCACAGCCTTCGTACGAGCTCGCGGCATTTAGTTACATTCAACATCCATAGAAACATCTATTATTCTATACTTTGTACAGTTCTGACGGTGCTTCTCAAAGTACTTTTTTTATGGCATATTGCCTACAAATCTGTCTAATTGTATGTATATTTTGTCAGTTTGTATTGTTTTTATACACCTTTTGTGATATGTTAAAAGTAATGTGCATAATATTTTAAGGTGCTACTTTGTATGATTCACCAGTTTATTCGAAGATGGGCAAAGCCCGAAATGATGCAAACTTTACCCTGAGACAACTGATGGAAAAGTACGGCGAGCGACAAAGAGACCTACACCTGGAGAAGGAGTATGATTACAGTATCGAGAGATGTACTGTGGAGAAGCCTTAGAGCGAGGGGTGTGCCATACAAGTATGTTCGACTGGTCAAAGACATATACGATGGTGCCTCCTCTAAAGTAACATCTAGTGTCGGTGTGATTGAGAAGTTCCGTATAATGGTTCGACTACATCAAAGGTCAGCACTAAGTCCATATGTGTTCAGTATAGTGATGGGTGTGTTGACGAAAGGAGTGCAGGACTTGGCATTATGGTCGGGTAGTTTTGCAGATGACGTGGTGATATTGGAGGAGAGCAAATAGAAGGTACACAGAACGCCGGAGACCTGGAGGGAGGAAATGAAAAATGGAGGAGTTAGCAGAAAGAAGATCGAATATCTGTGGTTTGGTGGAGATGGAAAACTTATCTTGGCAAATGATCAGTTGGACAGAGAGAATTCAGGAACCTGGGTTCCTTAATCAGTAAAGTAGATTTAAATGAGGAGATAAGTCACAGGATACAAGCTGAATGGACGAACTGGAAAGGGGCATCAGGTGTGCTCTTTCACAAAAGAATAAAACCAAAGACAAAAGGAAAAAAAAATTAATTTAGCGGTGGGACCAGCTACGTTGTATGGTAGTGAGATCTGGCCGTTAAAGAAAGAGCAGGAGAAGACATTAAACCTAGCTGAAATGCCTATGCTGAGATGGAAGATGGGGACAACGAGGATGGACAAAATACGAAATGATCTTATTCGACAGCAGATACGTGTAGTGGAGGGATTGAAGATATCCAGAGCAGCCCAGAAACGAATACTACAATGATACGGGCACTTGTTAAGAAGAGATGGGGGACATCTGTTGAAACGAACAATGGAGATAAAAGTGGAGGGCAGGAGAAAAAGAGGCAGACCAAAGAGAAGATGGATGAACTGCATCACTGAGACCTGTGAGAGAAGGGACTGGCCGGGAGAGCACGTGGGACTGAGAGAAATGGAAGACAACAATAAGGAACCTCGACCCCTGAACGGGAACAAGCTGAAGAAGAAGAAGGCAGAGCCCGAAACGCGTCATGCAAAATAAATGTATTCGGAAACATCCTGTGAATACTTTTTCGTGACCTTGAAGCCTTTTAGAGTCATTTGTATAAGTGAATAAATGTTAGATCTGATACATGTAAAGCCATCTGGGGAACAATGATGGCCCGTTCACATGGCGCATTGTCATCTATAAAAACTCGATCTTTGATTGAGAACTTGAAGCCTATGAATGGTTGCGATGGTCTCTATGTTGCTGAACATAAATACTTCAAAAATAAGTAAATAAATCGGTTTCAGACGATCCACTGCACTCCACGTAAAAAGATCTCAGAACATTATGGAATCACACTCAGTATGCACAGTGAGTTGTTGTAAACTTGGGTCCATGTTAACATGGAGTTCGTATCACACTCAGACATTACCGTGGCGTCAGATCCTATCAACTGAAATCGAGACTCGTCTGACCACGGCGCGGATTTCCACCCTAGGCTCCACTTGATATGGTTACGAGACTAGGAGGAATTCTACAGGCACTAGAGCCTGTCGTTCGCTGTCGTGGCGCATTAACGCCAAATGGCACCACAATGTCGTAAAGGTTACGTTTGTCGTACGTAGCTCTTTGATTTCTGCGGTTACTGCGCGCACTACAGCCTGACGGCTAGTCCTGACAACTCCACACCCACGCCGCTGATCTCGCTCAGTAGCGCGCGCTGACGGCCGCTGCTTTGTCCATGGTCCCATGGTTATTCCCGAAATTTGATGTTCTCGCCACACTCCTCACAAGGTGGATCTCGTATTATTGAATTCCCTAGCGAATTCAGAAATAAAATGTCCCTTGCGTCTGGCTTCAACTACCAATGCGTGTTCAATCTATTAATTCCCGCTATAATATCGTCGGAAATCTTTTCACATTAATCACCCGAGCAAAATGACAGGTCTCTTTCCCACCTACTATAAATCCTTCCAAATCCTATAGCGCCACGCCCTCCGCCTCGCTTACCGCATCCGCCTCTCTTCCCCCCACGCGGATCCTTTACGACTTCATTCCTTTACCTATCCTTCTGTCCGCCTCCGTAGGAGTTTGTGACAGTTGCACAGAGTTGACACTTGCCGAGAGACGGAAAGTGTTGACACTTGCCCAGAGCCCCAGACACTGCAGGTAGTGGACAGCGTGTTCCACAAGAAGGGTATAAAATGTGTTCAAATGTTTGTAAAGCTTATGGGACTTAACTGCGGGGTCATCAGTCCCTAAACTTACAAACTACTTATGAACTGACTTATACTAAAGACGGCACAAACAGCCATGTCCGAGGAGGTATTCGAACTCCCGACGGGGAACGACCTCGCGCATCGTAGCATAGCGCCCCAATGCGCTCGGCAGCGGCACAAGTAGGGTACACCGCAGGTAGCTTTGGGCTCGCTCGCCGTCTGCGCTGTGACAGCTCGCGGTAAAATGAAACGGTCCAACGTCGTTACGTAGCACAGTACGGCCGAGTGCAAGCGCAGGAGGTGTGCAAACAATGTGCCATCCTCAGGCGATTGATCATAATTAGGTTCGTCGTAGACTTATATTGAGAATATACAGCAAAGAAATTAAAGGGACACTCACCCAAAAATTTAACTCTTCTTCTAATTTGCTAATAGCAACGTAATTTTGAAATGGTGTCTATAATGTAAATATCTAGCAGTAACCAAGGTTTTAAGAACACAACTTCACTGTTTTTCGAGCTATGAATTTCAATATACTCTTAATGGTATTCCAGTAAACTAACTTTTGGTTCTCACGCCACAGTTTGTACACGGAAGATTGTGTAGGTGTATTCACCAGAAAGTTGATTGGTTCTGTGCTTTCATCTTATGAGAAATATTAATCACTTGCTTTTTGTGTTTATTTCAAATTTCAACCTTAAATTTTCTTTAATTATTGGTACTTAAATGTAACGATAAATGTTCGATAGTTTTAATGCGTAGATGTAAGTAAACACATCAAGACTACTTCATGCAATACTGATTATAAAATGTTGGCACTGAATTATTGCAAATCATTAAAATTTACCTACGCAATAAGGTTTTCCCTGCTTGCTTGTATGAGGCGTCTTGTAATTTCAACACCAGGGTAGCCATTTCTGAATAAAAATCCAATCACACACTTCTAGGGGAGGAGCAGTGGTACAGATATCTGAGTGAGAGCCGCTGCATATTTCTTTGGAGTTTTTCATTGTACTGAACGAGAGTTCAGCGCATTCCATAATATATATTTCCACAGTAAACAGGCAAAGTAATTGATATCCAACGATGGCTGCCAATTGTTTCGTCTGTTTTGCTGGAAATCATGCTGCTTGTTTCTCCCTGTTTGAGTTTATGCCAAGTTCGGAGTAAAAACGGTTGTGTTTGATGGTGACAGAAATCTTTGGTGTCTTTCGGTGTGCCACAGTACCTTACACAGTCAATATTTCTAATATTTCTTAGAAGATCTGTAGCTAGCTGAAAACCCGAAGTTACCCGGATTTTTATTTATTTATTCAAGCCTTAAGTTAGTCTAATTGACTGACTTTTTAAAATCAAATGTTTGTGAAGCTATGTGACCAAACTGCAGTAGCCATGTCCCTAGACTGACAAACTGCTTACGCTAACTTATGCTAAGGCAACAAGCAGCCGAGGCGGAGTGGCCGAGCGGATGGAGGCGCTATGCTTCAATGCGTGCGGCCGTTTCCCATCGGAGATGCGAATCCTCCGTTAGAATATATATGAAATAAGGCTGTGCTGCATAATGTACAAAATTATAAGCAAAGAAAGGTGCCGCAAGAGACCACTAACATCTACTGCCGGCGTGGCGCAGGGGATAGCGTCACCGACTATGGTGCTGAAGCTTGCCGGTTTAATCCCGCCCACCGGCAAACATTTATTTCTTTGTAATTAACAATTCCAGAAGGTTCTACATCTTTCTTATGTTCACTTGTAAATTCTACTTGTTTCTTATGTTAACTGTTCTAATTTCTGGTAAATTCTGTTTGTGTATCAATAGCAGAGCACTCTGCCTGAGAGGCAGTCAGTGCTGCGTGTATGTTGAGTTCGTAATAAACATGCTTTGAGTATAAATGCTGTGTTCAGTTGCCTTCAAATTCAAGCCTGCTCCCATTTCAAAATACAATAATATGTAACATTCATACATTCATGTAATTCAACATTTTACTATAAACAATATTTCTTGTTACTTGTCCAGGATCTAGGATGAATAAATTCTTTGGTAATCTCACCCCTGAAAAGCGACATAAAATTGAACGTGTGAGGAGATATCAAATCCACTCTGCAGTATTTAATAGAGTGCCCTGTGATTTATTAATCATAATAGAAAGTGCAAATCGCACAGGAAACTGCAGTCTCTTGAAGTTAAAAGGTAGATTTGCCGGAAATACGGGCTACTCGTTGGATGTACACTATTTCATTCTCTTCCGCCGGCCTCGGTGGCCGAGCGGTCTGCGGCTGCCAGTCAAGGTCTGCACGGCCGCTGCGGTCGGGCGTTCGAATCCCCCCTCGGGAATGGATGTTTGTGCTGTCTGCTGTCTTTCATAAGTAGTTTGTAAGTTTAGGGACTGATGACCCCGCAGTTGAGTTCCTTAAGTTTAACAAACATTTGAACATTCTCTTTCTTTCCTTGTAGCACTATAGAAGTCCATTGCTTTCGCCTGTAGCCGCGTGCGCTTGTCAACAGTACAGTCAGTTTTCAAACATTTTCTTAGTTTGACAGGAATACAGTAGTGTCTTAGTATTAAGATAGAAATGGATTAAAACGCGATGCATGATGAGACATATTTATTGAATTATGTGTTATACAACTCTCTCTCCCAGGAGGCACCGCCTTATCATAGCACTGTCCGTGCGGCCTGGAGAGTTTGTGTGCTCCCAGGGCGCTGAGAGCTATATCTGTGGTAGCGTAGCTACTGGCAGGTCCAACCTAGCCGGGCACGTGTCAGCAGAGGAGCCAGACAAACTGTGCCTCACAACGACCCGTCTTACATCCCACTTACCTCATTCCTACCTGTCCTACTTAACATTATCTTACATACCACTGCCTTGTGGTTAATGTCGGGAGGGATAAAGGCTGGGGGATAAAACCCTGAAAGAAAATCTGGAGTGGGGCCCCAAAGGCCGTTGGAAGACGCACTGCGTCCCCTCCCGGCAGCTTCTGCAACCCAGGTGATACCAGGCGTATTGGCTAGACTTTGCTCTGGACACTATCATGCGGGTCGAGAGGGAGACGGTGATGCTTTGGCGACTCACAGGGCTCCACATCCATCGCTCAGGCACGTCGCATCCTGGAGAGGACACTTCAGCGACATCCGAGGACATCGGCACAACACGGGAAGAGGCAGTTACCGGTTATAAGCTCTGTCTGATTGGCGTAAGACTCGGGCGCCAGGGGCCACTTCCGACGGTTGGAGAGATCATTGCATCTCACTGGACAGCTACCGCCCGCCTCAAGCTAGGCAGCCCCCAGCCATTAAGGTGCTGTCCCGCCACTAACCGCCTGCTTCATAGCGTGTGTGGAACTTAGAAGTATATTCGATAAGGGGGTTCATGTAGTACACCTACCAAAAACAGAAAGGAACTAATAAAGAAACTAACATTTCGTATTGCTACCTGGAATGTTAGGACCATGTGTCCTAGATACACTGATGATACCCAAGATGTTGACTTCATTCGCAAGACCACAGTAATTGACAGAGAGCTTCATCGCTTTAATTTGGATATTGTGGGACTGCAGGAGACACGTTTCTAGACTCGGGCTCTATTACATAAACTAATTACACATTATTTTGGCAGGGGAGGTCTCAAGATGAGCCAAGACTTGACGGTGTAGGATTCGCGATTAAGAACATCCTCCTGAACAGTATTGTACCATCTGGTGGAACAGAACAGATTCTTGGTTTACAAATGCGCTCTTTAAGTGGCACTATCAACATCCTCAATGTATATGCTCCCACTTTAACATCCACCATTGAAGAAAAGGATGACAGAAAAACAGAATCCCGTCACCCTCTGCTCTCTCCTCTCCTGCTGAACCCCGGGCCTCTGTCACACCGATACCAATATATCCCTCCCTCCCTCCCTGCACCTTCACACTCTCCACATTCTCTCCGAGGGTACCTTTCGCCACCTCCTTCATCCAAGATGACGCCCTCCGTCCCGATATTTACCCATCCTATCAGCCCTAATCCCTCTCCTCCCCATATGTTACGTACCCTCCTCCCTCCTACTCCCCTCCCATCCCTTCCCTTCCCTTCCCTTCCCTTCCCTTCCCTTCCCTTCCCACCATCACTTGCATCTCCCTTTCGCTCCCCTCGGAGTTCTTATGCTTTCCTTCCCCACACCAGTCCTTCTCCCATCCCTCTCGGTGTATAAAATGCCCGACAAATAAAAGTGGAACAGCCGAAAGAGAAGGAGGAAATGTATTGAAACTTTTCTGCATCAGAACACAAAATCCCCAGGATTGGCGATCCGACACAGAAGCACGAAATTTAACGAGGATCGCAATGCGAGATGGCTACAATACTTATCACAACGAAACTCTTTCTCGTAATTTGACTGAAATCCCAAAGAGATTTTGGTCATATGTTAAATATACTAGTGGCAAAATACAAACAATACCCTCACTACGTGATAGTAATGGCGATCCTGCCGATGACAGCGCTACTACAGCAGAGTTACTACACATAGCTTTTAGAAACTCATTCACCAAAGAAGACGAAACCAATATTCCAGATTTCGAATTACGAACAGAGGTCGTAATGAGTAACGTAGAAGTATATATCATCGGAGTAGTGAAGCAACTAAAATAACAAGAACAAGTCTTCTGGTCCGGACTGTATACCCATTAGATTTCTATCTGATTATGCTGAAGCGATAGCCCCTTACTTAACAGCCATATACAACCGCTCTCTCAAAGAAGGACCTGTACCAAAAGATTAGAAAGTTGCACAGGTCACACATATATTCAAGAAAGGCTGTAGGAGTAACCCACTAAACGACATGCCTATTTTATTGACGTCAATTTGCAGCAGGGTTTTGGAACATATCCTGTATTCAAATATTATGAATTACCTCTAACAGAATGATCTATTGACCCAAGGTCAACAAGGATTTAGAAAATATCGTTCATGCGAAGTACAACTAGCTCTTTATTCACACAAATTGATGGGTGCTATCGACAAGGGTTCTAAAATCGATTCCGTATTTCTTGATTTCCAGAAGGATTTCAACATCGTACCTCACAAACGGCTTTTAATCAAATTGCGTGGTTATGGTATATCACCCCAAATTTGCGACTGGATAGGGGATTTCCTGTCAGAGAGGACACAGTTCGTAGTAATCGACGGTAGGGCATCGACTAAAACAGAATTGATATCGGGCATTCCACAGGGTAGTGTTAATGGTCCTCTGCTATTCCTTATTTACATAAACGATTTATCGGAAAATCTAAGTAGCTCTCTTAGGTTGTTTGCAGATGACGCCGTCATTTACCATCTAGTAAAATCATCTGGGGCACGATACAGAGGAGACATCGTCTCGGAAATGATACAGGACCTGTGATGGGAATCATTACAACAACGGCGCTTACCGCTGCGGCGTGGTCTACTTACCAAACTCCAATCACCAACATTCTCCTCCGAATGCGAAAATATATTGTTGACTCCCACTTACATAGGAAGACATGACCATCAGAATAAAATACGAGAAATCAGAGCTCGAACGGAGAGATTCAGGCGTTCTTTCTTCCCGCGCGCTATTGGAGAATGGAATGGGAGTTAAATAGTATAATGGTGGTTCGATGAACCCTCTGCCAGGAACTTAAATGTGATTTGCAGAGTATCCCATGTAGATGTAGTTGTAGAGGGTACGTGTCGTTATGTCGCGACAATAAAATTCAGAGAAATTTACAAAGAACCTGCAGTATTAGGTGACTTTATCATTATGATGTTGGACCCTCTCTGGTATGGATGAATGTACTAGTTTGGTTGGTAATCATGTTATTAGGGTGCTGTATCCATCCTGAGAAAGCTAGCCCACATTGGTCCGAGATAGCCTGGACACTGGTATTATGTCCGAGTTAGTGCCTTTCACGTTCTTTTGGAGACATATCTGGGGATTACAGGAACCTAAACATCACGCAGACAGACCACAGAGACACACACCACGTTTGGATCAGCAAGTCTTGTTGAAAAATGTCGCCTTGATACTATTGCATGCGATGTACCACATGGGGACGCAGGAAGCCCGCGGCTTACGTTTGTCGTCACAGTTACCTACCGGGCGTTACTTGTACTCGTACCCAATGGAACCCAAACAACACGCCGGATGAACTCCGCTGTACCTCTGCAAAAAGCGGCACAAACGGAATTATATGTAAGTCGACGCCGAAATCTGCGACGATGGTCATCCGGCCTGGTGCAGAACTGCGATTCATTGTTGGATAAACAGCGACATGTCCGAAAGGAGAGACACCACATATACATAACTTATACAATTTGCCGATGACGGTCAGTGATCCTTTCTTCAGTGCGGAGGCATTCCTAGGCCCTTACTCTTACGGGAATTAGTACAAAGTGACTACGAGTTTGAGTTCAAGTGGGCAGGCAAATTTGTATCTGACGGGAGGCTTGCTGAGGAATTCCGTATGGTTGTCTCCAGTGGTGTAGGCGTCAGCGCAACTGCCTAGAAAGCAAGAGACCCGTGTTCGAATCCCGACTGGTTACACATTTTAAACTTTACTCATTCGCAGTTAGTGTCATTCATTCCGTGAATTTGTGTATTTATATAATATATACGCCTCTGTGAGATATCTAATTCCTATTTCTAATCCTGAAAACCCCTGCGCCACATATACCACTGATGTGGCGTAGATCTCCAACCTCTTTATCGAATACCGATTGTTTAAATTTAATCAACAAGTTTTTGCGAGACCCCGATTATCTTGATTCCGAAGACGTCAACTTACGTTTTCCGACCATCCCTGTTACCCGATACCGCAACCGAGCGAAGTGGCGCAGTGGTACAACACCGGACTCGCATTCGGGGGGGGGGGGGGGGGGTTTGAAATCTAACCTGGCCATCCTCACTTAGGTTTTTCGTGATTTCCCTAAATGTTCCCAGGCAAATGCCGGTGTGGTACGCCAGCTCATGACTGGGTTCAGACCTTTCTGTTATCAAATCATCTGGCGAGCGTCTACGGTACTGTGATGCGAAAATTTCAAAATGTGTAACGTCTGCGGACTTGTACTTAGAAACGAATATAAAATTTATATATAAAGAACAGTCTAGAGTGCAAAAAAAAATTTTTTTTTGCACTAGAAGGCTCCAAGTTTCCTGCCAACTCCACAACATCAATGGAGCTTAATTTCCTGAAAATGGTCTAAAATAAGACCGAAACTAGTCGAAAAAACAATAAAAATTTTTTGCACTCTGGACTGTTCTTTGTACACGATGTTACAAAAAGGTACGGCCAAACGTTCAGGAAAAATTCCTTACACAGGAAGATAGAAAATATGTTATATGGACATGTGTCCGGAAACGCTTAATTTCCATGTTACAGCTAATTTTATTACTTCTCTTCAAATCACATTAATCATGGAATGGAAACACACAGCGACAAAACGTACCAGCGTGACTTCAAACACTTTGTTACAGGAAATGTTCAAAATGTCCTCCGTTAGCGAGGATACATGCATCCACACTCCGTCGCATGGAATCCCTGATGCGCTGATGCAGCCCTGGAGAATGGCGTATTGTATCACAGCCGTCCACAATACGAACACGAAGAGTCTCTACATTTGGTACCGGGGTTGCGTAGACAAGAGCTTTCAAATGCCCCCATAAATGAAAGTCAAGAGGGTTGAGGTCAGGAGAGCGCGGAGGCCACGAAATTGGTCCGCCTCTACCAGTCCATCGGTCACCGAATCTGTTGTTGAGAAGCGAACGAACACGTCGACTGAAATGTGCAGGAGCTCCATCGTGCATGAACCACATGTGTCGTACTTGTAAAGATACATGTTCTAGCAGCACAGGTAGAGTATCCCGTATGAATTCATGATAACGTGCTCCAGTGAGCGTAGGTGGAAGAACATGCGGCCCAATCAAGACATCAACAATACCTGCACAAACGTTCACAGAAAATCTGGGTTGAAGACGTGATTGCACAGTTGTGTGGGGGATTCTCGTCGGCCCGCACATGTTGATTGTGAAACTTTACAATTTGATCACGTTGGAATGAAGTCTCAACCGTACTAAAATGAGCTCTAACATGGAAATTAAGCGTTTCCGGACACTTGTCCACGTAACATATTTTCTTTCTTTGTGTGCGAGGAATGTCTCCTGAAAGTTTGGCTGTACCTTTTTTGTAACACTCTGTATATAACTTTAAATAAGAGTGCTGTTCCCCATAAGTGAAACTTTTGTGTCTCGTTTAGCCGGCCGCGGTGGCCGAGGGGGTTGAGGCGCTCCAGTCACGGTCTGCACGGCCACTACGGTCGGGGGTTGGAAGCCCCCCTCGGGCATGGATATTTGTGCCGTCCTTAGTGTTAGCTAGTTCATAAGTAGTTTGTAAGCTTAGGGACTGATGACCCCGTAGTTAAGTCCCATAAGTTCTACAAACATTTGAACTTTTTTGTCTCGTTTCCGCCGGTTGTAGGTGTCGGTGGCCGAGTAGAAAGAGACCGATACAGGAATGAAGGATGCACGCGTGTGCAGGTACGGAGGTGACCAGTCAGTGGGACAGCAGAAACTAGGAACACTAGAGTAAATTAGAACGAGATATATATTTCATAGAGACTTAGTAATACTTAACTTTTACATAATTCTTGACTGCAGAATGCTGGTATATTGATTAGATAGAGGCCTGCCTACTGATGATTCCTAGTGCCTATCCGATAGCCAAGTCTTAACTGGTGCCTATCTGATTCCCAAGTGTTCACTGGTTCCTATATCAGTCCCAAGTGAGCCGGCCGCGGTGGCCGAGGTGACTGAGGCGCTCCAGTCACGGTCAGCACGGCCACTACGGTCGAGGGTTCGAATCCCCCCTCGGGCATGGATATTTGTGCCGTCCTAGTTCGTAAGTAGTTCATAAGTAGTTTGTAAGTTTAGGGACTGATGACCCCGTAGTTAAGTCCCATAAGATTTACAAACATTTGAACATTTTTTAGTCCCAAGTGAACGATGCAGCAGTCGTGGCCACGAGCGGAGAAGTAGTAGAGGGCGCTCGTTGCTGACGTAAGAACGCCACGCCGTGCGTGCATGGCGGCGCGCGGCGTAAGTACGTGGCGCGCACTTCCGACTTGTGCGACACCACAGAAACAAAAATGTTTCCAAAAATATGTGAATATAAAATTATCTAATTATTTTAAGGTGGATATTAAATCTTTACGATGACCCTGGTAAAAAGCTCCGTAAGCGGTAGGTGCACACGGTGAGAACCTTCTGGAAGAACATGTCAGCCACAGACGAGGCGTCGTGCGGTGGAGGATGCGGGGAAGCGGCGAGACAAGGCGTGTACACGCGCGAGGCTGGGAGGCACGCGGCGCCAGCAATCACCGCTGATCGACCATTGTTCCAGAAAACGCCGTGACGCGACGCTACCGGACGCCAGGAGTACGCTGGTTAAGGCGCGCCATAGCTGCTGCCAGCCGGCTTCCAAACACTTTAAAGTCGGCACACAGATTGTAACATACACTGTTCCAAGGGATTGATTTGATTTGATTTAATTTTTTCAGGGAAGCCAAAACAGTCTTGGTCCAACCCGCCACTGCCCGCACCGAAACTAAGTTTGTTGTGCGATATCGCTCCCTGTATATCTAGTAAAGCCAACCAATGCCCTTGAACAGTGCAAGGAGTCCCTTTACCAGTTCTTTATTAGACAATTTCTACGGGTCTGCTTGTCCCAAATGTACTCTCCAATGCAATGCATCCAAAGATTACATGTGATGCAGTTTCATCACCGTCAACACAGATCCTACATTTACGGTCCTCTTCTGTTATTCCCATTATATGTAGGTGTTTTTTTTTTTAATTCCCATGGCCTGTCAGCAATTCAACCATGAGTCTAACCTCTCTTCTGTTCAGATCCAGGATTGCAGAGCTTCTTTTAAAACATGGCTTTGGCATCATTACCTTGCCATGTTTTTGTTGGTAGACTTTGGTCCAATATTCTACGTGCTGTCTTCTGAGCCAGTTACGTAGCTCCAATTTGATCATTGCCTTGGTGATTGTCCGGACAGGTTCTGGTCCAATAAATGGAGTCTCTGCCTCCATCCTGGCTAATCTGTCGGCATGTTCGTTGCCACTGATCTCCGAGTGGCCAGGGACCCACAATAGGTTTACTCTATTGCTTTCCTCTAGCTCCACCAGAACCCTGTGACATTCTGCAACAATTTTAGACCTTGTTGCAAGGAGCTGCCAGTGATCTCAGGGCTGCCTGGCTGTCTGAATTGATATAGATGCTACGACCTTTGTAGCACCTACGCAAATTCTCCTCCACACATAACCTGATGGCAGTGGTTTCGACCTGGAATACTGAGGCCAGTTTCCCTAGAGAGATGACGCCCTCCAGTCTTGGCTGCACCCCGTATACCTCGGCCCCAACGCCTTGGTCTGATTTTGACCCGTCAGTGAACCACACAATATTCCCCGTACGGTTTCGAACTATTTTCTCCCACTGCTCCCTACTTCCAGTTGTTATATTGAAAGACTTGTTGAAGCAGTATGGGTTTATAATATAGTCGGCTGGCATTTCCCCAACCTTTCCTATATTTACCTCACTCACTATTTTAGTGTGTGATTCTGGATATCCAAAAGAGTTCCAGTTGATGCCAGATTTGAGTCTGCATGCACCATCTTGACCCAAAGGTGTAATGGCGGCATATCCAGCATGGTTTCCATCGCAGCAGTTGGTGTGCTGCTAATTCCGCCTGTTATGGCTAAGTAGGCTAATCTGTGCACCTTACCAAGCTCCTTAGCAGCAACCTGCTGTTCTACTTTCTTCCACCACACGACCGCCCCATAGGTAATCATGCGTCTAATCACCGTGGTGTATATCCAGTGCATATCCTTGGGGCTCAGGCCCCAATTTTTGCCACAAGCTCTCCTGGTACTTACTATAGTACCTTTTGCCTTGGAGCAAATATTCCTAATGTGAGGGGTCCAAGAGATCAGTTGAGTAATTTAGAGTCTCAAGTAGGATCATCGGCAGAATGAACCAAACTGGTTCGACGTGTTTCTGTCGCTTGAACGGAGTGGAGACAACAACATTACGGCAACCGAAATAGTGGTAAAAACAGAAAGTTGCTGTAGAGGGGGTTGGTGTTGACTTGTGTTTACTCTACCAAACGAATTACACAGACAGTTGGGTTCAGATAGTGTAGCGAGCAGGTAGTGCAATGCAACAACAACGTGACTTGCCCGAAGCTATGGCATGGAGAGCCTTCTACATCTACATAAATACTCTGCAAGTCAGAGGGTTGAAGCGCTTTTATGATATATCTCTACAGTTCTTTTCCCTAATAGCTCGCGGGGAAAAGGAATACCTAAATCTTTCCGTTTTCGATCTTATTTTCCTTATTTTATTTTGATGACCATGTTTTCCTATTTAGGTAGATGCTAACAATATATGTTCGCATTCGGAGGAGAAAGTTAGTGAAATATATTTCGCAAATACATCTCGTAGCAATAAATAAGTCCTTTCTTTTAATGATTTCCACCCCAACTAGTCCATCATTTCAGTGACACTCTCTCCCCTATAGCGCGATGATACAAAAGGAGCTGCCCTTCTCTGAACTTCCTGTAATTCGTCTGTAAGTCCCACGTGGTGGGGTTCTCACAATGCGAAGCAATATTCCAAAATAGTGTACGAAAAGAAATCCGTTAAACTTTGTTTACAAGATAAATCAATCAAACGTGAAGGCCGTAAACTCCACAAAATATCTAGGAATTACTATTACTTCAGACTTAAACTGGAAAGAACATGTAGATAATGTCGTCGGAAACGCGAACCAGAGACTGGAAGAGTTGAAAGAAGGGCAGCTCATTTTGTATTGTCACGATACAGAAGGAGACAGCTTCACGGAAATGATACAGGAGCTGGGATGGGAATCATTACAACAATGGCCCTTATCGCTGCGGCGTGGTCTAGTTACGGAATTCCAGTCACCAAAATTCTCCTCCGAATGCGAAAATATGTTGTTGACTGCCACTTACATAGTTAAAAATGATCATCAGAATAAAATACGAGAAATCAGAGCTCGAACGGATAGATTCAGATGTTCTTTCTTCCCGCGCGCTATTCGAGAGTAGAATGGGAGATGAATAGTATAAAGGTGCTTCGATGAACCCTCTCCCAGCCACTTAAATGTGATTTGCAGAGTATCCCATGTAGATGTAGATGAAAATAGGACGCACAAGTGTAGTGTAGGCAGTTCCTTTAATGGAGCTGTTGCTTCTAAATGTTCTGCCAACGAAACGTAGTCTTTGGTTCGCTTTCCCAACAATATTTTCTGTGTGTTCTTTCCAATTTACGTTGTTCGTAATTGTTACTCCTACGTATTTAGTATAATTGATGGCCTGTAGTTTCACTTATCGCGTAAATGAAGTTTATCGGATTTCTTTTAGTGGCTATATGGATGACCTGTGGATTATTATTAAGGGTCAATTGCCATTTTTTGCACCATGCAGATATCTTATCTAAATCAGTTTGGAGTTGCTTCTGATCTTCTGGTCATTTTACTAACCGGTAATTGACAGCATCATCCGCGAACAACCTAAGAGAGCTACTCAGATTGTCTCCTAAATCGTTTATATAAATAAGCAACAGTAGGGGCCCTATAATACTTCACTGGGGAACGCCATATGTCACTTCAGTTCTCGATAACTTTCCGTCAATTACAACGTACTGTGTCCTGTCTGACACGAAATCACGAACCCAATCGCAAGCGGGATAGACAAAGAGGGAGGTGGCTGCAGCTATTGGAGTGTATCAAAGCGTAATTTCCAGGACCTGGACGCGATTTCATCCAAGAGCAATCTTTAAAAGAAGGCAAGGCCAGGATCGTCCAGGTAACATGAGCGAGAGATAACCGTTATCTCCTGTAACAGCCCGTCGAGACAGGAAGATGAATGCAACTCAGTTGCGACGCACCCTCCAAACAGCAACGAGACGAGCATTATCAACACAGATAGTCTGGAATCGCCTTCGGGAATGTGACCTCTACGCTTATGGCGTGTGTGCCATTAAAGTCACGACACCGTTTAGCCCACTGAAACTGGGCTGAGGACAATCAGGACTGAAGTCTTAACGAATGGCGCTAGGTTAAATTCAGAGATGAGTCAGGATTTTGTGTTCAGCCGGATAATCGTCATTCCCTCATTTGGAGTGAACGTGGAACTCGGAACAATATGCTTATGTGCAAGAAACATCACCATAGCATGGTGGTGGACGCATGATGTGGACAGGAGTCAGTACTGGTGGAAGTACGGACCTGTATGTCGTTCATAATGGCGCTTTGACTGCTCATAGGTGTGGCTTCTATACGGCCTTTTGTCGTGCCTACACTGGTGCCACAGAAAATGGGTTCCTTTTGGTGGACGATAATGCTCGTTTCCACAGAGCTGCACAGCTGGACAACACGCTTGCAACAAAGGGAATTTAACGAATGTAATGGCCTGCTTGTTCGTGCGATTGAGCAAGTATGGCAGACGCGTTCCGTCAAAAGCTGATTGATAACCTCATGCTGTCCATGCCACGCAGATATGCAGCTGTACTGGCCATCCGAGGTGATGACACACCATATTACAGGGCAACGAGAATGACTTTTTACTATTACGGCTGCCTAGTTCTAAGTAAACGCCATGTACACCTCAAGTAAAGAATTGAAACTGGAAAATATCGCACTGTATCACACACAACTTACAATTATACCAATATGTGAATAAAATACGTTACCATACTTATAGTATGAATGATATGTCACTTGATTCCCAAATTATTTTGAGCAGTGAATATATACAACGTGTCCGTAAAGTCATTGAGCAGTTTTAACCCGTTACAAAATGGCAACGAAACAAGACTGAAATGTGAAAGGAAAACCGTTCTAGTTTGCGTACCTCTACAGTGCAGTTGGATGTTACTTGCATTACCGATCTACACGCATCTAAATATCATTATAGTTCATTCCACAGATGTTGAAGGGCTTCAGGTGTGACGGAGTCAGTAGCGACCCTGATTCTCTACTTTAAATGGTCAATGTCGCTGATATGAACACTGCACACGCGTTGCTTTATATAACCCCATACGGAAAAGTCTATGGGCGTCACGTCAGGGGATCGTGGAGGCCATGCCTTAAATCCAGGGTTTGCTATCCATCGCTGGGGAAGAGCACCGCCTTGTTGGAACACTTTCAAATTTATTTTAAAATTGTGGCACTGCATATGATTGCAACATGTCTACGTAGTTGTTTCACTTCACATTCTACTCCGAAAAGATGTATGGGACTATAATTTTATTATGCATCGGGGCGCACAGCCATAGGTATTTTAGTACGGTCACCAGAGCGTGTGCAATTTCGAAGCTACTACAGTAAATACCCTATTTTTGCAACGATACGAGCTGAAATTCTCCTATAGAGTTGACTGTAAAGGTGTCGTATGTAGTCTTCCCGGATGGCCTGTCATGCAGTTTCCACCTGGTGCCTCAGATGGACCACAATTCGTGACGGTCGTGCAGACCACGCAAGATGACGTTTCATCCGCTTCCAAAAATTCGCAATGGGGAGCAGATTTGGGGATCGTGCTGGCTACGATAATTGAAGCACTTCTTGGAAAGTACGTTGGGTGGTACGTGATACATGTGGACGTGCACTCACCTGTTGGAAAAGCATATCGCCTTCCTGGTGTATGAACAGAATCAGCATGATTTGACTGATGGTTTTAATGTTGCCTGCATTGTAAATGTTCCCTCCACGATCGCCAGTGGTGAAGGGCCAGTGTAGGATATGGCTCCCCACACCATAATGCCGACTGTTGGCCATGTGTGCGTCTATCGTATGCACTCCAAACTTTCTCGCACATCTGTACGACGCCACAAATACTTAGGGCCATCGTTATCACGGAGGCAGAAGGGAGTCTCAATAAAGACGACTCGTCTCCTTTGGTCCTTCCATAAGCGCCTATCGCGACACCACTGGAGTCCGGCTGAACAGTGTTAGGACCTGAGCGGAAGACGCGCCAACACCACGCATCATCGTGCATCATGGAATGGGGGGCCATATCGTACACTGACCGTTCTCCTATGGGGATCGTCGAGAGAACTCTGAACAGTGCACACTACAATCAAACCATCATTCAACCCGCCTTACTACCGTTCAAGCACCAACAAAGCAATGAGCTTTTTCAACAAGACAAGGCATTTCCACATGTTGCCCATATCACCCAACCTGTTTTCAAAGTGTACGTCAACTACCATAGTTGGCACATGTTTAAGACCGGATGAAACGTCATCTTGCGCGGCTGCACGACCGGCGCGAAATCTGGCCCAACTGAGGCACCAGGTGGACATTGCATGGCAGGCCATCCAGGAAAACTACATTCGGCACCTCTACGATCGTCTCCATGGGAGAACTGAAGCTTTCATTGCTGAAAAAGGAGGTTACACACGGCACTAGCGTCGAAACTTCGCACGCTCTGGTGACTGTACTCACGTGCCTATGGCTCTGTCTGTGTGATTGAGTGCTGTGCCTGTTTACATCCTCATGAATGTGTCAGTATGATTTCCCTCTGCTGGGTCGACGAATTTATGGTGTTCTTTTTTCATTTTCCAGGAGTGTATGTTGTACAATTCTATAATTTTTCAGGTATATATTCGTTTGTATAAGTGCTGTACGTCTGTTGAATCTGTTGCGAATACAATCAGTAGTAAAGAAGTTATAGATTAAAACTTGGTGCGTGATGGGGCGGTTTTCCATGAACGTTACTGTTTATGTGCTCATATCTCATGAACTACGCGTCATACTGTGAAACAATTTCGAAGGTACATTCAGCTATATGTGTGTATACTGTCTGTAAAATTTTCTGCGGCTACAATTTGTAGTGTAGAAATTATAAATTGCAAACGTTATACCGAATGCCGTAGGTTTACTCCATGAACAGCGGAAAAGTAGTGGCGCGGTGGAGTAGCCGAGCTCGCCGTCGGAGGTTCGAGTTCTCCCTGGGGCATAGGTGTGTGTGTGTGTTGTCCGTAGGTTAGTGTACCTTAGTTTAAGTAGTTTGTAAGCTACGGACTGATGACCACGCAGTTTGGTCAGATAGATTTACAAACATTTGAACATTTTTGGAAAAGCAGTAAGCGAGAAACTTTTTTCCTTTGATCATTTTGCTATGGTTGTCAGCGAGAGAAAGTTCAATAAAGGTTTGCAAGTCGCCAAGAAATCTCCTTCTCATATATTCTATTCATAAAGTCCCGTCGCATTATATGGCAGTGTCTTGCAATTCCTATTGTTTATGACGTTATATGTCGTATGCGGTTCTTACCATTACAGAATTGGTACCTCACGTTAAGAAAGATGTGTATTAAATTTGGTTGGTTGAAATCGGTGCTGTGGTGTAGGAGGAAATGTACAACACTGTCGCGTAATGCAGCGGTTTTTCTCGCATCATATCTTGTGAGCTATGTATTGTACCTGATCCTTACACTTACGGCGACCGTCCTCGCGGATTGAAGCTTACGTGTGCAAAATTTCGTACAGATTGGAACAAAACTGTAGATTTGTGTGCCGTACGTACAGCCAAACACACGGATACTCTGCTTTGTATACATAGATGAAGTCCCTCAGGAATAACGATCAGATTCGAAATACGATTCGCAGACATCAGACGCTGGAAAGCGAATGCCCCTACGCTTACGACACGCAGCGGTGGTCGGTGATCCCCCGACACGAGCGAGCAGATACGCCGGCGGCAGGCGACGCGTAATCTCTGAATGAGTCGTAAACGCCGCGGAAGTCTGCTTCCTCGTGCACTCACATCAGCACCGGGATTTCCCCGTGTATACGCGCTCGACACAGACAGGGATTCACGCTCTCCGGCACCGGGGACCATATTGTAATTCGTCCCCCTCCACCGCAGTAACCAAGTATGAAATGCAATACAAACAAAGCAATCGTGTTTAAATTGTGTGCTTTTGTTAAGGGACAGGAGAACAATTATAGTACGAAATACGATTTAAATCTTTGAGGATTAGGGTTTAACATTCTGTCGACAGATACAAAATTTAAAGAAATATTCAACAATAAAAAGGCAGACACGTAACCAGTGTTGCCAGACGTAGGGAATTTTCCCTACGCGTAGGTACTTTTAAGCATTAAAATCATGTAGGGAATTTTCATCCAAAAGTCCCCAACGCGTAGGTACTTTGGTAAAATACAATCGCCGACACATGCCTAGCGGGTAATGTTGGCAACAGAACAGTTATCAAAATGTTCAAATGTTTGTAAATCTATCGGACCAAACTGCGTGGTCATCAGCCCGTAGCTTACAAACTACTTAAACCTAGGTAAAGTAACGTAAGGACAACACACACACCCATGCCCCAGGGAGGACTCGAACCTCCACCGTGCGCTCCACAGCGAGACGCTTTAGACCGCTCGGCTACTCCACAGCGGCGAACAGTTGTCAGCGCGCAGAAATGAAGTCGAACAATTGTGGCAAAGTTTGAAGTAGGCAATGATATTTCAGACGGCATAGTTGTTTTCTGTTCATAGTAAACTATATTAATTTGAAAACTTAGTCTCGGACACATTAAAATTTATGTATAATATGATGATTTCAATGTGTATCAGTGGAATAGAGAGTCGGTTTGGAAATAGAATTAGAAAATGTCAGCATAAGGAAAATTCACTGTTTCCATGAACGAAAGACGTTTCATTACCTTGAGAAGACTTACTTATTTACGTCAGGACGATATACTAGTTAGTGGTTGTAAATGAGAAGCTGCTAACAAGAAAACGCTAAAGTATTTGTGACACCCAACGCTATAAATGAACAAAGCGCTAGATATTCGTTGTCAACATAGCATTACTCTTCGAAAATCGAGTCATGTAAAGTGACGGACTTCCTCTTTTGTGCTTACTGTTCCTACTCTATGGTCGATAGTGTCTCGATGTATCCTTTTGCTTACAAACTACTTATGAACTACTTACGAACTAGGACGGCACAAATATCCATGCCCGAGGGGGGATTCGAACCCCCGACCGTAGTGGCCGTGCAGACCGTGATTGGAGCGCATCAGTCCCCTCGACCACTGCGGCCGGCAACAAATCAGTTATCTTCGTGTAACAGTGTACAATGAATTAGCGGCATATTTGGAGAAACTAATTAATGCTGTTCCTCTCTATGGTTGACTGGTTCTTGATGTACCCTTGTCCGATCGATAAATCAGTATTCCTTTTGTAACAGAGCACTTGGAATTCGCGGCATAATCAACACTTGACTCCATCAATCAGTAACGATCAGTCAATGACAAAAAAACATATCTAGCAAGTGAAGCATGATGCCAAATATTTATTTTTAAGTTTTTCAAAATTGTAACATGTCACATTAATGAATTGGTTAACCTCTGCTGGCCGGACTCGTGGATTCAGCCCCTCCCAGACCCAAATCCTAGCTACGACCTTGATGTAGGGGCATTAATGAGGTGGTAGGGAGAAAGTAGGAAAAACGTAGGTACATTTTTGTGAGACTAGGTATTTTCTCTATCTGCCATCTAGCAACACTGGACGTAACTAAAAATCATCTCTATTAATGAGTCTTCTTAAAAAACGCAATATATTTAATGTCAAAATATCATATGCGCAATAGACGCATATTAACAAATCTGATTTTAAAATATCATGATAGTCTCAATATAACTCGAAACATGCAATACGGAATAAAAAGGGCAGACCTATGAATACGAAAGAAAACAAATTAAGCAAGAGGAAAGAGAGCAGACAAGGAAATGTAAGAGAACTGACCAGTGGAGGTAGTTTGGCAACGGTGAACGCTTCAGTCGTGACGCTTCTACATCTACAGCTACATAAATACTCTGGAACTCAAATTGAAGTGCATGTAGGTGGGTCCTAACAAAATATGTTCGCATTTGGAAGAGAAAGTCGGTGAAAGAAACATCGCAAATAGATCTCGTCGCAACGAATAACGCCTTTCTTTTAAGGATTTCCACCCCAACTCGTGCTTCATTTCCGTGACACTCCCCCCGCCCCCTTATAAGTCGATGATATAAAATGAGCTACCCTTCTCTGAACTTCTGTCAGTCCCACTTGGTGAAGATCCCACATTGGGCAGCCGTTGAATCGTCTAAGTGTTCTGCCAAGGAATCGTAGTCTTTGGTTCGCTTTCCCTACAATATTTTCTGTGTGTTTTTTCCCATTTAAATTGTTTATAATTGTTACTCCTAGGTACTTAGGTGAATTTACGCCCTGTAGTTTTAACTGTTTTATTGTGTAAATGAAGTTTAAAGAGTTTCTTTTAGTGGTCATACGTATGACTTCACACTTCTCATTATTAAGGGTCAATTGCCATTTTTTGCACCATGCAGATATCTTATCTAAATGATTTTGCAGTTGCTTTTGATATTCTCGGTGACTTTACTAAACGATAAGTGACAGCATCATCCGCGAGCAACCTAAGGGAGCTACTCAGATTATCTCCTAAATCGTTTATAAAAATGAGGAACAGTAGGGGCCCTATAACACTTCCCAGGGGGACGCCACATTTCACTTCTGTTCTACTCGATGACTTGAGTGTCCTGACCGGAGGAAATCAGCTCCAGCCCATAAAATGTCAACTAGCAAGTAATATTTCAATCGGGCTATAGGACTGCTGCTTGTTGCAAGTGTTCTCAATGAAACGGAGCCTTTGGTTCGCTTTCCCTACAATATTCCCTGTGTGTTCCTATCAAACCAGTAGGAAGAATAATCACCCAACAGAGTGAGGCAGAGGAAGTCATGCATCCACAGACATACATTACTAGACCAGCAAACGTGCCTCTGTGACTGAAGCCAGACGTGGCCTTCTTGCCTCACCTCATGTTCAAAAGTCTCTCTACGGTACTACTAAGATCTTTGACACGAGATGAAGTTGATGTGAACAGATTTGCACTTGGGGTAATACTTTCGCAATAGCTGAATTTAACACATACATCTTGTGAAAGGAACGTGTTACGTACGGTGAAATTTTAGCCGGCCGCGGTGGCCGAGGGGACTAAGACTCTTCAGTCACGGTCTGCACTGCCACTACGGTCGGGGGTTCGAATCCCATGGATATTTGTGCCGTCCTTAGTCTTAGTTAGTTCATAAGTAGTTTGTAAGTTTAGGGACTGATGACCCCGTAGTTAAGTCCCATAGACTATACAAACATTTGGTTAAATTTTGAGTACCGTCCTGGCGGCCTCGCGTTTTACGTTGTCAATCATGTCATATTGGCATTAGCCAATCGCGTGACAACACAAATGTTTTATCATGAAATCTCAGTTTTACAAGGGCAATTATTTTTACGGAGTTAACTAGTGTATATACAAGAACCTGTGAAACATAGAGCAGGGACAGCATTATTTATTTACTTCATCGCCTGTACGAAATCACTCTATGTGGATTTCTAAGAATATTAACATATTGGGAAACACGTTCTACCGTTTTGTTGATGTTGCCAACATAACCTTAGATAAAATATTACCCAATGCAACTCATTACTGTACGGGTCAAAGCCTACTTCAACTGAAAGAAATTACAGCCATATACAAGACACAAATTTCCAGTATGTCAAAACTCTATAAAGACAGCGTAGTTACGTCAGTTCGTCCGTATTTTTGCGACTGTTTACTGTAATAACACACACGAGTACTTACACGTTTATAGTATAGAAGTAGTAGATGAATTTTGTTATTTGGGTAGCAAGATAACTTCCGATGGCCGAAGTAAAGAAGATATAAAATGCAGAATGGCTATGGGAAGAAAAGCGTTTCTGAAGAAGCGAAACTTGTTAACATCTAATATTTATTTAGATGTTAGGAAGTCCTTTCTGAAAGCATTTGTATGGAGTGTAGCATTGTATGGGAGTGAAACGTGGACGATTAGCGTTTCAGATAGAAAGATGATAGAAGCTTTTGAAATGTGGTGCTACAGACGAATGATGAAGATTAGATGGGTAGATCACGTAACTATTGAGGAGTTGCTTAACCGAATCGGGGAGAAAAGGAGTTTGTGGCATATCCTGACTAAGAGAAGGGATAGATTGGTTGGACACATTCTGAAACATCAAGGAATTGTCAACTTACCATTAGAAGGAAGCGTGTGGGGTAAAAATCGTAGAGGGAGACCGAGGGACGAATATAGTAAGCAGATTCAAAAGGATGTAGGTTGCCGAACGTATTCTCAGATGAAGAGACTTGCACGGGACAGGGTAGCGTGCAGAGCTGCAGCAAACCAGTCTACGGACAGAAGAACACAACAACAACAACAGTATAGAAATATGTCGGCGAGACTTCACCGACATCAATGATACTATATACGACACTGCCAGCCTCTGTGGATGCACCCGAGGTAGGCTGCTACCCGCCGCTAGGAGAGTAGTCGCAGCCTGGTGCAGTAGTCAGCGCAGCTGGCCGGCGTGGCGAGGCAGCTGCGCATGCGCGCTGGCGGCCGCAGATGGCCCGGCCGCCCGGGCCTCCTTTGTGGCGGCGCCGCGTCCTCACAAAACAGTTCCCTCGCGCGCCACCTAAGCTGCCCTTTCCTCGCATCTTTGCACTTTTTTCCTCCTCCTATTTTTTCTTCCACCTTCCTCACCGCGCCACCCCCACCTCGCCGACTAATACGCGACGCTCGGTACGCGCGCACATGCGTAATCGTGCGAGAGTGCCCCGAGGCGGGACCGGGGAAGTGCGCGTCTCCGAAGGCGGGGGTAGTAGGAGGAGGAGGACGTCTTACACGCGCTTTCGAGTTTCTGTCGTGTCCCCCCCGGCTCTTGTTTGCTTTCGTCTTCTACTTTTTTTCCCCCCTGTCCCTGCAGTTCACGGTGCGCTAGTACAAGGGAAAGAATCAAAGCGAGGGATCTGAAAGCGGTGAATGGCGCTGTATGGGGGCTATTCAGGCCAAATCCCGGAGGGCCGCGCGCCCGTTGTGAGGCGCGGCGCGGCGGAAGCGGCCGGCCGCGGTACACTCTGTTGCAGCCGCCAGTGGCCACACGCCACGCTGAGACAATGCGCGCGCCGCTGCCGACCAACTGAGCAGCGCAACCCTCGCGCAGGCCGCAGGGGGCTGATGCGCCACCCCCGGCGCCTCCGCAACGCGGCCCGCGGTGCCCTAGGTCGCGACGTCACCGTCCACTGCCGATTGCTCGTCCATCCCTCGGCGGGCGGGCGGTCTGCAGGCCCCACCGGCGGAGGTGGCGACTGTAGCTCCGAGGTGAACGACCAGAGAAACGTGGATGCCGACAGGGGGCGGAGGGGTGGCAGTGGGGGGACAGCCACTCCTCGAAACCCGAAAGGAAACGAAATTACTGCAAATTAGCAAACGTTTGCTATATACACCTTCTTTCTAAGGACATTAAGCCAAGGTGGCTATTTATTTATTGACATTGCCGGTTCGACTATATAAATTTTCATCTTGACATTCACACTATTTCCTGCCTGAGGTATACAGACCTCGTGGAAACACTCTCTCGTCATAATGTGAAATTGATAAAATACCATATCATTCTTTCTCCAGTGTCTTCAACGTTAATACGCGAGGCAGGACACACTATAAATTTGAAGATGACGATTTATATCGTTTAAACCATCAATTTCAATAAACAAGTGAATAGTCTGGACGGTCGCTACGGTCGGGGGTTCGAATCCCCCCTCGGGTATGGATGTTTTGTGTCGTCTTTAGTTCAGGTTATTAGGATGCATCCGTGAAACTGCGCGTTTTCTTAACTCGCAATAGAAAAATCACAAAATATTGCACGATAGCTTCGCTACTTGCTTTTTGTTCCATTTTGCGCGCGCCCGTATGCTGAATAGAGAAGAGATGCGTTTCCGTGTATGAATGTCACGTTGATCACCGCCAATAAGAAACACCTCCTGCCTGGCCCTCCTAGAGAATTTCCAAATTAAAAAAAGCATTAATAGAGAAGAAACACATATTAAATGAACAAGTAAACATCAGCTACCAAACATTATTCAAACTAATAAAACACATGGTATACAAAGACAGACCTTCCCCACCCTCAAAACTACCACATAATACGACCACATTAAACAACAAATTCCTACCCACACATACACATCTGCAGAAAATCAGAATCTCTCTCTCTCTCTCTCTCTCTCTCTCTCTCTCTCTATATATATATATATATATATATATATATATATAGAGAGAGAGAGAGAGAGAGAGAGAGAGAGAGAGAGGTGTTTGTGCCTATATTTCACTCTGCAGGCAAAATTACTGCCGCGGTGGAGTAGCCGAGCGGTCTAAAGCGCCTCGCTGCTGAGCGCGCGGTTGCTCGCCGTGGAGGTTCGAGTCCTCCCTGGGGCAAGGGGGGGTGTGTGTGTGTTGGTCTTAGGTTAGTTTATCTAGGCTTAAGTAGTTTGTAAGCTACAGACTGCTGACGACGCAGTTTTGTCCGATAGATTTACAGACATTTGAACATTTTCCTGCCTGAGGTATGCAGACCTTGTGGAAACACTCTCTCGTCATAATGTAAAATTGATAAAAAATACCGTATCACATTACAAAATCTTAATAATTCTTTCTCCAGTGTCTTCAAAGTTTATACGTGAGACAGGAAACACTGTAAATCTCAAGATAAGATGAGATTAGTGGAAATCATTAAAAGAAAGACGTTATTCATTGCGGCGTGATCTGTTTGCGAAGTTTCAATCACCGACTTTTACTTCTGAATGTGAAAATATTTTGCTAGCACCCACATACATAGGGAGACATGACCATCCCAATAAAATAAGAGGAATCAGATCGAAAACGGAACGATTTAGGAGTTCTTTCTTCCCGCGCGCTATTAGAGAATGGAACGGTAGAGAAAAGTTATGAAAGTGGTTAAAGAACGTTAAACAACGTTTTATCTTATCTCTCTCTCTCTCTCTCTCTCTCTCTCTCTCTCTCTCTCTCTAGGTCTTTGTGCCTATATTTCACTCTTCAGCCAAAATTACACATCGCAAACGAATAGTGTTTGTATGTGGTAGTAGGTAGCAGTCTCCCATTGTGCACTATGGTGGTAGAGGGTTGATAACGATATGGAGTGGAAGATATGACAGCTGAAAGTTACCGACTTATATAAAATTCTACGTGTGGGTGTCAATATTTTGCTCTTCAGCAAAATGTACACAATGGTAACGAACGATCGCTCTGTGTTATTGTAGTACAAAGTCTCCCGTGGTACACCATGGCAGATCCGTGTCGATAACTATAAGCGGGTGGAAGATATACTGGTTGTAAGTCGTCAACTTATATAAAATTACAACTGAAGGCCAGTGACGCCTTTTGAGACTATAACAACGAAGAGGTTATACTGTATACAGCAAAACGTGATACACGTTCTTCAGTTGTTTTTCTGCAACAAGCGTACGAATAAATAAAAAAGTAAGTGTATATTGCAGTTTGAAAAGTAAAACTACCGAGAAAGATGCCAAAGCGCAAAAAATAAATTTCGCGTTCTCAATCCGTTTCTAAAAGACAGAAAACGATGCTGAATGGACAGCATTACGATATGTAGCACAACAAAATGGCTTCGGCCCAGACATTCAGCTACAAATATACAAAGGGAAGCCTACACCTACACAACCAACAATCAACAGCCATCTTAAAAGTGATAATCACAGTGCAGGACGAATGGATATAACAATGAAAATTTTACATACAATTCCCAAACGACTAATAACGAACGTTCTTGAAGTTATATATCACAAAGATCATTAATACGTTTTCAATAGTATCCATACATATCAAAGTAATTATGGACATATAGCATCTTTGAACAACTATTAAAAAAACGCTTATCACAGATATCGAATTAACGTAATCACCCCCACAGATTACTGACACATCAACCACAGTCGAAAGTAACAAATACCTTAGCGAGTGTAAACATATAGCATCTTTGACTAACTGTCAAAGCAACAAGCTGCAAAATTTATTACGATATTTTATTAAACCAGATAAGTGTAACGCATCTTATTGTTATATAAGCAGTGTGACATTGCCAAGGATGTCATATGGATGTAAGTAAAAAATTTTATGTTGAAAAAACATACGTACATAAAAACAAAACGGTGAATATTTTATAAATTTTTTGTATATTTGGCAGATTGTCTGATGATAGCTATTTAGCCCAAATGGATCCATAACATTATAATAAACTATAAAGCAGCAGCACATTGATATATTTATATGATGTCTCAGGCAGAACATGCCAAGTAATTATAATAAACAAACGAACAGAGTATGTTAGTATGCACGTAAGTTTGAAATTATGTTTCTGACAAAGTACAGCCTCAACAGTATACTGTACGAGAAAAACAGTGGTAATCAAATGTTTTAATATTTGTAAAGCTATGGGACCAAACTGCAGTGGTCATCAGTTTCTAAAATTGGAAACTACTTTAAATTATGCTAAGGACAACACACGTACCCATCGCCTGCATCATGAGCACACCGGAAACGAATGTGGCTTGTCCTACTGTAGTTAGGTACGTAGACTTATAAATAACTATTGTGGATATGTCGTTGTAGTCTTCAGTCTGCAAACTGGTTTGAAGCAGCTCTCCACGCTACCCTGTCCTGTGCAAGCCTCTTCATTTAAGAATACGTACGCAACCTACATCCTCTTGAATCTGCTTACTGTATTCGTCCCTCGGTCTCCCTCAACGAGTTTTGCCCCACACACTTCCTTATAATGCTAAGTTGACGATTCCTTGAAGTCTGAGAATGCGTCCGACCAATCTATTCCTTCTCTTAGGATATGTCAGAAACTCCTTTTCTCCCCAATTCTGTTGAGAACCTCCTCATTAGTTACGTGATTTACCCATCCAATATTCATAATTCGTCTGTACTTGTGGATATTAAATATAGCAATATGATGTAGAATGGCATTTTGTAGCCTATAAAACTTCGCCGTTCTTATCATTACTACACAATACCTCGGCCAAACAAGTCGCAACTTCCTCATTCTGTTTAGAGAGCTCACAACTGATATTTCAGCTAGTAAATCTGTGTTTGGCCAACACCTACTACAAATGGCCTTACACAACGCATTTAAAAGGGCCAGTATTAAGTGCCCTTAAAGAGGTAAAAATATTTTGTCCCCCCATAAAAAAATTAAACAGTCACTGGCAATTAGATTTTAGGGACACATATTTTACGACTTGCTGTAGTGCATTTTGATCTTTTTCTTTCTTCTTTTTATTGTTTAATACACTTTTTTATGATTAACTTGTTTTATGACATTTTTAAAATACTAGAATATGCTACGTCAGCTGCTTAACACGACACATTCAGTATGTTTTAACCCTTTGTCAAAGTTATTGCTTTTAGTAATAACCAATAAGGTATTTAAAATCTTACTCTTACCCGCTTACATATTGTATCAGCGAGTTTTAGGCACCTGCAAACACAAGTCATCGCTGCAATCGTTCTTGTCTCCTAGCTATCACATAATCTGGCGCGTCGTCTGCTTCGCCACTAACGCTACGTATCGAGTCTCTCCATGCCACCGTATCCATGGCAACCACTGGCGTCGCTACATTTGATATTTGATTCCGTCTCTTCTATGATTTGTATTTTACCGTTATTTACTGCCAATATATGGTGTAGGTACTGCTTATACAATCTGTTTCTTTGGTTACTCATAAATACTTGTAATTTCTTTTTACACATGAAATTAATGATAAAAAGCAGAGAAGTTTAGTAAATTATAACATGCCAATTACATCATCTTTCTATATTTTATATCCACAAGGGTCATTTATGTATTTCTACGTACGTTAAGTACAGAAGGACAAGTTACACATGCCTTCACAGGCATGTAGCCTGCTCATCGTCTCGCCATCAACATTAGCTATACGTTTTTGTTCTGAATATGTTGATTCATAACTGTACATTTTATAAGCTACAATTTCTGGAGTACCTGTTTCCGTCTAAGAAAAATTGTCTTTTGTGTTCCAGACAAACGGTCTGATGATTTAATCAGGGATCTAAACCGGTCATCTTACGAAATAAATATTAAAATTTGTGCGAACTAGACTGATTTTTATGCATAATAAAATACGGCAATTGATCGTATTCCAATTGTCTCCTTAAGCTGGCTTCTCCAAACCCAGGTAAAAAAAAAATTCGAATTTTTGTAAACCTTAGAGAGCAAACTACTTCGGTCACCGGCCCATACACCTACTTATGCCAGAGGGGGGAGGGGACTCTCAACATTCGACTGGAGCGGCCGCGCAATCCGCGACACGTCGCTCCATACCCCGGATTGGCTGCCTCCAGCTGTTCAGTGGAGCATCCTCTGTCGGGTTAAATTTTTTGCGCGCTGTTACGAAACGCCGGCCGCCGTGGCCGAGGGGACTGAGGCGCTTTAGTCACGGTCTGCACGGCCACTACTGTCGGGGGGTTGGAATCCCCCCTCGGGCATGGATATTTGTGCCGTCCTAGTTCGTAAGTAGTTCATAAGTAGTTTGTAAGTTTAGGGATTGATGACCCCTTAGTTAGGTCCCGTAGACTATACAAAAAAAAAAAAAAAAAAAAAAAAAAAAAAAAAAAAAAAAAAAAAAAAAAAAAAACCTTATGAAGTAGCTTACACTAAACACGGCACAAATATCCATGCCCGAAGGGGAACGGTCTCGCGCATCGTAGCATAGCGTCTCAATACGCTCGGCCGCTCCGTCGCGGCTTTTAGTTACTAACAGCAGTAAAGAAGTAAATCTCAGTAGTGAGGGTAGCCGCATAGTTTGGTATGAATATTCGAGCTCCCGCCCATTCCTTCAGATCCAGAAAGAAAAAGTTGGTTTTGTTGACATTTTAAGAGCACTGGTGCTTCGTAATTCATTCGAAGTGAAATTAGGGCATACCATAAATTTATTTTCGACACGTGAATACGTACCTCAGCCGATAGAGCGAATTTCTTCGCGAATGACGAACATATTTCGGAATCCAGGGCGGTGACCGGTCTCCGTGTTCGGCTGAAACTCTCCTTGTGAGGGCCTCATTATGCAAACAGCGGGCAGGCGAGGAAATCTGAACAGCATTCAGATGCTGATTAGTGGGAGCAGGCCAGGAGGAGACGCAGGTCGGCACAGTAAACATGTCAGGCCAGGCGCGGCATTCTTGCGCGGCCGCTTTGTCTGTTATAGATTTAGGTGACGCCGCTTCTTGCAGGCGGGCATCAAAGGAGCTGGGCCATTCTTGGGCACAAGGGCAGGGCGTGACGCCGCCTCGGGCAGCGGGTTCACTTCATTCGGGGGATTTCGCTTTGAGCGCGGCCCTGCTCTCCCACGCGCCCCGTCCTGTTGCCTCGTGTGATGCGCTGCGCCTCGGCGCTTTTGCGTCCTCTCCGCTGCCGTATGGCGCTTTTAAAGCAAGTGGTGCGTTGCGCGGGTCCTTGCCGACCGATGCTCGCCAATTGGCGGCAGCTGCCATCACCGGCATGTGCAGCCTGTTTTCAGATCGCCTGGACACTTAGCGATGCAGCGGCCGTGCAGACCATACGGCACAGGCGACCGCAATATCCTACAGTCCGTCTGTCGGTCGTACGACAACTACTGCTGAGTTACGCGCTCAACTACAAAGTCTGGAAGAGGAGAAGTAAACGAGGTAGTAACATTCGCGAATAGTCATAACTACTGATGATAGACATTCTACATCTACACGGGGCACTCTGCAAATCATATCTAAGTACCTAGCAGACGGACGGTCTAACCTGTACAACAAGTACTTACCACTACAACGACCTACATAAACAACATAGACTGGCTAAGGTGCTGCCATACTTGAAGCAAATTGAAAGCTCGGCCGACATGTTTTACAACGTCCCGTAGGCGTAACCAGTCCTCTGCTATAGCACTGAATCATATCACTTTCACTTTGTGCAATGACTTAACAAACCATTCTCTACCTGCTTGTTATTTTTATAGCCAAGCTAATATGGATAAATGATAAACATATCTGTGGTAGAAAAAATGTTTGTATAGTCTATGGGACTTAACTAAGGGGCCATCAGTCCCTAAACTTATAAACTACTTACGAACTAGGACGGCACAAATATCCATGCCCGAGGGGGGATTCGAACCCCCGACCGTAGCGGCCGTGCAGACCGTGACCGGAGCGCCTTAGTCTCCTCGGCCACCGCGGCCGGTTATCTGTGGTAGACAAATCGGAAAGTTTAATTACATATGTCATATACACTGGATCGGCTAAACATCGTCTCATTGATACAAAAACATGCATTTTCACTGTCCTTTAAACATTATTAATTTCGTGTACATATGCCTAATCTGCTTACCTCTTTCCTCCGCAGATTTGGCTTTACACAAATGAAGTATTCTACAACTGAAGTAATGTTTTAATAACAGCTTTATTAGGTTCGGATAATGAGATTCCTCCCAAAATTCCGAGGATACCACCAAGTGCTCATAATTGGTAAATAAAGTAGGTCTTTTTCCCAACATTCTAAATACATCTACATACATTCGCAAAGGAAAATTTTTCTTCCCTAATGACGTTTCATGATTCCTCAGAGCTCTTTCTGCCACTTCGAGAAGTTTTACAAGATCTTTAGAGGGACTGTTGTTGCATACATGATTTCTCCTCAAAATGCGATGAACAAATGTAACTGTATGAAGTAGGTTTCCACTTATCCCGCCTCATATTGGCTAACCATAGTTTTCTAAGTTCTTCATTTTTCTAGGAAAACTGAACAATATAATTACAGCTTACTTTCGTTACAGTTGAACACATAGACAACCCACAGGACTATTGTATGCAGAAATGTGGTAACTACAAAAGACGAGTACACGAAATGTTAGAAAACAAAACATACAAATACTGAAAATACGATATTCCAACAGTCTTATTACTGTGATTAGTACAGTTATATGCTGCGCATACATTCGATATGATTTCAGCTGAATAAGTAACCTTTCATGGGTAAATAGCGTCGGTCTAACTTTCGTATTCGGCGCACTAGACGTTGAAAAAAATGGCTGCCACAGTTCCTGGTTGCTGCCACAAGGAGCGTTGTTAACCCAGAGATAGCCTATCTATGTAATTTATATAGCTCGTTGTACCACTCCATTCCGGAAAGCGAGCGGGAAGAAAGAACATTTAAATCTCCTCCTTCGTGGTAATATCTATTTTATTTCGAGGTTCATTTCTCCCTACGTCTGTCAGTCAACAATACGTTTTCGCATTCGGACGAGAAAGTCAGCGATGGAATTTTCGTTAAGTAGATGACGCCGCAGTCAAAAACGCTACCACGGCGGAGCGCATTGAGGCTCTATGCTACGATGCGCGAGGCCGTTCCCTGTCGGGGTTTCGAACCCCCATCGGTCATGGATATTTGTGCAGTCTTTAGTATAAGCTAGTTCATCATAGTTAAGTCCCATACGTTCTACAAACATCTGAACTTACATTTTTTTTACGCCACTGTTCTATTGATTCTTATCTGTGACACACTCTTACCTGTATCGAGAGATAAAAAACATGGAGCGATTGTTTGTATTCTTTGGAAGCCCCCAATTAATCCAACCTGTCACGCGGGAGTAGCTGAGCGGTCTGGAGCGCCACATTCGAATCCTCCCTCGGGCATGGATGTGTGTGTGTTGTCCTTAGGTTAGTTTAACTTAGTTTAAGTAGTTTGTAGGTCTATGGACTGATGACCGCCGGCCGCGGTGGCCGAGGGGACTGAGGCGCGTCAGTCTGCACGACCCCTACGGTCGGGGGTTCGAATCCCCCCTCGGGCATGGATATATGTGCTGTCCTTAGGATTAGCTAGTTCATAAGTAGTTTGTAAGTTTAGGGACTGATGACCCCCTAGTTAAGTCCCATAAGCTATACAAACATTTGAACATTTGACTGATGACCAACATAGTTTGGTCCCATAGAACTACAGACATTTGAACATTTGAATCCAACCTCGTAAGTATCCCAGTCTGCGCAGCTATACACCCAAACAGGATGGACAAATGTATTTTAAGCAGTCTCTCTAGTAGATTTTTTGCATCTTCTGATTGTTCTGTTCATAAAATGCCGTATTTGGTTAGCCTTCCCCATAACATAATCTACGTGTTCTTTCCAAGTTAAGTCTGTGAAGATTGTTAATTCTCAGGTACCTAGTTCAATTTACGCCCTTCATATTTGACTGATTTATCTTGTAGACGAAGTTGAACGCATTCCTTTTTGTACTCATGTGGACCATTCACACTTTTTCATCACTTAGCGTCATTGCCCATTTTCGCACCATATAGTTACTATATCGAAGTAGTTCTGCAGTTGGTTCGGACGTTCAGATGACTTCACTAGACGATAAATTCCAACATAATCTACAAACAGCTAACCAGGACTGCTCAGATATTCCACGGCCGCGGTGGAGTAGCCGAGTGATTTAAAGCGCCTCGCTGCGGAGCGCGCGGCTGCTCGCCGTGGAGACTCGAGTCCTCCCGGGGCATGGGTGTGTGTGTTTGTCCTTAGGATAGTTTACCTAGGTTTAAGTAGTTTGTAAGCTACGGACTGATGACCACGCAGTTTGGTCCGAGAGATTTACAGACATTTGAACATTTGAACAGATATTCTACCAGATCGTTTATATAGACAAGGAACAGCATATGACCAATAACACTACCCTTCGTTAGCGAGACACGATCGAATTGAAGAGATTAGTGCCTGTAGGCAATGAATTACGATAAGTTGAGAATATGTGTTGGAACTGGCTTCGAACCCGTGTCTCTTGCTTACTAGGCAATCTATCTTTAGGACACAGCGGTCAGCGCAACTGCTCTAATCTAGGACACTTTCCATCAGACCCAAAGTTTCATCTTATCCACACAGTACAGACTTACGATCCCTGCCCATTAACCTCTTCACTCGTGACATTTCGCTGAATCCCCATAGCATATGGTATACATCTGTACTAAATGGATCGCTGGACATCATAGGCTTTAATTTACTATATGTGCCGTCTGTTCTATCGGATACGCCGCGAGTAAGAGTGATGGGCAGCGCACTACACCAGTAGTGCCTGTACGGGATGAAAATGGCAGCCGTGTATGGCAGACCGTGTATTGTGCTGACGACTGCGCCAGGGTGATGCAGTGTCAGCACAAGTGCCTGGTAAACAAAAGGACCGAGTCCGAAATGTTCAAATGTTTGTATAGCTTATGGGACTGAACTACGGGTCATCATTCCCTAAACTTAACAACTACTTATGAACTAGCTAATACTAAGGACGCACAAGTATCCATGCTCGAGCGAGGGGGGATTCGAACCCCCGACGGGGATAGCCCTCGCGGATCGGAGAATAGTGCCTTAATGCGCTGGCCACTCCGCCGCGGCCCATTTTATTGGATGGTTCATCTCTGAATACTGCGCCCAGATATTTGAACTCTCTGACTTGACAATAAGAACCTTTAGTTGCCTGTAAGGATAGAAGAGGTTCTACGGTGTAGAAATGTATTCCGTCTTGTCACGACTGATTTGAAGTTCAATTTTCCTCGCTGTTGTTTCCAGGATGTTTGCCACTTCTCTAAATTCTTCATGTGACCCAGATAGCAGCACTATAGGTACTTTATGTTCACATCCCCGATTTGGACTCCTCTGAGTTCATTAAATGCCATCTCTCGCATTACCTTCTCAATAACAAACAACAATAAAGAAAATATGTATTTAAAGGCCAAAGTCAGAATTCCCAAGTTACTAAACAGGGTTCGCAAGATTACATAACGTATAGCTCGAACCACTCGTTTCCTGCAATAAATACGCTTTTTGAACAAAAGGAGTTACCCCAAAAATAAACTTTCCGTGTTGAACTATAAAGTACTTGAGATACTATTCAAATAGTATACACAGCAACATTTAGTTTTTCAACACGATCCTGAACGTGGACATTCCACGACAGCTTAGTATCTAACTGAAGGCCTAGAAATTTGAACTGTTCAGTCTCACTTATCATGTGCCCATTCTGTGGAAATGTTCAAATGTTTGTAAACCTATAGGACCAAACTGATATGCTTATCAGTCGTTAGACTTACAAACTGCTTAAAGTAACTTACACTAAGGACAACACTCACAGCCGCGGTGGAGAAGCCGAGCGGTCTAAGGTGCCTCGTTGCGGAGCGCGCGTTTGCTTGCCGTCGGAGGTTCGAGTCCTCCCTGGGGCATAGGTGTTTGTGTTATCCTTAGGTTAGTGTGACTTAGTTTAAGTAGTTTGTAAGCCTAGGGACTGAAAACCAATGCAGTTAAGTCCCACAGATTTACAAACATTTAACAACACTCCAACCCATGCCTGATGGAGGACTCTAACCTCCGGCGGGAAGGTCTGCCAAGTTCGTAGCATGATGCCTTGGAGCATGCGGCCTCCTTTCCTTCACGGTCTGCCCAATATACAGGCTGAAAAACGTTCTGGATATGCTACAGCCCTGCCTTACTCTCTTCCCAGCCACTGCGTCCATTTCATGCCCTTCAACTGTAATAACAGCTGTTTGGTTAATGTACCAGTTTTAAATAACCTTCCCTTCCTTTCCCTATATTTTACCCGTGCTAACTTCAGAATTTGTAAGTGTGTATACTTGTGGACATTGTCCAAAGTTTTCCTCAAATCTACAAAAGCTAGAAGGTTTCCCTTTCTTTAACCTATCTTCTGTCTACATCTACAAGGGATATTCTGCAAATCACATTTAAGTGCCTGGCAGAGGGTTCATCGAACCACCTTTATATTATTTACCTCCCCTTCCATTCTCAAATACCATTCGAGCTCTGATTTCTCGTATTTTATTGTAATGATCTTTTCTACCTGTGTGTCAGTCCCCAAACTTACAAACTACTTATAAACTACCTTATATTAATGACAACACAAACATCCATGCCCGAAGGAGGATTCGAACCCCGAACGGGGAACGGCCTCGCGCATCGGAGCATAGCGTCTCAATGCGTTCGACCACTCCGCTGCGACCCATTTTATTGGATGGTTCATCTCTGAATACTGCACCCGGATATTTAATATTCGGAGGAGACTGTTGGCGGTTGGAGTTTCGTAAGTAAAATGTTTCAAATGTTTGTATAGCTTATGGGACTTAACTACGGGGTCATCAGTCCCTAAACTTAAAAAATACTTACGAACTAGCTAACACTAAGGACAGCACAAATATCCATGCCCGAGGGGGTATTCGATCCCCCGACCGTAGTGGCCGTGCAGACCGTGACTGGAGCGCCTCAGTAATTCCACACTTGTGTGCAATTGCAGCTGAAGATGTAAAAATCAAACGGTGCAAGGCAACAACTGAAACGCCCAAATCGTCCCCATCAAAGAAATCGACAGCTGATAACACAAGTTTCAGTAAAGTTGTAAGCCCACAATGATTCTTTTTCGACTGCAAGGGCCTTGTGCTCGTCGCGATGCTCGACCGTGGAACCAGAATCAATACTCGGCGCTATGGAGACAGAAACTGCAACATGTCACAAAGTCAAACCGGCTAGGAATGCTGTGCCTCGTAAGATCAGGTCTCTTCCGCTTCAGTGTTATCTGACTCCTCCCGAGTCAAGACGGCTAAGCGTGAGACCGTTGTGATGCTCAACAAACTCTAGCAGTAGTGGCTCCAAGGGAATCGATGTGTGTGTTGGTGGAAGCTACTGTTCAAAGAGGAGTTGCTCAACATATGACTCTCTAACATACATGAGCACCAAATGACCACGATGGGGAGAAATTGGAGTTCTTACTGAATTTGAATATTTTTGATCAAGGTAGAGATATCCGCTTTGTCGTAAAGCACGTATTGGGAATGATGGAGCACTTTAAAATTTGCCTTTGTCATGTATTCTTTAGCAGGGGAGAATATATTATACTATCTCACAGCTACGTTTTCCAAATAAATATTATATGTTTAAATAGACAAAGATTTCAAACTAATTAGTATGTCTTAGTATCCGAATTGAGGAATTTTTGAATTCCCTTGCCTACATCTCTATCTCAGAATGTTCTTTTGAGCTTTCTCTAAGCCTTTTATAACTTTTGAGCTATTTTATAGAATAATCGTTTCGTAAGAAAAGATACAGTTAATACACCCGTCAAAGGAGAAGTAACGAAACAACTAAATTGTCCTCAAACAAGAAAATTTATATAAAGCTTTTAGTAGATTTCGGAGCGCGAGCGTTTTCTCATAGTGTGTGACGATGTCGCTAGATGGCAGTGCGATGCAGCGCTCGGGCACGGTCGCTACGGGACGTCGGAGATAGGGTGTTGGGGTAGAGATTACCGGTGTTCATATTCTTCAAGAACCTTTTCATTGAATGAACTTATGGATTATTTGGAGAGGCGAGGGTACAAGTGTGCGAGTTTATAATATTCATACTGACATTTCACAACTACCAACAGTATCAGAGACTTCATGGGAATCCCAAACTCATCTATCCATTCTTTCAGAATTGCTCCACGCCACAACAGCTTTTCTAAACAGGGTGTATTCTGAAGTGCATGTAGAAAACCAGAGGGTTGGTATAGTGGCTCATGACAAGCGAATTTCATATAATATGCCATGCCTATAGTCTTGGCTTTCGGTGCTAGGCGTCAAAAATGTTTGTAAATCCAAGCGGCTTAGCTTCTATTCCCTAGGCTTACAAACTACTGAAAGTTAACTAATCTAAGGACAAAACACACACACACACACACACACACACACACACACACACACACACATTTCGGAAGGTCGACTCGAACCTCCGACTGCGAACAACAGTACACTGCACAGCAAGGCACCTTACACTACGATTACGTGCAACACATCTTCCCGAAGACGAAAACCGATTTTCCTAAACCGTGTTTCGCTGTCGTCTTTACATGCTACAGCCTGCAGAGGTTTTCCCAGTCCACTTCACACGGAGACTGAAAAACAGCTAATGCAGTACCCCATTTAAGTCAGCACAATCGCTATTTTTCTTCACTTAAGTACACAGAGTCATCGCTCACTCTAATATTTATACTTTTCTTTCGCTATGAAAAATGTAATTTTGTACCTATGAGCAGAAAATTCTTCATAAGAAAACAATTTGACAAGCCAAGAACGCTTCAAAAACGGTTGCGTTTACATGGGCACGAAAATCGGTTGTGGAACTGGAAAACCGGTTTACAGAAGTGGATTTCTAGAATCGATTGTGGAGAGTTTACATGACCAACCACGGTCAGCTTATACCAGATGTTCCATTCTTCTGTAAATAATTCATGGAGGAGGAAGAAAGAATGGAGTTTACCGTCCCGTCGACAGCGTGGTCATTAGAGACGGAGCTTTCGCTCGGAATGATTTTGTAAGGATGTGGAAGGAAATCGGACTTGCCCTTTAAAAGAAATCATCCAGGCATTTGCCTTGAGTGATTTAGGGAAATCACGGAAAACCTAAATCTGGATGGCAGGAGGTGGATTTGAACTATCGTCCTTCCGTATGAGAGTCCAGTGTGTTAACCACTGCGCCACTTCGTTCGGAAAATAATTCATGTTAAAATTTTGCAACCATGACTTATTAAACTGATGGTTCTGTGATTTTCACATCTGTCTGAGCTTGCTTTCTTTGGAATGGGGATCATTATATTTTTCTTGAAGCCTGAGAGTATTTCGCCTGTCTCGTGCATCTTATGTGATGAATACAGATTATACGATGAATATCGCCAAAAATGTAATAGGGTAGTGGATTGTTGTCAAATCAGAATATAATGGGTAGTTAAATTATAAAATTTAGCGTTAGAACTTGTTCTTTTTGGCAATATAAGCGCTATTAAAGCGCCCTTTTCGTGCTGCAATTCATTTATTTTTCCCTGGGGCGTTTCGGCTTTTTTATTATTTTACCAACTTGAAGGCACCCTGAGTGGGTTGTAGAAAGTACAGCTTTGTTTTTAGATGTAACATTTTTAGTTTGAAAACAGGTTGAAACTTTGTGACGGAATTAGAGCACAGCACCTTTGCCTTTCGCGGGCAACAGCTCTACCGACTGAGCTTCGCAAAACCCCAAAACCTGAAGGTCGATAAATTAAGAATGTACATATAAACCGATTATAAGCAAAAATAAAATTGTATTTTCTAGAACCGACTGTGGATGCCTTGTAGTAAAAAATTAAAGGCGAAACGGGACTGGAGTAAAATAATTCGCAGCAAAAAAAGGCGTTTTGATTTTCAAAAACGAACAATTTGGCTTGCGGTGGAAGAAGGCCGCACAAACAAACTCTAATTTGTCGATTATCTACGCTATTTGGGAACTTAAGTAACTCACGATGGCGAAGGAAGGCGTATAAAATGCAGACCAAAGAAGATAAAATTGTCAAGATCCAATTTAAATTTGAAGTTTTACGAATCCTTGTGTACATGTATGTTGAGTGTAGCATTGAACGGAAGTGAAAAGAGGATGAGAAGCATTTCAAACTAGGAGAGAGGATCGCGCGGCCTCCCGCGTGCCCTCGGGCATTGATGTGTGTGTTGTCCTTAGGTTAGTTTAACTTAGTTTAAGTAGCTAGGGACTAATGAGCAATGTAGTTTGGTTTCATAGGATTACAAACATTTGAACATTTTAACTACAAGAAGAATACTGAAGTTTATATGGACGGATCCCGCAACTAATGAACACAAGCTGAATAGAGCTGGGAAGTAATGAAATCAGTGGCACAATTTGACCAAAGAAGACATCAGTTCATGACTGTGTGTGTGTGTGTGTGTGTGTGTGTGTGTGTGTGTGAACATTTCTGGTAGATACCTCTTAGCTGTATATCTGAGGGAGCAGATGGCTCATCCATATGCCGCAGAGGCTTACCAACATATAAGCTAAATTAGTCAGGTGACATGCAAAGCAAATCAAATGTTTGTAAATCTATCGGACCAAACTGCGTACTCATCAGTCCGTAGCTTACAAACTGCTTAAACTAAGATAAACCAACCTAAGGACAACACACACACCCATGCCCCAGGGAGGATTCGAACCTCTGGCGGCGAGCAACCGTGCCCTACGCAGCGAGACGCCTTAGACCGCTCGGCTACTCCACCGCGGCATGCAAAGCAAACCAGCAAACCCAAGCGCGCGTGGCCGTTACCAAGGAGACGGGTCGCCTCTGTACACATCAAGACGACGTCGCGGTGATGGAAAAGCCTAAAGACTTGAGAGGCGCCACGCGGAATAGCCACGTGGTTTAAGGCGTCCAGCTACGGACCGGACGGCCGTTCCCGCCGGAGCTTCGAGTCCTCATGAGCGAGTGTGTGTGTCGTCCTTAATATAAGTTAGTTTAAGTAGTTTGTAAGCCTAGGGACCGTTGACCAGAATAGTTTGGTCCATAGAATTACAAACATGTAATCATTTTGATAAAAGTGATGACACAGCTCTCGTGTCAATCGATAATGGCACGTGCTGTACTACCACAAATAAGATGGTACTACCACAAATAAGATGAAGTACAGAGCTTAAGTAATTTCGTAGTAAAATGTAACTAATTATGACATTACATTATCTAATATACAAAAATGTATGTTGATTCGTATTTTAGCGCTATAAAATGACTGGCAAAGAAAAGGGGGAGGTGGAGATGGGCAAAGAGGAATGTAGGAGGGAGGGAGAGAGTGAGTGAGTGAGAGAGAGAGGAGAGGGGGAGATGGACAGATAGTGAAGGAAAGGTGTACAAAGAGAGAGAATGGAAGGGGATATGGTCTAACTTAAAACAGTAATAAATAAGTGCTTGGGAGACAGCTGGTTTTCTGCTGGTTAGCTATATTTTACTGGGGAAATAGCTCATTACCAGTTTTCACAGCGCGTAGTATCTCGTTTGCGAGGTTGACGACACAAATCACAGCACCCAGAGCAGGCAGCTGCTGCCCTTGTATGGCACACACGTTGTCGGCTACATGCAGTCCACACGCACTCAGTTGTCAGTTGTTCCGCGAAGCTATTTGCGCTCCCCGCGGGTCACTCGTGATTACACGCCCATACAAGCATATCTGTGTCCGCAACACCTCACAGCACTTCCCAGAACAGTGGGGTAATTCATGCGTGTGTAATCACTTACAGAGAAGTTTACTGTTATCCCACCGTATAGAGACCGCTTCTCATTCCCTTTAAGAACAGAGCATTGAACTAAGAAATACGTGGCCTCAGTTGCAATACGAAACTATCAAAAACGCACTACCCACCGAACGGCGCGTACGGTTCAAAGCATTGGAAAGCATTTTGAGCGGATCTGAAACTTAGAGCACAATGCGATCTACTCTTTACGTAAGTAGCGGTGTCATGTAAAGTACCTGCAAGACACCACCGGAAAAAATAGTACACCTGGAAAGCCTATGTCGATTTAGATCCGATGACGGCAGGGGCCATCCGAAAGATAGTATCTGTATTGAAATGCTTAGAACGCTATCCGCCAACAGATGGGGTTGTAACACTTGCGGGGAGTGACACTTGCGGGGAACCTGGGGCCCTTGGGGCGGCTGATGGCTTTTCCTGGGTACAGGCACACCAAGAAGTCTAGCACTGCTGTTGTCACGTTGCCACACTGTCAACATAACACGAAAAATCAGTGAAATTGCACAACCCTTTGAAGAGCAATATAGTAACTTGTTCTAACTACATATTAATTCGTTGACTGTTCCTCCTGAAAACAAAAAGGTATTTTAATAGTGATAATGTTTGGAGAGTTATTAAGACACTCTCTGCTACTACAGGACGATGACTTTCCACAGTCATATCTCCTAAAAGCATATTATTCAGAACACTAAGCATATCAAGACACCTGAGCAAGCAATAAATATATTAGGAATCCTGCACAGATACGTTGATGTAATTGGCCGCTATGTATTTAACCCCACTATCACGCAACTTCCATCTCTTTAAAAATAACTACTATGCTTTTTAATAGGAGACGCAACTTTAAACCTTCAATTCAAAAACATTAATAATAAGTCAATGAGTATTTTACATACTTTAAGCGTTTATTCGTAGACCCCAAAACGATTTGGCTGTATTCGAATTACAAATACATCTAAGAAATGTATGAAATACGGAATGTGTAAGGCAATGTCACACCCCGAAAAATGCTAAAGATAAATTCTATTTTCTATCACCGTCATATAGAACCATTTTTAGTCCGAACTTGGCATAAACCAACAGGGAGAAACAAGTTGCAAGACTTCCAGGAAAAATGAAGCGCAATTGGCAGCCAATAGTTGGTTATAAATTACATTGCCTGTTAACTGTATAAATATAAATTAGGGAATATGCGGAACTCCTGTTCAGTACAGTCAAAAAGGTCTAAGGTAATAGGCAGTGGTTTACAATCAGATATCCGTATCACTCTCCTCCTGAAGAAATCTGTGTGAAGATTTATATTCAGAACATTCAAGAAAAAGGCTACTGTGGTGTTGAAACTACAAGAAGCAGCTCATTTACTCAGGAAGGGAAAACGTTATGGTGCCCGTAAATTTGAATGGCTGTATCTCTTGTAGTAACATTCATTTTTTGATAAAATGTTAAAATCCTCTGAATACGGCACAGGTAGCGGCTGGAGAGCGTGGAGTAGGGGTGGTGTATCCCTACTTCTGGAACACCGTATTCACTACCTGCAGCGTCCAGGTCTCCCCGCAAGTGTCGGGGTTGGAACACTTGCGCGGAGTGACACTTGCGCGGTGTGACACTTGCGCGGAACCCGGGACCCTTGGGGCGGCTGATGGCTTTTCCTGGGTACAGGCACACCAAGAAGTCTAGCACTGCTGTTGTCAAGTTTCCACACTGTCAACATAACACGAAACACAGTGAAATTGCACAACCCTTTCAAAGCTGAAGAGCAATATAGTAACTTGTTCTAACTACATATGAATTCGTTGAGTGTTCCTCCTGAAAACAAAAAGGTATTTTAATAGTGATAATGTTTGGAGAGTTATTAAGACATTCTTTGCTACTACAAGACGATGACTTTCCACAGTCATACCTCCTAAAAGCATATTATTCAGAACACTAAGCATATCAAGACATCTGCGCAAGCAATAAATATATTAGGCATCCTGCACAGATACGTTGATGTAATTGACCGCTATGTAGTTAACCCCACTATCACGCAACTTCAATCTCTTTAAAAATAGCTACTATGCTTTTTAATAGCAGACGCAACCTTAAACCTTCAATTAAAAAACGTTAATAATAAGTCAATGGGTATTTTACATACATGAAGCGTTTATTCGTAGACCCCAAAACGATTTCGATGTATTCGAATTAGAAATACATCTAAGAAATGTATGAAATACGGAATATGCAAGGGAATGTCACACACCGAAAAATGCTAAAGATAAATTCTATTTTCCATCACCGTCATATAGATCCATTTTTACTCCGAACTTGGCATAAACCAACAGGGAGAAACAAGTTGCAAGACTTCCAGGAAAAATGAAGCTAAATTGACAGCCAATAGTTGGTTATAAATTACATTGCCTGTTAACTGTATAAATATAAATTACGGAATACGCGGAACTCCTCTTTAGTACAGTCAAAAAGATCTAAGGTAATAGGCAGTGGTTTACAATCAGATATCCGTATGCATTCTATGCATTAATATTATCAAATATGTAATTTGTGTCACAAATTGCGCGGCCGGTCCGGTCGGATGTTCGAGTCCTTCCTCGGACATGGGTATGTTTGTTTGTACTTTGCCTACGTTATTTTAAGTAAGATTAAGTAGTGTAAGTCTAGCGACCGATGACCTAAGTAGTTTGGCCGCATAAGACTACACATATACACGTAATTTATTTATTTCATCACCACATTTAAGTACTAATAATTAAAGAAACTTAAATGTAGAAATTTGAAATAAACACTGAAAACAAATGATTGGTATTTCTCACAAATTGAATGCACAGAACCGTTGAATTATGTCTTGTGAATGTACCTACAAAATCTGCCATATGAAAATTGTAGTGCGAGTCCCAAATTTTTTTTATGTATTAACATTAAAAACGTATTAAAAATTGAGAACTCGAAAACCAGTGAAGTCATGGATTTGAAGCTTTTTGTGTTGCTAAATCTTTACATAGTAGACACGATTTTAAAATTTGGTTGCTATCGCCAAAGTAGACGAAACGTTAAATTTTTTGGTGTAATCTTCGCCGTGTAGACTGTATGTTGTAGAAGTCTAAGTCGAACCTAATCATACCTCTGAGGAGAGAACGTTGTTTGCACTTCTCCTGTGTTTCCAGTCGCCGTGCTGTGCTACGTAACGACATCGTACCGTTCCACTTTACCGAGCTTTATATGTGTATTGGTGTGATGTTTGTTTTATCGAAATAAGACATCACACCAATATATGTATCATTTAGACGCAAAGATTCTGGGTTCTGTTTTCATCGCTAACGCGACTAACAACGTTAGACCTCGTGTGTAAACAGTTAAAGGTTATGAGTGCCACTGGAAAAATGCATAAGTAACACCTGTTGTTGAGACTTGAAGATGACCCGAAATTAGCCGAAATCGATATCTCATAAGAAACATAAGGTGTAGCTGTCTATATTTCATAATTCTATTCCTAACATATTTAAAAGCTGCTCAAAACCACCTACAAAAAACCTTTATAATGAGATTGTATATAATTCCACGATCAAATTGTGTTTTAGTTATTTGTAGTAATACACCCAAAGATCTGCCCTTGTTTTTAGTGCCTTGATCAGCTGTTTATTTTTAGAGGTATTACTAGGGACAGGAAAAATTCGAATTTGCGATAAATGCGAATATAGATGCGAATTCTGACTCAAAATACAGTAAATCCGAAATTGTAGTTAGCAACGGTTGCGCTCAATTCCGATTTCATCACATTCCTCTTCACATGGTGCTGTATTGTAAATCGAGTGATATTTGTACGACGTGTTATCTCCCTGTTGAATGAGGCTGTGATATCTCCGGGCCGTTACTACAGCTCCAGGAGGTAGATGAGTTTTGTTACTTGGGCAGTAAAATAACAAATGATGGTCGCAGTACAGATGATATAAAATGCAGAATGGCAATGGGTAGAAAGGCGTATTTGAAAAAGAGAAATTTGTTAACATCGAATATTGATTTAAGCCTAAGGAAGTCCTTTCTGAAGGCATTTGTATGGAGTGTTGCCTTATATGGGAGTGAAACATGGACGATAAGCAGTGTGGACAGAAAGAGGATAGAGGCTTTTGAAATGTGGTGCTACAGAAGAATGCTGAAGATTAGGTGGGTGGATCGCGTAACTAATGAGGAGGTACTGAACAGAATTGGGGAGAAAAGAAATTTCTGGCATACCTTGACTAAAAGAAGGGATAGATTGGTAGGACACATTCTTAGACATCAAGGAATTGTGAATTTAGCGTTGGAGGGAAGTGTGTGGGGTAAAAATCGCAGAGGGTGACCAAGAGACGCGTATAGTAAGCAGATTCAGACAGATGTAGGTTGTCGTTCTTATGAGGAGATGAAAAGGCTTGCTCAGGATAGAGTAGGGTGGAGAGCTGCATCAAACCAGTCTCTGGACTGAAGACCACAACAACAACAACAACTACAGCTCCACCTCGCTCGGTGGGCCTTTCCCTGAATACGGCACAGGTAGCGGCTGGAGGGCGTGGAGTAGGGGTGGTGTATCCCTACTTCTGGAACACCCTGTTCACTACCTGCAGCGTCCGGGTCTCCGCGCAAGTGTCTACAAATTCCCTTTCCGCGCAAGTGTCACTCCGCGCAAGTGTCACAAACTCCAAGTGTCTACACATTCCCTTTCCTCGCAAGTGTCACAAACTCCCAACAGATACCGTAGTTGACTCAAGGTCTATAGTCAGAGGACACGTCTGGAGAACAATGTTGCTTACGGAGCCGCCATTTTGCTTCTAGAGCAGACTATGGCGCTCAGTATCGCTACGAGAGAATACAGTCGCTTTCATAAATTATTATTATTATTATTCTGCAGCCAGTTTGTGTACCGTTTGTGTGAGAAATTGTATTACTACGTTTAATTCGAAAGGTCTTTATTGCTCAGTCTTACCAGGCGAGGTCACAAGATGATTCTTACAGATTTGTCTACAACTGTGTCGGAAGAACCATCTAGGTGAACCATTTAAATTCCTAAAAAGTCTGGCCTGTGTGGGCCAAAGGAAAAGAGAAAACTCTCATGAAAGATTTCCTATGTCAGTACTCGAGAACATAAAGCACGTTTGAATGTTCAATGAAGTACGCTTTGTACTAACGCACTTTTCGAGAGAAAAAAAAAAAAACTATTTCCGAAAAATACTTTCCTAAAATTTGAATGGTGTAAATATTATGTTTATTAACGATGATCACCCACAATAAATGTAACGTAAATTTCGCAGATAACTGATAGATTTAAAAAAAAAACCTTCAGTGGACACTTCACCATACAATGAAAATAGTTTAACTACATTAATTACCGTAATAAAAATAATTATAAATGAAAGTGATACATAGAATTTACATAAATAAATTTTAATTTCAGTTAAAACACTAGTAATTGCCCTGCCTGTCACAGATCCAGTGTCTCGAAAATTCTTCCATTTACATAATGTCGAATTCTTGAAACGCAGCCGCGGTGGAGTAGCCGAGCGGTCTAAAGCGTCTCGCTGCGGTTGCTCGCCGTGGAGGTTCGAGTCCTCCCTGGGGCATGGGTGTGTGTGTTTGTCCTTAGGTTAGTTTACCTAGGTTTAAGTAGTTTGTAAGCTACGGACTGATGACCACGCAGTTTGGTCCGATAGATTTACAAACATTTGAACATTTTTTTGAAAACGCACACATCAGGAAAATTTCATATGAATGGAAGCCAACATTCCATATTACATTATGTTATCGGATAATTAACACAAGAAACTTTCGGTGATCCTTCGTCTATATCATACCGAATGGAAAATGATAAGAAAGTAACTATATCAGGAGAAGTAACATACAATCTTATTTTACACAGATTCGTTTGGGGGAAAGCAGAATTTTCTTAATGAAAAGGCTATCTTTTCCTCACGTTAATGGTTGTATCGTTAGCGCCGCGGCGGAGTGGCCGAGCACTTTGAGGCGCTATGCTCCGATGAGCGAGGCCGTTCCCCGTCGGGGTTTCGAATCCTCCCTCGGGTATGGATGTTTGTGTTGTCTTCAGAATAAGGTAGTACATAAATAGTTTGTAAGCTTAGAGACTGATGACACTGCAGTTACGTCCCAGAAGCTTAAAAACATTTGAACATTTTTGTATCGTTCGTCATATCACATATACATTGCAATGAGAATGGATATAGCAACATTCTGTGTAACCTGCACACTCCGTCGCAATTTGTCAGTCACTGCTTTATGCACTTTCTAGAGACAAACGTTATCCGAATACAGTCTGCTACAGCCGCGTTTTAGAACCAAAATGCCTACCATGGTAAATCTGCCATTACAACTAAGTCATCCGCATATGCGAGTCTGCTTATTATGTTTTCACCTATTTTAATTCCGCCTTGCCAGTTTACTGTTTTCAACATATGATCCATGAATAGTATGAACAACAGTGCTGTCAGGCTATAGCTTTGTATTACCCCTGAAACTACCCTGAATCATGAGCTTAATTTGCCATCTACTCTAACTGCTGCCTGACAGTCTACGTAAATTCCTTTAATTGCATGCAGACGTTTGCTTCCTATACCATAATCTTGTAGAACTGACATTTGCTTCCTCCTAGGAACACGGTCATAAGCCTTTTCCAGATCTATGAAACATAGATACAGTTCCCTGTTCGCTGGCCGCGGTGGCCGAGGGGACTGAGGCGCTCCAGTCACGGTCTGCACGGTCACTACGGTCGGAGGTTCGAATCCCCCATCGGGCATGGATATTTGTGTCGTCCTTAGTATTAGTTAGTTCATGAGTAGTTTGTAAGTTTAGGGACTGATAACCCCGTAGTTAAGTCCCATAAGCTATACAAACATTCGAACATTCTAATTCCCTGTTCCACTAATAGCACTTTTCCATTACCTGCCGCAAGCTAAAGATCTGGTCCAGACAGCCTCTAAGAGGCCTAAACCCACACTGATTTTCATCTAACTTATCCTCAATTAATAATCGTACTCTCCTGAGAATGTTTTGCCTACAACGCTAATTAAAGAGATACCTCGATAGTTGTTACAAACTTTTCTGTTTCCATGTTTGAAAATTGGCGTGATTACCGCTTTTGTCCAGTCAGACGGAACCTGTCCCGATACCCACAACTTCTCAATTATCCTGTGTAACCATTTGAGACCTGATATTCCACTGTATTTGACGAGTTCCGGCTTAATTTCATCCACCCTAGCCGCTTTATTACAGTGTAATCTACTGACCATTTTCTCCACTTCCTCAAATGAGATCCTGTTTCCACAGTCGTTTCTAACCCATTCTACCCGAAAATCTGACACCACATTGAACGTTTCACCTACATTGAGCATTGTTCAAAATATTCCCTCCATCTGCTAATGGAATATATATATATATATATATATATATATATATATATATATATATATATATATATATATATATATATATGAGAGTGTGTGTGTGTGTGTGTTGTCCCTGCTTTATTTTTAGTTTAAGTAGTGTATAAACCTAGGAACTGATAGTCACAGTAGTTAAGTCCCACAGATTACAAACATTTGAAATTCGACCTTGTGATTGTTGATGCTACCTTCCACGATTGATCGTGCTAGGATAGCTCTGTCGGCAGAACACTTGCCGGCGATGTTCAGTGAAGTGGTGTTGATGTGCCAATCATCGCAGTCAGATAGAGATGTAACAGAATTGTAGAAAGGAGAAATTTTTCGGAATGAAATTTTTCTCAGCAGTGTACTGCACGTTGATATGAAACATATCGGCAGATTAAAACTGAGAGCCGGACTGAACGTGAACCCGGGACGCTTGTGTTTCGCCGGCAAGTGCTCTACCGACAGAGCTATCCTAGCACGACTCACGACGGTCCTGCCAACTTTACTTTCGCTAGTCCTGTACTCCTATTTCCTGAAAGAGACAACAACTTCTACAAGGTCGGTAGGATAACTTCCGTGAAGTTTCTACATCTACATCTACATACATACTCCGCAATTCACCGTAAGGTACGTGGCGGAGGGTACACTGTACCACTACAAGGCATTTCCTTTCCTATTCCACTCCCAAATTGAACGAGGAAAAAAAGAATGCCTATATGCCTCCGTACGAGCCCTAATTTCTCTTATCTTGTCTTTGTGATCTTTACGCGAAATGTAAGTAGGTGGCAGCAAGATCGTACTACACTCAGCTTCAAATTCCGGCCCTCTAAATTTACTTAACAGAAATTCACGAAAAGAACGTCGTCTTTCTTCAAGCGATCCCCAATTGAGTTGCCGGAGCATTTCCGTGACACTCGCGCATTGGTCGAACCTACCGGTAACAAATATAGCTGCTCGCCTCTGAACCGCCTCTATGTCTTCCTTCAAACCGATCTGCTGCGGGTCCCAAATACTTGAGCAATACTCAAGACGTGGTCGTATAAGCGTTTTATACGCGGTCTCCTTTACAGGTGAAGTACATCTTCCCAAAATTCTCCCAATAAACCGAAGTCTGCTGTCCGCCTTACTCACAACTGTCCTTACATGCTCGTTCCATTTCATATCGCTCTGCAATGTTACGCCTAGATATTTGAACGACGCGACCGCATCAAGAAGCTCACTACTGATGCTGTATTCGAACATTATAGTATTGTTTTTTTCTACTCATGCGCATCACCTTACATTTTTCTACATTGAGAGCTAGCTGCCATTCTTCGCACCAACTAGAAATTTTGTCTAAGTCAACCTGTATGCTATTACAGTCAGTTACAGACGACACCCTCCCATACACCACAGCATCATCAGCAAACAGCCGCAAATTACAACTTACTCTGTCCATCAGATCATTTATATAGATAGAAAATAATAGCGGTCCTATCACACTCCCCTGGGGCACGCCTGACAATACACTCGTCTCTGATGAACACTCGCCGTCGAGAACAACGTACTGCGTTCTATTACTTAGGAAGTCTTCCAGCCAGTCACAAATCTGTGAACCTATTCCATAAGCTCGTATCTTCGTTAGCAGTCTGCAGTGTGGCACCGTGTCGAACGCCTTTTTGAAGTCGAGAAAAACACAATCCGCCTGTTGCCCTTCGTCCATGACTCGCAAGATGTCATGTGAGAAAAGAGCAAGCTGAGTTTCACATGAACGATGTTTCCTAAACCCGTGCTGATTCATGGAAAGAAGCTTTTCCGTTTCAAGGAAATTTACTATATTCGAACTGAGAATATGCTCCAAAATTCTACATGAAACCGATGTCAACGATATTGGCCTGTAATTGTATGGGTCAGTTCTCTTTCCTTTCTTATACACGGGAGTCACCTGCGCTTTTTTCCAATCACTAGGAACTTTGCGCTGAATTAAAGACTCGCTATAAATGCAAGCTAAGTAGGGGGCCAATGCCGCAGAATAGTCTTTGTAAAACCGAACTGGTATTCCATCCGGACCAGCAGAGTTTTTCGTATTTAGCTCTCTCAGCTGCTTCTCTACACCGAAAATACCTATTGCTATGTCCCCCATTTCGGAATTAGTACGTTGATCAAATGATGGTATATTTGCGCGGTCCTCCTGCGTGAAAGATTTCTTAAAGGTTGAATTTAGAACTTCAGCTTTCCGTTTGCTTTCTTCTATTACTGCCCCGGAATGATCAACTAGTGACTAGACAGTGGGCTTTGACCCGCTTATCGATTTTACATAGGACCAGAATCTTTTCGGGTTCTCGGAAGGTATGGCTGTGATAATTATTGTATGCGTCACGCATCGATCTTTTTATAGACGCACGAATCTCTACTAACTTTTGCCTGTCATCATTTGCGTGTTCTTTTTTGAATCGAGAGTGCAACATCCTTTGCTTTCTCAGCAGCTTTCTAACATTATTATTATACCACGGTGGATCTTTTCCATCCTTAATCGTCTTTACTGGCACATATTTCTCTAACCCTTCATTAACAATGCATTTAAATTTAGTCCACAAGTCCTCTACATCCATAGTCCCAGAATTAAACGATGCCCATTCATTTTCTAAGTGCGATCGTAACATTTGCTTGTCGGCTTTTCCCAACAAAAACACGCTCCTAGTCTTCTTGACTGGTTTATGAACTTTGGTCACCATCGACGCTATGATGATATCATGATCACTAATTCTTGTCTCTACACAGACATCGTTAATAAGGTCAGGCCTGTTTGTGGCTATAAGGTCTAGAATATTTCCATTGCGCGTGGGTTGCCGGTTTAACTGCTCAAGACAGTTTTCGGAGTTTGGAAGTAGAAGACGAAAAACTGGAGGAAACAAAAATGTAATGTCGGGTCGTACGACGGTAGAGTACTTGTCGGGGAAAGGGAAGCCGGCCGCGGTGGCCGAGGGGACTGAGGCGCTTCAGTCACGGTCTGCACAGCCACTACGGTCGGGGTTAGAATCCCCCCTCGGGCATGGATATTTGTGCCGTCCTTAGTATAAGGTAGTTGATAAGTAGTTTGTAAGTTTAGGGACTGATGACCCCGTAGTTAAGTCCCATAAGCTTTACAAACATTTGAACATTTGAAACATTTGAACATTTTGGGAAAGGGAATGGTGCCGAGTTCGCGACTCCGTTCGGCATGCACTTTCAACTTTCCGGTTCGATTCAGGTGCTATTTTGTTCGGGCATGCCTATGACCACGCCGTGAATGAAGTCGCACCACTAGTCAAAATAACACCTTGACCTGTCTTACATATCTGAGAGGAATGGAGTACTACTCGTAACCATGTGGATCCAAGCAGGTCATTTCGGACAGGTATCTGTCACGTAACACGCCTTGTCTATGACAAGTGGCTTCAAACCCGAAAGGAAACACTGCACAGTGAATGCATGTGCAAGCCAACCCGTTTTCGAGCGAGAACACTTAAAGGAGCTGTAAGCGATGGACATGTGAAGTCGGGTAACTCGCAAAAGCCGATCATTCACAACGACACATAAAGGTTCACGTCTTCAACTTAGCAAACAAGACAGAATCTGCATGTTGTGCGATCTGACGAGTCTCATTTTAATTTTTGCAACAATGAAAAACGTCGAGCGTACAGAAACCAAATGAGGCCTTTAACAAGGAAAGTGAACGGAAGGGATAGTACATGTCTGACGTTGTTCGTGCCATGCCTTCAATCCAATAATTAAGGTTGTCGTGAAAATGAACCTGTAAATTTATTTCTACATACTCATTTAACGGATGCTGCCATTTCTTCTTCATCTCCAAGATAAGTAGTTTATTCCGTGGATAACGCCGTTTAGGGGAATTCACAGTTTGACGGCTGTCTTATAGAGTTAGCCCTGCTACCCAGCATAGTGTGAGGAACCCAGCAGTGGCTGTTGCAGGTCTTAAGGGTGACCTTCACATTATGGTAGCGATGAAATTTCGATTCTGTGCAGTTATGCAGATCAATATCCGTGCCCACTTCACATGCTTATGACTCATTTGATACGTGTCAGTGGTGTATATGACGCGGGGAAAGAGGGGGAGAGGGGGCCAACTCTTGGACTGAAACACCTACATACACCCCCAGAAGAGAACTGTAACTCCCGCGCAGAAAACGACTAGAACTTTGTAGGCGGGGGGGGGGGGGGGAGTCAAATAATATATTAAGTACCCCCTGAGGTCTGTCCTCGTATAAGTCTGAGCTCTGAATTTTATATTTTTTAAAGCAAGGAAGTCCTGTCTTCTCGTCAACTGAGGCGGTGCTCCTGGTTGTGTTTCAGGACAAGAAACTTGCCTGGCGCGTTGTGTTATCACGGGAATCAAGAGGTGACGAGAAACTGGGAGCACAGTGCTACTTCCAACATGCACCCTCACAAGCCAGAAGCGTTTATCACCATCTCCTTCAGTTGCATCCAGCTTTACCCGTCGCAATACAGTGAACGGGCAGATATAACTCTCGAGTGATTTTCTGGCAACAGTTGAGCAAGACTTAAGCTTGGAACGTCTCATGTCCTCGCAGTGGTAGTATCATGAATACTGTCACTACTGTGATGGAATCTAGAGGTGGAAGATGATTTCTTCACGAAAGAAGACGGCATATCTTATGATGATTATTGTCTCCTAGTAGCCACTCTTTCAACTGCACTGCTGGGAAAAAAAAAATCAGTAAACATCACGGACAAGGTCACTCTATTGACAAGTGAGGTGACAGGTAAGTCGTCTTTGTAGAAGTACACGATCAATCAATCAAATACACGTCACAGTAAAGGGTGACATTCGCTGATACCAGTTTCACATGCCACGGCGGAGCGGCCGAGCGTATTGAGTCGTTATGTTCCGATGCGCAAGGCTGTTCCCCGTCGGGGGTTCGAATGCCCCCCTGGGCATGGATGTTTCTGCTGTCTTTAGTATAAGTTTGTTCATAAATAGTTTGTAAGTTTAGGGACTGATGACTCCGCGGGTAAGTCCCATAAGCTTTACAAACATTTGAACCAGTTCCACGCTGCAGTGACATTTCAGGAGAGGTCTAATCCACTTAAAGTGTGTGACATACGTGGTGGAAAGCGTGTAACCACGAGTATTTCTTGTGAGCGTAAACAATTCAGCACTATTTGAAATGACATAACACTGTAGCGAAAATTGCTTGCAAAACATAATTACAAAGAATAGTTTTTTCCAGGAAATGTATAATTTAAAGACACGTCACTGGTGCACGTGCGTCACTTCCTGCGGATAGTAGTTCTTCGATTTTCCTTTTGTATCTTGCAGTTAGTCGACTACCGAGATACACAAATAATGGAGAGGCAGAAAGCTTAGCCGTTGACATGGACGCATGGCTCTGCTACGGACGCTGTCATTCTAACAAACTATATAGACAACACAGACACATCAGTAAAGAACCGCAAACTGGTAGGCCTACACTTCCTCTGGTGAGTGGCCTCTCGCTGCAAATGACCAGCGTCACATTTTAGCTATCAAGGGTGCTGTAATTCAGATCACGTAGACCGTTCAGTGTGTATTAGTTTCATAGGTTTCCCATAATAATGAATATTTGATGTTACAAATTACAAGATATGACAAAGCTCGTTAGATTTTTGACGTTTGTGAATGTATGTTAGAGATTTTTTATTGGAAAATAGCATATGAAATACATATGAGGATTAGAACTTAATTAGTGGCAACTATTTATTCACAACCGATACAAAAGCGTTACATGTTCAAATGTTTGTATAGCTTATGGGACTTAACTATGGGGTCATCAGTCCCTAAACTTACAAACTACTTATGAACTAGCTAACACTAAAGACGGCACAAATATCCGAGGGGGGATTCGAATCCCCGAACGTAGTGGCCGTGCAGACCGTGACTGGCGCGCCGCATTCTCCTTGGCCACCGCTGCCGGCAGCGTTACATGTTTGCACCTGTTACTGTCCATAAGAGTTGTCACCAGCGTTGTGTAGCACTCGTTGTCAGCGACGAGGAAGGCGTAGTATACCGTTAGCACAGCATGTTCTGTTAATGGTGTGAATGGAGCGGTGTACTGGCTGTCTATGGAACAGTTCTGATGCGAATGCTGCGAAGTGGTTCCTTCATCTTCGGAATCAAATCAAAGTCACAAGGACTTAAATCCGAGGAGTATGGTGGATGGTACAGTAGTTCTCAGTCCCATCGATCGAACAGAGCAGCCACAGCCTGTGCTGTATGCGCATGGACATTGTCGTGCAAAATGATGGGTCGGTTGCGCAAAGTGTTGCCGGTTCTTTCGCGAATCTGGTAGAAGGTGATGCTTCAATAACGAACTGTAACACAGTGAACTGACGGGCTGCCGGTGAGAAACTTAGTGTGTTGAGGATAACACCATCACAGTCGTACACAAGAATCACCATACCTTTCACCATACTGGGGCTCTGACGCACTTTCAACTTTTGCGGGGACTCATAATGACGACAACTGTTGCATTGGCATTTCAGTTTGGGCTCGTATAATGTGGTCCATGCTCATACAGTGTTACGATCGGCGTAAGAAAGCCTCTCCTTTCCACTCATAGCGATACAAGTGCGTCTGAGCAGCGTCGTAACGCATCCATTTCGGCATTTCCGTCAATTCATGCGGAACCTACTGTGGTGCAATTGTTCGCATGCCCAGGCGTTCCTTCAGAAAGGTGCTATCCGGTTTCTTGGGCGAGCTCATGAATCGTCTGGCGTTGATCACTGTCCACTAACGCCGCAACAGTATACACTTCTTCTTCAGAGACGCTAGGACGACCTGCCCGATGCATTTCTCCCTCGGGTTGCGACCTTCTTTGAAGGCTGTTACCCAACGTGCCACTCTTCTGTACGGCAATTCCGATTCCCCCACGCCTCTTGGCGTGGCCGAGCGTTCTGCGGCGCGTCAGTCACAGTCTGCACGGCCACTACGGTCGGGAGTTCGTATCCCCTCTCGGGCATGGACATTTGGGCCGTCTTTAGTATTAGCTAGTTCATGCGTAGTTTGTAAGTTTAGGGACTGATGACCCCGTAGTTAAGTCCCATAAGCTCTACAAACATTTGAACATTTGGTCCTCCCAACATTTCTTCCGCTAGTCCTGTACTCCTATCTCCTGAAACAGACTACAACTTCTACAAGGTCGATAGGAAAACTTCCGTGAAGTTTGGAAGTAGGAGACGAGAAACTGGAGGAAACAAAACTGTAATGTCGGGTCGTACGACGGTAGAGCACTTGTCGGGGAACGGGAAAGGTTCCGAGTTCGCGTCTCCGTTTGGCATGCACTTTTAACTTGCCTGGAAGTTTCAGGTGCTATTTTGTTCGGGCGTGCCCATGACCACGCCGCGAATAAAGTTGGACCACTAGTCAAAATAACACCCTGAACAGTCTTACATATGGAATTAGCATGAATTTCGAAAAAGGCGATCGTGTGAAACCCAGCTCGCGCTATTCGTCCACGAGACTCAGAGGGCCATAGTCACTGGTTCTAGGTAGATGCTGTGTTTCTTGACTTCCGCAAGGCGTTTGATACAGTTCCCAACATACGTTTAATGAACGAAGTAAGAGCACATGGTCTATCAGACCAACTGTGTGATTGGATTGAGGAGTTCCTAGATAACAGAATGCAGCATGTCATTCTCAATGGAGAGAAGTCTTCCGAAGTAAGACTGATGTTAGGTGTGCTACACGGGAGTCTCGTGGGAACGTTTCTGTTCACGATATATGTAAATGACCTTGCGGATAACATCGAAAGTTCACTGAGGCTTTTTGCGGATGATGCTGTAGTATATAGAGAGGTTGTAAGAATAAAAAATTGTATTGAAATGCAGGAGGATCTGCATCGAATTGACGCATGGTGCAGGGAATGGCAATTTAATTCAATTAGACAAGTGTAATGTGCTGCGAATACATAGAAAGAAAGATCCTGTATCATTTAGCTACACTGTAGCAGGACAGCAAGTGGGAGCAGTTAATTCCATAAGTTATCTGGGAGTAGGCATTAGGAGTGATTTAAAATGGAACGACCATATAAAATCAATCGTCGGTAAAGCAGATGCCAGACTAAGATTCATTGGAAGAATTCTAAGGAAATTCAGTCCGAAAACAAAGGAAGTAGGTTACAGTATACTTGTTCGCCCACAGCTTGAATACTGCTCACCGGTATGGGATCCGTACCAGGTGGGGTTGATAGAGGAAGTAGAAAAGATCCAACGGAGAGTAGCGCGCTTCGTTACAGGATCATTTGGTAATCGAGAAAGAGTTACGGAGATGATCGATAAACTCCACTGGAAGAGTCTGCAGGAGAGATACTCTGTCGAAGTTTCGAGAACATACCTTTAGCGAGGAGTCTAACAATATATTACTCCCTCCTACGTATATCTCGCGAAGAGATCATTAAGATAAAATCAGAGAGATTAGAGCCCACACAGAGGCATACCGACAGTCTTTCTTTCCGTGAACAATACGTGACTGGAATAGGAGGGAGAACCGATAGTGGTACTCAAGGTACCCTCCACTACTCACCGCCAGGTGGCTTGCGCAGTATGGATGTAGATGTAGAATGGAATGGAATACTACATATAGCCATTTGCATCCAAGAAGATCATTTCGCAGAGGGACCCGAGACGAGTCACGCCTTACCGATGTACGATCTGTCACTGCCGCACTTACAATACGGCGATCTTGTCGGACATCTCCGATGCGTGGAGGTCTGAACCTCGTCTACGAGTGGGAGAATGTTCACGCGACCATTGCAACCAGCATCACTGCACAATGGACGCATAACGTCCAACTTGTGTGGCAAAGGACGATCCCGCCACTCTGAACAGCACACTCTGATCCCCTTTCAAATCCGCTCAGTTTGCTACAGGAAGCAGGAGTGCGCCTCCATTGAGCGGCGCCTGTTTTCTTCTTTGCACGCTGATATTACTCTGAAACTTCTAGCTGTTTGTAAGAAACGTAAAAGAACTGACCCACTTAATTACAGGCCAATATCGTTTACATCAGTTTTCTGTAGAATTATGGAGCATATTCTCAACTAGAATATAGTACATTTCCTGAAGACGGATAAACTTATTTCTATGAATCAGCACGGGTTTAAGAAACATTGTTGATGTGAAACTCAGAATCCATTTTCTCACATGCCACACTGCAGCCTGCTACAGAAGACACTAGCATATGGAGTAGGTTCACAGATTTGTGTCTGGATGTACGTTATTCTCGACGGCGAGTGTTCATCAGAGACGAGTGTATCGTCAGGCGTCCCCTAGGTGAGTGTGATAGGACTGCTATTACTTTCTATCTATATAAATGATCTGATGGACAGAGTAACTTGTAATTTGCGGCTGTTTGCTGATGATGATGTGGTGTGTGGGAGGGTTCGACATTATTTGACTGTAATAGCATACAGGATGACTTACAAGAGACTACATGGGTAACGGATTTTCTAATTTTTTGATGCTTATGATACGTGAAGTTCAGGAATCAAATGACAATCAGCCAAAGCCATTCGACGCATCTCTCAAAAATTATCGAGAAAAACAACTTTGAAGTTTTGCAAGTTCACGCAAGTACCAGTAATTAAATCAGTTGCAGCATCTATCGGTGTAGCTCAGGTGGTAGCGTTGTGGCCTTACAACCATACGGTCGGTGGTTCCAATCCTGCCGTGACAGTGTTGTTATTTCTTTTTATTTTTCGTTGTGTTCGGATACTTACACATTTTTAATATCTAATGGTAAAAACTTAAGTATGGTGTCACTATTAGTTCACGGCGGTTGTCTTTGATTTTTTTTTTATTTTGTGAACAGCTAAGTCGCTGTTTTTCGAAAGTCCTTTCCATTGTTACTAATGGCTTTCCAAGCAGGTAACCTACCCAACCACCATTTGAGTTTCAGTTCGTTTGTCTACACATACATAACCAATCGCTGATCGTGTTTGTTCGTTGTAGTTCGACGTAGTTTTTGGTTCAGATTTTTTATTACAGAGGGTGTTCTGTCCTCAACATGGCGCGTTCAGCCTCAGCGCCTGACAACACCTGAGCTACACCGACATATGCTGCAGCTGTTCTAATGATTCGTACTTATATGTACTTGCAAAACTTCAAAGTCGATGGTCTGGATAAATTTTGAGAGTTGAGTCGAATGGCTTTGGCTCTGAACTCCACGTGCCTTAAATATAAAGAAATTTTTAAATCATCTGCCTATGTTGTCTCCTTGTTAGACAAAATTTGTAGTTGGTGTGAAGAATGGTAGCTCGCTGAAAATGTAGAAAAATGTAAAGTGATGCATATAAGTAAGAAAAACAATCCCATAATATTCGAATACAGCATTAGTAGTGAGTTTCTTGATACAGTCGCGTCGTTCAAATATCTAGGCTTAACATTGCAGAGTGATACAAAATGCAATGAACATATAAGGACAGTTGTCAGTAAGGCGGACAGCCGATTTCGGTTTATTGAGAGAATTTTGGGAAGATGTACTTCACCTGTAAAGGAGACAGCGTATAAAACGCTTGTACCTGTACGTCTTCAATATTGTTCAAGTGATTGGAACTCGCAGAAGAAGAGTTTAAAGGAAGACATAGAAGCAATTCAGAGGCGAGCAGCTAGATTCGTTACTGGTAAGTTCGGTCAGTGCGCGAGTGTCACAGAAATGCTCCACGAGCTCAAATGTGAATCTCTGGAGGAAAGACGAGGTTCTTCTTTTCGAGAAATTCTGTTGAGGAAATTCAGAGGACCGGATTTTGAAACTGACTGTAGATTGATCTTCCTGCTGCGTACTAACATTTCGCATAAAGATCACAAACACAAGATAAGAGGAATTAGGGCTCGTCGAAAGTATTGAGACATTCATTTTTTCCCTCGTTCTATTTCGGAGTGGAATAGGAAAGGAAATGCCAAGTAGTGCTACAGTGTACCCTTCGCCACGTACCTTACGGTGGTCTGCTTAGTGTATATATAGATGTAGATGTAATTATTAAAGGGTACACACAGATCTCCCGCTGGCAGCTTCGTCACTACGGTATGTGTTGGCGGACGACGTTAAAACCATTATCAGTACGCCTACTATCCTCAGCTGGCATGCCGGCCGCGGTGGCCGAGCGTTCTGCGGCGCGTCAGTCGCAGTCTGCACGGCCACTACTGTCGGGGGTTCGAATCCCCTTCGGGCATGGATATTTGTGCCGTCCTTAGTAGTAGCTAGTAAGTAGATTGTAAGTTTAGGAATTGATGACCCCGTAGTTAAGTCCCATAAGCTATATAAATATTTGAACATTTGAACATCAGCTGGCATCTGCCGTCTTCAGACAAAATCAACGTCGTCTTTGCAGATGCACTGAGTTTTCCGCCAGTCAGATGTGTGGAGAAAGGTAATCGCAGTTCTTATTTGCCTGAACTGTGTTACTGGGTAACAAAGACAAAACAGGAGGCAGTATTTTGTGACGTCTTATCGTTCCAGCTTAGTTTTCTGTCGGCTCGGACAGTTGTGCGACCAGTTTGCCTTCCATGGTATTATATGGCTGCCCCTGATCAGACAACACAACGAGCAAACTTTATCGGAATGACCACCGCTGGCTGCTAAAACGAAGAAATCCACTGGCCGTCTGCGTGTTTGTTCGGCCGCTTAACTATCTCCATCACTTCCCGTATTCTCCTTTGGAATGTTAAGCGGCCGATTAGCTATAAAATAAAACTTTCCGTTTTTATTACAATTATTTCGGGATTTCGTCACAGTCGATTTCTTATGCTGTTCGAGCTTAATTGTTTGCTTATTCTCTCTCAGTCGTTTGTTGGTAGTTTCCCTCGCTGGCACCATAACTCATGGCGCTTACAATATAATGGCGACATCTTTGGTGGATTGTAACAGAGCTTCTAGTTTGTCGCAGCTACGACAGAACATATTTTTCGCTTCTAAGCAATTCTTCGGCATCTACGAGAACGGTAATTGATTAATATATGCGTCAACCTGTGTTAAATATCCAAAAAGAATAAAACACATTAACTAAAATTCATATATTAATATTGATTACCATTTTCATTATATTACCTGCAGTACCACTATTTTTATTAATCATCATTTTTTACTATTGTAATTTTTTTCTTTTTCCAAAATGAATTGTACGCATTTTTTGCAAACATAAGATTGTACATAAATGAAAAATAAAAATTGTATTGTACCCTTAGGCCGATGAAGAGCACAGATGCAAGCTCTGAGAAGGCCCGCTCTTCCTCTGTTACGGAAGAGAATGAAAAGTGCCAAAAATAAATAAATAAAATAAAAAATCGTATAAAAACAGAAACCAGAATTTTAGCTCATTTCGACAGATGGAGGAGCAACTAACAAAAAGATCTTATAGATTCCAACTGGTTCTCTTCAATTGTTTCACGCTTAAGGGGAGTTACCGACGGAACTGGTCGTAGAAAATAAGTATGAGCCAAAAATGTAAAAACTTGATGGACGTATAGCATTTTTTTTTTCGCGGACATTTTTAACACTAAATGAATATGGAAAGTGTCGATAACTTATAATAGTTCTGTTTTCATATTACGTGACAATAATTTAGAGTAAAATGGAATGTGCCGTAAAACAAGGTCTGAGTGAGTATGAAGGCAAAAATAAATAAATGAGGATTTCCAGTTTGAAAATTGTATTGCTTATTTTCAATTTAAATATTTCATCAGATGCACACCGTCTAAGTGTCAATTATATATACGAGGGTTGGAACTTAAATAGTGGCAATTATGTACTCACATCCGATACAAAAGCGTTGCATGTTTGCACCTAATACTGTCCTTCAAACTAGTCACCAGCATTATGTAGAACCCGTTTCCAGAGATATGGAAGGGGTAGTATACCGTTAGCAGAGCCTGTTCTGTTGATGGTGCAAATGGAACGGTATACTGCCTGTCGAATTTCTGGAACAATTTTAAAGCGAATGCCACGAAATGGTTCCTTCATCTTCGGAGTCAAATCAAAGTCACAAGTCCTTAAGTCCAGGGAGTATGGTGGATGGTACAGTACTTCCCACTCCCACCGACCGAACAGAGCAGCCACAGCTTCCGCTGTATTCGCCTGTGCATTGTCGTGCAAAGTGATGGGTAAGTTGCACAGTTACCGGTTCTTTCGCAAAGCTGTTCGTAGATGATGCACTGAAGGTCTGCCGTGGCGGAACGTAATGCGTTAGAATAACACCATCACCATAACTTTCACCATAGTGGGGCTCTGACACACCTTCGACTTTCGCGACTACGCATAATGACGCCATTCGTTTGAATGGCGTTTCAGTCTCGGCTCACCCTGTGTTACGATACGGCGTAAGAAAGCCTCTCCTTCGAGCTCATAGCGCTCCTAGTGCGTCTGAGCAGCATCGTAACACATCCATTTCTGAATTTCCGTCAATTCATGCGCAACCCATCGTGATGTAATTTATCGAAGGCCCAGGCGTTCCTTTAGGATGCCAAGCACAGTCGTATGGCGTCGATCAATGTCCACTACCACCACAACTTCTTCAGAGACGCTAGGACGACCTGCCCGATGCTTGTATGCCACAGTTTGCCGACTTTAGTTGAAGGCTTTTATCTGTACGGCAATGCCAATTCCCACTCGCCTCTTGAAGAACTTGGTGACACTTGTCGTGCGGTACGACCTCTGGCACATTCAATCTTGATCCAACTACGTTGTTTCTGTACCGAAAACATAGTGACACCGTTAAGTTAGACCGCTCGCTCACAAGTGACTTGTTTCCATCGAGTGTGCGCACGCTGGTGACGTGAAACGGACTAGTCCATTAGCTCGGAGGTAAGGTAGGTATATCAACAATGTGTGCTATAAGGGACAACAGTAGATTCCATTGCATAGTGTCTCCACAGCAGTGTTACTAGTATTTAAGTTTCAACCCTCGTAATTACATCAAAACAACCCGGCACCTATCTTACACCACCACATTCGAGTAAATCTCTTGTTTCCCCTCAAACTCAATTTTTCGATTAATGTCTTTATAATTATGCGAATTTTTCACGTCAGATTGCTGTAATGATAGCTCTGAAAGTGCCAACATTATATCCACAAAGAAATATATAAGCCGCTACTCTTTACAGGTGGGCAGTCGGCGGCCCGCTACTGCTTTCAGTCCGACCCGCAGCAGAAATTCAGGAGAGAGATAGAGATAGAGAGAGAGAGAGAGAGAGAGCGACAGAGACAGAGACAGACAGAGAGAGAGAGAGAGAGAGCTAGCTATTGTAGTAAAAGAAAAATGCGTAAATAAATGAAAACATATGGAGTGGGGTGCACATAAATAAATTTTCTGTGCAAAAAGTGTCTGGAGTCATAATCTGCTGGCGAGGTGTGTCGAGAAAGGGTGCGATATACATCGGTGCGTTTAGTCCCGTCAATGAACGCTGAAAAATAACGACCAGGGAAAAAAATCATGTAGTCGATAATTTTTTTACAGTGGTAGGGAAGACCGTCATAAACGACTTACTAAAAGTCCCAACCTCTGGGGCGTGAGCTCGAGCGTGGGTGAGCGTTTAAATGTACACTTTGTACGTTTTTCTTAAATACCTCTAAAACCTTTATCACAAGGGGAAAAGCACAATAGTACAAAATTAAACTGCATAAAATTTACTAAAAAAAAGTTCCCATTCATAATTTCTCTGGGATGAATATTTTGCGAGTTATGGGTGACGAAATATTAGCAAATTCTTAATAACAGATTTTTTAATGCTATAAAGTTAAAATTTATGGTCGATTCAAGTAGATCACGTAACTAATGGGCAGGTGCTTAACAGAATTGGGGAGAATAGGAGTTTCTGGCATATCCTGACTAAGAGAAGGGATAGGTTGGTGGGGACACATTCTGAGACATCAAGGAATTGTCAACTTAGCATTAGAAGAAAGCGTGTGGGGTAAAAATAGTAGAGTGAGACAGAGGGAGGAATACAGTAAGCAGATTCAAAAGGATGTAGGTTGCCGAACGTATTCTCAGATGAAGAGGCTTGCACAGGGTAGCGTGGAGAGCTGCTTCAAAACAGTCTGAGGATTGAAGACCACAACAACAACATTTTTGTTTTTAAACATTTTGAATTATTCTTCTTGGCCGATGTTTTGAGGGTTAATCCTCGATGATCTGGCGTTCGCTTTTATATCAAACATAAGTTTTATTGTATTTTTTTACCTCTAAAGGTTTCAGTTTAATGGTTAATTATTTATTTTTTGATGTTGTCTACTATAAAAAAGTTTTGTAAAAAGTACTCAAAATTATCACCTGTACATTTTCATTCATGAGGGTATTATTTTAATCGTTAATGTCACATAATACAGTACAACAACCCCACTACTCGGAAATGTGTTACTACTATGATCGGTCACACTGGCATTCGTCACGAAATATTCATATTTCTTCTTAAATTCTAAGCCTCTAAGTAAAGTGCGGGAACAGTACTTAAAATGGAGGTCGTGGGTGGGTCTCACTAATTTCGATCAATTTGTATGACAAATGTATTTTAATCACGAGGGAAGTGGACTGTACTATCAAATGATTGTTAAGCTTAAGAGACTTAACTGCGGGATCATCAGTCCCTAAACTTACAAACTACTTATGAACTACCTTATACTAAAGACGACACAAACTTCCATGCCCGAGGGGGGATTCGAATCCCCGACGACGGAAAGCCGCGCGCACCGCAACACGGCGCTCCAGTACGCGCGGCTAATCCGTTGCGGCTGGATTGTACTGATCCTTTCCTTAGTATTATAATTGCCAAAAAAATCAGGCATACAGTATCTACGTGGCAAATTTAAATTTTAAAACAACATTAACCGTAAAATTTTTTCACGGTTTCAAAGACAGTATAGCGGCCGTATTTCTGGGTGGCACTGGTAACGAGAGTAACGAGTGACGATACGTCTGTATCGAGTACTGTTTCTCTTAGTAACGGATACATACGGATACGATTCTTTTTGTTACTTTCACAGCTCTAGTTGTCAGGTCTGCTAACGAACCGCCGGAGCTTACCACATATTTAGTTACATCCTATACATCGCTACATCGTGCCCTGTAGTCAAAACACTATCTTTCCGCATTTTATAATTCATAAATGTAAACAGTATCAGTTTGCAAGTGGTTTAATTATTAAAATAAATACTCATTCTAATAATCCTGTCTGTCTACTTGTGGGAGATTTCATATTTATGCCGCTATTAACGTAAAATTTAGTTAATATTTATAACATTTTATATGTTGGTTGCATTTGAAATGTACTACGTCTATATGATTGCTAGCTTCACCAAATTTAATTTGGTGTATCTCATGTGCAAATTGCACTGTATGCTTAATTGTTATAATTCTTATAAACAATCATATTACTAAATGTTGATAACTTTTTCCTGTGTATATTTGAAACATTGTTTAAATTTCGATGAGCTCGACCCACGGCAACGATTCCAGAAGTGTAGTGGTTTTCTCCAGTCGGTACTTTACGTACGTTTCGAGAACACGGAGTTTGGCTTTGTAAATTCACAAGCTCCCTCCATTCTCCATTTCGGCAGCACGCTGCTGGAGCTCAGCACCGCCTGTTTCGGCCACGAAACCGTCTGGACGGCCTTGGTACACGTGTGCTCAGTGGTCAGTCCTCCACAGTTCCGCTGCCTGCAGACCTACAGCCAGCTGTTCGCCAAGTACTCACAGCTGTTCTGTCACACTCAGATGGCCCAGCGCCAAACGTGCCTGCTGCTCGTATTGTCACGACTTTTCCCAATAAACATATAATAGTAGATGACAGTTCTGCTAAAGCGGAATTGCGTAACACGGCTTTCCGAAATTCTTTCACGAAAGAAGACGAAGCAAATACTCCGTAATTGGTATCAAGAACAGCTGCAGGCATGCGTTATTTAGAGATTGACACCCCTTATGTATTAAAACATCTTAAATCACTTAAAAAAAGTCTCCAGGTCCCGACTGTATATTAGTTAGTTTCCTTTCAGAGTATGTTGATGCAATAGCCCCTTACCTAGTTAACATATACAACCGCTCGCTCAGCGAACGTTCCTTACCCAAAGACTGGAAAGTTCCACAGGTGACTCCAATATTCAAGAAAGGCAATAGGAGTGATCCGCAAAATGACAGGCCTATATCGCTGACGTCGGCTTGTAGCAGGATTTTAGAACTTTCCTCAAATATTATGAACTACCTCGAAGAGAACGACCTATTGACCCATAGTCAACACGGATTCAGAAAGTATCATTCTTGTGAAACACAGCTCTTTACTCACATGATGTGATGAGTGCTATAGACAAGGTTCAAACTTTTATTAAGATGTGATTCAACAGCCGTAAGATATTTGAGGAAATGCATACTTTAAACAATCAGCTGTTTATTACTTTTCAATCTCCTACCGGTATCGGTTATAAACCATCTTCACGGAAAAGAACTACACAGACTGATCAAACAGGTGCATTATATGCCTCCTTATGCATACTGGTATGCATGTCACACAGTAAAAATAGATAAGACGTCACTAGGCGTCAAGTCTTAATCCTCCTGTTTGGAGGATTACCAATTTATCGTCTACAACAATCTTGGAGATTAACAACAACCATGATGTGATGGAGACCGTGGTTCACCATCACACAGCCTGGCATTGATTTTATGTTTTAAATTAAGACTTGACGCCTAGTGACGTCTTATCTATTGTTACTGTGTGACATGCATGCCAGTATGTATAAGGAGGCATATAATGTAATTGTTTGATTAGTCTGTGTAGTTCTCTTCCGTGAAGATTGTTTATAACCGAAACCGGTAGAAGACTGAAAAGTAATAAACAGCTGATGGTTTACAGTACGCATTTCCTGAACTATAGACGAGGGATGTCAAATAGATTCCGTGTTTCTAGATTTCCGGAAGGCTTTTGACACTGTACCTCACAAGCGTATACTAATTAAACTACGTGCTTATGGAATATCGCCACAGTTGTGCAATTGGATTCGTGATTTCCTGTCAGAAAGGATACAGTACGTTGCAATTGACGGAAAGTCATCGAGTTGAACTGAAGTTACATCTGGCGTTCCCCAGTTAAGTGTTATAGGGCCCCTACTGTTCCATATTTTTGTAAACGATTTAGGAGACAATCTGACTAACTTTCAGACTGTTCGCGGATGATGTTGGCACTTATCGGTTAGTAAAGTCAGCAAGAATATCAAAAGCAACTACAAAATCATTTAGATAAGATATCTGCATGGTGCAAAAAATGGCAATTGACAAGTGTGAAGTCATCCAAATGATCACTAAAAGAAGATCGTTATACTTCATTGACACGATAAATCAGTCAAAAAGTACAGGCCGTAAATTCAACTAAATACCTAGGAGTAACAACTACAAACAACTTAAATTGAAAAGAAAAGATAGAAAAAATTGTAGGGAAAGTGAACCAAACACTACGTTTTGCACACTTGTGCGTCCTATTTTGGAGTATATTGCGCATTGTGGGATCCCCACCAAGTGGGACTGGCAGACGATGTAGAGAAAGTCCAGAGAAGGGCAGTTCGTTTTTATATTACCGCGATATAGGGGAGTGAGTGTTACGGGAGTGACGCACGAGTTGGAGTCGAAATCATTAAAGCAAAGGCGTTACTAGTTGCGACGAGATCTATTAGCGAAATTTCTTTCGGTAAAATTCTCTTCCGAATGCGAAGATAGTTTGTTAGCACCCACCTACACAGGAAGACATGATTATGAATACTTCCAGAGTATTCATGTAGATGTAAAAACTAACCAACACGTTTCTCTTCGTATCATCAGTGCACGGCTCCTGTTTGGAGGATTACCAATTTATCGTCTTCAACAATCTTGAAGATTAACAACAACCATGAGGTGATGGTAATTTGCAAAGACAACACTATGCAGAAAAATCTAGAGCAATATGCCTCTTTGAAACAAAACGAAAAAAAGTGTACTTACATTTCCGTGCTTTGATTCTTCGTGTTCAGACTACTGAACAAGAAGAAAGTGGCCCGACCTGCAAACAGAAAAACCTCAATCAGCATTTAAAGTTGAGAAATACATTTCGTTTTAACAGCTTTGCGCAGAATAATCTGCCAGGAAGTTTAATATCAGCGCACACACCGCTGCAGAGAGAAAGTTTCATTCTGGAAACATCCCTCATGCTGTGGCTAAGCCATGTCTCCAAAATATCTTTTCTTCCAGAAGTGCTAGTCTTGCAAGGTTCGCAGGAGAGTTTCTGTGAAGTTTGGGAAGTAGGAGGCGAGGTACTGGCGGAAGTAAAGTTGTGAGGCGGCATCATGAGTCGTGTCGGGATAGCTCATTCGGTATAGCGCTTGCCCGCGAAAGGCAAAGGTCCCAGGTTCGAGTCTCGGTTCCGGCTCACAATTTTAATCTGCCAAGATGTTTCTTATCAGCGCACACTCCGCTGCAGCGTGAAAGTTTCATTCTGATGTCAGTAATTTCTTTATTCCTTTCAGTTTTGTAGATCTAGTTTATTCAGAAATACCATAAGTAGTTTTGTCTATGGTACGCCTGTCCCACTTTCATTACCTAAGAGATTCTTGTCCGCTTGGTTTGCATTTATGCCACACTCCCTTTACCTACGAGGCTGTCAACACCACTTGACAAACTCTGCCCGCATTCCCTTTCTCTCCACCAAAATGTTCAAATGTTTGTAAATCTATCGGACCAAACTACGTGGTCATCAGTCCGTAGCTTACAAACTACTTAAACCTAGGTAAACTAACCTAAGGACAAACACACACACACACCCATGCCCCAGGGAGGACTCGAACCTCCACGGCGAGCATCCGCGCGCTCCGCAGCGAGACGCTTTAGACCGCTCGGCTACTCCACCGCGGCTTTCTCTCCACCCAATCACAATGTACTCTGAGTTAAAAATGGGGAATCAAATCGTGCTTGAATGGAGTTAAGGTCCAAATATGCAGAAGAAAAATTATATTAGTTTCAAAGACACTGAGGTCAAATATATTTACGTAAAGTTGATATATAGCTGGGAATTTGTGACTGGCGGGAGGCGTACTTAGGTAGTCCTTGCAGGTGCGGTGATCACTGTGTCCCCAGTGGTGTAGGGGTCAGCGCAACTGACTAGAAAGCAGGAGACCCGGGTTCGAATCCCGACTGGGTACACATTTTCAGCTTTGCCCATTCACAGTTGAAGTCATATACTCTGTGAATGTAAAATTATGTATAACAATTAGAAATTTTAAAAAAGGTCAATGGTTATTGGCAGTTCGACCATGAAAGTCGTGTTTATTACAAGCTCAATGGCGTTTATTGCAAGAGTCTAGTGCCACTATTTTAGGAGACACCATTGTTGAATATTGTCAACACCGACAGTTATGTGGTAGCACAAATTAATGTGAATTAGGAATTATTTATTGAGTATGATTCCCTAGCCTTACTCCGATATAAATACCTTTCCAGAGGTGTCTTACTGTTAAATGGGAAATCGCCTACAACAAACTAAATACAGAAGTGGTAACAGTATAGTGCCTCTGTGGGTGTAGACAATTTGCTGCCTCCGCTGGAGTTTACGCGTACAGCAATAACTCCATGGCACACCCCACTATAGGCGCTGGTAGTGATCAGTTAGAGCACAGGCGTCGAGGGTACGTTTATTATTTAAGTGTCAGACGGCACACAGCTAGTGTATTTCTTTCTGTATCTCTTTCATTTTTTGGAGTACTTATTCATAATGACTAGGATCAAAATGGTGTCTATTATTTTGATAGCAACTGGTAAATGTAACTATTTTAGTTATCTTTGAAAGGATTCCATTCTGTTTCGTTTGATTACGTACTTCCGCGACAACAAAAGAGGGAGAGAAAACTGAAAACATACGAGACGCAAATTTGGAAGCGAAGGGCTATGAGATTTTTGTGTAAGCTGCACGATCGCACTAAGTCACTGCAAAATTGCCACCATTTTTCACTGAAAATATGTAATGCTCACAACTTCTTTCCGTCCTTCAATAAAATGCCAAGTACATAATGATCCTGGCAAATCTCTTTGTAATCAAACAGCACGATAAAAATGAGCATAATTATGCGTGAAAAACAAATGCTCAAGATTAATTTACGTAGTACACCAATCAACCTAAATCTGAACAGAAACTGCATAGGTACGCAAGTGTGTGATTTTCACTGTTACCACTGATAGTAACCATTCAGGAGCGGTCGCGCAATAATGTGAAATGTATTTAGTAGGAAAACTACGGCTAAATCCAAGAAGCAATCAAGATGTTGAAACGTTTGTATATCTACGGGACTTAACTACTGAGATTATCAGTCCTTAGACCTAAAAATTACTTAAACTAACGAAAGAACAACACACATACGCATGCCCGAAGGAGGCTCGAACCTCCGACAGGGAGAAACCGCGCTCTTTAGAGCGCACGATCATTCCACAGCGGTAAGAGGCAATCCAACATACGTTCTTGCTGCATAATAGCTGCAGTCTGGTCGGGTGTTCGAATCCCCCCTCGGGCATGGATATTTGTGCCGTCCTTAGTGTTAGCTAGTTCGTAAGTAGTTTGTAAGTTTAGGGACTGATGACCCCGTAGTCAAGTCCCACTAGCTATACAAACATTTGAACATTTTATTAAAATCAGTCTATTTCAACAACAAAGAACGATTAGCTTTAAAATATAGGCATATTTTACCTATATGCAGTTTTCAATGTTCTTATTTCTAGGCTATAAAAATCCATGATGTGATGTTTTAAAGTTTTCGCGGTGTACAGATATTTCCATAAAATCTTGGACAAACTGCCGGATGTCTGTAACTTCTTGCCACGATATTTCGGCGCAGTCTTCTGGCCATCTTCAGATGAGTACCGTCGAGGTACTGGCTAAGACGCACTGAGCTGTGCTATTTATGACCAATTCAGCCGATATTGCGCATGCGGGTACATAGTGTGCGCGTTCACTGCAACTACGTACGCTGCTCCGAGCGCCCTCCGTGGTGGAGGCTCGCTGCTTCGATATTAGATCGATTATCATCGTCAGTCAGTTGTAGGGAACTAAGTCGACTAGGAAGTTTTTCAATGACAGGATTCCATGCTGCATTTATTTGGAAACCGCTGCCTCGATTAATAAGAGTCTCACTGTCAGTCTTATTTCCATAGCTTCATTAATAATTGAGCACCAAAAGTTTGATGTGTAGGCCACAATTTTCGTTTCATTGTAGTTCAATGAATGACCTGCGGCAATACAATGTTCGGCGATTGCAAATTTGGTGGGCTGGAGTAGCCGAGTATGAAGCTGGTGTTCCACAATGCGCTCCTGCACAGTGCGCGTCGTCTGCCCTATATATGACTTGCTGCACTCACACGGAATCCTGTAAACTGTCTTTAGATCGAGAACAAACTAGAGCACACGTTAATAATAAGATTAACGCAGGGAAGGTTGGGATGGGGAAAGACGAAGTTTATGAAATCATAAAAATACACTCCTTGAGGTTATTGGACCAAGATGACCAATATGGTATTATTCATTTGTCTTTACCGGTTTCGATCATATATGTCATCATTTTCATAAGGTTGCATGGCTTTACAACATATTCACTTTGGAGACATTGTAAAATAAGGGTTTCTCGTCAAAATATAAAAGGAGTAAAAGTACGTAGCCAACGTGTTACAACACACGTCACCAAAATACATAATCGTTTCTGAATAAAAGATAAAATATGTTTCTTACATAAGTATAAGACTCTGAGTCTGTCTTATACTAATGTGAGAATTACCTTTTAATCAGATATGATGATGATTTTTTTATGTGTACTTCAACATGTTAACTATGTACTTTTACTCATTTTGTATTTTGACGAGAAACCCTTTATTTTACAAGGTCTCCAAAGTAAATATGTTGAAAAGCCATGCAACCTTCTAAGTTGATGATATATATAATCGAAACCGGGAAATACAAATAAATAATACGATATTGGCGATCTTGGCTCAATAATTTCAAGAAGGTGCATTTTTATAAATATCCAGATGGTTATCCAAAGGCATAACATGCCAGGTAACTATTTATGAAATCAACTGTAAAGATTTTTGAAATGAGGTACGGGGAGCAAACTAGAAGAAAATTTATTTTAAATTTCGATTTAAAGAGCACAATAATAGAGATAATGACTCATCAACAGTAGGGAGTCACCCCAGTTCAAACAACATTGGTTGGATAACATCAGTGGCAGCATGAAGGTAAATCATTTAGAGAACAAAAGATGGTTGCTGCCTAATTTGGAGGAAATTGATTTATTTTGTGCTTTAAAGAAGGATTCCAACTAAACTACGGGCTAAATGAGAAGTCATAACTGTATAAGGGCCATTATTGGGCATATTTTAGAAATCCCCTCCTTGAGAAGCACTGAACTTTTCTCTAGTTTTAAAAAGTGGCGCAAGTTTTAGTTTCGCTGATTAAATAAGGTATGTATTCCACGTGCAGTGGTTTCAGTTTTATTGGAAGGACTAGACACAATTTTTCAGATGTCAGGACATTATTATTGTCGGTTACCTTCGACAGTTTTGATGCATCTGGATTGTCTTCGATATATGAGAGGTGCTGTCCCTTAGTCCACAACTGTGCATCTCCACATATCCATGTTTTCTTCTTCCAAACGACGTGCTTACGTTAACAAACCATTAAAAAAATCAAATGTTTGTTAAGCCGCGAGTCCATAAACTTATTGAAACTAACTTATACTAAAGACAGCACAAACATCCATGCTCGAGGGGGGATTCGAACCACCGACGGGGAACGACCTCGCGCATCGGAGCATAGCGCCTCAATGCGCTCGGCCACTCCGCCGCGGTGACAAAACGTATATGCTGCATGTATTTCATTAATTATGTTGCCTAAGGCCAGACAATTTTTTTAGGTGCGTTACTTTTGTGAATTGTATATTTGGATGGTGAGCGTGCGCCCTATATATGTTTGTTTTTCATTATCTGAGAATGGGTTAATGTAGTCTAGAATTATGTTGTACTGACAAAAATATTCGTACAAGTAACAACTGGTGCGTTATTTTACCTCAATAATTTGACAAATAGTTGTCAAAACAGATTTTGAACAACAAGACTCTGATCCGTATTTTTTAACGTAGGAAAATAGCCAAATTTATATTCTAGTGTTATCCTTCGTTTGTTCCGATGTTTTTTTTTTTTTTTTTTCTGCTGATTTATAGTGACTATGTATTTTAGTGACCGCCTACAGATTTAATCCTTTTCGTTAGCTTTATTTTCACTGTCCAACTTTTGCACAAATAAAAACTGCATCTGGGAAGGTCATCAAGGGACAACTGATTTGAAGTGTGACGCTTCTGCCAAAAATCTTATTATTCTACACCGTAACTCAGACAATAGGCTATAGACATTATGGCTAAGTGGAGAAAATACCAAAAACAGAGAAAATTGTCTAAAACCTGTCTTTTCTCCTTAGATTACTATCTCAATTAACAATGTTTGCAGAATGCACTCATCGGTTGCTCTATAACGATCACCATCGACTTTTACCTCCGACTTATTAACTCATTACTGTGTTGTTGCGGTCTTCAGTCCGGAGACTGGTTTGATGCAGCTCTCCACCGTACTCTATCCTGAGCAGGCCTCTTCCTCTACTTTTAAGAAAGGCACCCTACATCGATTTAAATCTGCTTACTATATTCATCTCTAGGTTTCCCTCTGCGATTTTTACCCCACACACTTCCCTCCAACGCTAAATTCAGAATCCCTTGATGTCTAAGAATGTGTTCTACCAATCGACCCCTTCTTTTTGTCAAGGTGTGTCATAAAGTCCTTTTCTCCCTAATTCTGATCAGTATCTCCTCATTACTTACGCGATCCACCCGCCTAATGTTCAGCATTCTTTTGTAACACCACATTTCAAAACCCTCTATCGTCTTCCTGTCCACACTGTTTATCGTCTATATTTCACACCCATACAAGGCAACACTCCTCACAAATGCCTTCAGAGAGCATTCCTTATGCTTAAATTAATATTCGATGTTAGCAAATTCCTCTTTTTCAAAAATGGTTTTCTTCCCATTGCCATATTGCATTTTACATCCTCTATACTACGACCATTATATGTTATTTTAGTTTCCAAGTAACAAAACCCGTCTACCACCTTCATTGCTTCGTTATCTAATCTGATTCCTTCAGCATCGCCTTATTTTCTTAAACTGCACTCCATTACCCTAGTTTTGCTCTTGTTGATGTTCATCTTGTATGCACATTTCAACGCACTGTCCATTCCGTTCAATTGCTCTTCCAAGTCCATTGCTGTCTCTGACAGAATTACAATGTCATCGGCATAACGCAATGTTGTTGGTCTTTTTTTTCCGCCCTGAACTTTAATTCCTTCTTCAAATTTGTACTTGCTTTCTTTTATAGCTTGATCATTGCACAAACTAAATAACATTGAAGAAAGGCTACAACCCTGTCTTACTCTCTCCCCAACCTCTGCATCCTTTGCATGTCCTTCAACTCTGATAACTGCTGTCTGGTTTTCGTACAAGTTATAACTAACGTTCTTTACATTTTACTCCTGCTGATTTCAGAATCTGAACAATTACTATAATTTCTTTTTCCCGCCTACATGCACCTTGAAACATTCCTTAGCGATCTCATAATTAGCTCATAATTAGTGAGTTCCAATAGCAGACACTATTTATACAGGGTGTTACAAAAAGATAAGGCCAAACTTTCAGGAAACATTCCTCACACACAAAGAATGTGGACATGTGTCCGGAAACACTTAATTTCCATGTTAGAACTCATTTTAGTATTTACGGATGAGGCCTCGTTCCAACGTGATCAAATTGTAAATTTTCACAATCAACATGTGTGGGCTGACGATAATCCGCACGCAATTGTGCAATCACGTCATCAAAATAGATTTTCTGTGACCGTTTGGGCAGGAATTGTTGATGATGTCTTGATTGGGCCTCATTTTCTTCCACCTAAGCTCACTGGAGCACGTTATCATGATTTCATACGGGATACTCTACCTGTACTGCTAGAACATGTGCCTTTACAAGTACGACACAACATGTGGTTCATGCACGATGGAGCTCCTGCATGTTTCAGTCGACGTGCTCGTACGCTTATCAACAACAGATTCGGTGACCGATGGATTGGTAGAGGCTGACCAATTCCGTGGCCTCCACGCTCTCCTGACCTCAACCCTCTTGACTTTCATTTATGGGGGCATTTGAAAGCTCTTGTCTACGCAACCCCGGTACCAAATGCAGAGACTCTTCGTGCTCGTATTGTCGACGGCTGTGATACAATACGCCATTCTCCAGGGCTGCATCAGCGCATCAGGGATTCCATGCGACGGAGGGTGGATGCATGTATCCTCGGTAACGGAGGACATTTTGAACATTTCCTGTAACAAAGTGTTTGAAGTCACGCTGGTACGTTCTGTTGCTGTGTGTTTCCATCTCATGATTAATGTGATTTGAAGAGAAGTAATAAAATGAGCTCTAACATGGAAATTAAGCGTTTCCGGATACATGTCGACATATTTTCTTTCTTTGTGTGTGAGGAATGTTTTCTGAAAGTTTGGCCGTACCTTTTTGTAACATCCTGTAGAATGCCAGACGGATAAGGTCACTCTTTTCCATGTTTGTTATTCATTTGTTTGTGTAGGATAGTTTGCGTGTGAAGTGGTACACAGAAATGCGACAAGGAATCTGTATTGCGTGTGGCTTGTAATTGTAGAGCGGCAGTTCCTCGTAGCAGCTGGCACGGTGCTGCGTCAGCCAGGATCCGCTCTCATTAGAATTAAGCGAGTCACACTGCGCGGACGTGAGTGGCAGATGATGAGACACCGCCACAAGTCAGCCGCCGGGTCGCATCAGCATAACAGATTAGGAGAAATGTAGCAACTGCGTTACAATGATCAAAATTGTATTCATATTTGCACCTTGAAAGTTCAAATTTCAAAATATGGTAGTTGGTTCTCTACATCTACATGGGATACTCTGCAAATCACATTTAAGTACCTGGCAGAGGGTTCATCTAACCACCATTATACTATTTATCTCCCATTCCATTCTCGAATAGCGCGAGGGAAGAAAGAACACCTGAATCTCTCTGTTCGAGCTCTGATTTCTCATATTTTATTCTGATGATCATTTCTACCTATGTAAGTGCGAGTCAACAATATATTTTCGCATTCGGAGGAGAATGTTGGCCATTGGAGTTTCGCAAGTAGTCCACGCCGCAGCGATAAGCGCAATTGTTGTAATGATTCCCATTCCAGATCCTGTATCATTTCCGTAACGCTGTCTCCCCTGTATCGTGACAATGTTAAACGAGCTGCCCTTTTTGGACTCTTTCGATGTCCTCCGTTAAACCCACCTGCTAAAGATCCCACACTGGGCTGCAATACTCCAAAAATGGACGGACAAGCGTAGTGTATGCAGTTTCTTTTGTAATTCTGTTGCATGTTTTAAGGGTTCTGCCAATAAAACGCAGTCTCTGGTTCGCCTTTCCCACGATATTATCTACGTGTTCTTTCCAATTTAAGTCTGAAGTAATGGTAATTCCTAGGTATTTTGTGGAGTTTACGGCCTTCACTTTTTTTTTTTTTTTTTTTTTTTTTTTTTTTTTTTTTTGATTTATCTTGTAAACAAAGTTTAACGAATTTCTTTTCGTACTCATGTGGACGACTTCACACTTCATTATTTAGAGTCAATTGCCATGTTTTACACCATACTGATATGTTATTCAAATCGTTTTGCAGTTGTTTTTGATTTTCAAATGATTTTACTACATGGTAAAGGACGGCGTCATCTGCAAACAACCTAAGAGAGCTACTTAGATTTTCCCCCTAAATTGTTTATGTAAATAAGGAACAGCAGAGGACCAATAAAACTACCCTGTGGAATGCCCGACATCACCTCTGTTTTAATCGATGCCTTACCATCGATTACTACGAACTGTGTCCTCTCTGACAAGAAATTCCCTATCCAATCGCAAATTTGAGGCGGTATACCATAACCACGCAATTTGATTAAAAGCCGTTTGTGAAATACGGTATCAAAAGCTTTCTGGAAATCAAGAAATACGGAATCGATTTGCGAACCCTGTCGATAGCACCCATCACTTCGTGTGAATAAAGAGCTAGTTGTGTTTCCCATGGACTATATTTTCTAAATCCGTGTTGACCTTGGGTCAATAGATCGTTCTGTTCGAGATAATTCATAATATTTGAATACAGAATATGCTCCAAAACGCTGCTGCAAATAGACGTCAATGAAATAGGCCTGTAGTTTAGTGGGTTGCTCCTACTGCCTTTTTTGAATATAGGTGTGAGCTGTGATTGAGAATTTATCTTTTCTTCCTTTACTTTGTCCGGATTCATCGTAAGATCACTGCACTCTCTCTTTTTCGTGATTTGCTAATTATTTGTTTTAACGTGTGGCCTAGTTCCTTTCTTACCGCTAGAGTCGTCATTTAAAGTATGAGAAGAAAATTGAGATCACCATGTATCTGTAAATAATGCAGCTTTGTTCTGCGTGTGTTCACTGAGTTACAAACTGGGGAACACTCCGGAATTAGCCAACTCGAGCGTGGGAAAGCCATTTAGGTAAACGACATACCAGACCGCATTCCCAGTCCAGTGTTTTAAGTTAACAGGAGACAAGCGTGGCGCCAATGGAAACAATTTAAGAGGTATTTAAGGCTAACATGAAGATATCCCACTGTAACGTTACCTGGGAGATATCAGCCATCAACCTCTTATCCCATAGCTCTACTCCTTCGTGGGACGCTTCTTTTTGATGAAAACAGTAGAGCAACGTCGAATGTAGTTGTGTAGAAAAGAAAAGGGCCACGTGAGACGAAGTGGCATGATAGAAAGTGCTCCTCCTCGACTTACAGATGCTCTGCAAAATAAACCTGTTCGACTACATCTGGTGGTAGTGGTATGATTGACACCGGTCAAAGATTTTTCTTCGGCATGATTCGTTCACCACCCGTTTTGTAGACAAGGGCACTGTGCGTTAAAGCTATATGCGCAGGTTTAGTTTCAAAACAAATACACGCTCCAGGCAGATTTTATAGTTAAACCATGATGCATATTCTCAGAATTAACAATTGCTGATACAGTGAAAGTTTCTTAACTCTATAACGAAACGATCAATAGTCTCTTTGTTGCAGTTTTAAAAAAATAATTCTTAGAAATGCTCGATTTTAAATGTAGCTAAATAGTTCAGTTTATGAATGCAGTATTGATATGTTTAAATTAATTAAAATCATTTCAATTTATCTTGGAACTAAACAGTTCATTTTCAGATTTTGGTGAAGTTTCGAATGAAACAAAGTTTTTGGAAATACAATTCTCTCCGGAAGTGAACTTTTCTTTTAAGGGCGATCATCACCGAATGAAGATTTGAAACATAAATACTGTTCACATTATGTGCAAAACTGTTCACATTATGTGCACTATATGAAAGCATTTTTACAGCAAGCACTTTTATTTTAATATGGTTGAATGGAAAGCATACTGCATTTAGATTTTTAAATGACGGTTTTTCGTTTGTCAGTTTTGATGCATACCAAGCGTACCGAATTACTGGGGTGAAAATAGGAGCACTGAATTGATGATGCACGATTGATAGTATTACAATTAAATCTTTTCTTGATGACAGCTCTCACTGTTGTAGCAATTCAGAAGCTCTTTGTAACCTAATTATATTTCTGACCTAGCGATAGGAATATACATCACAGGGTTCAGCAAGAGGAGTACTACATTTGAGTGGAATGATCTGCAGTATATGTTACTTCGCCTGCTTCATTGATGAAGATCTCATCATAAAGTGTCAAATCCACTTGACCAACGCACGAATCCAACAGAAAGAATGGTTTTAATGCTGTTTGATAAATTTTGAATAAATCTCTTTGGTTAGTTTTCCTGACTTTGAGTAAGTAACGAAAACATTCTTATACTCCAAAATTCCTGACGGTATCACAAACTCTGAGACCAAATGTTCAAATGTTTGTATAGTCTATGGGACTTAACTAAGGGGTCATCAGTCCCTAAACTTACAAACTACTTATGAACTACTTACGAACTAGGACGGCACAAATATCCATGCCCGAGGGGGGATTCGAACCCCCGACCGTAGTGGCCGTGCAGACCGTGACTGGAGCGCCTTAGTCCCCTCGGCGACCGCGGCCAGCGAGACCGAATTTATTGACAGGCTCTTTCAATTATAAAAAAAAAACACACACACACACAAGGGCCAAACGGTTTTTCTGAAACGGTCAAATTCCCGTACGCAGTTTAAGACTGACTGGCTTTGGAGAGACTGAGAACAGTTGAAATCACAAACCTCAAGAAATGTATTAATTAAAACGATTGCTCTTTAAACACATTAACTAATCGAAATTATTGTAATTAATCGGGATATATTAATACTGCGTTCATAAACTGATTTAATTACATTTAAAATTGTGCACTACAAAAGATAAAAAAATTGGGAGCAATTGTAATCGATTCCTGGCTCTAACCAACTGAACTATATTACATGCAATAAGTCGGCAACAACAATGCCTTATAACAGAGCGGGTAAACGTTCGAATGCGTTTTCTCTTTTCCTGAGGTCCACTCAGGCGAGATGTTTTACGAGTATGAAAGGTATATCTAGCTTCATGTTCTGACACAATTTAAGCGAAATCGGTGAGACCCATCCCGCGAGCGATCCGGTTATGAGAGATTCCGCCTGCTAAAATCATCTGTCCTATAGTTGTTCACATTTTTTGTTTATAAAGTGTACATCATTCGTTCGTTCGTCTTCATCATTCGGAATGATGAAGATTAGATGGGTAGATCACCAAACTAATCAGGAGGAGCTCTACAGAATTGGGGAGAAAATGAGTTTCTAAGGGAGGGGACATCAAGGAATCATCAACTTTGCATTAGAAGGAAATGTGTGGGGTAAAATTCGTAGAGGGAGACCGAGGGACGAATACAATAAGCAGATTCAGAAGGACGTAGCTTGCCGTTCTTATTTGGAGGTGAAGAGGCTTGCACATGACAGGGTAGCGCGGAGAGCTGCATCAAACCAGTCTGCGGACTGAAGACCACAACAATCACTCCATTTACATGGTCTCCCAAATCTAGATTTAGTAAACCGATTTCCTAATTCCGCTTTTGGTTGGTCATGTAAACACTCCAAAATCGTTTCTAGAAATCCACCTCTATAAATCAAATGTTTGTAAAGCTTGTGGGACTTAACTACGGGGTCATCAGTCCCTAAACTACAAACTACTTATGAACTACTTACGAACTAGGACGGCATAAATATCCATGCCCGAGGGGGGACTCGAACCCCCGACCGCAGTGGCCGTGCACCTCTATAAAAGCGGTTTTCCAGTTCCACAATCAATTTTTGAACCCATGTAAACGCAACCGTTTTTGAAGCGTTCTTGGATTGTCAGATACTGTTTTCTTGTTAAGAATTTTCGGCACATATGGACAGAGTGATATTTTCTACCGTATAATAAAAATTTAAATATTAGAGTGAGCATGCATCTGTGTATTTAAAAATATCGATTGTGCTGACTAAATTAGGAACTGAATCAGTCACCAAACTGATTGGCCTAGGAAATCCCATTTAGGTTGTAACATGTAAACACGACAGTTTACGAAATTCGGTTTTCGTCTTTAATCGCAGTGAATGTCTACTTGTAGTAAAACTTTTGTGAGTGTAAACTGTCGGACCGATGACCCCTCCGTTTGGTCTCCTCCACTCTGCACCACAACCCACCAATGAACACCCGACTAAGTTGGTGTGGGGCGATTTGTTACTATTACCGCTCTATTCATCTATCGCATGACAACGTATATTTTATAAAACATAAATATATATACACTGCTGTATAAGAAGTGTAAAGCGTACAGAAAAGCGAAAAAAAAAATGTTAACACATAGACTACCAATATAGACTTTTCTGTAGCCTATTGCCGTCAGGCATTTTACAAAGTTGCCACGATAAGCTATTATCTGGGCCTCTTCTACTATTTGCCGGAAGATTAGTCTATTGGCTCGCCGGCCGCGGTGGCCGAGGGGACTAAGGCGCTCCAGTCACGGTCTGCACGGCCACTACGGTCGGGGGTTCGAATCCCCCCTCTGGCATGGATATTTGTGCCGTCCTAGTTCGTAAGTAGTTCATAAGTAGTTTGTAAGTTTAGGGACTGATGACCCCGTAGTTACGTCCCATAGACTATACAAACATTTGAACATCTATTGGCTCCACAGTCACAGCTGGGTGTTGGAATTTGTAAAGAGAGTGTGTACCCCTTTCGTAGTTTCTGCGTATTCTGCTTTCACATTTTCCGAATATCCGGACGATTCACCAGTGGTCAGGGGAGGACTTGCCAGTGCGCAGGCTACGTCTCTCGCCATTGTTCCCTCCTTTAAGAAATCTTTCACGCATGAGGACTGTACAAACGTACCATCATTTCATCAACGCTCTAACTCCCAAATGGAGGGCATAGTAATAGGTATTTCCGATGTGGAGAAGTAGCTGAGAGAGCTGAATACAAAAAAGATCTCCTGGTCCGGATGGAAGACCAGTTCGGTTTTACAAAGAGTATTCTGCGGCATTGGCCCCTTACTTAGCTTGCATTTCTCGCGAATCATTAATTCAGTGCAAAGTTCCTAGTGAATGGAAAAAAGCCCAGGTGACTGACCCACATAATTACAGGCCAATATAGTTGACATCAGTTTCCTGTAGAATTTTGGAAGATATTCTCACCTCGAATATAGTAAATTTCCTTAAGACGGTTCCGCTTCTTTCTATGAATCAGTATGTCTTTAAAAAACATCGTTCGTGTGAAACTCAGGTTGCACTTTACTCACATGATATCTGGCTAGTCATGGATGAAGGGCAACAGGCAGATTGTGTCTTTCTCGATTTCAAAAAGGCATTTGACGCGGTGCCGAACTGCAGACTTATAACGAAGATACGAGCTTATGGAATAGGTTCACAGATTTGTGACTGGCTAGAAGACTTCCTAAGTAATAGAACGCAGTACGTTGTTCTGGACGGCGAGTGTTCATCAGAGACGAGTGTATCAAATGTTCAAATGTTTGTACAACTTATGAGACTTAACTACGGGGTCATCAGTCCCTAAGCTTACAAACTACGTATGAACTAGCTAAGACTAAAGACGGCACAAATATCCATGCCCGAGGGGGGATTCGAACCCCCGACCGTAGTGGCCGTGCTGACCGTGACTGAAGCGCCTCAGTCACCTCGGCCACCGCGGCCGGCACGAGTGTATCGTCAGGGGTGCCCCAGGGGAGTGTGATAGGACCGCCATTATTTTCTATCTATATAAATGATCTGACGGACAGAGTAATGGGCCATTAGCAACTGTTTGCTGATGATGCTGTGATGTATGGGAGGGTGTTGTCTTTAATCGACTGTAATAGCATACTGGATGACTTAGAAAAAATTTCTAGTTCGTCTGAAGATTGGCAGCTAGTTCTAAACGTAGAAAAATATAAGGTCATGCACATGAGTAGGAAAAACAATCCCATAATATTCGAATACAGCATTAGCAGTGAGCTGTTTGATGCAGTTGCGTCGTTTAAATATCTAGGCGTAGCACTGCAGAGCGATATGAAATGGAACGAACATGTAAGGATAGTTGTGAGTAAGGAGAACAGCTGACTTCGGTTTTTTTGGGAGAATTTTGGGAAGCTGTACTTCATAAAACGCTTGTACGGCCACATCTTGAGTATTGCTCAAGTGTTTGGGTCCCGTAGCAGACCAGTATAAAGGAAGACACGGAAGCAGTCTAGAGGCGAGCAGAAAGGTTCGTTACTAGTAGGTTCGACCAATGCACGAGTGTCACAGAAATGTTCCGTGAACTCAAATGGGAATCGCTCGAGGAAAAACGACGTTCTTTTCCAGACATCCTGTAAAGAAAATTTAGAGGGTCGGAATTTGAAGCTGACTGCCGAACTATGTTTCTGCCGCCTACTTACATTTCGCGTAAAGATCACAAAGACAAGATAAGAACAATCAGGGCACGTACAGAAGCATACAGACAATCTTTATTCCCTCGTTCTATTTTAGTTGTGGTGCAGTGTGCCTTCCGCCACACACCTTACGGTGGGTTACTGAGTATGTATATAGATGTAGAATAGGTTAAAGTCCATACCATACAAATCTTTGACCGTTACCCTCGTTTGATGTCTGGGCTGGAGTCTATTATTTTCCAAGTTGGGCATGTTACAAAGTATGGGTAGTTAGGCTTAATTTCAATCCTATATTCTAGGATAAGAGTTCTGTTTCGACTTAGAAGGGGAGGCCGCCAATTGTGAAATTCTGATTCGATTCATACTGAGCATAATGAAAGCTCATGGCCAGAGATGTAATTTAGCAAAACACCAAGATGCACTTCTCAGCCGTTGTCGAGAAAATCGACAATTAAAAAAAGCCGTTGCGGTGAGATACTCTTTACGATCTCTACGACGAGTAATATTGTACAGATGCTTGGCGTAGTGGTAATCGCTGTGGTTGGTAATCCAAAGGTCGCCGGATCGAATCTCGCAGCATGCAACTTTTTTTTATTATTTGTTTTTGTAATTCAAATGTACACACACACATTTTATATAACATTTGATTAATAACATTTGATGTTCGAAGTCGCCAGTTTCTCCACGACAAACGACTTTCAAACAACTTATTATATGCAACTGGCGGCTTCGAACATCATTATGTTTTCCACAAATTTGTATTTCACAAATGTTATTAATTGTCTTCATGATGTTTAGCACGGATAATTAACAGAAGAAATATAAACGATATTCCGAAACGAATACGTATAGTGTAAGTCAAACCTGACGAACGATAGAACAATATTTCAGAATGTCAATCAGGTTTGTTTCCCAACAGATAATTAAAGAAAAAAAACAATTGTTCTTGTAAAAACTTACAGTTTATCAGATGTGCTCGCTGTCGTGATGTTTTCTGCTTTCCATATTTCTGTGATAACTATCATCTGGTTCGTGCGGAATATCGTTCGTTTCGGAATATCGTTTATATTTCTTCTGTTAATTATCCGTGCTAAACATCATGAAGACAATTAATAACATTTGTGAAATACAAATTTGTGGAAAACATAATGATGTTCGAAGCCGCCAGTTGCATATAATAAGTTGTTTGAAAGTCGTTTGTCGTGGAGAAACTGGCGACTTCGAACATCAAATGTTATTAATCAAATGTTATATAAAATGTGTGTGTGTACATTTGAATTACAAAAACAAATAATAAAAAAAAGTTGCATCCCGCGAGATTCGATCCGGCGACCTTCGGATTACCAACCCCAGCGCTTACCGCTACGCCACGCCTCTGTACAATATTACTAGTCGTAGAGAGTATCTCACCGCAACGGGTTTTTTTAATTGGCGATTTTCTCGACAACGGCTGAGAAGTGCATCTTGGTGCTTTGCCAAATTACACCTCTGGCCATAAACTTTCATTATGCGCAGTATGAATCGAGCCGGCCTCGGTGGCCGAGGGGACTGAGGCGCTTCAGTCACGGTCTGCACTGCCACTACGGTCGGGGGTTCGAATCCCCCCTCGGGCATGGATATTTGTGCCGTCCTTAGTCTTAGTTAGTTCATAAGTAGTTTGTAAGTTTAGGGACTGATGACCCCATAGTTAAGTCCCATAGACTATACAAACATTTGAACATTTTAGTATGAATCGAATCTGAATTCCACAATTGGCGGCCTCCCCTTGTTAGAGCCAAAGGATGTGTGTGACTCATAATTGGCAGCTAAGGTGCTTGATAATTCTCATCGTGGTTTGCATCTGTTTCCTTGTGTGAACACTATTATTCGAAACTGAAGCGTGTCATGTCGAGAGCATTATTTGTCGGATGTGTGGAGTTTCTATGTTGGTGGAGTGGGCATTATCAGGAGCGAGTGTGGCGGTGACACGCGGCGGCCGTACGTGTCGCGGCGCGGGTCAACAGTCTCAAGGCCGCGCTCAATTGTCGACGACGCCAGGCACCAGGCTCAAGCCTAGGAGCGCCGCCACTGCCGCCGCCAGGGGACAGCAACTAGCCAAGCGTCAGGTGCGTGGCCGTAGTCAGGGGGTGCTGACAAAGCTAACAGAAAAATAGCATCACTCTGTATGAGGATAAACTCCACCCACACGTTGCCTAGGCCGTCAAGCATTAGACTCATATGTTCAGTCAGTGTGGCATATGGAAATTTGGGTCGGTCCTGGTGTCGTGTTAGGGTAGCCTAGTGGTTAAGGCAACCGCTCGCGAAAAGCGGGAAACCCGGTTTCGAGTCCCGGCCCTGCACAAATTTTCATATGTCACCACTTGGTAGAATATCCATACCTTATACAGTGGCGCTAAAATAAATTCGCTATTGCGAGAAAATGTTAATAATCTTTACACATACTGTGCACATGAGATTTTCTTCACTTTGGAGCTCTGAAGAAAGACATCCATGGCCATCGGTTTGCTTCGGAAGGAGAGGAGCACATCTCGGTAAAATCATGGTCATAAAGCCAACTGCAAACTTTTGGCCCACTTTAGGTTACGGTAGTAACACTAAAAGTGGGCCTTTGCGGTCGTCTTTTGACAGCTTGAAATTTAAATGAAAATAACGGCTTAACTATTCATCTGACACGAAAATTGAATAACCTAACTTATAGTGGAGAAAATTCTCTGCAACTTTGCTCTTTTATGTTTTTTTCATATATCGTAGTGTTTCAAAGATATTTGCAAAAATAGCGGCGATTTTGGGATGTATGTCTGTCTGTCTGTCCGTAACGTGTTCCCTGTTTTTAAGACGAGCCGTTCAACCGATCAGCACCAAATTTTACAAACATGATTGTAGGCCGCCAGAGACAAGAACCTCCCTTTTTCAAATTTTTCGGACAAAAATACGGTAGTAATATAAAAAAAAGCCGTTTGTAATGTAATTGTAATTGGAAACGAACCGTTCATCTGACACGAAAATTGAATAACGTAATTGGTAGAGGAGAAAAATCTCTACAACGTCACTCTCTTGTGTTTTTTTCATATCTCGTATCGTTTGAGACATATTTGCAAAAATAGCGGAGATTTGACACCCTCCATTGAATTAATGAAAACCAGCCGTTCGGAGATGTCACGTGACATTCCACGCGCAGAACTCTCTGTGGCATACGCCATCTTGCATTGCGTATTTGATGGTTTTCTTATTGTAACTTACACGTTGTCATTTCAAAGCAATGGGCACTGAAGAATTAACAAAAACACATCGTTCTTCGTACGATAAATGATAATGTAGCGTCTACAACTGCCATATTAGCATCAGTTAACAACGGCCATCAATAGCAGGAGATTAAAGGACTTATCTTTTGATTGATAGTCGTAGCGTAGTGGGCCAGGCGTTAGACTACGACGCTGAAGGTCGGTGGTTCGGAAACTGCCACTATCTAAATTTGTTTCCTAAAAGGGTTTCAGACACTCTTATTAATTTTTTATTATTTAGATTATTATTTTGGTACAAAATGTTTGCAAAAACTTATAAAACTACAAATCTAAAGTGGGCCGTAAAACACGTCAGTGCGATTTTTTTCCATGGAGGTATTGACCCTCTCACGTCACACTGGGATAAATGTACTAACGGTTATCGCGCTTGCTTTCAAAATAAAAACCAGTGTAGTTATTTTTCCCCCGGCTGTATTGTTTTAAATTCACTGACACTAATATATGAAGTCAGTTGCTGTTTTCCAATCACTAGGAACAATTCCTTGTTCAAGGCGTCCGCGGTAAACTGTGATAAAGATGGGGCTAACTGAATCGTTGATTCTGTGTAGAAACTGACAATCACTCCATCAGACCCTGGCAATCCGCCGTGCCTTTTGAGATCTCAGCTTTCAATAACGCTATAGTGATTACAATGCCAGTCACCTTCGAGTCACTATGGCGGCATTATTTGTTGATATTCCTACGTAAAAGAATCCTGCTTCCTGTATCGTCCAAGAGTGACTGTACTCTTGTTTTTTGCCACTGTCCCTAGGCTCGCTGACAACCAGAGTAAACTGAAGAAAGGAAAAACTTTCTCGCTTACTACTTTTCCGCTGTTCATGGACTAAAACTACGGCATTCGATATGACGTTAGAGTTTATAATTTCTACATTAAAAACTGCAACCGCAGTAAATTTACAGACGCCATACACACATATAGCTGAATTGATCTTCGAAATTGTATCGCAGTACTACACGTAGTTCATTGGAGCAATTGCGTCAACATGTATGAGGCTAATTCTGTTTAAGTATTACAGTCTCCTCTTCTTGGGCGCCACTCTCTCCAGATTCATTTATTATTATTTAATAAACTAAATGAGAAATAACAATTGTCAGCTAATTAATTTCTATAGGATAAGCTATAATGTTCCGTATTTACTCGGCTATAGAACCCCCCCTCCCCTTCTTAATTTCTCAGATCGAAATAGGAAAATTAAAAAATCTCCTGAACTACGGAATTTGGTAGTGACGTGAAATTCGGCAGCAGTACTAATTTACGCGAAATTAGACAATATTGCCTGCCGTTGGCTACTGGGTCAACGGTATTTTTATGACTTAACAGTAACAATAGCTAATACCTACACTCCCCCCCCCCCCCCCCCCATCTTCATGCAGTAACGCTACGCTTGCATTTTCCCGCAGTTAGTGTTAATTTCACGTTCATACTATGAATAACATACGGAAATGTATACCGGTGAGACGGTGATTGGAGAATTAACTTTACAGCGTCATTTGAATTAAGAGCTGTCGAGTTTGCAACGAATAATGTCGTTCGTGCTGCAGCTCTTGAATTTGAACTTTTCATATTCCAGGTGTATACTTGTAACAACATGTGGCTTCTGCTAACCATGAACTCAGTGGCGTGCCGACCAAGTTCGGCGCCTGTGTGCGAAACCAAGAACTCGTCCCCTTTAAATTTCAATTCCGTAAATTGTTGAACCAGTTTACCAATTCTTCTAGCAATAATGTTTCACCATGTTAACTATTTATAGGAGCATTACAATTTTTTGCATTTCTGAGCGAGTTTTTCCAGCGCCTCTTTCCACTCACCTCAAACACACCACTCCCTCTCTCTCTCTCTCTCTCTCTCTCTCTCTCTCTCTCTCTCACACACACACACACACACACACAGGGAGAGAGAGAGAGAGAGAGAGAGAGAGAGAGAGAGAGAGAGAGAGAGAGAGAGAGAGAGAGAGAGAATCAAAGAGAGAAAGAATTTTATAATATTATATTCGTACAGGATGGTAGCGACTTTCCGTTGAAAGTTTCATGGGCTCGTTCATTCTTGATAAATCTGTAAAGACAGTTTAGAGACCAATGAAAAATTTTTTTTAATTTACTTCACTTCCGATTGATACATTAAATAAGGAATTCAGCTTGTTGAAATCTTCAATGGACGTAATGACACAACAGTCTGACACAGCATCGTCATTATAACAATTGTAGCTGATCATCAACTTTTTTTATGAAGAAGTGTACAAAAAACTTCTTTACAGTAGTGCCCTTCATATAAAGAATAGGAAGATCCAACTGCTGTGTTGAACGTATGTTTTCAAATAATTAAATCATCAAAATTTTGCAACTACTTTAAATATACCTGCCACCATACTCGTATTTGAAATCATGTACGTTTTGAAAAGACTAATTGTTCAGTGGGGAAGTGAATGGCTAGGACTTTTGAGAGAAAAAATGCTTCCCCCACCCACACGTCCCCTCCGAAACGCATTAGGCTGTCGCGCAATGTGGGAACTTCAGAGGGGTGATGATTTGTCGAAGGATACTACCAGGGTTTTGATACGCACGAGAATTTTTACACATACGAGAGCTTCGGCGTTGTACGAGATACGAGGCAAAAGTCAACTTCGTAAGCAAACATACTTGAATTTTTCGTTTCTAATAAATATACAGTACACACATTCATGGGGAAAGTAATTAACTCCCCTTGAATACGTAATGAAATGGGCACAAATATTTAAGGAATCATAATTAAGAACAAGGCGATCTCTGTCACTCAACAACTTAAGCCAGAGTTATTCTAGTAGATACGACTTTCACAGTGAACGTCATTCTCTATATTTTTATGTTACGAGTCTATTTCAAAAGCATATTTTAGGTAACAGTCAACAACAACTAGCAACGAACAGTATTATTCTTGGTAACACAAACTATCGACAGTTTGATGATATTTCTAAGCGAATGTACTATAAGATATTTTCAGGTACTAGATCATACTAACTCATCCGTAATCTTTAAAATCTATGTTGTTACTATAAATCAATAACAATTCACAAAACCTGTTTTTCCTAGGAATGTATAGGGGTGCGCTTATAATACGTAAGTCCCTCCAACCTGGTAGGTCGCGTTACGAAAAATATGCTAGGGTTAACTTACACTAATAGAGCGGCCACCTAAATTTAAAAGCGAAAAAAAAAAATCTCTAAAGGAAAATAATCTCGGCTCTACATGTAGTCTGGAACATATCATGAATTCAATATTTTTCAAAACGTAAGAGAATTTTTATTAAAAGTCGATAATTTTATGATGTCGGTGCGACAATCGCGAGCTCTTCATATCCAAGCCTGGTTACTACATATCATTTGTCGGTCTCTCATATATGCTGCCATAAGATGCAGTGGGCCAGCTGCTATTGTATGCAATATATACAAAGTAACAAAGGTTTTTCAAAGCTCTTTATAGACCGTTCGTATTCATGTATATGACTTGTATGCTATCAATTTATTTCTCAACTGACAGACACTCAAAGCAATAAGACTTCATCATACTATTATAACACTGCAACTATCAAATCTGTGAAGTTTCTTGTAGTTGCAAATATAAGACATTATTTTTACCAACATGCGCATAACAGTATTTTTGTATTGTTTTCTTTCTACACTTCAAGGAGTGGAGCCCATCAGTACTAGGAGGCTGAAGTTAATATTCCTTAGGTAAGCAATTAAACTGTGCGAGTCACCACAAAACCATTATTACTTAGTAAGTAGCTAACCAGTCGTACAGTACATACAATAATAAATTAACGAGTACAGTGCATTTTCATTAAGTTTGATTCCATCGTGGCTCTTGTGCTCAACGACTGTTTATTATTATTATTTATTTGTAGAAAATTGTCACATTCACTCGTAAATATTTTGTTTATTCAGATCTAGAGTCTGACCACAACTTACAGGTTATGAAATGTAGAATAAAAATTAGGAGACTGCAGAAAGGGAGAAAAGTTAGGAGATGAAAACTGGACAAATTGAGGAAACCAGAGGTCGTTGAGAGTTTCAGAGGAAGCATTAGGCAAAGACTGGCTGAAACGGAGGATAGTAATACAGCAGAAGAAGAATGGATAGCTCTGAGAGACAGGGTAGTGAATGCCGCAGAGGATCATATAGGCAGAAGGACAAGACCTAATAGAAATCCTTGGATAACGCAGGAGATACTGAACTAAAGTATGAAAGGAGTAAATATAAAAATGCATCAAGTGAAGCAGGCAAATTGGTGTACAGATGTCTGAAAAATGAGGATAACAGGAAGTGCAGACTGGCTACGCAGGAGTGGCCCGAGGAGAAATGCAAGACTGTAGAAGAATGTACAACTAGGGGAAAGATAGATACCACATACAGAAAAATAAAAGAGATATTTGGAGACAAGAAAGGAAGCTGTATGAATATCAAGAACTCAGATGGAAAACCAGTACTAAGCAAAGAGGGGAAAGCTGAACTGTGGAAGGAATATATAACAGGCCTGTACAAAGGAAATAAACTTGAAAGCAATATTCTAGAAATGGAAGATGAAACAGAGAAGAGCTGATAGGAGATACTGTACTGCAAGAAGAATTTGACAGAGCACTACCGATGACCATTGTAGTTTTGGGCCCCTTAAATAAAATAAATAAATAAAGACAGAGCACTAAAAGATTTGAGAAGAAACAAGGCCCCTGGAATAGATGATGTTCCGTGTGAAATGCTATTGTTAGGAGATCCAGTCATGAAAAAATTGCTCTGCCTGGTATGCTCTACCCTTATGAGACAGGGGAGATACCATCAGACTCGAAGAAAAATATAGTGATTCCAGCAACTAAGACAGCAAGTGCAGACAAATGTGAAAATTACAGAACTATTAATCTAACAACACATGGTTGCAAAATAGTAACACGAATTATTTACAGACGACTGGAAAAACTGGTGGAATCCGGTCTTGGGAAAGATCAGTTTGGATTTAGGAGAAAATGCAGGAACACGCAAGGCAATTCTCACATTACGATTTATCTTAGAAGACAGGTTAAGGAAAGGGAAACCTATGTTTTTAGCGTTTTTGGATCTGGAGAAAATTTTTGACAATGTTGACTGGAATACGCTCTTTTAAATTCTGAAAGTAGCAGGTAGCGAAGAGTTATATTCAACTAGTACTAAAACCAGCCAGCAATTATTAGAGGATAATGGAATGTAGCGTCAGAAAGTCAGGCAATGCTGAAGGAATTAGATTAGGTAATGAGACAATAAAAGCAGTAGATGAGTTTTGTTATTTGGGTAGCAAATATCTTCTGATGGCTGAAGTAACGAAGGTATAAAATGCAGAATGGCTATGAAAATAAAAGCGTTTGTGAAGAAGTGAAACTTGTTTATATATTTAAATGTTTATATATTTATATTTATTTATATAAAGGACGATAAGGAGTTAAGACAAAAATGATAGAAGCTTTTGAAATGTGGTGCTACAGAAGAATGATGAAAATTAGATGGACAGATCACGTAACTAATTCAAATGTTGAAATGTTTGTAAATCTATCGGACCAAACTGCGTGGTCATCAGTCCGTACCTTACAAACTACTTAAACCTAGGTAAACTAACCTAAGGACAAACACACACACCCATGCCCCAGGGAGGACTCGAACCTCCACGGCGAGCAACCGCGCGCTCCGCAGCGAGACGATTTAGACCGCTCGCTACTCCACCGCCGCACGTAACTAATGAGGAGGTGCTTAATCGAATTGGGGAGAAAATGAGTTTCTGGCATATCATGATTAAAACAAGAGATAGATTGGTGGGAGACATTCTGAGACATCAAGCAATCGTCACCTTAGCATTAGAGAGAAGTGTGTGGGGTAAAACTCATAGAGGGAGACCGAAGGACGAATACAGTAAGCAGATTCAAAAGGATGGCCGGCCGCGGTAGCCGAGGGGACTAAGGCGCTCCAGTCACGGTCTGCACGGCCACTACGGTCGGGGGCCTTTCATCGTTCAGTCTGGAGCATAGTACCTCTAATAAAATTCCTCCATGATCCCCTATTCAATGCTAACATTGATGCTCGTCTGATGTTATGCCTTTTACTTCAAAATCATTCTGCACCGAATCTAAGTACTTTCTTCTTAGTCTATCTCGACTCCTCTTACCCTACACTGACGATCTCATGAGTTTCTTAGGTAACCTTGCTTTTCCCATGCGTGTAACATGACCCCACCATCTTAGTCTGTTCGCTCTAACTGCTTCATCTATAGTGTTCATTCCCAGCTTTTCTTTGATTTCCTCATTATGTACACCCTCCCGCCATTGTTCCCATCTATTAGTACCTGCAATCATTCTTGCTACTTTCATATCTGTAACCTCTATCTTATGAATAAGATAACCTGTATCCACCCAACTTTCACTCCCGGCCGGCCGCGGTGGCCGAGGGGACTGAGGCGCTCCAGTCATGGTCTACACGGCCACTACGGTCGGGGGTTCGAATCCCCCCTCGGACACGGATATTTGTGCCCTCCAAGTTCGTAAGTAGTTCATAAGTAGTTTGTAAGTTTAGGGACTGATGACCCCGTAGTTAAGTCCCATAGACTATACAAACATTTGGACATTTTCAAAAGGATGTAGGGTGCCGAACGTATTCTCATTTGAAGAGACTTGCACAGGACAGGGTTGCGTGGAGAACTGCATCAAACCAGTCTGCGGACTGAAGACCACAACAACAACATATCACATACTTTTGATTGCCTGCCTTTCCAAATATTCCATTTCATTAACCGGTCCTGACAGTTTTCTCCGGCCATAACGCTGGCGCCACGCGCACAGACATACATTACTAGACTGGCGAACTAGCTTCTGTGACTGAAGTTTGATGCCGCCATCTTGCCCCAACTAACGTCAAAATTTCCGTACGGCTTTACTACGATCTTCTGACACGATATGACGTTGTACGCTTTACTATTTGGTTTGAACATGATTTGCGTTTGAGCTAACGCTTCCGAATTTTCGAATCGTGTTATGAGAAGAACATGTTATGTACAGTTAAACATTAACATCTAGGCAAAGACTTTCTACCATTTTGTTGTGTTGCGAACATAATCACGAGAGGTCGGCGGGATGATAGGTAAAATTTTACCGTTACGTACAGTTAAAGCAAAAGTAGTTATCTGAAAGATACTAAAAAGAATAAAGCTATGTGTTATCCAAGACAAATAAAACATTTATAACGGTCATACTATTAAAGAAAAACCGAAGTTGATCGAAACTGGAAACAGATTAATAAAAACAGGAAACGCGACTCATTAGTGTGTGCGTCAAAGCAGTCTATAGATTTGGTAACAACTCTTAAAAGAATAAGGGTACACTTTTATAATAACCATACTACTGAAAGAAAATCCTAGGTTGAATGAAATTGGTAACAGATTAATAATAACAGACAGTGGCGTAACTAGGACTTGGGGGGGGGGGATAGATCTGTTTGACGAGCAAAATTTTAGTCAGTTTACAGACAGACTACCATCTAACACTCCCGTTGAAGAAACTAATTCACTCCCTCCCAATGAAAGCTTATTGTAAAACACCCCAAGTTTCAAATCTTTACCTTTACCAGATTGCTGTTATACGATTTTTTCCCTCTCTCTCACTCTTTCGGGTGCTGGGGGGGGGGGTTCTATCCCCCTCATTCCCCCCCCCCCCATAGTTACGCCACTGATAACAGCCATATACAAAACATAAATTTCCTACATGTCAAAACTCTAAGGACAGCATAGTTACGTCAGTTCATCCGTATTTTTACGACTGTTTTCTGTAATAACTCAAACGACTTGTCGCACGTTACAGTATATAAATATGGCGGCGAGACTTCACTGACACCAATGATACTGTATACGGCATTGCCAGTCTAGTAATGTATGTCTGTGGCCACGCGACGCTCCTGCTCACTGGGCGGCCGTGTGCGAAGCACTCATTGCACACATGGGCGGCCCGCCCCTGCATGAACTGCACGTAAGAGGAGCATAACACATGCTGGCCATTTTTTTGAATGCTCTATCGAATTAACGACGTTTTCGCATATAGAACTCGCCCAAGTTTCAGAAGAAAAATTGTATAAAAGATGGATACTATAATCCTAAAACCCGGGAGAGGTTCAGTTGGCGCCAAATGGTGTTGCAGTCTTGATCAGTGCCAGTCAGTCTAGCACGGGGACGGGCTTCTGCCGGTAACAAATTATTATATCAGTAAACATTATTCTGAGTATTATATTCTTTATGATGAAGTTTCATGTGAAAATTAACTGCGTCGTTTTGTAGCTTACACGCTATGACGAATACGGCGGTAGCTTATCAAAAAGTCAGTAAAGAAACAACGAGAACAGCTGGAAGACAATGGATACGACGTATTAAATGTTGATATCCCTCAGCTAATCTGAGGAAAACCGAGTGAAAAGTTTATTCAGTAAAACCCCTGCATGGCTGAATGAGTTCCTATTAAATTTCGTGGTCGACTAATCCCCATTTTCGATGAAATGCGGGCAGAAAGACACCGCTCTGACAGTCACGCAGGCGACGGGAACTGCGCCTCCGTCACGTGCTACGGGAATCGTCTCCGTGAAGAAGCGTGGACAAGGTGGTCACGGGTTAACAGCCGTGTCCGGTTTTTCTTAGCCAGCTCGGTTCCGCTACTTAGCTTCAAAGTCTCCGATGAAGCGCCCTGTTTTCTCAACCCACGACGGTTCCAGTGGTGGGGGACAGCAAAGAGTAAGTGGATGACTGCCACTCTGCCAAGCAAAGGCAAGTTTTACAACGGAGGAATAGCAGATCACGTAAAACTGTGTCGTTTAAAGTCTTCCGTTCGGGCATTAATTCAGTGAGTTGCGTGGATGCGTCGCTGTTTCGTTACTAAATTCAAAATCAGGTTTGTGTTTAAAGGGTGTGTACACTTGAGGTTATTATCCGTTTTACCCTTTGATATATTTACTTTGAAGCGTTAAATTATACACTGTGATATCGATAAGAAATGTACTTTCTCGTCTGACAGAATGCAATGGTAAAACTTCTAGGCACGTTGGACGTCAACGGAACGGAAGACAACGATCAAATCGTGGTGCTGAAACTTCCGGCAGGTTAAAAATTGTATACCTGATTGCGAATCAAGGAACAGAATTCATGTTTACACGTGCTGTACCGATTGAGCCAAAATGCCATGTCTTTGTTGAAGAAAATTAAGCTGAACAATACACGAGAATGACGGGAAGCTGAATTGCGCGGCCGGCCGCGGTGGCCGAGGGGACTGAGGCGCTCCAGCCACGGTCTGCACGGCCACTACGGTCGGGGGTTCGAATCCCCCCTCGGGCATGGATATTTGTGCCGTCCTTAGTCTTAGCTAGTTCGTAAGTAGTTAGTAAGCTTACGGACTGATGACCCCGTAGTTAAGTCCCATAAGTTCTACAAACATTTGAACATTTTTTTTTAATTGTGCGGCTAAGTGAGTGACGCTACTCACTGATTAACTTGCAATCGACACGAGCAAGGTGATACTTGTGTAGTCATTCTGGTTTTTTTAACCGCTTAAGACAAATGAATAGAAGAAAGACCACGTCCAATTTCCTTCCATGTTCTTGTGCAGTTGGCGCTTGTCTTGAGTTCATGATGATCTCTTCTCTGCGGTACGTTAAATTCTAATCATCGATCCCGCTTCCTTGCATGACCAACAGTACCTACGCTACATCAGATTTCGTGCATCAAGTGCTATTCAAACTGATCAGAAAAAAAAAGGGAAGAAAGAAAGAAAAAAAATGTTTGTTAAGCTTATGGGACTTAACTACGGGGTTATCAGTCCCTAAACTTACAAACTACTTATGAACTACTTACGAACTAGGACGGCCAAATATCCATGCCCGAGGGGGGATTCGAACCCCCGACCGTAGTGGCCGTGCTGACCGTGACTGGAGCGCCTCAGTCACCTCGGCCACCGCGGCCGGCGAAAGAAAGAAGAGGAAGTGGTAACCGACAGTAACCTCACCAGAGGTGGAAAGAAAGCTTTAATAAACAATTATCTGATTCTGAAACTGAAATCAGTGCAGGGATAAAAAGGTGACGTTGAGGGGAAGGAACGAAGGCAAGCCGTGGTGGAATGGCGCCTTGCTGCGAAGCGCGCTGTTGCTCCCCGTCGGAGGTTCGAGTCCTCCCTCGGGCGTGCGTGTTTGTATTTTGTCCTTACGTAAGTTTTACTTTAAATAGTTTGTAAGCCACAGTAGTTAAGCCCCATAGTTTACAAACATTTCAACACTTTTTTGAAGGAAGGCAGGCAGGCAGAAAGTTTAAGGTTTCACGTCCCGTCGACAGCTTGGCAACTAGAAGTTTACAGAAATACAAGTATTGATACATATGTAAATATAAGTACAACAGTTAAGAAGGCACCGAAGTTAAACAAAAAGTCGGTCCCTTTCTTGTCCACGTTTTGTAGGAACCTTCCACATATCATTTTCTGTCACCATTCTGCTTGATACACTGCCGTGGCCAAAGTGATGAGATTCCTCTTAATGTGTCGGGTCCCCTTCTGCTGGGAGACGCGCAGCAACTCGACGTGCTATGGACTCAACAAGTAGTTGGGTGACCTGTGTAGGAAAACTCAGTCATGCTGCTTCTGAAGTTGTCCATAATTTCAAAAGGGCTACCGGTGCTGCATTTTGTGCACGAAATGACTTCTCCGCATGTTCGATGGGATTCATCTCGGACGATTTGGATGGACAAATCATTCGCTGAGTAGTTGACTCACCTCTGAAGATGTTGCTCGCAGTAGGCAACGAAATGTAGGGACTTAAAAGTTATAAAGATGGACTACGGTATCTTAGCCCGGAAGTTTTAATTAATGAAAACACCGGCCGTGAGAGCCTATATGAATTATCTAAAATCAAACTAGTCACGAACAACTGTGACCCATTGACATGACGCTATGTCATCAATAAGAATTCCATTGTCGTTTGGGGACATGAAGTTCATGAATGGCTGCAAATGGTCTCAGAGTAGTCGAGCATACCATTTTCAGTCAATTTGCATTTGGACCAGAAAATCCAGTCCATTACATGTAAAATCCACCCATAGCATGTGGACCGACCACCACAGTGACTGCCGGCCGCGGTGGCCGAGGGGACTGAGGCGCTCCAGTCACGGTCTGCACGGCCAGTACGGTCGGGGGTTCGAATCCCCCCTCGGGCATGGATATTTTGTGCCGTCCTTAGTATAAAGTAGTTGATAAGTAGTTTGTAAGTTTAGGGACTGATGACCCCGTAGTTAAGTCCCACAAGCTTAACAAACATTTGAACATTTGAACCACAGTGACTTGTTGAGATTCGAGGAGTCTGCGCCACACTCAAAAGCAACTATAAACTCTTGCAGCTTACATCGAGACTCATGTACTGTTATGATTACGAGCCCAGGAAACAGACTGCAGGCGATGTCCTACTACACCTACATCCATACTCCAAAAAAAAAAAAAAAAAAAAAAAAAAAAATGAAATGTTTGTTAAGCTTATGGGACTTAATTACGGGGTCATCAGTCCCTAAACTTACAAACTACTTATCAACTACCTTATACTAAAGACGGCACAAATATTCATGCCCGAGGGGGGATTCGAACCCCCGACCGTAGTGGCCGTGCAGACCGTGACTGGAGCGCCTCAGTCTCCGCGGCCATCGCGGCCGGCATCCATACTCCGCTAGCCACCTTACGGTGAGTGGCGGAGGGTAGTATGCGTACTACTGTCACATTTTCCTATTCCAGTGGCGTATGCTCCGCGGGAAAAAGGATGCGTTAATGCCTTTGTGTGGACCCTAATCTCTCTGATCTTAACCTTGTGGTCGCTTCGCAAGATATTCGTAGGAGGAAGCGATATATTGGTTGACTCTTCAAGAAACGTTTGGTCTTGGAACTTTGACAAAAGCACGTACTGCGATACAGAACGCCTCTCTTGCAGCGTCTGCCACTGGAGTTTCCTGATCATGTCGGTGACGCTTTCACACTCACTAAACGAGCCCCTAACGAGTCGTACTGCCCTTCTTCGGATCTTCCCTATGACTTCTAGCAACCCTGCCAGGTACGGATCCCACACTGGAGAGCAATACTCAAGCGACGGCCGAACGAGAGTTTTGTAAACCACTTCCTTTGTTGATGAACTACTCTTCCTAAAGATTCTTCCTATCAATATCAGTCTGGCATCTGTCTTACCCACGCCGTGTCGTTCCACTGCAGATCTCTCCTTATGTCTACTCCCAGATATTTTATGGAAGTAACTGCTTGCAGTGTGTGCCCTGCTATTCAAAAGGATCTCTCTTTCTGGGTAAATGCAGCACTTTACACTTGTCTATGTTGAGGCTCAATTGCCATTTCCTTCGCCATGCACGATGCGTCAGTATGCTGCAGATCATTCTGCAGAGTTATCTCATGGCTCACTCCTTTATTCTGTCGATGAACTCTGGGAAAAATTTAAAAAAAAATCTAATTCATTTATTCGTCGTTCATTCTTTTTACTTAGGCTTAAGATTGTCATGTGCATAGGACTACTATTATGTTTTTCTGTTACCATTCTTGTGTTAAACTTCATGTACTGATTTGTTTCATGACCATGGAGTCTTACTCCTCAATTATGTCATGTGGAACAGAAAACCATATTATTATTATTATTATTATTATTATTATTCCATTTTCCAGTGAGCGACTTATCAATAAACTCCAGCAACATACGCGAAAAGCCTCATTGGTCTTCCTATGTTATCTTCGAGGTCGTTTATATATACTGTGAAAAACAAAGGTCCTAAACACTTTCCTGGGGCACACCTGAGAACTCTTTGTCTGAAGACTTCTCAGATTGACATGTTGCATTCTGTTAGCTAGAAACGCCTCCAACCAGTCACACAGCTGATCTGATAATCCGTATGCTCGCACTTCGATCATCAGGCGATGGTGCGGAAGATGCACCAGCTCCACCAAAGAGACTGGCTACATCACACTTTTGCGTCCTCTCCTGGATTACTGTTGCCCCTTGTGGGACCCTCACCAGGTGAGACTGACGGAAGACATGGAGAAGGTTCAGAGAAGGCCAGCTCGTTTTGTTCTATCACGTTACGGGGAGGGGGGGGGAAGCGTCACGGAAATGTTGCACAAATTGGGGTGGAAATCATTAAAAGAAAGACGTTATTCATTGCCGCGTGATCTGTTTGCGAAGTTTCAATCGCCGACTTTTAGTCCTGAATGTGAAAATATTTTGCTACCGCCCACCTACTCAGGGAGACATGAACATCCCAATAAAATAAGAGAAATCAGATTGAAAACGGACCGATTTGGGTGTACTTTCTTCCCGCGCGCTATTAGAGAATGGAACGGTAGAGAAAAGTTATGAAAGTGGTTAATGAACCTCTGCCAGGCACTTGAATGTGATTTGCAGAGTATCTATGTAGATGTAGATATCGAACGCCTTCCGGAAGTCAAGGAACACGGCGTCTAACTGGAACACTGTATCAACTGCATTACCGGTCTCCAGAAATGACATAATATTAGAATATAAAATTTATTTCAAAATTATGAGGTAGAGCCCTATACTTTTTGACATCTGAACGACGACGCTTCTTGTAAACGCCAATGACCTGCGCCTAATTCCAATCCTTGGGAACGCTTCGTTCCTGTAAAGACCGACGGGCACGTTCCTTCCGCATTCTCCGTGTAGTCGCATCGGTATCCCACCAGGACCAGCAGCCTTTCCAGTGTTGAGCGATTTCAACAGCTTTTCTATCCAAATGTCCAAATGTTTGTAATTCTATGGGACCAAACTACGTTGGTCATCAGTCCCTACAACCTACTTAAACTAAGTTAAACTAACCTAAGGACAACATACACGTCCATGCCCTAGGGGGGATTCGAACCCCCGACCGTGGCGGCCGTGCAGACTGTGACTGGCGCGCCGCAGACCCCTCAGCGTGGTCATCAGTCCGTAGCTTACAAAGTACTTAAACAGAGGGAAACTAACCTAAGGACAACACACATACCCATGCTCCAGGAAGGAATCGAACCTCCGACGGCGAGCAACCGCGTGCTCCGCAGCGAGGAAATGGGCAGATGGAAGGGTAGGAAGAGATGAGCAAAGAGAGCGGAGACAGGGGAGAGGAGGAGACGGACTGAGAGAGAAGGCTGTAGAAGGTGGAGAGAGAGAGAGAAAAGGGAAGGAGAGATGGATTAACCCTTAAATGCATGACATTTTATTTTAAGTTATATAAACTACCACGATTGATATAAAGTGAGTATATACTGAGAAAAATATTTTTAAAAAAGATCCTTAAAATTGTTACGCAGTACTATCAACAAACCGCTAATAGCTGGTCAGTTATATAGTGCTTCCGTGATGTACCCAACGCAATAAATGTCACTACTGTGGCCCTAATCCTTTCATAAAGTAACTATTAATGCAACGGTAGTATGGGATTGACTACTTTTAGGGGCCCTATAACACTTCCCAGGGGAACGCCAGATACCACTTTTGTTGTACTCAATGACTCCCTGTCAATTACAATGTACTGTGTCCTTTCTAACAGGAAATCACGAATCCAATCGCACAACTGTGGCGAAATTCCATAATCAGGCAATTTGATAAGAAGACGGTTCTCAGGTACAGTGTCTAAAGCCCTCTGGAAATCTAGAAATAAGGAAATAAGAAATGAGTAAAAAGCTAACTGTGTTTCGTAAGAACGATGCTTTCTAAAATCTGTTTTGAGTGCGGGATAACAGGTCGTTCTCTTCGAGGGTATTCATAATATTTGAGAATAGTATTTGCGTCCCGACGGAGTGGCCGAGCGCATTGCGGCGCTATGCTCCGATACGCGAGGGCGTTCCCCGTATGGGTTCGAATCTCAAATGTTCAAATGTTTGTAGAGTCTATGGGACTTAACTACGGGGTCATCAGTCCCTAAACTTACAAACTACTTATGAAATACTTACAACTAAGGACGGCACAAATATCCATGCCCGAGGGGGGATTCGAACCCCCGACTGTAGTGGCCGTGCAGACCGTGACTGGAGCGCCTCAGTCTCCTCGGCCACCGCGGCCGGCGGTTCGAATCTCCACTCGGGCATGGATGTTGTGCTATCTTTAGTCTAAGTTAGTTAATAAGTAGTTTGTAAGTTTAGGGACTGATGACCCCGCAGTTAAGTACCATTAGCTTAAACATTTTGAACATTTGAAAGTATATGTTCTAAAATCCTGCTGCAAACCGACATCAATGATATAGGTCTGTAATTTTGCGGATCACTCCTATTGGCTTTCTTGAATACTGGAGTGACCTCTGCAACTTTCCAGTGTTTAGGTACAGAACTGTCTCTGAGCGGGCGGTTCTGTATATAGGTATGGGACTATTGCACCAGCATTCTCTGAAACGAACGTAATTGGTATAGAACCGAGACCGGACGATTGAAGATGCTTAATACTCCAGGGGTATCTACTTCTAAATGCTGGCAGCTGTTCTTGAATTCTGGAGTATCTGCTTCGTCTTCTCTTTTTGAGAAATTTAGGAAAGCTGTGTTAAGAAATTCTGCTTTAGCAATGTCGTCAGTAGCATCACCATTATTTTCGTGTAGCGAAGGTATTGATTGTGTTTTGCCGGTAGTATACTTCACGTAGGACCAAAATTTCTTAGGATTCTCTAGCAAATTACGTGATAGGGTAAGTCCGTTGTTCAGCCCACATTCATTTCTGGGTTTACCTGAGGCAGTGGCGCTTTTCTGTCAGCACTGACAGCTCTAGGCAAACGTCGGCCGCTGCGTTGTCCGTGGCGAGAGGTAATTGTGGATCTCTGAATATGCATTTCCGAACGATTAAACCTGTTCGTTCCCCTCGTGCAGCCATAAACAGGTAGTTAACGTTTTCAGCTTGTTCACCGGAGAACAAAGGAGAGCTTTGGCAATGCTTTGGGGTTTCAAACCCTGTGCACGCGATACCGCCGCCGTATGTACCTGTGCATACGGTTACGGATACCGCGATGCACTGCATTCTGGGTAGAGGGAGCCGGGCCGGCGAAAGGTGTCGGTGTGCGGCATTCCTGGGAGCAGCGCGTTCTCCAGAAACTGGCTGGCCGACGTAAACGTCCCGGCCGAAGGCAGTTTAGTGCCCGCGCTGACTCGGCCTGACCCGCCGGCTGCTGTGGCTGCGGCTGTTTACATACGGCACCGGTTGTCGACCCCACCTTCCTCTGCTCTCCGGCGCCGCCGCCGCGTGCCGACCACTGTAACCCCACACCTCACTTCTTCACGCCACTTGCTCCTTCTCATTTAGGTTCCGTTAATTCTTCACTAGCAGTGGGATCGCTGGAGGGGAGTCGCTTATGGTAACGTGTAGTGTATGTGTTCAGAATTCAAATGTTTGTAAATCTATGGGACTCAACTGTTTGATTATTAGTCCCAAGCTTACAAATTTCTTAAACTAATAAGGAAACTACATGGGCTCGAACAAACATATCTGTATAAACGTTTGGTTACAGGATCTCTACGTACACCTCAATGTGCTAGTGGGTGCCGGCCACGGTGGCCGAGGAGACTGATGCGCTCCAGTCACGGTCTGCACGGCCACTACGTTCGGGGGTTCGAATCCCCCCCTCGGGCATGGATATTTGTGCCGTCCTAGTTCGTAAGTAGTTCATAAGTAGTTTGTATGTTTAGGGACTGATGACCCCGTAGTTAAGTCCCATAGACCATACAAACATTTGAACATTTTTGTGCTGGTGGGTATCGTTTTTCTGCAAAGCTCTGCAACCATGCTCTGTAGATGTAATTGTAGACACCATACGTAATGCACATATCTTAACTATAACTTATTTAATAATCATCGTACATGTTCTTTAGCGTATAGTCATCAAAATCCATGATGATAGTTGCAACTTTAACCTTCTTCCCGGTAGACTGTTGGTATTCACTGCCACTGCTTCCATCGCCTCTTCCCGCACTTACCGTAGCACTACCACTTGCAATGAGTTGTTCGTCATTATCATCCCTATTATCATCATTATTAGTTTGTAACAACAGTATCTAACTTATGCTCATATTTCTGTACCATAACAGATACGAGAAAGCATGCGAATGATTCATCTTCTACACTAATACCATCTTCACAAAGAAAGGTTCTTCGTAATTTCATCTCAACTAATCGCAATACATTAGCAGGACTGATTACCAATCGCAGCCCCATCTGACGCTTCACCACACAAATAACATCACAAAACGCAACTTCGGAGGCACACTGCACCGTCCCTCCTGGCAAACCGACAGGTCAAAGTGCAATGCGGCATGGCACACGCAGAGGTCTCTAACGAACGACTGCAGAGTTTCGCAGATGCGGGAGTATCACTAGTGCAATAAGGGATCTTTACATTATCTCTCATACAATTTTGGTGTATATGTGGTTGCTCGCGCCCAAGTACTTTCCTTTTAAGATAAACTAACCTAACGACTAGGGCTGTTGATATTTTTAAAAATATCGGAAATCCGATATATCGATATTTAAAAGGATTTCAATATCGGACCGATATATAGCAAAGAAAAATATCGATATCGGAGGTAAAATTTTGAAAATTGTCCTACAAAAATATCGGTTGGTCACTGTAAATATACTACTGGTTTTACAGCTGTATCGTCATACTGGCAGGTAGTTTGACTTTTCCGAATAAGAATATTAGGTTTCAGAAACACATTTATCATTTGGTAATCATTTAATTTTCTGATTAAGTAAACAACAGATTTGCATTTGTTTGCATAACTACTCACTAACCGCTATTATTATATGATTACTTTTGTATTTGTCTATGACAGGTAAGTAACCAAATAAATGAAAATGTAAGTTTACTGAAATACTTAATCTTAAAAAAAAGAAAAAAAATGAAGTTACACACACATACCAGAATTTTTCAGGGAGCGTCTTTAAACCCCCCCCCCCCCCTTTGCGTGATATGTTCAGCATTTTGGCTGCTCTTATTATCTGGAGATTCAGTGTCGCAGCAACACGCTCAGAAGCAACTGATGTACCTGAGGAGACCAAATGTTTTAAAGCTTCTTCTGACAGCACAGGGAAAAATTCTTGCTTTCTACCCAGAATTTAAGGGCATTGAAAGATATTGAAATATTAGGCTGATCTGAATATTGCTCCAGTTCTGCTGGCATCGTACGAAAATTCTTGCTAGGCACTTCATTTGACATATTTTAACAGCATTTGCTCATGTCTATCGCAAAGGGATGACCTGGGTTCTTCCACCCCACATGGAGTATTTCCTACGACAAGGTGGAAGATTTCATTTGCTAGATTCTGAAACGGTGTCAGAAATAGCTGATGTGGAACTGAAATGCAATCTTTTGAAACGTATATCCATAATTGTACCTATGACCAAAAACATGTTTTGTTCCAAAGGCACCAATCGGTTAATTATGCCTTGTAATAAGTCACTTTGCACTAGTCTGTCGCCTGCGTTCACAAGGTTACACATTTTTGAGTAACTACAACGTTTTTCACTAATATGGAATATTGCTCGTTAGAATCATATTAGAATGCAAGAATTTTTAAAATACGTAAATTTACAATAAATACAAACTATTTCAGTGAATTCCTAAATTGATCTATTCAATGAAAACCAGTTGGTATGGCGAAATCCTAAGATTTACCGTCTCTTGGTTAAACCTGGAAATCTATGTATATAATGAGAAATTTCGGACTATAACCATACCGTGATGGTAAATCTTAGCTTTGATCAGTCAATTCTAGGACTTACCAATTATCTTACTTTTACAGTAATATATGCATCAAATGATCGCGCGGTGTGATTTTTTCACGTTAAAGTAGTGATAGTGTGATATCGATATGACTACTCTGTAAATCAGACTTCAGCATCTGGCAGAGGGTTCTTCGAACGAAGATTGAAATTTAAACGCAGCAATTATTCTAATCAGGCGTGAATGAATGCAACGTTGTCTAATGACGTCATCAAACAACACGACAGAGTCGTGGCAGTAGTTGTGGAGCAAGCAGTATGTATAATTTGTCACGCAGTCAGAGGCACCATGTCACCGATTGCGCGTACACTCCCGTCGGAGGTTTCAGTCTTCCCCCGGAGACGGATGTGTGTGTGTGTGTGTGTGTGTGTGTGTGTGTATGTTTGCGAAGTTTCAATCACCGACTTTTAGTTCTGAATGTGAAAATATTTTGCTAGCACCCACCTACTTAGGGAGACATGACCATCCCAATAAAATAAGAGAAATCAGATCGAAAACGGAACGATTTAGGTGTTCTTTCTTCCCGCGCGCTATTAGAGAATGGAACGGTAGAGAAAAGTTATGAAAGTGGTTAATGAACCCTCTGCCAGGCACTTAAATGTGATTTGCAGAGTATCTATGTAGATGTAGATGTAGATTATCCTTCAGCCGTCGGCACAGAGCGTGTATATGAACGTGTACGGTCACCGTGCAGCTGAACGCTCAGAAACGGTGCGCCTTGTTTATACCAGACGTCTTCCTTAACGTGCGCAAGCAATCGCAGCGCGCTCCAGCGACAGTTGTCGGCTGCATCAGGTTCTGGAATCACACTACGAAATGGAAGGAGTGAAATTCCTGCTAAACCGTGACCTGCAGTGATCCACAGAAGTGTTTCAATCGGGATTCGAACCACCACTGACAACAAAAGAGAAACGACAAAGACGTTGGAAGATACAGTAAGGAACATATGCAAAAAGGACTACTTGACTCGTAATTGCAACACAAAGAACTCAAGAATTCCTATATGTGCAATGAAATAAAAGGAACGTAAAAATCTCAGCTATGCAGAAGCTGCCTTTAAACCAAAAGCTTTATTGTTTTTCATTAAGAACGTTACCAACGCCTAGGACAAATAGTGTCAAAATCAAATGTTTGTTAAGCTTTTGGGACTTAACTACGGGGTCATCAGTCCATAAACTTACAAACTACTTATGAACTACTTACGAACTAGGACGGCACAAATATTCATGCCCGAGGGGGGATTCGAACCCCCGACCGTAGTGGCCGTGCTGACCGTGACTGGAGCGCCTCAGTCACCTCGGCCACCGCGGCCGGACAAATAGTGTCGAAACGGAACATCGCCGCAATATAAAAAGCCACCAACAAGATACAGGGTCACCTAAAATAAGCAAAGAATGCTCGCAAACCCCTGGAAAAAGCAGGAATTTATAGGATTCCGTTCAGTTGTGGGGACGCCTACGCGGGTAACATAAAATGAACAAAAGAGCAATTGAATAAGGGGCCACATTGACAGATTAACTGTTGCGGAACAAGCTTTACAACTAGGGGTACGATGAAGTGCCGTATAGTGAGGTCATAGCAATTGTTAAACCCCCTAAGACTTTCTGTGGGAAGGCGGAGGACATGAAACTGAAGGACATGTGGATTGCGGTGCTGAAAGAGATGTCTAATAGTCTTCCATGATGGGGCGATAGTAATGGGGATGATACGTTGGGTTTGAATCTACTCGACCACGGCATAACTATCCGGAATATTTCATCGACTGTGAAAACTTTTCGTACTTATTTAACATGGTAGGGACAGTACTATTTCCAAGTAGATTTTAGGGAATCAGCAGTAGGCAAAAAATGTTAAAATCTTTGTCAATCGAAGGGAATTAACTACGGCCGCGCGGGAGTGCCTAGCGGTCTGGAGCGCCACGTTACGGATCGCGCGGCCTCCCGCGTCTGGGATTCGAAACCTCCCGCGCGCATGGATGTGTGTGTTGTCCTTATTTTCATTTAACTTAGTTTAAGTAGTTTGTAAGACTAGGGACTGATGAACAACGCAGTTTGGTCCCATAGAATTACAAACATTTGAACATTTGAATTAACTATGTTGGTTATCAGTCCCTACGCTTACAAAGTAACTTGAAGTAGCTATTGCTAAGGACAACACAAACATCCATGCACGAGGGAGAACTGGAATCCCCGACGGCGAGCAACCGCGCGCTCTGCAGCAAGGCGCCTTAGAAAGCTCGGCTACTCAATCGCGCCCAGCAGTAGGCCTACGCTAATACATTATACTCTACTGATTTTTCACTTCGTCAGATCATGATGCAAAAGTCGCAATACTGAAAGCAATCAGCAGTCCGTCGATCAGGCCTCGGAGGAGCCCACGGAACCGACCGGTCGCCGCGTCGTCCTCGTCCCGAAAGCGTCGACATACGCTGTGTACAGGAGCGCCGCTGTCCCGGCCGTCGTCAGTCTGTCTGCTCTCAGTCAAATACTCCGTCAATTGGCCTGACAAGGGCTGAGTGCACCCCGCCTGTGAGCCACTCAAGCGCTGGCCAAGCCCAAGGTACGTAGACTAGAAAGGTATGCCAGTTTGGGCTTCTTCACTGTCATTGGGCCGGCCGCGGTGGCAGAGGGGACTGAGGCGCTCCAGTCACGGTCTGCACGACCATTACGGTCGGGGGGTCGAATCCCCCCTCGGGCATGGATATTTGTGCCGTCCTTAGTCTTACCTAGTTCATATGTAGTTTGTAAGCTTAGGGACTGATGACCCCGTAGTTAAGTCCCATAAGTTCTACAAACATTTGAACATTTTTGAACTGTTTTGGTTAGCGCTGTATTACTTCACTCGGCAGCAAGCCGCTGTATTATAAGGCCGCTGTGAACACATTTTCTCCGTATTTTCTTTTCTCATTCGACAAAAATACTTTGATTTTAAGCGGTGGAACACGCTTGTGATTAATATACATATATGTATACTAACATACAAAGGACTGAAAAAAAAAGCTTCAAACATTATTAACAACTAGCTAACCCGTCCCGACCCGCGTTGGCACGGGTAATATTTAAACGTCTTTAACTCGAGAACCACTGAACGAATCGTGATGAGATTTTTATTTAAATCGTAGAGAATATAAAGATCTAAAATAAAGTCCGTGAAAGCACATGTGTAACTTTTATAGACTTCCCACAATCACTATTTATGTAGTCTGAAGCCATCCGGCGCCAGCGCCTTAGGAGAGAAAAATGGTACATATGCTACACTCGTAAAAGTTAAACATATGCTCTCGCGGACTTTTTTTTTTAGGCCTTTGTGAGATCTACAATTAAAAAGAAACCACATCACGATACGTTCAGTAGTTGTCGAGTTATAGAAGGTTAAAGGGACAAAAAGAGAGAAAATGTTCTTCTGTTTTATATAATACCATGATTTAACCCCCTTAGAGTGCGAATCCACTCCCATGAACCACAGACATTGCCGAGGTGGGGTGGCTTGCGTGCCTCAACGATACAGATAGCCGTACCGTAGGTGCAACCACAGCGGAGGGGTATCTGTGGAGAGGCCAGACAAACGTGTGGTTCCTGAAGAGGGGCAGCAGCCTTTTCAGTAGTTACAGGGGCAACAGTCTGGATGATTGACTGAGCTGGCCTTGTAACATCAGCTAATGTGGCTTTGCCACACAGCTACTGCGAACGGCTGAAAGCAAGGGGAAACTACAGCCGTTATTTTTCCCGAGGACATGCAGCTCTACTGTATGAACATATGATGATGGCATCCTCTCGGGTAAAATATTCCGGAGGTAAAATAGTCCCCCATTCGGATCTCCGGGCGGGGACTACTCAGGAGGATGTGATCATCAGGAAAGACAATACTGGCATTCTACGGGTCGGAGCGTGGAATGTTAGATCCCTTAATCAAGTAGGAAAATTAGAAAATTTAAAAAGGGAAATGGATAGGTTGAAGTTAGATATAGTGGGGATTAGTGAAGTTCGGTGGCAGGATGAACAGGATTTCTGGTCAGGTGAGTACAGGATTATAAATACAAAATCAGTTGGGGGTATCACAGGAGTAGGATTGATAATGAATAAGAAAATAGGAATGCGGGTAAACTACTATGACCAGCACAGCGATCGAATTATCATTGTCAAGATAGATACGAAGCCAACACCGACAACAGTAGTACAGGTTTATATGCCAACTAGCTCTGCCGATGGTGAGGAGATCGAAGAAATATATGAGGAGCTAAAGGAAATTATTCAGACAATTAAGGGAGAAGAAAACTTAATTGTTATGGGAGACTGGAATTCGGTAGTAGGACAAGGAAGGGAAGGGAAGATAGTGGGTGAATATGGTCTGGGCAAAAGGAATGAAAGAGGAAGCCGCCTGGTAGAATTTTGCACGGAACATAATTTAGTTATAACAAACACCTGGTTTAAGAATCACAAAAGAAGGTTGTATACGTGGAAGAGACCAGGAGACACCGGGAGATACCAGATAGATTTTATAATGGTAAGACATAGATTTCGGAACCAGGTTTTGAAGTGTAGAACATACCCAGGGGCAGACATAGACTCTGACCATAACTTGTTGATTATGAACTGTAGGCTGAAACTGAAGAAACTACAGAAAGGTAGGAAAATAAGGAGATGGGACCTAGATAAATTGAAGGAACCTGAAGTTCTTAAGAATTACAGAGGGAGCTTCAGGCAACAACTGATAGAAACAGAGGAAAATAAAACAGTTGAGGAGGAATGGGTAAAATTGAGAGATGAAATAGTGAAGGCAGCAGAGGACAAAATAGGTAGGAAGGCAAGACCTACAAAGAATCCTTGGATATCACAGGAGATACTAAATTTAATCGATAAAAGGAGAAAGTAAAAAATGCAGTAAATGAAACAGGCAAAATGGAGTACAGACGACTAAGAAATGAGATTGGCAGGAAGTGCAAAATGGCTAAGCAGGAGTGGCTAGAAGTCAAATACAAGGATGTAGAAGAATGTATAAATAGGGGAAAAATAGATACAGCCTACCGGAAAATAAAAGAAACATTTGGCGATAAGAAAAACAGCTCTATGAATATCAAGGACACTGATGGAAAACCAGTTCTCAGCAAAGAAGGGAAAGCTGAAAGGTGGAAAGAGTATATAGAGAGGCTCTACAAAGGAAATGAACTTCGAGACATTATTGTAGGGAGGGAAGATGATGTAGATGATGATGAAATAGGAGATACTATACTGAGAGATGAATTTGACAGAGCACTGAAAGATCTAAGTCGAAACAAGGCCCCTGGAGTAGATGATATCCCGTCAGAGCTACTGAAGTCTCTGGGAGAACCAGCCATGACAAAATTGTTTCACATTGTGTGTAAGATGTAAGAGACAGGTGAAGTACCCTCAGACTTTAAGAAAAATGTTATAATCCCCATTCCAAAGAAAGCAGGTGCAGACAGGTGTGAAAACTACAGAACCATCAGTTTAATAAGTCATGATTGCAAAATATTAACACGGATTATATACAGAAGGATGGAAAAGCTGGTAGAAGCCGACCTCGGGGAAGATCAGTTTCGGTTCAGGAGAAATGTAGGAACACGGGAGGCAATACTCACTTTACGGCTTATCCTAGAAGATAGATTAAGAAAAGGCAAACCAACATTTCTAGCTTTTGTAGATTTGGAGAAGGCTTTTGACAATGTTGATTGGAATAAACTCTTTAAAGTTCTGAAGCAAGCAGGAGTAAAATATAGGGAGCGTAAGGTTATTTACAACTTGTACAAAAACCAGACAGCGGTTGTCAGAGTTGAAGGGCATGAAAGGGATGCAGTGGTTGGAAAGGGAGTAAGACAGGGTTGTAGCCTTTCCCCACTGTTGTTCAATTTGTACATTGAGCAAGCTATAAAGGAAAGCAAGGAGAAATTTGGAGAAGGAATTAAAGTTCAGGGTGAAGAATTAAAAACATTGCGTTTTGCCGACGACATAGTAATTCTGTCAGATACAGCAAAGGACCTGGAAGAGCAATTGAACGGAATGGACAGTGTGCTGAGAGGTGCATATAAGATGAACATTAACAAGAGCAAAACTAGGGTAATGGAGTGCAGTGTAAGAAAATCATGTGATGCTCAAGGAATTAGATTAGGTAACGAAACAATAAAGGAGGTAGAGGAGTTTTGTTACTTGGGCAGTAAAATAACAAATGATGGTCGCAGTACAGATGATATAAAATACAGAATGGCAATGGGTAGAAAGGCGTTTTTGAAAAAGAGAAATTTGTTAACATCGAATATTGATTTAAGCCTAAGGAAGGCCTTTCTGAAGGCATTTGTATGGAGTGTTGCCTTGTATGGGAGTGAAACATGGACGATAAGCAGTGTGGACAGAAAGAGGATAGAGGCTTTTGAAATGTGGTGCTACAGAAGAATGCTGAAGATTAGGTGGGTGGATCGCGTAACTAATGAGGAGGTACTGAACCGAATTGGGGAGAAAAGAAATTTCTGGCATACCTTGACTAAAAGAAGGGATAGATTGGTAGGACACATTCTTAGACATAAAGGAATTGTGAATTTAGCGTTGGAGGGAAGTGTGTGGGGTAAAAATCGCAGAGGGAGACCAAGAGACGCGTATAGTAAGCAGATTCAAGTTGATGTGGGTTGTCGTTCTTATGAGAAGATGAAAAGGCTTGCTCAGGATAGAGTAGGGTGGAGAGCTGCATCAAACCAGTCTCTGGACTGAAGACCACAACAACAACAACAACAACAACAACAGAGTGCGAATTTCGAAAAAACTGTTCACATGTTTGTAAATCTAACAGAACAAACTGCGTGGTCATCAGTCCGTAGCCTACACACTACTTAAACCTAGGTAAACTAACCTAAGGACAAACACACACACCCATGCCCCAGGGAGGACTCGAACCTCCACGGCGAGCAACCGCGCTCTCCACAGCGAGACGCTTTAGAGTTTAGACCGCTCGGTTACTCCACCGCGGCGCGAATTTCGAAATTTTACTATGCCTATAACCGTGACGCTAGTTCATGCAATAAGATGACGAAGTTTTATCGCAACCGACTGAATGACGACAGGCATAGCATACGGACAAGCAGAGGCCTTCATTTTTATATATTAGATAAAGAAAACTTTCGTTACAACACAAACTTAGCAGCTGATTTTCGCATTAATGCTTTTGTTTTACTCATTTAATTACTATGAACATTGAACTGATTACTACTTTCATACATACAATTTTAGCAATCGGCTTCACATAAATGTTCGGAACAAATTGTGGCATTTTTTACATTTATCTCGTCGTTTACAGCGAGAGATCCAAATGCGCTGAAGTTCCTCATCTTTTGGAAAAATGTTTCAAATGTTTGTATAGTTTATGGGACTTAACTACGGGGTCATCAGTCCCTAAACTTACAAACTACTTATGAACTAGGACGGCACAAATATCCATGCCCGAGGGGGGATTCGAACGCCCGACCGTAGTGGCCGTGCAGACCGTGACTGGAGCGCCTCAGTCCTCTCGGCCACCTCTTTTGGAAACCGATGGTACAAAATGCCTTCCGTCTTGCATCCACTGTTATTGCACCTCACAACAGCACAACACGAAGTATTGTTACTCGTATTTACTGCCGGCCACGGTGGCCGAGGAGACTGAGGCGCTCCAGTCACGGTCTGCACGGCCACTACGGTCGGGGGTTCGAATCCCCCCTCGGGCATGAATATTTGTGCCGTCCTAGTTCGTAAGTAGTTCATAAGTAGTTTGTAAGTTTAGGGACTGATGACCCCGTAGTTAAGTCCCATAAGATTTACAAACATTTGAACATTTCGTATTTACAGAAATAATATATGGAAAAATTGTTCCCAAGAAAGCTATTTTCTATCCGAACATTTAGCAGGTCACGAAACGAGCGAGCGCAAAACACAACTTCCTGCTTGTACGTTTCATAAGGGTACTGCGGCAGCTGCTCGGCGCTTGCTGCCAGCTGACGTCACACAAGCAAAGCGCGCCAGTCAAATTTACACCCCCCTTAGCCAAGCCCCACACTGCCTCTGATAAGAACTGCGGCACGGCAGTTGGCGAGCGGAGTCAAGCTAGCATCAGATTCCAGAGAGACAGGGGTTGCCTTGCAATGTAGTCATTCACAGCCAGCCTCGAAGAGGAAACTCGGGTTGAAGTATTCAGTACAGACAACTAGATACGAGGCGCGTCCAGAAAGTAAGTTCCGTTTGGTTATATAAAAAGATCGGGTACAAATACAGAAAAAATATTGATTGTACAAAAATCTACAACTGTTGAACTACTTTTCTACATAGCTTCCGAAATTTTGTATGCAATTGTCAGAGCATTCCACAATGTTTTGTGTGCCTTTTTCATAGAATGTTGCCGCCTGTGTATTCAACCATGTGGTGACATGTTCTTTCAGCTCGTCATCATCGCTGAAGTGTTGTCCACCAAGGACAGATTTTAGGTGTAAGAAGAGGATTACTGTCTAAAGATTTTTTTATTTTTTTTTTCACGATAATACCCGACCTCACACACCGAATGTGACCAAACAATTCTTACGGAATTTTCAATGGGACCTGTTTGATCATCCTCCATACAGCTCGGACCTCTCTCCTAGCGACTTTTATTTCTCCTTACACCTAAAATCTGTCCTTGGTGGTCAACACTTCAACGATGATAAAGAGCTGTTACCACATGGTTGAATACACAGGCGGCAACCTTCTGTGAAGAACGCATGCAAAAACTTGTGGCACGCTATGACGAGTGCCTAAAAAATTTCGACAGTTATGTGGACAAGTAGTTTAAGAGTTGTAGAATTTTTTGTAATAAAAATTTCTTCTGTATCTGTGTACAGTTTCATTTTATTTCCAAACGGAAGTTAATTTCTGGACGTGCCTCGTAGATAAATATTGAGCAGTTCTTCCATTCGTTGTCAACTACTTCGACAGTTCCTTCCTATGATAAAAAAATCCTTGACTCAGACGTGTTGTTCTAAAAGCAAACGATATGGGTAACTAACGGTATTGGAATACCTTGTACGAGGATACAAAATCTGTCTCATTACGTGAAGGACAGTCAATGCGCAGGAGCCGAACTTCATTACGTACTACGTACGTCTTGAGAAGTACCGAGGAATCTCACATAGATAGGCTAAAAGCATTTACTATAAGATTATATCAAAAGAATAATTAGCTCTCAAAACATAACTAAAACTATATGGTGAAACATTCTGAAGAGCGTCTCTCCAGAATCACAAATAAAAAGAATCTTCATGATGATGCAGTACATCACTTTTGACATGCTGAACCAGACTGAACTTTTATTCATACTAAATACTGGGAACCCATGCGCCATGTTTATTACGTCGGAAGCCCCTTACTTGGCTTACAGAGCGTTTAGTCTAAGCAACGCCAACACTGTGTTATACCATGACGAAAGAAGTTCCGGCATTAGCTGCACTCGGGCACTGAAATCAGTCGGCGGCACGTGAAAATGTGTGCCGGTCCTGTACTCAAACCCGGATTTCAGCTTATAACGAGCGGTAGCGTTAAACACTTAGGCATCCATACACGCGGCTGTGTCCACCTACAGCTGTAGTTCTCCGCCACCTGTTATCCTGATTTCTGGACGCCTCGCCTGATTCCCTCAAGGGGTGGAAAGTAGAGAGTGTATGAAGGAGAAGTTCTGTGAAGTTTGGAAAGTAGGAGGCGAGGAGGGACCGTGAGTCGTGTCGGGATAGCTCAGTGGTAGAGCGCTTACCCGTGAAAGGCAAAGGTTCAGGTTTGAGTCCCGGTTTCGGCACACAATTTTAATCTGCTAGGAAGTTTTATGTCCTGGAAACTTTACACGAAGTCTTCCTTTGGGATGGTGTTCAAATGCCTCGTCACTTTTCGTTGGATGTCAGGAATATCGTCAAATCTCTTTCTTTTGAAAGCGAGTTTGATTTGAGGGAATATGAGATTGAGATCCGGAGATTATGGTGGATGTTGAAGTTGCACCACCCCCTTTTTTGCCAGGAACAGTTTGACGATATTGGATGTGAGTGGGCGAGCGTTGTCGTGCAACTTGAACATCCACCACACTCGCCGCATCTCAATCGTCCATTTTTTCCTAACCCCTCAAACTTCCTTTGAAAGGAAGGAGATCCGACTATATTCCTGATATCTAACGAAACACCAACCCCATCATAAAGAAAGACTTCGTGCAAAGTTTCCAGGACATGTATCTCATAATTTAGCGCTATATAGTTTTGGGTGACTATTTTGAAGGACAGTAAGGTGACGCAATTTCATAGTTCATCTACGCTAATGTCACAGGACTATTCACCTAACTTTATTGTCAGAGGTTGTAATTAAACGTGTTTGGTTGCTGTTTTCTCGACTGTAAGCATCGTCCTGTATTTTATACAAAACAACGGGCTTAAATTGTCAGTTTTCGACAAAATAGCATTAGTTTCAAGTAAAAGTTGTTCAGTATTATTATCTAGCAACTTCGGTATTAATTTCTTTTTTATTTCTTTTTTTTAATTTTCTTTATTATTTTTTTAAATTTTTTATTTATTTATTTATTTATTTTTTGAAATTTTGGAATTTGATACACTCGTTTAAAGATACAATTTTTCACATGCTTCTACCGTCATATTCTTTTGCTTTTGCGATTGGTCCCAGCAATATTTGAATAGAAATAATACAATAAATATAACTGGAAGATGATAAATTACGACAAATATCGGAATTACACTGAAGGCACTGATGACCGAGCTGTTAAGCTTCACAAACATTTTTTGGATATATACAAAAGCAAACATGAACTTTTATTCTCCCAAATAAGAAACATATAGAATTAAATAGAAGAATAAATAAGATAAAATAAAAGAGGAAGTCTCTGCACTAGCCGCGGTGGAGTAGCCGAGCGGTCTAAAGCTCCTCGATGCGGAGCGCTCGGTGGCTCGCCGTCGAAGGTTCGAGTCCTTCCTGGGGCATGGGTGTGTGTGTGTATGTGTGTGTCCGTAGGTTAGTTTACCTACGTTTAAGTAGTTTGTAAGCTACGAACTGATGACACGCAGTTTGGTCCGATAGATTTACAAACATTTGAACATTTTTCTATGCACTAAATGATGAAAATATTATTTTAATAAGAAAGCTGATGGGGGAAGGAGTATTCTGTTTAAAGTTTCGCTAAATTTCAATTATTAGGTAGAAAATAAATATGCCAACGTAAAAGGTTTCGCAAAATAAATCGAATGTACTAACTACATATGAAACGTTTGCGAAAGGTCAAAGAAAAATTTTATTAAAGAAATTATTAAAATAAAAATCGCACTGGCATCTTTTACGGTGTACTTTTGGAAATATTTTTGACAAAATATAAAAAAATGTAAATAATACAAAACATTAAATATATGAAATATTATTTATTATATTATTAATTTTTATGTACAAAGTTTTTATTCAGTAGCCTATTATAAATCATATTTTTTGTAATATAATTTTATATTCTTTATATTTTTATTTTTTGTCTGAAATATTTGCATAAATGATGAAAGAGCAGCAAAACCAAAAGTTGGTAGTAAAACTCGCAAGTGCGATTTGTTTTTTCAAGTCTTCATTTGTCGTACAATTTACTGTAAAATTCAGAAAAAGGCATGTACTGTCGATAAAATGTGAATCGTAACCTTTTGGTGGTGTTGGAGAGTGATTTGTGTACAGTAGATGACAGTGTGTGGAGGCGGCGACGTGCCTGGTGGCACAGTGTGGGGTGTAGCTGCAGCTGTGGCGGCAGGTTGCGCGGCCGCGCTGGCCGCAGCTTCCGCCGTGGCAGTGACCCCGCGGCCTTGGCCACGGCGCCCACCGCCTGCTCGCCTCGCCTCTCCTCGCGGAAACTGCACGCCACACGCCACACGCACCGCTTGCCCAGCCACCGTTAGCCCGCGCCTACTCGATACCTAACCCCTACACTTACTGCCATCAAATCCATACTAATCAAAGGGAAACTCAGACAACGGGTGGCCCGGTGTGGCTAGTTTTTAATGGTCGTAATAGGTCCAGTTTAATAAGTCATTACTGACACCAATATTATGTGTCATCTGTCGCGTGAACAGCATCCTTTCATTTACTGGAGAAATTGTCTGGATATAGAACATTTTATCATGAACCTGCAATTTCACATATTGTAAGCATTTTACACCCCTTCTTTCATGTACTTTTTCGGTTAAGGTTAAGGCATCGAAAATTCGAGATAAAGAAGGAACTGACATTGAATCGTTCAACGATAGAACTCGCGAGTGATGTTATTTACAGTTTAATTACATCTAGCTCTATACATTTAATGAAGTACACATATTAAAAACTCGACGCATGTATCACTAAATCCCAAATCTTCTTTTCTGACTTCACATTCATCGCCTCTGTTATATCGAAAGGATTACAATAACACCGGTAACAGGTCCGCCTCTTCTATTAGGGACTGTTCCAACAATGACAGGTCTTACGGTGAATATAAGTTTATTTTTAATCGCTGTCTGAAGAATAGGCAGACTGATCAGTTTCGGCATAATCTATACTGGCTACTGGAGCGTTCGCCTCGGTTTCGCATTCATCTGGAAAGTCATGTAGTTCACTGTCAGGTTTGAGATCTTCTGACAATGCTTCATTTCTAAACTGACATTTCTTCATGCAAACTACAGACCGGCCGTGGCAAAATAGCCGTGCGCACTGAGGCACCGTCCTCGGTGCGCGCGACCGTTAGCCGTCAGAGGTTCGAGTCCTCCGTCGGGCATGGGTGTATGTGTTGTCCTTAGATTAGTTTAACTTAGGTTAAGTAGTTTGTAAGCTAGGGACTAATAACCACGCAGTTCGGTCTGATAGATTTACAAACATTTGAATTTTTTTACTCTACAGACCGATGACCTCAGCAGTTTGGTACGTTAGATTTACAAACACTTGATCGCAGGCCGAACACAATCCCAGTTGGGGCCTAACAGCCATAAAAGCCACACGGAATCAACATTTGATTAGGATTTCATTAAACAACCGTGACTCACAATTTCGAATATGCGTTCTCCAATAGCTATTATTGAATATTTAATTTACTATGATGACAGTGGACTACGTATAAGTTGTAGTGCACGCGCAAATAAATAAATAAAAAAAGTAACAACACCAGGCTGAAAAGCCAGGTTACCCTGAAAAACGTTGCTATCGTCCAGAGTCCAATTTTTGTATCACTCTCTCATTCGAATTCGGAAAACTAAAACAAGAACGCATTTGGCAACAACAACATCAACGGCAGCCAGTTTCAATTTGAGCGCGCAACAACATGATTGGTTAACTTAATGGGAATTAAATTGCCGGCCGCAGTGGCCGAGCGTTCTGCGGCGAGCCAGTCACGGTCTGCAAGGCCGCTGCGGTCGGGGATTCGAATCCCCCCTCGGGCATGGATGTTTGTGCCGTCTTTAGTATAAGGTAGTTCTTAAGTAGTTTGTACATTTAGGGACTGATGACTCCGTAGTTAAGTCCCATAGGCTCTACAAACATTTGAACATTTGATTTTGAATTAAATTGGACAAGACGTTCAAAAGTTTGTAAATCTAAGGGACTTAACTACGTTGGTCATCAGTCCTTAGGCTTAGAGACTACTGGAATTAACTTATACCAAGGACAACACACACACACACACACACACACACACACACACACACACACACACGTCCGAGGGGGGACTCGAACGTCCGACGACGAGTAAGCGCGCGTTCCGCAGCAAGGCGCCTTAGAACGCTCGGCCACTCTGCCGCGGCGAAATTTGTCAACAATTTGCTAACGATTATTTCTCAGCCGGAAACGGCAAGAACAACTTCCTTCGTCATTAGTAACAAAAACTTTTTTTTTAACTTTTCAGGATGTTTCTGACTATTTTGTATAATCTGTTGATATTACTGCTGTTACAGGTTTTCAAAACTACACAATATAACTCTCACAGTTGTGATAAAAACAGGCTTGACACCCAAAAGTAGTTGATTATATATATGATGTACGTTACTTGTTAATCGTACGATTAAAGCCCTCTATTTATAAAAGGCAAACCTTTTTGTTAGTACATGATAACATTACTTATATAGTCTGCATTTAGTAAATGTTAGTATTAAAAAGTGACCAGATGTCCATCGTGCCTCATGACAGGTACGCCTCAACCTTTATTAAAACGTGGCTAATACATCGTACGGACGCCTTCCCTTTTGTAGATGATGGTACATTAAAAATATTTTTTTCCAAACAAATTAAGATTCGTTGAAGAGCCACAGAAATTCGTGTGTGATCCTGTGAGCACGCAAAAGTGCCACAATACGACGTGGCATGGATTCAACTAATGTGTGAACGGAACTGACACCATGCATCCTGTAGGGCTGTTCGTAAATCCGTGAGATGATGTGGTGCTGGATTTCTCTTCTGAGCAGTACGTTGCAAGACATACGGTATCCTCAATAATGTTGCAGCCTGGAGAATGTGGCGCTCTGCAGAGGTGTTTGAACTCAGAAAAGTGTTCCTGTAGCAATTGTGGACGTGTGGGGTGTCGCATTGCCGTGCTGGAATTTCCCAAACCCGTCGGAATGTGCAGTGGAGATGAATGGATGCAGGTGATCAGCCAGGATGCGTACGTACGTGATACCTGTCAGAGTCGTATCTAGGGTACCACGGGTTCCATACCAATTGAACTGCCCATGGCCGGCTGCGGTGGCCGAGGGGACTGAGGCGCGCCAGTAACGGTCTGCACGGCCACTACGGTCGGGGGTTCGAATCCCCCCCCCCCCTCGGGCATTGATATTTGTGCCGTTCTTAGTATTAGGTAGATCATAAGTAGTTGGTAAGTTTAGGGACTGATGACCCCGTAGTTAAATCCCATAAGCTCTACAAACATTTGAACATTTTTGAACTGCGCATGCTCCACACCACTACAGTGTCAAAAACAATTTGAACAGTTTTCCGTTGACATATAGGGTCCATTTCATTCATTCACTCGTCAGACCAGGCAACGTGTTTCCAGTCATCAACAGCCCAACGTCGGTGTAGAGGTAAAGCTTTGTGTCAGGCAGTCAGCCAGGGTACACGAACTGGGCATTCGGCTCAGAAAGCCCAAATCGATGATGTTTCGTTGAATGGTTCGCACGCTGACACTTGATGGTCCAGCATTAAAATCCGCAGCAATTTGCGGAAGGAGACTGCCTACATCACACTTGTGCGTCCTCTCCTGGAGTACTGTTGCCCAGTGTGGGACCCTCACCAGGTGGGACTTACGGAGGGCATTGAGTAGGTTCAGAGAAGGGCAGCTCGTTTTGTTTTATCACGATATAGGGGGGAAAGCGTCACGGAAATGTCGCACGATTTGAGTTGGAAATCATTAAAAGAACGACGTTACTCTTTGCGGCGAGATCTATTTGCGAAATTTCAGTCACCGACTTTTACTTCTGAATGTGAAAATATTTTGCTAGCACCCACCTACATAGGGAGACATGACCATCCCAATAAAATAAGAGATCAGATCGAAAACGGAACGATTTAGGTGTTCTTTCTTCCCGCGCGCTATTACAGAATGGAACGGTAAAGAAAGGTTATGAAAGTGGTTAATGAACCCTCTGCCAGACACTTAAATGTGATTTGCAGAGTATCTATGTAGATGGGTTGAACTTCACTGACGTTGAACGATACTCTTCAGTCGTCGTTGGTACCGTCCGTACAAAATCTTTGTCTGGCCGCATTGATTTCCGAGATGTTTTACAGGTTTTCCCGACATTCATCGTGCACTTGTCAAATGGTCCTGCGAGAAAAATCTTCACGATGTCGCTATTTCGGAGATGATACGTCCCATCTCCCGTTCACTAACTGTAACACTACATTCACACTCACGTAAATCGTATTGTATAAGTACTAACCGCCCTGACGCCTGCGTCAGACACCTGTCTAATATATAAAGCAGAGTGTCCGTATAATTGTATGTGTTGCATACAAATCTACAGTTTTGTTCCAATCTTCAAGAAATTATGTACACGTAAGCTTCAGTCCATGAGGACGGTCGTCGTAAAGTGTAAGAATCACATACGATATATAGTTCATGAGATATGACGTCATAAACAATGAGATGCGAGAAAAACTGCTGCATTTTGCGGCAATGCTGCTCATTTTCTCCTAACCATTGGACCGATTTCAACCAAATTTGGTACACACATTGCTGCATTGTTAAGAAACATATACGGCACATGATTCAAAAGATATTGCGTCATAACGAATAGGAATCGCAAAAAAATACCTATAGTGCATCGAGACTTTCGAAATACACTGTATGAGAATGACAGTACTTGGCGACTTGCAACAAACGTGAAACATAATTTCAAACCTTTATTAAACTTTTTCTCGCTGGCAACCATAGCAAAATGATGAAAGGAAAAAAGGTTCTCGCTTACTACTTTTCCGCTGTTTGTGGAGCAAAACTACGGCTCTCGGCATGACGTTACAATTTATAATTTGAACACTACAAATTGTAGCGGCAGCAAATTTTACAGACAGTATACACACATTTAGTTGAATGTGCCTTCTAAATTGTATCACAGTACGACACGTAGATCATGAGATATGAGCACATAAACAGTAACGTTCATGGAAAACCGCCCCATCACACACCAAGTTTTAATCTATTACTTCTGTACTACTAATTGTACTCCCAAGAGATTTTACAGACATACAGTCCTTATACAAATGAATATATACCTGAAAAATGGCAGGAATAAATAAATAAATACCCGGGCAGCGCCGGGTTTTCAACTAGTTGTCTTATAAAGGCGTTGCCCACCACCGCGCCATCCTCTGAGTTTTTACATACCTCTTTTTATCACTTGGTTCATAAAACCTTCCATTTTGTGGACAAGCGACCATACGTTGGCAGGAATGATTATTTTTTATTATTATTTTTTTTTTTAAAGTCTTGGTCGCAATTAGCTTTATTTCATATGACGCGTTTCGAGAACATCATCATCAGATCTCTGGTATAACAGAAGATAATTACATTTTAGATGTTTATAGCACGTAATTATGATATCTATAAGCAGTATAAACCATATTAATACGTATATACTTACAATAAAATTTTAAAAAACGATGGGAAATATAACCATCTTGGTATAGATGCTTGATTACAACTTAAAATGCCATCATGGACGTCTAGTGACAGTGTTGAACCAGACACACATGCACAACTGTGGTGAGAGGGGGGAAACACCGTAACAGGTAACCTAGGCCCCATTCGCCACCAGATGGCGCAGGGTTGACATTGAAAGTTACGTGAATAAAAGTACACATAAAACATCTTGGGCACACTATACTGTGTGCAGTCATAAAAACTGAAAGTTACGTGAATAGAACTACACATAAAACATCTTGGGCACACTATACTGTGTGCAGTCATAGAAACTGTGAAAGACATGGCCACAAAAATGTGTTTGGTCTTATAAAAATATATAAGACACCAATTTAAGTACATTAAAATTATTAATGGGATAGGGCGCAAGACAAGGGAGGCGTGTGAGGGCCAAAGGAAAGGATTGGGCGTTGCTAAATACAGCACAAACCGCATGATAAATGTTAAAAAAAAACGAAAGCCAGGCCACAGCGACCTTACAGTGACACAGCCGCTCATCACATGCTACAAGGTACCATTGCAGAAAAATCTTTCACGAGTACCAGGTAGACAAATTGTGTGAAGGGACAATGTCATACAATACCTATGTGCCATGATGACGAGACAACCGACAGAATCCGACAATACGAGTACAATCAAGGTTAAAAAATCGAAACCAATTACAAAATAGGCAGTATACAAGTGCCATTGAATCACAAGAAGTTCTCGTACAAGTGGTGGGTGGATGCGGTGTGGCGTGTATTTTTTTTTATTGTTTATACTGCTTATAAATATCATAATTACGTGCTACAAACATCTAAAATGTAATTATCTTCTGTTATACCACAGATCTGATGATGATGTTCTCGAAACGCGTCATATGAAATAAAGCTAATTGCGACCAAGACTTTTTAAAAAAATTTTCATACGTACCTCTGTGTTTGCACTCGCACGCCTGTACCAGTTTCTTTGGCTCTCGAGCGTGGAAACGCGTGGTGTTATGAAATTGCGCGTGGTGCTGTTGGAGAGCACAGACGGCGCAGCGGGCGGTGAGTAGTGTGAGGTCGCGGCTCTGGCTAGCGGTAGCGTGCGCGCCGGGCGTGACGGCGCGGAAGCCACGCACCTGGTACCTGCCGCCTCCACTCTCACCTCAAGCCACACGGCTCCACTGATGCACGTCACAAGTAACTGTTATACTGTAGTCTTCAGTTCTAACACTAGTTTCGTGCAACACTCCACGATACCCTATCTCGCCGCGCAAGTCTCTTCACAGCTTGCCCTTTATTCACATTAAGTGTTAAGTGCCATCGACGAGGGATCTCAAATCGATTCCATATTTCTGGATTTCAGGAAGGCTTTTGACATTATACCCCACAAGCGGCTTCTTATGAAATTTCGTGCTTATGGAATATCTCCCCAATTTTGCGGTTGGATTCACGATTTCCTATCAGAAAGAACACAGTTCGTTGTAATTGACGGTAAGTCATCGAGTAAAACAGAAGTGATATCTGGCGTTCCCAAGGGAAGCATTATAGGTCCCCTACTCTTCCTCGTGTTTATAAACGATTTAGGAGACAATCTGAATAGCTACCTTAGATTGTTCGCGAATGATGCTGTCGTTTATCGGTTAGTGAAGTCAACAGAGGATCAAAAGCAACTGCAAAGCGATTTAGACAAAATTTATACATGGTGCAAAAATTGGCAGTTGACACTAAATAAAGAAAAGTATGAAGTAATACACATGACCACAAAAAGGAAACCGCTGAACTTCAATTACGCGATAAATCAGTCAAACCTTAAGGTCGTAAATTCTACCAAATACCTAGGAGTTACAAATACGAACAACTTTGACTGGAGAGAACACACAGAAAATATTGTGGGGAAGGCGAACCAAAGGTTACGTTTCATCGAAGAACGCTTCGAAGATGAACCAGCTCCACCAAAGAGACTGGCTACATTAAACTTGTGCGTCCTCTCCTGGAGTACTGTTGCCCTTTGTGGGACCCTCACCAGGTGGGATTGACGGAATACATTGAGAAGGTTCAGAGAAGGGCAGCTCGTTTTGTTCTATCACGTTATGGGGGGGGGGGAAGCGTCACGGAAATGTTGCACGAATTGAGATGGAAATCATTAAAAGAAAGACGTTATTCATTGCGGCATGATCTGTTTGCGAAGTTTCAATCACCGACTTTTAGTTCTGAATGTGAAAATATTTTGCTAGCTCCCACTTACTTACGGAGACATGACCATCCCAATAAAATAAGAGAAATCAGATCGAAAACGGAACGATTTAGGTGTTCTATCTTACCGCGCGCTATTAGAGAATGGAACGGTAGAGAAAAGTTATAAAAGTGGTTAATAAACCCTCGCCAGGCACTTGAATGTGATTTGCAGAGTATCAATGTAGATGTAGATGTAGATCTCTCAATAACAAAGGAAGCTTATATCCCCTTCAGCATTCTTCTGTAGCAACACATTTCAGAAGAGTCGATACTCTTTTTGTCTTAATTTCTCATCGTCCACAAAGCTTTCAGAAAGCTTTCTAAAGCCATGGTACGGAGCATGTCGGAGAGGACCTTATAATCAACATCGACAGCGTATGTTTGTAAATCTATCGGACCAAACTGCGTGGTCATCAGTCCGTAGCTTACAAACTACTTAAACCTAGGTAAACTAACCTAAGGACAAACATGCACACCCATGCCCCAGGGAGGACTCTAACCACCACGGCGAGCAACCGCGCGCTCCGCAGCGAGATGCTTTAGACCACTCGGCTACTCCACCGCGCCTCCACAGCTTATCATCGAACACCATAAATGTGCATAGCTAATGGTAATTTTTACTTGCGGACATGGACTGGGGTAGACGGAGGGAAAGATGGGCATACAGAGTACTATGAGGGGGTCAGAGAGGTGGGGGGAGGCGAAGGACATGGACAGAGAGAAGGAAGAGGACGAAGTGAACAGAGGGAGGGAAAAGGGGGAGACTGACAGAGCGGAGGAAGAGATGACAGAGGGGGAGGGAGCAGGAGGAGCAGAAACAAGGAGCATACGGAGGTAGACACACGACCTGACCTTACATACATCTACATCCATACTCCGCAAGCAACCCGACGGTGTGTGGCGGAGGGTTCTCCCTCCTATTCTAGTCACGTATTGTTCGCGGAAAGAAAGATTGTCGGTATGCCTCTGTCTGGGCTCTAATCTCTCTGATTTTATCTTCATGATCTCTTCGCGAGATATACGTAGGAGCAAGCAATAAACTGCTAGACTCCTCGGTAAAGGTATGTTCTCGAAACTTCGACAAAAGACCGTACCGAGCGACAGAGCGTCTCTCCTGCAGAGTCTTTCACTGGAGCTTATAGATCATCTCCGTAAGGCCTTTTCGATCACCAAATGATCCTGTAACGAAGCGCGCTACTCTCCGTTGGATCTTTTCTACTTCTTCTATCAACCCCACCTGGTACGGATCCCACACCGGTGAGCAGTATTCAAGCTGTGGGCGAACAAGTGTACTGTAACACACTTCCTTTGTTTTCGGACTGCATTTCCTTAGGATTCTTCCAATCAATATAAGTCTGGCATCTGCTTTACAACCGATTGATTTTATATGATCGTTCCATTTTAAATCACTCCTAATACCTACTCCCAGATAATTTATGGAATTAACTACTTCCAGTTGCTGACCTGCTATACTGTTACTAAATGATAAAGGATCTTTGTTTCTGTGTATTCGCAGCACATTACATTTGTCTACATTGAGATTCAATTGCCGTTCCCTGCACCATGCGTCAATTCGATGCAGATCCTCCTGCATTTCAGTACAATTTTTCCATTGTTACAACCTCTCTATATACTACAGCATCATCCGCAAAAAGCCTCAGTGAACTTCCGATGTTATCCGCAACGTCATTTATATATCCTGAACAGCAACGGATCCACGACACTCCCCTGTAGCACACCTGACATCACTCTTACTTCCGATCGGCTACTGCTGTTCCATCTCCGAATACTAACGAAGGTTACCGAACCGTTAATGTGGCACTAAGAACGCTGTGGTTTTGATAATTATTCTGTGCGCTATTGCTTTAAAATAACAACACGTGACTTATAATAAGAAAATCACGAAATACAAAAGCCAAAATTGCGTACGCCAGGAAAAGTTTCCACCCGATCTCGAATCGTCGGCTTCCTAGCAGTTCGGTAATCTTCGTTAATATTCGGAGGTAGAGCCATAGTAGCCAGTCTCTTCGTAAGGCCGTGTGATACAAGGGGCGAGGCGACGGACCGAGAAGAGCGTGAACAGAGAGAGATGGGAAGAGCAGAGGGACAAAAACGAGATTGGAATGAACGAATACCCGAGCAACGCTAGGTACTAAGGCTAGATACTTACAAAGCTACCCAAACCGACTATTGTGAAGTGTAGGAAACCACAGCTACAGCTAAGTGACGTCGAGACGTACCCAGTTAGCATAACCATTGTGCGGAGGGGGGAAAAAAGGAATGAAAGTACCGTGGCCAAGATGATCCCCTAGGGCACAATTTTCGCTAAATGATGCTTGAAGTGAAGATAAAATGTGGGGACGTTGACAGTGTATGATTGCAAACGACTGACAGACGATTCAGAGAAAGGCAGATCATGTTGAATTATTGCGATGTAGGGGAGATAGTGTCTCGGAAATGACGCACGAGCTGAGGTGGAAATCATTAATACCAAAGGCGTTATTCGTTGCGATGAGTTCTATTTGCGAAATTTCTTTCACAAACTTTCTCTTTCGAATGCACACATATTTTGTTAGCACCCACCTATATAAGAAGAAATAATCATCGTAATAAAATAAGAGAAATTAGACCGAAAACGGAAAGATTTAGGTGTTCCTTTTTCCCGCGAGCTATTAGAGAATGGCACTGTAGAGAAACATCATAAAAGCGGTTTGATGAACCCTCTGCCATGCACTTCGATGTGACTTGCAGAGTATTTCAAAAATGTTCAAATGTTTGTTAAATTAATGGGACTTAACTGCGGGGTCATCAGACCCTAAACCTGCAAACTACATATGAAGTAACTTATATTAAAGACAACACAAACATCCATGCCCGAGGGAGGATTCGAACCTCCGATGTGGAACTGTCTCGCGCATCGGAGCTTAGCGCCTCATTGTGCTCGGCCACTCCGCCGCGACTGCAGAGTATTTATGTAGATCTAGATATGGAGCGATGAATCACGCTATACCATATTCCGATCTGATGTAAGAAGATGAATCAGACGAGTAGCTTTAGAATGTTGCATGCCATCGCGTATAATGAAAATGAAGCGTTACGGAAATAGTGAGGTTATTTTATGGAACTATGTTTCGTGCTTAGGGTGTGGTCTCCTTTTTGCATTTCGAAATGCGGAGTAGAGTAATAGTTCAGATACAATGATTGTGCCTGCATAATAATGTATTCTCTTGTAAAGCAACATCTGTGAAGCCATGTTTCGCGGAAATGGAGTGGCCTGCTCAAAGTCCCGACGGGTATGCAGTACACCACCTTTGTGATGAAACAGAACACAGACTCTGCCGCAGACACCAGCTTCCAACATCACTACCTCGCCTGGCATCGAATTATGAGGAGGAATGGCCTGCCAGCCCACCACACAAATGACCAACCACATTGAAACCATGCCCAGAAGAATTAAAGCCTCCTAAAGGCTACGTGAAGGCTACGAGTGTTCGTGCTCCATATTATTGTCCACTAATGGATCTATTAGTGTACACTCCCTTAAAACGTACACCTGCTACTGAAAACTGCAACATTACCCATTTTGTTCCTGCTTTCATATTGAATTTCGGAATACAATTTGAGGTTTATCACCGAAGTTCAAATGTTTCTAAACATATGGGACTTAACTCAATTCGTCATCTGTCCATAAACCTACAAACCGCTTAAACTAACTTATGCTAAAAACAACACACACACGCACACGCCCGAGGGAGGACTCGAACCTCCGACCGACTCCGTAGCAAGGCACGGCTACACCCGCGCGCTAGCACCGAAGTCAGCATTTCGCCAGCGTCGTTCTTTCGGTATGCTACAAACCGACCATTGCTGCGGTACTTGGTAAGTAAAAACATAACATATACTACCAGTGTCCATGGAAAACGTCAGCATGATGTCACTGTCTGGAGAAATTGAGGTCGCAGGTTCGATTCGCGCTCGAAAATACAGCGATAATTACTGTGTCACAGGCGTGTCTGTGAAGAATTTGTACATTAGATTTTCGTCAGTATATTTCACTGCGATGGCCTTGCCAAATCGAAGTGCACGTTCCAACACTACCCTCTACTATCAGACAGTAGTGAGCATTGTTAGAGTAATCGCTTTTGTAGCTGTATACGTACGTTGCTTAAGCTGTGCCAAGTTGCGGTATTTAAAAGCACCAACAGATGCTTTGTTTATCAATATACTTACATAAGGAAACTGGCCTGTCTTCACCACAACTTCTTTTTTGAGTTAGTAGTCGGTGATAATAACCGTTTAAGTTTGATACATCAACTGCGACGTACTTTGTATCGAAATGGGTTCATGTCTTTTGAAGATGGCCAGTGATCGCAAAGTTTAACTACACTGTTAACTGAAAAGCTTCGGGAACTCAAATGGGAGTCGATGGAGGGAAGGCGATGTTCTTACGAGAAACAGAGTTGAAGAAATTTAGAGGCCAGGAATTTGAAGCGGACTGCAGAACAATTCTACTGCCGCAAACTTACTTCTCGCGTAACGACTACAAAGATAAGATCACAAATATTAAGGCTCGTACAGTTGCATACAAGCATTCGCGCTTACCTCGTTCTATCTGGGACAGGAAAGCTTGTTAACAGTAGTGGTACTGAGTGCCCTCCGCCACGTACCTGTGGGTGGATTGCGGAGTATGTATGTAGACGTAGAATGTGGTTTGTAGAGTACTAGCTGAAAACCCAGCGTTGCCCGGGTATTTATTTATTTATTCGAGCCTTGAGTTAGTACTTTTCCCATCCATTCTCTGTCTGTCCATCTTCTTTCTTCTAAAAACATGTTACATTTATCAGAGAATATATAAGAAATCACACGTAAAAATGCACTCGTTACGAAGAATCCAATCACGAAATTCAACAATAATGATTGTAATAATATCACAAATCGATCACTTTATGTAATGCGCGAAACGTCAAATCGATTTTTTTTAAAGAGATGTATTAAATGAAATTTCTTTTTTACTGCTTTATTTATTTATTCTTATATTTCCTTATTGGTATGCTTATCCTTACAGAGAAAGAGCTGAAGACATTGTAGCACGCATGGACCAAAGATATGGTCTGTGGCATCACGTTTCGCTGTATGTAACCTACTTGCTATAGAGTCGCAAACGTCATCTCTGGCCTTCAGTCCGATTATATATATATATATATATATTTGACGTCTTTTAACCACCATATCTTCCACCCCGTTATAGCTATCGGCATGGAACTGCTATGGTGAACAACGGGAGACTTCGGACAACAATTACACACAGACCATTCGTTTGCGTTCTCTAGTTTTCGCTGCAGAGCGAAATATTAACACACACACGTAGAATTTTATACATACCGATAACTTTCCGTCCCAATATACTTCACCCTTTTATCATTTTCAACCCTCAAGCAACAATGCAACCAATAAAACCATTTTCAAAGAGTAAATATAGTTTTCAAAGAGTAATTATTGTTCGGCATTTCGCGTTATATTCTTCAAATTACTAAATATCTATCACATCGCTATAAAACCGTGCCTAAAATATTCCTCGGTTATAAATTAGTAACTGTACAAATATTTAAGTCCTTCGAACGTGATTAGCGTACACCGAACAGACATTCACATTAATATATATAGATAAATAGCTATCCGTGCCTAAAGCCTTCCCCGGGTAGACATTAGTAACTGTACAAATTTTTAGCTCTTTATGTCTTTTGGTTCAGACGTACACCGAACAGACATTCAAATTTATAGATATAGATTTATCTAGATGTAAACAAGTTTCTCATCTGAAATCCCGCTGAGATCAATAAAATAATTCGTTGAAATGCACACGACATCACTGTAAATGATGATTAGTTTTCCGGCATCGTAACTTAGTATTTTTCAAATGATAGTATTGTGTGTTTCTGTAGCTACGAGAGGAAAACTGACAAAAATAATGACGATGCCTGCGGGTGAGTAAATCAATATCACTACGTAAATGACACAAAAACGATTATTTTGGATAGAGAAAACGAAAATAAGTTGGACTCCCTTTATCCCTCGTACAGTCTAGTGGGTGCTTTGGAAGATAACTGAATTGAAAACTCTGCAGCAAGGTACAGATAACATTCATCGTTTAAGGTATTTCATGCGGCAGCACAGCAGATGACGAATATTTTGTCGGCGTTAAAAAATAGAACCCTTTGGCCATAATGTAAATTTGAAGAGAGATGATAGCGTAAAGTCTTTAGAGGATTCATGTTTTTACTCTAAGTGAAGGTCATATTTAGAAAAATATTTAATGAATTTTGCGTAACCATTTGTACTGAAGAACACAGTACAACCCGATCTGCAAATCGTTTAGTAGTTATTTACTTATTTGCCGTATGACGTAGTAGGCTTACATCACATCTGACTATTGCACATAGAAGGTCTACCATACAAACTAAGTATGAGTATAGCAAAGAGCCGAAATAATAAATCATAGATTATATAAAATCACGAAACACATGGGAGCTCAACTACAACCAGATGTCCAAGTTATTTCTATCGCCTTTTTCAGTAGCATGTTAGAATTCAGATGGTCACCAGTGAAGGCAGTCAATGACCGTAGCAGTTTCACAATTCCACTTTGGTGAAGCTACATTTTTACGATATATACAGCGATAAAGCACAGCTACTACACTTTGTTAGTATTCCATTCCGAGCAGACCATATTCTGCGATACTTTTGGAATACTTGGTGATGCACGGCATGTAACGAAAGTCAAGCGGCGAATAGTCTACTCATGTTTGAAGCTACCAACTGAGTTAAACCCATCGTCATACAAAGTTTTTCAGTCTCTATGGGTGGGTTTGGCCATGCAGGAATGGCGCCGCCGTCTGAGGCGCCACGTCACGGATTGCGAGGACGGTGACGTCTGAGGTTCGAGTTCTGCCTCGTGAATGGTTATGTATGTTGTCCTGAGGTTAAGTTGAAGTAGTTTGTAAGTCTAGTGACTGAAGACCTGGGCAGTTTTGTGCCTTAGTTTTAGTAACATCTGATCATTTATGGGTGGGTGTTGTAACATCTCTGACATCGCTGTCAGGAATTGTCCATGTGTTACCTCCATACGGGCCGCCAGGTGACATTCGCGGCTGCGAGCGCACACGTCTGTAACTGAAGCGATCTGGTTTACAGTTGGAGGGGACGAGTCGTCCTTCAGCTCCTGTTTACGTTTCTAAGTGATCATACCTTACTCACTTTACATTCCGTCTTTATATTTGGTGTAACGGTGCCTCACTTTATATTCTGTGTTTATACGAGGCTTGGAACTTGAGTAGTGGCTGTGGAGACACTATCCTATGAAATCTACTATTGTCGCTGATACACGTTGTTGGTATACCTAGCTTACCTCCGACCACATGGACTCGCCCATCCAACGTCAACTCGTGCGCATAATTCAGGAAAACATATTCACTTGCGAGCGAACGGTCTAATGTAACGGTGTCACTATCATTCCGAAACAGGAACAAAGGAGTTCGATAAAGATTGACTGTGTCTGGGCATGCGAAAAATTGCATGACGATGGGTTCTGCATGAATTAACGGAAATGCAGAAATGGATGCGTTACGACGCTGCTGAAACACACTTGGGGCGCTTCGAGGCTTTCTTACGCCGTACCGTAACATTAGATGAGACATGGGCTACATTGTACGACCGAAAAATGAAACGCCAATCCAACGAATAGCGTCATTATGGGTTATCGCGAAAGTGCGTCAGAGCCCCAGTACAGTGAAAGTTGCCGTGATTCTCGTGTAAGACTGTGATGGTGTGCCGGCCGCGGTGGCCAAGTGGTCTGCGGCGCGCCAGTCACGGTCTGAACGGCAACTACGGTCGGGGTTTCGAATCCCTCATCGGGCATGGATGTTTGTGTCATCTTTAGTATTAGCTAGTTCATATGTAGTTTGTAAGTTTAGGGACTGATGACCCCGTAGTTAAGTCCCATACGCTCTACTAACATTTGAACATTTTGTGATAGTGTTATCCTAACGCATTACGTTCCTCCACGGCAGACCGTCAATGCACAGCACTAGTTTTCTGTTTCTGACCAGATTTACGAAAGAAGCGGCAACAGTTTCTGCGCAACCCATCCGTCATTTTGCAGGACAATGCGCGGGCGCTGTGGCTGCTCTGTTCGGTTGGTGTGACTGGAAAGTACTGTACCATCCACCATACTCTCCGGACGTTTGTCCTTGTGACTTTGATTTGATTCCGAAGATGAAGGAATCACTTCGTAGCATTTCCTTCAGAACTGTTTCAGAGTTTCGACAGGTAGTAGACCGCTCCATTCGCACCATCAACAGAACAGGCTATGCTAACGGTATGCTGCGCCTTCCCATCGCTGGAAACGGGTTCTTCACAATGCTGGTGACTATTTTGAAGGAAAGTAACAGGTTCAAACATGTTACGCTTTCTATCGGTTGTGAATAAATAGTTGCTACTATTTAAGTTCCAACCCTCGTATTTGATGTAATAATACCGCATTACTCCTTGAAGTTTACTTCTTGTTTGGTACAGTCGCACTCCGTCCTCTTACAATGGTACTTTATATTAACCTGCAGACCTTGGTCAAGATAGGCTGCACTATTCTGTAAGTCATTGTACTTATTGGTCTGTTGACCCAAGCAGTACATTATTTCTTTGTAAAACTGACGCTGTGGTCTCATCTATATTATCAGTACTATATTGTTATCTATATATGACGATTATTTCAACCGCCACTTCTAAGATAACTACATTCCATGATCCCTCTGAAATTTAGCCTAATCCCTAGTTGGCAAAACACCGAACCTGCATCATTTTCTGATTGGGGAAGGGGATAAAAGAGTTAAATTATCTGCATGTTAAAAATTTGCAATAAATTTACGTTAATGTGCTTAGAGAACAGTCTGGCTGACGCACTGAAAGGGACGCCTTGATGGATTAGTAGAAGAAATTTGTTTCGGATCTTTTAGAGTTTCCTAATGAGAGTTCTCTCTAGTAGCAGGTGGTTAAGAGCTAGTGTGTGCGCCCATGAGGTAGGGGTCGCCTTTATTGTGCCTGTTCTAGAGGCACAGGTTTTATTTATTTATTTGTTAGACGTCGACGTGAGTAGTGTGGATACTCTTCGCCAGAAGATGAGTATGTAAGTCGTTGAAACGTCGTGGTTTGAAACCCGCATAGATTTCATCCGCTCTATACGCCAGGAAAGAGTACATTGACATAGAGAAACGACAGTGAATATTCGTCGTGTTGCCTTAGAGTCGCTTTGACTCGACGTCGGCATGCTACTATTTTTTTTTTTTTTTTTTTTTTTTTTTTTTTTTTTTTTTTTTTTTAGTGGTTTGTTTGCGGATAGACCGGATGACCTTCCTGCTGCCATGTCAATAACCTCTCAGGAGGAAAGATGTGTTTACAAATGTCTCTGTATACTGAGGTATATATTAAAGTAGGTGTACGTTATCTAAATGTTTTCGAATCGTGTACCTGGCGAGGGACTTCGGTATCAGTCCGATATTCATAGAGTGGCATGTCGCGAAACGCCTAAAGTCAGCAGCCAGGCATGGCAGCGCACCGTTCGTACGCTGGGCGGATCCGAGGCGGGCTCCTCCCCTTTCCGGAAGCGGGCTGTGTAACACGCTCCACTATACGGGCAGGTAGACGACACTGTCTGAATAATCACTGATATATGTACTCCAGAGATAGGAGAGAAAAATCATAGCTATCAATCCCTTCCCTTCTCTCTCGGTGACAAAAGGGCTCATACGAACTCGTCAATCCTACCTGCTGGCCGTACACCAATCACTCGAACACGCCAACTCACCCATATCCATCCTCAAACGGCACACTCCAATTTGTCAGTTTTATACTTGCTGCTGAGAGGGGTGTATTCCGGTTTTCCTCGCGTTTGCCCCTCGCCCGGTCTGGAACACCCTGGCCGGCCGCAGTGGACGAGCGGTCTGCGGCGCGCTAGTCACAGACTGCACGGCCGCTACGGCCGGGGGTTCGAATCCCCCCTCGGGCATGGATGTTTGTCTTTAGTATAAGGTAGATCATAAGTAGTTTGTATTAGGGACTGATGACCCCGCAGTTAAGTCCCTTAAGCTTAACAACCAATTGAACATTTGGAACACGACCTTCAGTGTCCGGGGCTCCGGGCAAGTGTCAACACATTCCCTCTCCAGGCAAGTGTCAGTTGGTGCAAGTGTCACAAACTTAGTTTTCGCTGCCTATAGTGAACATTTTAACAGACCATTGAATCGTTAACGCAACATTATCATGCACTTTCTTCAGTTCCTGAAATGCTTCTACGTAAGAAGCATGAGTTTATATCCATCACATACAGCATAAATGTACTGTACTTTGTTTACAAAAGCAGGTCGAAAAGTACGTCTATTTGGTATACTTTTTTCTTCGATGATCTGAACTTGAAGGACACAGATAGACTCGACATAACTCTGCCGAGACAATAGCCAGTTGGCGAGAAGGTGACGAGTCGTGTTTACAGCCAAAGGTCCGTCCCCTTATAGGGTCTGCTCGCCCTGCTAACTGGGGGCAGAGTTGCCAAATTCGAGTGAGGGATTAACTGTCCTTTTCCAGTCCCTCCTTGTACTCATTAAAAGTTGCCGAGTTCGAATGTGCCCATGACAAGATGATGTTCGAACAAAACATGAGGTGTTGAAAATGCCTTATGCCATTCCACACAAATCTCAAAAATTCTCGAGAAAATCGACTTTGAAGTTTTGGAAGTACACGTAAGTATCAATAACAAGAAGAGTTGCAGTATCTGTCGATGCAGATCAGGCGGTAACGCTCTTAGCTCACACCCATGGAGTCGGTGGTTCGAATCATGCTAAGACACATACGTTTTTATTTTATTATGGAGATGACTTTCCAAAAACAGCGTCATAGCTCTTCAAAAACTCAACAGTCCGATAACAGTGAAGTCAATACTGTAAAAAATGTAATTTGCTATGATTTTTTAATTGTAACCATCTCTATTAAGAACCTTTTATAAAATGTAGAAAATTATGAACAAACAAAAATAAGCCCATTTTTCGTAAAAATTACCATTATATATTAAAACAACAAAAAATCCGTCATGGCGGAATTCAAACACCTACCCTACGGTTGTAAAGGCAGGATACTATCACCTGAGCTACACTGACATATGCTACAATCCTTTTAATTATGGTTACTTACATGTACTTGCAAAATTTCAAAGTCTTTTTTCTCGAGAATTTTTTAGAGCTGCGTCGAATGGCTTTGGTTGATTGTTATTTGAATTCTGAACTACACGTATCATATAAATATAAAAATATGAAATCCCATACCTATGCGGTCTCCTTGTTAGTGTCCTACACAATACACCCATCATGTTCTCATAAATTTTGTTCTATACTGATAAGTATCAGACTACTGCGGATTAGTAAAAGACGGTATTTTTTGTGCAACTTAAAATGATAAGCTAAAGTTTCACAATTAAATATATTAGTTCTGTATGTTTTTTTTATTATATTTAATTGTGAAACTCTAGCTTATTAGTTCTGTATGCCACCCCCATGAACCACAGACATTGCCGAGGTGGGGTGGCTTGCGTGCCTCAACGATGCAGATAGCCGTACCGTAGGTGCAACCACAGCGGAGGGGTATCTGTGGAGAGGTCAGACAAACGTGTGGTTCCTGAAGAGGGGCAGCAGCCTTTTCAGTAGTTCCAGGGGCAACAGTCTGGATGATTGACTGAGCTGGCCTTGTAACATCAGCTAATGTGGCTTTGCCACACAGCTACTGCGAACGGCTGAAAGCAAGGGGAAACTACAGCCGTTACTTTTCCCGAGGACATGCAGCTCCACTGTATGAACATATGATGATGGCATCCTCTCGGGTAAAATATTCCGGAGGTAAAATAGTCCCCCATTCGGATCTCCGGGCGGGGACTACCCAGGAGGATGTGATCATCAGGAAAGACAATACTGGCATTCTACGGGTCGGAGCGTGGAATGTTAGATCCCTTAATCGAGTAGGAAAATTAGAAAATTTAAAAAGGGAAATGGATAGGTTGAAGTTAGATATAGTGGGGATTAGTGAAGTTCGGTGGTAGGATGAACAGGATTTCTGGTCAGGTGAGTACAGGATTATAAATACAAAATCAGTTGGGGGTATCACAGGAGTAGGACTGATAATGAATAAGAAAATAGGAATGCGGGTAAACTACTATGATCAGCACAGTGATCGCATTATCATTGTCAAGATAGATACGAAGCCAACACCGACAACAGTAGTACAGGTTTATATGCCAACTAGCTCTGCCGATGATGAGGAGATCGAAGAAATATATGAGGAGCTAAAGGAAATTATTCAGACAGTTAAGGGAGAGGAAAAATTAATTGTGATGGGAGACTGGAATTCGGTAGTAGGAAAAGGAAGAGAAGGAAAAATAGTAGGTGAATATGGACTGGGCAGGAGGAATGAAAGAGGAAGTCGCCTGGTAGAATTTTGCACGGAACATGATTTAATCGTAACAAACACGTGGTTTAAGAATCACAAAAGAAGGTTGTATACGTGGAAGAGACCAGGAGACACCGGAAGGTATCAGATAGATTTTATAATGGTACGCCATAGGTACCGGAACCAGGTTATAAACAGCAGGACATACCCAGGGGCAGATATAGACTCCGACCATAACTTGTTAGTCATGAGCTGTAGGCTGAAGCTGAAAAAACTGCAGAAAGGTAGGAAAATAAGGAGATGGGACTTAGATAGATTGAAGGAAAGTGAAGTTCTGGAGAATTTCAGAGGGAGATTTAGGCAACAATTGACAGAAACAGGGGGAAATAAAACAGTACAAGAGGAATGGGTAGCATTGAGAGATGAAATAATGAAGGCAGCGGAGGACAAAATAGGTAGAAAGGCAAGACCTACAAAAAATCCATGGATATCACAGGAAATACTACAGTTAATTGATGAAAGGAGAAAATATAAAAATGCAGTAAATGAAACAGGCAAAATGGAGTACAGACGACTAAAAAATGAGATTGACAGGAAGTGCAAAACGGCTAAGCAGGAGTGGCTAGAAGCCAAATGTAAATCTGTAGAAGAATGTATAGCAAGGGGAAAAGTAGATACCGCCTACAGGAAAATAAAAGAAACATTTGGAGATAAGAAAAACAGCTCTACGAATATCAAGAACTCAGATGGGAAACCAGTTCTCAGCAAAGAAGGGAAAGCTGAAAGGTGGAAAGAGTACATAGAGCAGCTCTACAAAGGAAATGAACTTAGAGACGATGTTGTAGGAACGGAAGAGGAAGTCGATCAAGATGAAATAGGAGATACTATACTGAGAGATGAATTTGACAGAGCCTTGAAAGACCTAGGTCGGAACAAGGCCCCAGGAGTAGATGACATACCCTCAGAGCTACTAAAGTATCTGGGAGAGCCAGCCATGACAAGACTATTTGAACTGGTGTGTAGGATGTATGAGACCGGCGAAATGCCCTCAGACTTTAAGAAAAATGTAATAATCCCCATTCCAAAGAAATCAGGCGCAGACAGGTGTGAAAACTACAGAACCATCAGTTTAATAAGTCATGGTTGCAAAATATTAACACGAATTATATACAGAAGGATGGAAAAACTGGTAGAAGCCGACCTCGGGGAAGATCAGTTTGGGTTCAGGAGAAATGTAGGAACTCGGGAGGCAATACTCACTTTACGTCTTATCTTAGAAGATAGATTAAGAAAAGGCAAACCTACATTTTTAGCTTTTGTAGATTTGGAGAAAGCATTTGACAATGTTGACTGGAATACACTCTTTCAAATTCTGAAGTCAGCAGGGATAAAATACAGGGAAAGGAGAGTTATTTACAACTTGTACAAAAGCCAGACCGCAGTTATTAGACTCGAAGGACATGAAAGGGAAGCATCAGTTGGGAAGGGAGTAAGACAGGGTTGTAGACTTTCTCCAATGTTATTCAATTTGTACATCGAGCAGGCGGTGAAGGAAAGCAAGGAAAAATTTGGAATAGGGATTAAAGTTCAGGGGGAAGAAATAAAAACATTACGTTTTGCTGATGACATTGTAATTCTGTCAGAGACAGCAAAGGACCTGGAAGAGCAGTTGAACGGAATGGACAGCGTGTTGAAGAGAGCGTATAAAATGAACATTAACAAGAGCAAAACAAAAATAATGGAATGCGGTCTTAGAAAATCAGGCGATGCTGAAGGAATTAGATTAGGTAACGAAACAATGAAGGTGGTAGATGAGTTTTGTTACTTGGGTAGTAAAATAACATGCGATGGTCGCAGTACAGAGGATATAAAATGCAGAATGGCAATGGGAAGAAAAGCATTTTTGAAAAAGAGAAATTTGCTAACATCGAATATTAATTTAAGGGTAAGGAAGTCTTTTCTGAAGGCATTTGTGTGCAGTGTTGCTTTGTACGGGAGTGAAACATGGACGATAAGCAGTGTGGACAGGAAGAGAATAGAGGCTTTTGAAACGTGGTGCTACAGAAGAATGCTGAAGATTAGGTGGGTAGATCGCATAACTAATGAAGAGGTACTGAACAGAATTGGTGAGAAAAGGAATTTTTGGCATACCCTGACTAAAAGAAGGGATCGCTTGGTGGGACACATTCTTAGACATCGGGGAATCGTAAATTTAGCATTGGAGGGAAGTGTGTGGGGTAAAATTCGCAGAGGGAGACCAAGAGACGCGTATAGTAAGCAGATTCAAGTGGATGTGGGTTGCCGTTCTTATGAGGAAATGAAAAGGCTTGCTCAGGATAGAGTAGGGTGGAGAGCTGCATCAAACCAGTCTCCGGACTGAAGACCATAACAACAACACAGTTCTGTATGACATTAAGACTAAAAAAACGTCAAACAAAAACAAATTTAGATAAAAAGGTTTGAAGGTGACTAATGTAATGGTAACACCAACACAATTTTCCTTCTTTGGCAGCATTAAACACTGAGCATCCTGATTGCGCTTCGTCTCTTTATGTATACAGGAGGAGTAGCGCCATTACCTACCAACACTAAATATTTCCGGTTATAAAGTGGGTGTTGGGACATTTAGACCCGCCCAGACAGCTGCGTGTGTTGGATGGAAAGAAGATGAGAATTTAACAGGGCGTCGACTACCTGGTCATTACAGACGGCGCATAAGGTCGGATTGTTTTTGTTAAGAATTGAGAAGAAAATCGGCAGTTCCCTTTGAAAGGAGACATCCTGGCATTTGCCTGCAACGACTTGCGGTGATCACGAAAAATCCAAATTCGGATGATCGGAAGCGGGTTTGAACGACCGACCTTCCGAATGCGAGTCCAGTTTGTTGGCAGTGTGCTTCCTCGTTCGATGATCCTGTTAGTACGCTTCTGGATTGTGGATCGAATCCACCCGGTAAATCAGCGACAAGGGATCGTGAGCCGTGCAGCCTGCATACGGTTTTAGGCGATCATTCACATGCGACTAGATGCTATCCGAGCCCCGCTTCAGTTACACCATTTAGAAAAACTTTTGGCAGACACATTACATATATTTCGTCCCGTTGAGGGGGGGGGGAGGAGGAGCAGGAGGAGGAGGAGGAGGAGGAAGAGAAGGGGTGAAGTGGCGAGAGGAAGGGTACCTAGTAACAAAAATGTTTGTTAAGCTTATGGGACTTAACTACGGGGTCATCAGTCCCTAAACTTACAAACTACTTATCAACTACTTACGAACTAGGACGGCACAAATATCCATGCCCGAGGGGGGATTCGAACCCCCGACCGTAGTGGCCGTGCTGACCGTGACTGGAGCGCCTCAGTCACCTCGGCCACCGCGGCCGGCTACCTAGTAACCCCTAGAATCTAATATATAAAGCAGAGTGTCCGTATGTTTGTACGTGTTACATACAAATCTACAGTTTTGTTCCAATCTTTATGAAACTTTGTACACGTAAGCTTAAATCCATGAGGACGGTCGCCGTAAGTGTAAGAATCACTTACGATATATAGTTCACGAGATATGACGTCATAAACAATGAGATGCGCGAAAAACTGCTGCACTTTGCGACAATACTGCTCATTTTCTCCTAAACCATTGGACCGATTTCAACCAAATTTGGTACACACATTCCTTACCGTGAGGTAACAATTGCTGCATTGTTAAGAATCACTTGTTTCAAAAGATATTACGTCATAACCAATAGAAATCGCAAAAAATGCCATATAATGCGGCGAGACTTCCGAAATACACTGTATGAGAATGACAGTACTTAGCGACTTGCAACAAACTTTAAACATAATTTCAAACCTTTATTAAACTTTTTCTCACTGGCAACCATAGTAAAATGATGAAAGGAAAAACGTTTCTCGCTTTCCGCTGTTTATGGAGTAAAACCGCGGCTTTCGGTATGACGTTACAATTTATAATTTGAACACTACATATTGTAGTTACAGGAAATTTTACAGATAGTATACACACATGCAGCTGAATGTACCTTCGAAATTTTATCACAGTACGACACGTAGTTCATGATATATGAGCACATAAACAGTAATGTTTATGGATATTCGCCCGATCACGCACCAAATTTTACTCTTTTGCTTCTTAATAGACTAATTGTATTCGCAACCCATTTTACAGAGGTACAGCACTTACACAAATGAATACATATCTGAAAAATTATAGAAGTATACAACATATAACTCAATGAATACAAGATCGTACGCATTTTATATATCAACTGAACTTATAATTTTGTACATTATTCGAGACAGCCTTTTTTCTTATTTACTCTCCGATAAATGTAGCATGTTTTTAGAAAAAAAAGGAGATGGACAGTGGGAGAAGGGATAGGTGAAATACTACCTCAAGGCAGGAATAAATAAGTAAATAAATACCCGGGCAAAGCCAGGTTTTCAGTTAGTTTAACTATGTTTACGAATCCATGCCATTCAGAAGCCGCCTAGCAAAGCGACAAAGGCACAGGAACAAGAATAACAGTACCTGTTGAAACAGTTCAATTTAACTTTCATAATACACATCGTATTGTGTTGCGCTGATCGGATTCTACAACTACAAATTCGAGAAATTTAAGACATAGAAAATACCGATCTTAGTGCGTCAAAAGGAATTAAAACTCGCAAGTAAATATCTGTTGCCGTTGAGAAGGTCACTCCAGATTTATAAATCACACATGTGAGACGATAGCACACAAGTGAAAAAGTACACGCAAGCATACTTTAGCCTCGAGCCAGGATTATCCACATTCATTCATCGTAAGCCATTAATAACGGTGTAAGAGGCACATGAATATGTAGCGTGCCCACTCAAGGCACTTAATAGCACGTTAAAATCCGATCACGTATTCTGGAGACGGCGCCCGCTCTTCTGCCGCATAAACACTCCGCTAAATGCTGCAGGGAGTCCCCGTGCCCCTCTCCCCTTCCTATCAACGGGCAACTTTTCTAACACACGGCCCGCCGCGTTGGCTAAGGCTTTCAGCCTGTTTTGCGAAGGAGCAGCTTTAAATCTCGATCCTGCCAAGCTGGTTACGAGTTCCTCGTTTCGCATTGTTACTTTCTGAAACAAGAATTCAACATGTTTCTTTTCTTTTTCATCTTAAACAAAGCTAATGATAGCAGTGTTTTTTTTTTTTTTCTTTCTGCCTTACCATTAATTTTCTTAATTGGTGACCACGATATCTACATTACTGAAAAACTAAATCCGGGACACGTTCCCCACCTGTTTAACACTATTTATCTAATGGCTTTCAGGACGAAAACACTTTTCAGACATTCGCATTCTTATCCACGAAAATAAAAATTTTTAAATTTTGTCGTAGCCTGGTCAGTGAGAGGTACAATCTTATGCAACATTCAGAACTGTAAGACAAGTATTACAATAACAATATATGTATTTATCTTGAAGCTAACGACGCTCAAAACTTCCAACTTACTTCATTTATTATTTAAAAATAAATACTCGAGGACTTCAAAAAAATGTTCAAATGTTTGTTAAGCTTATGGGACTTAACTACGGGGTCATCAGTCCCTAAACTTACAAACTACTTATGAACTACTTACGAACTAGGACGGCACAAATATCCATGCCCGAGGGGGATTCGAACCCCAGACCGGAGTGGCCGTGCTGACCGTGACTGGGGCGCCTCAGTCACCTCGGCCACCGCGGCCGGCCTCGAGGACTTCCATCTAACTTCACATATATGTTATGTTCAAAACTTTACGAAAATTTTCTCTTTGTGATGTCCCCCCTCCACCCCCCCCCACACACACACGAAATCATGAAAGGAAAAACGTTTATCGCTTACTACATTTTCGTTGTTCATGCGTTTAAACTTCAGTATCTGGTCATGACGTTTTCATTTATTAGTTTTTAACTACTAACTCCCAACACACTTTGCAGACAGTATCTATATATTTCAATGCACCTACAAATTATATCGCTGTTCGCCACACACTTCAGGAGATATGACGTAATAGACACTTGGACGTATCAGGCGTGACGTTTTAATTTATTAGATGTCTGTATTTTGCAGACAATATTCAAATGTTAAATGTTTGTAAATCTATCGGACCAAATTACATGGTCATCAGTCCGTAGCTTACAAACTACTTAAACCTAGATAAACTAACCTAAGGACAACACACACACCCATGCCCTAGGGAGGACTCGAACCTCCACGGCGAGCAACCGCGCTCGCCGCAGCGAGACGCTTTAGACCGCTCGGCTACTCCACCGCGGCGCAGACAATATCCAAGTACATCACTGAATCTATAACATAGTAGTAGGACGGGGTGTATGACGTCATGAACACTTAGATACGTGAAAAACTAGCTTTTGCCTCAAATGAGGCGTAAATTACCCTATATTCGTCCAATGTTTGATGAAAGCACTTTGAGGCTTTCAACACAATTTTAAACAATTTATAAATGTTTTATCGATCAATTACGCGCCCAAATAAAATATTTAGCACATGAACTCATTAGAAAGGTAATCAAGCATTTGAAGAAATACTAGACAGGAGAACTCTATTTTTCCTTTATTTTACTAATGTACCTCTAGTTTATGAGTTGCAGAATGAATGTAGTAGTTGATATGCACTTGGTAATCTTGTTCTCCAAACATTTTTTTTTTTTTTTTTTTTTTTTTTGGCAATTTTTTTCTTTTACCCTCCACCATTCCTCCTGTTATGTATCCTAAGTATGGAATGTTCTAGTTATAAAAATTTTCTTGTTTTAATTGTTGTTAATGTTTGTGCCTCGGTTTTAATTATTTTTGCTGTCAACGATGTTTTAAGTATTCTTTTGTAAATCTACATTTCAACGACTTCCGTCGTCTTTGCTGGTGGCGTATTTACTGAGCATCCTGTCAAACCTTATAGAAGTACAGATCAGCGGCAGAATACTACAAATCTAACATCTGACTCTTAAGATGTAGCACTAGACCTGTATTTGTGTCAATTTTATGAAAGCATTACGGGAATTCTCTACACGATACCACGTCTCATCACCAGTCTTTATACAGCATGCTCCAAAGTCCTTCGCCTAATCTTTGTCTTACAAGACATAAGAATCCAATGATTGCCGTGTGGCAGTATAAGAATTTTTTTAATTTTATTTATTAATTTTTTTTTTCTTTTATAAAAGTACGTGGGGAGCGATCTGATCTAGAAACTTACGAAAAAAGATCGTCTATAAAAATAAATTATAAGAAGGAAAAAAATAGTGCTCTTGGCTGCTGTTATATAATAAAATCTAGCTTTTTGGTGAAGATATTCAAACCTAGATTACTGTTTCAATCTCCTACTATGTTAACAAGGTGTTGAAGATAAACATGTAAAAATAGCAGTAGATTAGGGAGCTCACATAAAACTAGTAGGCAACACTCCGATGTATGTTAAACGAACATATCGAAAGTAGACTGTAGGAGTGATAGCATAGTATATGATCACCCCAGCCCGTAATCGAAGAAATGAGGTAGGGTTTACTTACGAAAGATTTGGGCCTTTTGTTTTATTTTGCGCTGTCAGAATGTCAAGAGTACAAAGAGTGTCGTGCAAAACAAGCATTAATACGCCGGAAGGGTTATTCTAAATTTCAATAAAGTTGCTCAAACTATCCTTACGAATACGTCGTTGAGCAATGTGACATGACGAATTGAATAATGTTACAATTTTATTTCTTTTTTCTTTTTCTTCTTCTTCTTTTCCTTTGCAAGAAGATTTGTCTGTTTCCAGTACTTATGTGTACGTTGATTGGCCTGCTTTCTTTGACCTTCGCCCCAAGTTCGTTCGCTTCTCTCAGGTCTTACGTCATTCTAAAACCCTTTATCCAGATTTTCCATTTTCCTGCTAAATGAAGAGTTCTTTGAATATTTGGGACTCCGTGATATACGACTTTTCTAAATATTTCCTGACTGTATTAATCCACGTTCTAGTGGTCTTCTTCTTGCACTTTATTGACTTTATTTCTCGAAGCTCAGAAGCGTAAATAATACTAGGAACGAGGGTGAATCAAATTAATCTCGAGAGAATTACACACATTGTTAACAAATGCAAGTCCCGAGTCGTAAAAAAATTTATTCCAACGTGTGTGTTGTCACGGGATCAGAAACCGAGCACAGGCATGAAATGGAGAGGAAAACCGATCGTATTCGCTCAAGTTCAGTGACTCACACTGTGGACCGTAAACTATTCATTCGGCTCAGTTTCAATTTTAACAATAGTAAACGACTACAATATACTTTAACTCAGTGGTTCTCAAGCTGTCTTATTTACCTCCCGAGGTGTAAAACGTTTCTTCTTTGTAGGGGGTAAAAACAAAAAGGTTACATTGTGCTTCGTAAGCGAAACTACTTTCGAAAGTTTATTACTACTGTCACGGTTTTGTAAGAATGTAATCTGACTGGTAATTGCCTAAGTTACCAGGGGCTATTATTTTCAGTTATCAACATTAACGCATGATAATGTCGGGTTATATATTGTGAAAGGAATGTATGTACAAGTCTTTCTCGCATACTCATCCCATTATAACAGTATTCTGCCATTCGTACCATTCATAACAGTATTGGTAATTGCCTAAGTTACCAGGAGCTATTATTTTCAGTTATCAACATTAAAGGAATGTATGTACAAGTCTTTCTCGCATACTCATCCCATTATAACAGTATTCTGCCATTCGTACCATTCATAACAGTACAACTGATACTTATTCGTCCAATATGCTTCTCAGAGTTCCTGTAATACACCGTAAATAGCTCCATTATTCACTTAACAACAATCAGGTAACTGACATCACAACAGTAGTAATCGGCTACTATATTGCTGCATGATGCGCACAGTATTATTTAGTGCCAGTAGTAGGCAACCCGAAGGCCATCAATTTCTGCCAGTTCAGGAATAAAGAGCCGGACACCCACGTGATTTTGAACGGCTTTATGTGGTTTGGGCGAGTCAACTTTTGCCAAGGAGAGGTATAATAGATACGGAGCATTTGTAAAATGTCTACCCTCATTGTGGGTAAAGAGCTTCTGCAAGCAGCAGTCGCGATGCACTGACAATTGCTTCGTTATTATATTGATTTTTAAAAGAGTTGCTAGAGATAAGAAATACCAATTAGTTGTCTCATTGACTCATCCGGTTATGGTTTAATAAAACGCTTCGTAAAACAATGCCGCTCAGTTTTCCTCATTTAAAAAAAATGAAAATTTTCAAAGTACATTATTTTTTATGCTATTAGTTAGTTAACTGCTAATGTTGATGACAGGATATAGATAATGAGTGTGTGTGTGTGTGTGTGTGTGTGTGTGAGAGAGAGAGAGAGAGAGAGAGAGAGAGAGAGAGAGAGAGAGAGAGAGAGAGAGATAACGGGGTATCAACCAGCATCTAAATGAGCTCAGGGGTAATGTCGTCAGATGGACTGGGGACGACTGCTTTCAGAGCTAAGTACAGCAGCAGATAACATTTGAGAAGGTGGAACCAAACAGTAAGTACTGAAGCAATGGACCATTATGGGTAAGGAATTGCAACTGTGAAAAAATCGCCGATTTATGGGGTATAAATATGCAAAGTCGCACCATTTTAGTTTGCTGTCATAATTTGTGTTCGATAAATTACCTTTCCGAGCCATCGCAAGGCTGTAATACAGAACTTTATTTCGTTGCCCATGAGCAGTCGGACGCTGTGGTGGTGGGAAGTACACTGCTCTTGGTAAGCATTGCAAATCTCAAGTTTGTTTGGGTGACCATCTTCCGAAGCAAGCGCCGAAATTCTTCGTTTTTGAAGGCGAAAATTAAAAAACCGTCTTTTGTTTGCTGCAATTGATCTTATTTCTCCCAGACGCCTTTCGCCTTTTATTTTAAAGGCATCTTCAGTGGGGTCTACAAGTGCAATTTCTTTTGAGAGGTATTCTTTCCAGATTATAAACAGTTCACTTATTTTGAACATAAGTGAAGAAGTTTTTACGTACATTTTCGTTGTCTCTTCAGCTATCTTCTGCTGTTTCCTCAATCTGATCAAGGCCACATGTTGCACATTTTATAACTAACATAATTTCGCACATTTGTACACATTTTGGAGGTGTTTAGCAGCCTTGATTTACTTTCTGTATTTTTTGTATCGTTTGTTTTGATGCCAACATAATAATCTGGAAACAATACATCTCACAAGAAATCATACTTGTAGATCCCACTGAAAATGCCTTTAAAATGAAAGGCGAAACGCAACTAAAAAAAAGAATTTGTAAATCTATCGGACCAAACGGTAATCAGTCCGTAGCTTACAAACTACTTAAACCTAGGTAAACTAACCTAAGGACAACACACACACCCATGCCCCAGGGAGGACTCGAACCTCCACGGCGAGCAACCGCGCGCTCCGCAGCGAGACGCTTGAGACCGCTCGGCTACTCTACCGCGGCGAAACGCAACTGAGAGAAATAAAATCACTTGCAGCAAACAAAACGAAGAACTGTAAATATCTATCGATCATGTGCATTATCTTGTACCATCAAAAAATCAGTACTTATTTGCACTTGGTTTCACACTCTCACAGGATGTTAACTTCATTGTTTACATTCAGTTAAAATGTAAGTCCAAGTACAGATAAGTGCCAAGTTTCTTTGCTTGTTACAAAATAATACTCCAATAGGTTATGTACTTCAGCAACCGAATAATGTATCTGTAACACATCCATCTGATCATAAGCAGTGGCTCTACTGCTAATTTCTGAAGCAATAACTTGTACTAAAAACTACAATGAAGAAACTGGTTACATTGTTACATCTTAAGAAATGCCAATTGTGGAAACATTTCAAACGAGAGGGTAATTACAACAAATAAATGAAGGGTACCAATAATCCTTAGTGTATATCTTTGCCGAAATGTTTATATAGCCGGCCGCGGTGGCCGAGGGGGTCTTGGTCCAGCCCGCCACTGCCCGCACCGAAACTAAGTTTATTGTGCGGTATCGCTCCCTGTATATCTAGTAAAGCCAACCAATGCCCTTGAACAGTGCTAGGAGTCCCTTTACCAGTTCTTTATTAGACACAATTTGTTCGGGTCTGGTTGTCCCAAATGTTCTGTGCCTTTTACTCTCCAATGCAATGCATTTGAAGATTAGATGTGATGCAGTTTCATCACCGTCATCACAGATCCTACAGTTAGGGTCCTCTTCTGTTATTCCCATTGTATGTAGATGTTTTTTGAAATTCTCATGGCCTGTCAGCAATCCAACCATGAGTCTAATCTCTCTCCTGTTCAGGCCCAGGATTGCAGAGCTTCTTTTAAAACATGTTTTTGTTGATGGACTTTGGTCCAATATTGCCGGCCGCGGTGGCCGAGGGGACTGAGGCGCTTCAGTCACGGTCTGCACGGCCACTACGGTCGGGGGTTCGAATCCCCCCTCGGGCATGGATATTTGTGCCGTCCTTAGGATAAGCTAGTTGATAAGTAGTTTGTAAGTTTAGGGACTGATGACCCCGTAGTTAAGTCCCATAAGCTATACAAACATTTTGAAACATTTTTTTCGAAATGTTTATAGATTCTATGGTGAATTACACAATCTTCATGCTATGAGGCTTCCAGCTTGCACCATTCGAAGGTCGATAGAATAGAGTTGAACGTCCACTGTCATTTCTGCAGTAACATTTATAGAGACCAAGGAAATCGTAAATCTGTATCGCTGGAACGGATGTTGGTCGTGATTCCTGCACCTGAGGGCCACCTCGTTCTGCGCGTTTGCCGTGGAGACGGGAATGTGCGGGACGCCGAGTAAAGCCATACCTCAATCCTGGCTGACGTGGGCAATTAAAAGTTTAACAGGCCCCAGGCTGAGTCAGCGCGTCGGCATTCCTCCGCCGCCTACCGTATATGGGATTACATCGGCACTCGGGGCGCAGTTGTCGACACCGCGCGTCGCTTTACAGCACCGTCTTATTTAGAAGCAACAGTCAAAGGCATTAACTTCACTGCACACAGCGCTGCCGGAGATTTGCAGCAAGCTCTGTTAGCCGCTCGAGAACATATAAAGGACGTAACTGCTCGTCTATTTTATGCTGATCGCAAGCCATATAATTTACCAAACGTCAATCACAATTACACCATCTACTTTGAACAGATTTGAACCATAACTTAAATTTCTGAATAAAAAAACATTGCGAGAGAAACAGGACTACTTTCAGACCTTTTATATGCGATAACTGAAGTCCCCCCCCCCTCCTCCAAACGGAATGAATTAACGGACACCAATACTGTAGTAGTTTAAGAGATTACTGTGCATGAATTGTCAGATTTGAAACAAAAATGTAGGCAAAGAGAACCGGAAGGTAATACTTCTTCCTACAATTTTGTAGTGTACCAAGGCAATTGTGTACAAAGAATTCATCATCCCAGCCATACAGTGAATTCCGCGTACTACTGTGACGTTCTGTGACGACTCCGTGAAAACGTGCGGCGACTACGGCCCGAACTTTGGCTGCTGCAGCACGACAACGCCCCCTGTCACAAGTCCTTGCTCATCAGAACCTCTTTGGTAAAAAGACAACATGGCGGTTGTACCCCACTCACTGTACTCACCAGATTTGGCACCTTACGACTTCGCGCTATTCCCAAAACTGAAGCTCAATTTGAAAGGCCGTCGGTTTTACACTCTAGAGAGGATTCAAGAAGTATCGCTGGCGGTTCTAAACACTCTCAAAGAACAGCACTTCCCGAAAACATTTGATCGGTGGCAGAAGCGCTAGGACCGGTGTGTACGTGCGGGTAGGAACTACTTCGAGGGTGATGGTGACAATTAGATCAAAGTTAAGGTTTTCAACACATGGCAGCACCACTCCCGAAAATTTTGGATAGCATCTCGTATTACTGTTTCATACGAATTAAACCACATAATACGGCTCTTTTTTTTGGGGGGGGGGGGGGCGGTACAGTCAATACTGCCACAAAATTCACACAGAATACGTAACGAAGGGTTATATTTGCTTTTAGGTCCGACATTAAATGACTATGTTAAGTCGCAGGTAAGTTAAGTACTACCATCTGTAGAGACGCTTTCGATGTGACCAGCTGACCACTGCTTCACTGCTACCTCTCACCCAGTATGAAAGTACGTCAGCTGTAACTGTACAACGCAAATAGAAAATATTTTAAAATATGGAGATGCTTTCACCCATACGACTCTGTTTAGTACAGGTCGCCTGAACATAAAGATTTCAGATGCTAACCCTTTAATGCATGACTTTTTATTTGAAGCTATAAAAACTACCACGATTACTGTATAGTGCGTGCATATTGAAAAAAAAATTCCTTCAAATTATTATGCACTACGAGCAACAAAAAGTTCATAGCTGCTCAGTTATATAGTGCTACCATGACATACCCAATGAAGTAAATTTCTCTATTATGCCTCTAGTCTTTCCAGAAAGTAGCTCGTAATGCAACAGTAGTATGTGACTAACTACTTTTACATGGCAAAGGACGAATACTAAAGTAAACAAATGGGCATGTTAGGAGTAACTCAATGCAGCTAACTGTCTAACTCAAATAAAATGTTTGTAAAGCTATCGGACCAAACCGCGTGGTCATCAGTCCGTAGCTTACAAACTACTTAAAATAAGGTAAACTAACCTAAGGACGACACACACACACCTATGCCCCAGGGGGGACTCGAACCCCCGACGGCGAGCAACCGCGCGCTCCGCAGTGAGGCGCCTTAGACCGCTCGGTTACTCCACCGCGGCTATTATCTGATTCAATAGGTCTCTACAATTTATAATTTCTGGACGAGCTACCTATGTGTGTAACAATATGTATAGAAGCAGCTACAAATTAATTTGTGGTAAAATGTTGACCAGTGTGTGAGATAATAAAAAGGAATAAGGTATGCAACTGATCAGCTACACTAAGCATTAAAGGGTTAGGCTTTTTTTCCCCAAAATAATACTTCATTACCGACTCGCATTTTCCTTTTTAGCTACGATATCAGCAATATGAAGTTTAAGCATTATTAGTGACACTGGTTGGCAGATGGTCTTCTTGCTGGCCTACGTCTAATCACATGCTCTGAGATAGTTTTGTAAATGTTTGAGCTTAGTTCGTCCAGGGAGAAAATGCGAACCAGTCACGTATTTACCTGTTTCTTATGCATCCACCGGGCGAGGTGGCGCAATCGTAACACGCTGGACTCGCCTTCAGGAGGACGGTGGTTTAAATCCATCTCCAGCCATCCACATTCTGGTTTCTCGTGATTTCCTTAAATCGCTCGAGGCAAATGCCAGGATGGTTCCTTCGCCTAGACACGTTCGAAAGCAGAGTGTGCCTTTCCTAGGGAAACCATGGACAATCTATTGCTGCCTGGGCGTTCCTCCGCTTTGCCACTGGGCCACCTCGTCGGTCTGAATGAGCTGGAATGTGGCGTGTCTTGACCTCTCCCTGATGCTATTAAGCCTCGACCAGATATAGCGTGGTAGATGGGACCCCTCAACTTTCTTTGTTGAATCTGGAACCAGGAGAGTATTGTGCCGCGTATGTTTGTTCCAGTGTTGCCGCCATTTGGAAGTCACCTCGAAAGAATTGATACTTTCTGTGTGGTTTGCTTGATTTCAGGCGACTTAAATAACGTACCGATCGAGTACAACTAAAATTTTATCTACGGAACTGTAAGCGTAACAATTAATGCACTCAGATTTTGACGTAGTGGGGTGGAAGAAGGTTCTATTATCACTAGAATCAAATATTAAAACTAGTCCTATACACTATTTTGCTGAGTCTCCCTACCTGTGAATTTTCTGACGCAGTTATGTTATCCATGGATACTAATACGATGTACGAAAGACATATCTTGTTTGTACGTAGATTTAAGAGTAGACAGAGTGCTGGTACCAGGACACGTTTATAGAATAACATTGTTCTGTACGCTTAGACTCGTACCTGTATTAATTGCTACGACGGGGATTGTGTTTCAGTAGTGTGTTGTCATATCAATACCTGTGTGTTTGTACCACTGCTACAGAAAGCAGTATTGACACAGCACACTTGTCTATAATTTACAACCGATCACTCAGCGAAAGATCCGTACCCAAAGACTGGAAAGTTGCCCAAGTTACTACAATATTCAAGAAAGGAAATAGGAGTGATCCACAAAATTACAGGCCTATCTCATTGACGTCGATTTGCAGTAGGATTTTGGAACATATACTTTGTTCGAATGAACTACCTCGAAGAGAACGACCTATTAACCAGTAGTCAACACGGATTCAGAAAGTATCACTCTTGCGAAACACAGCTTGCCCTTTATTCACATGAAGTGTTAAGTGCCATCGACAAGGGATCTCAAATCGATTCCATATTTCTGGATTTCAGGAAGGCTTTTGACACTGTACCCCACAAGCGGCTTCTTATGAAATTGCGTGCTTATGGAATATCTCCCCAATTGTGCGGTTGGATTCACGATTTCCTATCAGAAAGGACACAATTCGTTGTAATTGACGGTAAGTCAACGAGTAAAACAGAAGTGATATCTGGCGTTCCACAGGGAAGCGTTATAGGTCCCCTACTCTTCCTCGTGTTTATAAACGATTTAGGAGACAATCTGAATAGCTCTCTTAGATTGTTCGCGGATGACGCTGTCGTTTATCGGTTAGTGAAGTCAACAGAGGATCAATAGCAACTGCAAAGCGATTTAGACAAAATTTCTGCATGGTGCCAAATTGGCAATTGACACTAAATAAAGAAAAGTGTGAAGTAACACACATGACCACTAAACGAAATCCGCTGAACTTCAATTACGCGATAAATCAGTCAAACCTTAAGGTCGTAGATTCTACCAAATACCTAGGAGTTACAATTACGAACAACTTCGACTGGAGGGAACACATAGAAAATATTGTGGGGAAGGCGAATCATAGGTTACGTTTCATCGGCAGAACGCTTCGAAGATGCACCAGCTCCACCAAAGAGACTGGCTACATTAAACTTGTGCAGCAATTTGCGGAAGGAGACTGCCTACATCACACTTGTGCGTCCTCTCCTGGAGTACTGTTGCCCCTTGTGGGACCCTCACCAGATGGGATTGACGGAAGACATTGAGAAGGTTCAGAGAAGGGCAGCTCGTTTTGTTTTATCACGTTACGGGGGAGAAAGCGTCACGGAAATGTTGCACGAATTGGGGTGGAAATCATTAAAAGAAAGACGTTATACATTGCGGCGTGATCTGTTTGCGAAGTTTCAATCACCGACTTTTAGTTCTGAATGTGAAAATATTTTGCTAGCACCCACCTACTTAGGGAGACATGACCATCCCAATAAAATAAGAGAAATCAGATCGAAAACGGGACGATTTAGGTGTTCTATCTTACCGCGCGCTATTAGAGAATGGAACGGTAGAGAAAAGTTATGAAAGTGGTTAATAAACCTCTGCCAGGCACTTGAATGTGATTTGCAGAGTATCTATGTAGATGTAGATTTTCCAGTATCCCTTTATGCCAATGAATGTACCTACAAAATTATTTCATTGTTCGACATGCAGTTTAGGAGATATAACATCATAAAAAACTGAGAATCGTGGTAAACTGCAGCATCATGTTTGTTCGTATTTTATGCGCTGCCATACCGTTCATCTGATTGTGATGAACCTGCACACACTTTACCTACAAAACAATAGAAAAGTCACTGTCTACGTAAAATTTTGTATGCTGCATAGCAGATGGTACTTTACCTACGAACTTCGATAAAATTTATGGTTTTATTTTAATATCCATGAAATTTTGCACACTTAAACTTCAAAACAAGAGAAACATCACCGTCTACCTAATATTTCGTACGGTCCATGCCGCAGGGTACCTTGTAATAAACATACACCACTTCACAGGTCACCTTGAAAATTTAAAAGAGTTATACCATTTTTTCACAGATGGTGGAGGCAATGGATTGAAGAAGTGAAGAAGGAATTCGAGAGGGAGACAGAAGGCGACTAGCAAATAACGTATAAGATGGGGATGTGCTAAGAGGAGGTAGGAGGAGATGAACAGAGAGATGGGTGATCAGGAGGATGAACAGAGAGAGAGAGAGAGAGAGAGAGAGAGAGAGAGAGAGAGAGAGAGAGAGAGAGAGAGAGGAGAAGAAAGTTCAGAGAGCGAAGAAAAGAGAAGATGGACAGAGAGAGAAAACTTAAGACTGGAATAAGTAAGTACCCGGACGACACTGGGTTTTCAGCTACCTGTACACGAATATTGTGGTGTCGCACAAGTACAAAGTGCGCGCCACCTACTCTCGCCGCGCGCCGCCATGCACGCACGGCGCGGCGTTCTGACGACGTCAGCCACGAGCGCCCTCTGGTAGAACTCCGCTCGTGGCCACGACTGAACGACATCGTTCACTTGGGACTGAGATAGCAACCAGTTAGGACCTTCGTAATCAGATAGGCACCAGTGAAGACTTGGCTATCAGTTAGGCACTAGGCAGGCCTCTAACTCAACTATGTATCAACATTCTGCAGTACTATGTAAAAGTTAAGTATTGTATAAATTATGTGCAATATATATCTCATTCTAATTTACTCTAGTGTTTCTAGTTCTGGCTGCTCCCCTCCGTACCTGCACCAGCGTGCTATCTTTATTTCTGTGTCGGTCTCATTCCACTCGGCCACCGACACCTACAACGGAACGAGACACAAAAGCGGCGACGAGGCTGGGACACAAAAGTGGCGCCGAGGCTGGGACACAAAAAATATAACACGCTAAAAATCCGAGCTTTCTAGCGGCAGAGGATAACAACAACCTGCGTCGGCGAGGCCTGAAAGTCAATTCAGTAATATATACATGACATATTTTTGGAAACATTTTTGTTTCACTTATGGGGAACAGCACTCTTATTTAAAAATCAAATGTAGCTTATGGGACTTAACTACGGGGTCATCAGTCCCTAAACGTACAAACTACTTACGAACTAGCTTATACTAACGACGGCACAAATATCCATGCCCGAGGGGGGATTCGAACCCCCGACCGTAGTGGCCATGCAGACCGTGACTGGAGCGCCTCAGTCCCCGCGGTCACCGCGGCTGGCCTTATTTAAAAGATCTGGAAGAGCAATTGAAGGGAATGGACATTGTCTTGAAAAGAAGATATAAGATGAACATTAACAAGAATAAAACGAAAGTAATGGAATGCAATGTCAGAAAATCAGGCGATGCTGAAGGAATTCGATTAGGTAATGAGACAATAAAAGTAGTAGATGAATTTTGTTATTTGGGTAACAAGATAACTTCTGATGACCGAAGTAGAGAAGAGATAAAATGGAGAATGGATATGGGAAGAAAAGCGTTTCTAAAGAAACGAAACTTGTTAACACTCTTCATTAATTTAAATGTCAGGAAGTCCTTTCTGAAAGCATTTTTCTGGAGTGTAGCATTGTATGGGAGTGAAACGTGGACGGTAAGGAGTTCAGATAAAAAGATGATAGAAGCTTTTGAAATGTGGTGCTACAGACGAATGATGAAAATTAGATGGGTAGATCACGTAACTAATGAGGTGCGTAACTGAATTGGGGAGAAAGGAGTTTCTGGCATATCCTGACTAAGAGAAGGGATAGATAAGTTGAACACATTCTGAGACATCAAGAAATTGTCAACTTAGCATTAGAAGGAAGCGTGAGGGGTAAAAATCGTAGAGGGAGACCGAGGGACGAATATAGTGAACGGATTCAAAAGGATGTAGGTTGCCGAACGTATTCTCAGATGAAGAGACTTGCACAGGACAGGGTAGCGTGGAGAGCTGCGTCAAACCAGTCTGCGGACTGAAGACCACAACAACAACAACAAGACTGAACTGCCAAAGAAACTGGTACAGGCATGCGTATTCAAATACAGCACAACAAAGCTCTGGAAAACAGAAGACGGCGCTGCGGTCGGCAACGGCTATATAAGACAACAGGTGTCTAGCGCTGGCGTTAGATCGGTTACTGCTGCTATAGTGCAAAGTTTTCCGAATTTAATTGAGTCTAAACGTGGTGATCATGCGACTCCAAAATTCTTAAATAAAGAAGGTGAATGTAACTAGTAACAATTTTGTCTAAAATTTCATAACTCTTTAGACAAAAAAAGAAGGACTGCTGGTGGGGGGCCGATGACCCTCTTCCCACCTCCTTGGAACCGCCTTTGGTGGTGATACAGTTGGCGAACGACAGATGGGACACAGCATCTCCGAGGTACAGATGGCGTGGAGATTTTGGGGATTTTCTCGTACAACAATTTCACCGCGAATAAGGGGACTTCAATAAAACATGAAGTATCCGACATCGCTGCGGCTGGATAAACATCCTTCGAGAACGGGACCAACAACGACTGAAGAGAATCGTTCATCGAGACAGAAGTGTAACCTTTCTGCAAATTGCTGCGAATTTCAATTTTTTCGACTAGTTTTAAACCATCTTCAGGAAATTAAGCTCCATTGATGTTGTGGAGCTGTCAGGAAACTTGGAGCCTTCTAGTGCGTCACTAAAATAAGACCGAAACTAGTCGAAAAAAAAATTTTTTTTGCGCTACATTTTGTGTCCCAGCCTCGTCGCCACTTTTGTGTCGCAGCCTCGACGCCGCTTTTGTGTCTCGTTTCCGTCGTAGGTGTCGGTGGCCGAGTAGGAAGACCGACACAGGAATAAAGGTAGCACGCTTGTGCAGGTACGGAGGGGAGCAGCCAGTGGGACAGCAGAAACTAGAAACACTAGAGTAAATTAGAATGAGATATATATTGCACAGAATTTATACAATACTTAACTTTTACATAGCTCAGTACTGCAGAATGCTGATACATAGTTGAGCTAGAGGCCTGCCTAGTGCCTGTCCGATAGCCAAGTCTTCACTGGTGCCTATCTGATTCCGAAGTGTTAGCTGGTTCCTATCTCAGTCCCAAGTGAACGATGTCGTTCAGTGGTGGCCACGAGCGGAGTTGCAGCAGAGGGCGCTCGTGGCTGACGGCGCGCGGCGAAAGCAGGTGGCACGCACTTTGGACTTGTGCGACACCACACTATAGACGGTTCTTTATTTATAAATATATATATGACTTGTTCAATAAACCTGTATTGCAGCAAGAGTATTAATAAAACTTGGAGGCACCAGTCCGCGGCCACGCTGTGACCGGCGCCAGCATGCTGGGGTGCTGGGGCGTGTGGCTGACCCGGCGGTCGCTTCAGCCGTGCGCAGCCCACGCGTGTCGCTGGCTGGCTTTCGCGGATATATACGGCCGTACATAAATCACACCTCTCTGCAACACCACAATGCCGCGCGTGCGCGCAGGCTCTGTTACCAAACCCGATTCATGTCTTTTTCGTTGTCGGTATCAACAGATGCGCCTAGGTCTGTCGTTATTAAAACACCGCAATAAATTATGTACTTTCAACTAATGCCAGTGGAGAGTAGAAATAATTTACAAGCTACGTAACGTTCTTTCTGTACAGTGGAGAGTGATCTGAATTACAATAATTCAGTATATAATTTTCCTGTAACTTTATCAATTACGGGGGATATTGTCTGGTTCACTGACGGGTCGAAATCAGACAAGGCGATGGGGCCGGGGTATACGGGGTGCAGCCAAGACTGGAGGGCGTCATCTCTCTAGGGAAACTGGCCTCAGTATTCCAGGCCGAAATCACTGCCATCAGGTCTTGTGTGGAGGAGAATTTGCGTAGGTGCTACAAAGATCGTAGCATCTATATCTATTCAGACAGCCAGGCAGCCCTGAGATCACTGGCAGCTCCTACAACAAGGTCTAAAATTGTTGCGGAATGTCACAGGGTTCTGGTGGAGCTAGGGGAAAGCAATAGAGTAAACCTATTGTGGGTCCCTGGCCACTCGGAGATCAGTGGCAACGAACATGCCGACAGATTAGCCAGGATGGGGGCGGAGTCTCCATTTATTGGACCGGAACCTGTCCTGACAATCACCAAGGCAATGATCAAATTGGAGCTACGTAACTGGCTCAGAAGACAGCACGTAGAATATTGGACCAAAGTCCATAAAAAAAACATGGCAAGGTAATGATGCCAAAGCCATGTTTTAAAAGAAGCTCTGCAATCCTTGGCCTGAACAGGAGAGAGATTAGACTCATGGTTGGATTGCTGACAGGCCATGAGAATTTCAAAAACACCTACATACAATGGGAATAACAGAAGAGGACCCTAAATGTAGGATCTGTGATGACGGTGATTAAACTGCATCACATCTAATCTACAAATGCATTGCATTGGAGAGTACAAGGGACAGACCATTTGGGACAACCAGACCCGAACAAATTGTGTCTAATAAAGAACTGGTAAAGGGACTCCTTGCACTGTTCAAGGGCATTGGTTGGCTTTACTAGATATACAGGGAGCGATACCGCACAACAAACTTAGTTTCGGTGCGGGCAGTGGCGGGCTGGACCAAGACTGTTTTGGCTTCCCTGGAAAAATCAAATCCTAATTTCCAAAACTAGGAGTGATACATTCGAGGAGACAGTGGTTCTGAGCTACCACCGGCCATTCAGAGTGAAACATGTCTGTACAAATTCAATAATATTGTTTCGCCTGTCTTGTATCGATATTTGGATGTAACATGTTATATGAACTTCTTTGAGTAACTACGTCTATGGTTTACTCTGTTGTGTAACATCTCTGTCAAAGACTATGTCTGTGAGTAGTAGCTGAACAGAAAGAGAGTTGGTGTGTGGCTCTGGTATTGATCGGACGTGCTTTGGTTAGCCACTTTTGTACGAGCTGATGGAATAATTTTGAAATCTGATTTTCACAGACTCAGTTCTGTCTTTATAAGATTTTGTATCATTTATATATGTATCAGTCTGAGAAGATTTTGTTGTTCTTCAATCATAAGGTAATGTAATGAGTATTGTTAATAATAATTGAGAAAGTTGAACTTCTTTACCTGTTTCACTTTTGTAGTTAGAAATCTAACTCTCTTCCTTTCATTGAAAGTTGTTGTTGTTGTGGTCTTCAGTCGGGAGACTGGTTTGATGCAGCTCTCCACAATACCCTATCCTGAGCAAGCCTCTTCATCTCCACATAAGAACGGCAACCTACATCTGTCTGAATCTGCTTACTGTATCCATCTCTTGGTCTTCCTCTGCGATTTTTACCCCACACACTTCCCTCCAACGCTAAATTCACAATTCCTTGATGTCTAAGAATGTGTCCTCATTCATATGTTCATACAGTAGAGCTGCATGTCCTCGGGAGAAATAACGGCTGTAGTTTCCCCTTGCTTTCAGCCGTTCGCCGTAACTGTGTGGCAAAGCCACATTAGCTGATGTTACAAGGCCAGCTCAGTCGATCATCCAGACTGTTGCCCCTGTAACTACTGAAAAGGCTGCTGCCCTTCTTCAGGAACCACACGTTTGTCTGGCCTCTCCACAGATACCCCTCCGCTGTGGTTGCACCTACGGTACGGCTATCTGTATCGTTGAGGCACGCAAGCCACCCCACCTCGGCAATGTCTGTGGTTCATGGGAGTGGCATTGAAAGTTATTGGCTATTAAATTCAAAGTATAATATTGACTAAGCTGAGTTTGATTAACATATTTCTTTATTGATGCGACGTTTAATAATAATAGTGATTGTTGTGCAATACTAAACAGATGAACAAGATACTAAGTTTCTGCAATCAGTCAATTAGCGAAATAAATTCTTGCAGTTACATTATTAGAAAGTGGTTTGTATTTTTCCAGATTTCTCTTAGTCAAATTTATATTGTAGTCAGTGAGCCTTATGCAGACTACATATTGTTCTTGCTGCGTTCACAATATCCGTTGCGCTTTTAATCAGTTTAAACCCACTATTTCCTAATTAACTGTACAGGTATTAATATTAGGGCCATAGCTAAACAGAATTATAGTGTTAATGAATAAAAAATGTGTTCAACTAATCTTTAATCAGCTTGATTGGAAAGTTAGTTATTGTGAGTGTTAACTACCAGCAGATGACAATTATTAATGCTGCATTTAACACCAGATTAGTTTTGAATGAGTAGCTTTTGAAACAGACATCCTTTAGCTGGCTCACTATTGCCAAATCCTTGTAGCGACCCTGTTTTTCCAATCAATAGAACAGCCTTACCTATATCCCACCAACCAACATACCAGTTTTAAGATTTAGATTTTCCGTGATTTCCTGAAATCTCTCCAGACAAATGCTGGGATTATTTCTTTAAACGAGCACGGTCGATTTTCTTCAAAAATGATCAAATGTTTGAAAATTTCGTTGACGTCGAAGTAGTAGGGCAACTTGAGCGAGGCCATCTTTTAATTTCCGTCGGGTCATTTTTAAAACGCGAGAAACATTCGTAACACTGAGTAGGGCTTAAGCACTCGTCACTGCAGGCTTCCAAAATTAGTTGGTGTCCTCCGTAAAGGTTTTCTTGTTTCACGCAAAATTTAATGTAGACGCTTTGCTCCTCTACTCCGTCGTATAAAAATTCGCAATCTGCGTGACACAGCGTATTACTCAATACGGTCCCGGAGATCAATCAATAGACATAACGGCAGGTACACAGTCTTGTGCAGGGATGACAACCGGATTGCTCCCCAATAGTCCACTGGCGGGAAATAATGAATGCTTCGGATTATTATTATTATTTCTTAACAGACCCCGAATATCATTACAGACTGCTGACTGAAGACAGACATCTATTATCCTTCTTCCATAGTTCCAACAATCAGAATTAAGCGAAGACTTTTCTACAACCGCCAACGTCTCCCTCCCGTCTAGGCTGCGGAGACGAGACTACCGTCAGCGCGCATAGCGTCATTGAGTAGACGTTCTTCCAGACCTCCCAACACTAAAGTATCTGGAGGAAACACCAATATCCACTGCAAAGCGAAGCACCTTCTGCCACGCATTTCACCCTGGTTTGCAGAAACTACCCTCCTCAAGTCTGGAAACACCATGCCGCGCATTACAATAGAGCAAGATGGAAGTGATCTAAGTGAGTTATTGAGTAGAATACGGAATAGCAAGCTCAAATAATGGTTAATAATGACACAGTATTATACACTTAATTACTGTACACATCCATACATATTGGAACATACTAGTATTGCCCCGGTTTATGTAAACCGATTATACCTGTCGAAGTAGTTCTAATAAACACACTAAGAGGCGCGAATAGATCGCATGTCTATGTAGAGGTACGTTGGTTACAGTTCTGTTCACTTGTAGTTGCGTTTGCATAAAGGCGTAACAGGCCGCAAAAGTAACTGAAAATGGTCCCCAACGTACCAGATTCCTTATGAATCACGGGCAATGATAATCAGTTCGCACCAAGAAGGCAATAGTGTCCGACAAATAGCAAAGGAACTGAAGATTTCCATCAGCGAAGTTATCAAAACCATCCAGAAACAGGCTCCTTTGCAGATCGTCCTGGCTCAGGAGCACCAAGAAAAATATCAGAACTCCAGGAAAAGTATTTTGGTAGTGACCAATATACGTAAAACTGTCCGTGAATTGACTAATGAACTAAACCAACGGGGATACACCGGTGAGTGAGTTCACAGTGAGACGACGACTGGCAGACAACAACCTCCGAGGTTATGTAGCAACAAGGAAACTACTGTTACGCCTTGTTATCGAGAAGAAAAGGCTTCAGTGGGCTAAGGCATACCAACATGGTACAACGGGGGATTGGGAAAGAACCTTATTCATTGATGAATCCAAGTTCGAAATATTTGGAAGTAAACGCCATCAATTTGTACGCCGATTACCCCATGAACGCTTCAATCCTCAGAGCGTAGTTCCAACTGTAAAGCATGGAAGTGGTTCTTTGATGGTATGAGAATCCTTTGGAGGCAATAAAATCGGAGATTTGGTGAAAATAGATGGGAAAATGAACGAAAAGGAATATCATGCCATTCTCCAGCGCCAAGTTAAACATCTGGTTTGCGTATGATTGGGAAAGTGTTTGTCTTGCAAGACAATGACCGGAAACACATCTCGCTTGTGTCAGAACTGTGTAAAGTCTCTACAAAGGTGCTTTACTAGGCATGGTCCAATTGGATGGAGGTGGTCTGCCTTTGCCTTCGTCCGAGCTTCGAACTGACTTACCCAGCAGTTATGGGGGTACCTACATTTTAACGTGTATTCCGAACCACAGCGCTACTCGATATTTTTCACATCAGCAACACTGCCAGAAAACTGACATATACAAATCCTAGGAACTGGCGGGGATCGAAGCCGTGACCTGTAGATTTATAGTCTGGCCCTCTACCGCTGTGCTACCGAGCCGCACGTGAAGTCTTTAGAGATTAGGTTCGTAAAATATTGCAAAACATGGAAGGGCCGTCCCAAACCCCTGATTGAACCCAATCAAGCTACTGTGAGATAAATGGGACAGGAGGATCCAGAAACGGAAAATCATGAGTGGGACACAATTGTGGGAGGTCCTGCAGCAAGAATGGAGATTAATTGCAATTGAAACCTAGGCAAAACTGACGCAGCGCATGCCGAGAGTGTGCAAGGTAATGATGAAAGCAAAGGGTGGCTGTTCTAAGGAATCGAAAATTTAATTCTTGCATCTTCCTGTGTATTGTTTGAGCTTAATAAACATTTGTAAAACATCAAAATGCATTTTTATACTGTATTTCCTTTGCCATACCTTTTAGGGGCTTCTCGAAATTCTGATAAAACTGATAGTAATACTCTATCAGACATTGATGAAATAACGCAATGGAAGTCATACTGACAGGAAACACGTAAGGGAGGAAATGCCCACTTACTGATGCACAACATTTAGTAGACTTAGACAAAACTATTGGGTAGGAAGATATCTTGTAATGACACTGCGTGGGAGTGAAGTCGATACGATACTAGGGAACTGGGAATTGTCTTCGAAAGATATTGCTTATAAAACAATTACACAGCCTATAGTAGCATACCAGTACATATCTATGACATTCGCACTGTGTTTTTCTGATAAGAGAAACTGAGCTTATATAAAGGACAGTGCGAAGGGGTAAGAGCACTATCAAGAGCAACCAGTTCAAAGTTCTTCGTTTAACGTCAAAGTTGATCAGACATGTACGCTATCCTGAGGCTGTAACAAGCGTAAGCTGCAGGCTCATTATTATTTTGTTCATAAACTGCAACATTAATCTGGCGTTCATACAACGCTAAGCTGTATAATATGTGCTTGCATTATATGAGTCTGTAAGACTTTAATATTTGCGAAGATGTTCACACTGTGAATGAATTCGGTTTGCTACAATAAATAAACTTTTAAGACAGATGGTGTTATTTAGCTTGTTTACAATGCTTGTATTGCGGTTGTTTACCACAAGTTTCTCGATGAAATCTAACGGATTTTTTTAAACATAATCTCTTTATTCCTCGCATGAGAATGTGATAGAAAACAGTAGAAGCTCAAGCAACAGTAATTCTAAGAAAGATACGGAATCACTCAAGTGAAGCAATAGACAGAGTAATAATACCACAAACAGAAGCACACAATCAATTAACCCTTTCTGCAGTTTTGAATCCACCTCTTTGTGTTAACTGTCGTAACTCCCTTAAACGTTTAGAACAACTGTACCCCAAGATTTTCTCCATATGCACTCTGAATGAGGACTGCTTTGTGTTGACAGAATGTGTGAGATAGTTGATTGATGTCTAAGAAACTATTATTTAACTAAACATTACACCTAAAATATTGCATTATTTGATTTTGGCATAAAAATTGTGATGCTATCAAACTGGATTTCAAATTTTACGTCAGTGATCCTTCAATATTTCCACAGATTTACAATAGCAATTTGTCGGGAGAAATATACAGGAGCACTTACCGAAGATGTCTGAATCTGTCATCACCTGCAAATGAGAAAACATTAATTAAAAAGGTTACGAAGCATTCAAGGAACAAATGTATTTTAAATTATTGTATCAATAAAGAATTAAATAGTGAGAATAACTCTTTCGTTTCCATATGGTCAAGTACTTTGCGTTCTGTTGCAGTTAAAATCGTAACTACGACAACTAACTAAAGCTCTGGCGTTGCGAATTATCTGTAAGTGTTAGTGGAAAATAAATAATGTTCTCATTGCCGTAAAAAACTGAACGCGTTGTGGTGACCACTGTATTGTGTGGCATAACAACCAGCACATCACACTCATGAGCACGAGACCCAGGTTCGATTGCTGTTGTTATGGAGTTTTAGGGAGCTCAACATCACAGTGATCAGCGCCCGACCCGGGGTCGAATCCCGATCCGAGAAAGATCCTCCGACGGCGAGCAACCGCGCGCTCCGCAGCGAGGCGCCTTAGACCGTTCGGCTACTACACCGCAGCACGGGAAAACTGTTGAGCTCTCCGGATGCTACTGACGTACCCATTCATGGGAAGTGTTTAAAAGACAGTGACACCAAGAAAAGGCGAAAAGGTACTGGATGTCCGTCACACAGTAGAGGCTCGGAACTTCTACACTCGGTAACGCAGGACAGGCGGTGGCGGACTAAGGCTGTCGGAGACCCGGGGCGGCGGTAGAACAAAATGAATCCCCCTGTCCACTTGCAAATTCATGTGTTACTATAAAAAAGTAACTTTTGATATTTAGAGGCCCTCCCAGGACGAGAGGAACGGGATAATCTAAGAAAAATAGCTTCCGAGATTTGGAGGTCCCAGAACGAGAGACCAAACGCGCTAAGAAAAATAAATAAATAAATAAAAAATAAAAATAAAAAAATACCAATCCGCCCTCTCCACCCCCCCCCCCTTCGTCCGCCACTGGGCGGTGGTGTGCCTTATTGTTGTTTCAACCAGTAAAGAAAGGTCTAATATCCCTTTTTGATCTGTAATGTGAAGAATTTCTTCCCGTTTTATGTCTAGAAACAAAGCAATTTCTTCACGAATTGAGGAAATCACGTCTAAAACCTTACCTTACTTCTGCTGTCACCAAACTTTGCAGTGGTATGTTACAACTCCACACTCAGCTTCAACTTCCTGAATAATCCCTTTGAATTAGAAATGGTTGAGATCGCGCCTTCCTACAAAAATCATACACTTGACAGTAATGTCCATCCGACGGGGATCCACTGTTTCATTTCACAATGCCTCCTGATGAATGAAACAGTGTATACCGCAGATTGCCTTTCCAAGCTCATTCTTCAGTTTATTTTCTAAGAGAGAGACTTCGTGACATCCAACGAAGCGTAACGAGGCATTTGAACACCGTCCCAAGGGAAAATTTCGTGCAATGTTTCCAGGACATGTATCGCAGAGCTCAGTACTGACTATTTTGAAGGACAGTAAGGTTATAGGACTATTCACTGTACTTTACTGTCAGAGGTTCAAGCTGTCCACACACTCACATACAGCTTCAAAAATATAGAGCCATGTTGTCATGAAATTTAGTCGTACTATGTATCTAGCAGCTGCTCCGTAATTTGGAGTTACATGTCCACACTACACACAAATATAGCACGCTGACATTCCGATAAACTGTAATTTCATCGAGTTCAGGACAATAAATAAATAAATAAATCCTCGAGTCTCTAAATCAGCTCCCATGTCGAGAATTCGACAGAACACCATTTGTTTAATCTTCAAAAACTGCCAAATCATTTGGAACTACGCATGTTCTGCAACCGCTATTAAGCATGATTTAACAAGAGGTCTCTAAGAGAATGCTTTGCAACAATGTTACGATGTGAGCTACTTTGTAACTTGCACGAATTACATCTACATAAATACTCTGCAATCCACATTGAAGGCCACTATGGTTCCATTCTCTAATAGCTCGCAGGAAAAAGGAACACCTAAATATTTCCGTTTTCGATGTGATTTCTCTTATTTTATCTTCATGATCATGTCTTCCTATGTAGGTGTGAGCTTAACAAAATATGTTCACATTCGAAAAAGAAAGTTGGTGAAAGAAATTTTGCAAACAGATCTCGTCGCAACAAATAACGCCCCTCGTTTTAATGACTTCCACCCCAACTCGTGCATCATTTCGGTGACACTCTTTCCCCTATATCGAAATAGCACAAAAAGAACTGCCCTTATCTGAACTTTCTTTAAATCCTTTGTCAGTCCCATTTGGTGGGGATCCCACAATGCGCAACAATACCATAAAATAGGATGCACAAGTGTAGTGTAGGCAGTTTCTTTAGTAGAACTATTGCATCTTCTAAGTGTTCTACCAACAAAACGTAGTCTTTGGTTCGTCTTCCCTACAATATTTTCTGTGTGTTCTTTCCAATTTAAGTTATTTGTAATTGTTACTCCTAGGTATTTAGTTGAATTTACGACCTCAAGGTTTGACTGATTTATCGTGTAACTAAAGTTTAACGGATTTCTTTAAGTAGTGATATGGATGACCTCACACTTATCATTATTAAGCGTCAATTGCCAATTCTTGTATCATGCATCTTATCTAAATCATTTTGCTGTTACTTTTGCTCTTCTCGTGACTTTAGTAAACGATAAATGACAGCATCATCCGTGAACAGTCTAAGAGAGCTACTCCGATTGTCTCCTAAATCGTTTATAAAAATAAGGATCAGTAGAGGCCCTGTAACACTTCCCTGGGGAACGCCAGATGTCACTTTAGTTCTACTCGATTACTCTCCGTCAATTACAAAGTACTGTGTTTTCCCCGACAGAAAATGGCGAATCCAATCGCACAGTTGTGACGGCATTCTATAAGCGCGCTGTTTGATTAGAATACGCTTATTAAGTACAGTGTCGAAAGCCTTCCGGAAATCTAGAAGTACGGAATCTATTTGACGTCCATTATATATAGCACTCATCACATCATGTGAGTAAAGAACCAGCTGTCTTTCACAAGAATGATACTTTCTGAATCCGTGTTTACTATGCGTGAATAGGTCGTTCTCTTCGGGGTAGTTAATTTTGGTTATCTGATCAACATTGATTTGTAATTAAATAACTTATTACTGTAATAATAGGTGTTTCATGCAGTTCCAAGAACTCCTTACTCGGAATATTGTTTTAACTTTCATCTTCCGATATGTTGCCCTTCAAATTGGTAATCAGTTTCTTGCGAGCGTCCCCTTCCGCTCGATCATTATTTACTGCATGAAGACGATTGTAATGTCGCTGTACATTGTTTTTATTTAGCAGAAACAAAGAGTTCTGCGAACTCTAGGCACTGTGAACGTCCGTCTCTGTCACCGAAGAGATACGGTTCGCCTAATGAAGCAGGCACTAGGCTTTCACGACCAGACGTTTTTATTACTGCAACATTCGGGAGAACTAAATGAGCGCTGCTGTTTACTTATGCCGGCAGAGTACCACAGTGCAAGACTCCTGGGCATTTAAGAGCTGTGCTGCAGTGCGTGACGTCAGCTGGCCCCAACACCGCAGCTCCCAGTGGGGGCCGAGGTCGGTCGTGGAGTGCTCCTGCCTGCCGGCCAGCTTTGGGAACGGCCTGCAGTCCCAGGCATTACTGACTCTACAAATTACTCACGAATACAGGTTACACAAAGGCAGTTGCACATTTACACCTTTCACAGAATTATAGACAGCTGTTGACGACATACAGTGGAACATATTCTTCATCATTTTGTAAAATATAGGGAACGAAAGAAAAGTGTTATCCGCATCCGCACCACATCCTCAAGGCCCATATCCGCAACTGCATCCGCGGGACTTTATGCACATCCGCAAGTTCGTTATTCACGTCCGCAGATATTGAAGTTTTGAATGGGTAATAGTAATAGATAGCAGTTTCTAAAACCATGGTATGTAATGATATAATAATTATTGTTGGAGTTTCATTTCTGCGACAACTCTTGACTTCTCTAATCACGGTAACTGTTCTGTACCTACACCAAAACAGGTTATTCCAAATAGGAAAACATTGGCGCTCCAGACACACACAGTACCGCTCCTGAGCCCGTGTGGTCGTAGAACTGCTTAAGGTATTTAATACAGGCATCTTCTTAATTTTCAGTGATTAAAACTGATCGGCAAAGAGGAGATTTTACTCTGTTTACATTTAAAAAAAAAAAACATTCTTTCGGAATTTTACAAAAGGGATAATTTATTTCCCCCTTATTAACGCATAAGAGGTTATGTGCCACAAAGCAAAACAAAGCATGTGGTATTTAATACAGGTATCTTCTTAATTTTCAGTGGTTAAAATTGAGCGGCAAAGAAAAGATTTTGCTGTGTTTACATTCAAAAAAGGAAACGGTTCTTTCGGAGTTTTACAAAAGGGACACTTTATTTTCCCCATATTCACGCACAGGAGGTTATGTGACACAAAGCAAAGTATGTCATTTCAAGTGTTAAAACTGCCGTATACTTCTAATTGGCAAATGTCAGCAATAAGAGACAAGGTCGGCTGCAGCTACGGCCAGCCTATACAATCTAACTTTGTGTACCTTCCTAAATACGTTACTTTCACTGTACACCGTATCTGATTATGAAAGTTTCTGTTGTCTGTCTTTATTACTTCCGTCACCATTTATCCAATACATAAACATGAATATTTGTTTGTATGTTTTTTCGTATTTTATGCGCGAATGTACCGTTCATTCGGTTGCGATGAAACTTTGCCAACATATTGCATGCACTTTCGCGACTGTTATTGACATTAATTCAAACCTTACATCTTTGTAAGACACATAGTACAGGATGTATGACATAATAAATAATTAAATACGCGTCTGTGCCGTCTCGAGAAATCCAGATCCACACGCAACTTCTAACGGTAAAATGTCTTTGATGACAAGATTGAGAAGTTTTTCGATCGCGGTTGTCTTCAAATTTGGCAGAACTTGAGGAACTTTGTCATCTGTATTGGTATTTAAATAAGTAATTATTTAATTTCAAAAGAGTATTGTCTTGTCTTTGGTGTTGTGAAGAAGATTATGCTAGCATTATTGATCTGACAGTGCTAACAGGCAACAAAATAACTTTCGAAGTAGTAATGTACCTCGATACAAATGTGTGTTGTGTATTAAATATATGAGATAAAAATAATACTTGTTTGGTGAAAAATATTAAATGACATTTCTTTATGTTTGATGCACTTATTAATACAGAAAAAACTAAATTTTAATTTTTCCAAATCTGAATTCATAAAGTGAAAATGAAACGGTTAAACAGTGATCTTTCATTTTCCTTTAAGAACACAAACTTGTTGACATTGAATAAGGACTTTAATATCAAGAAGTCTTTTTATATGTATTTGTCTGGAGTGTAGTCTTTATGGAAGTAAAATAATGGACGATAAACATTTCAGACAAGAAGGGAATTACAGCTTTGGAACTGTGCTGCTACAGACTAACGTTGAATATTAGATGCGTAGGTCATGTAACCAATGACGAAATGTTGAATTAGAATAGGGTAGGAAAAGAGGGGAGGACCAGTTTAGCTCGTGGCGGACAAAAATTGCAGAGATGGAAAAGAGATGCATAAGTGTAGTAGGCAGATTCGAAAGTATATATTTATGTAAATATGAATACTTCGAAAAAGAAGAGGCTTGTACAGAATAGGACAGCATAAAGGTCTACAGTAATCCAGTCTTCCAATTAAGACTACTACAACAACGTTCAAACGTACTTCGCTTCCTCTATACGAGGTCTGTTAAAAATTTCCGGAACATTCATTGATTATGCACCAATGGAACTTTAAAGCTCAACGCGTTTGGCATCCCTGCACACCCCTGCGTCGAATGTGCAACTGTGGGAAGTTTCACTGTTATATCTGTTATTTATTGCTGAGTGCTGCATTGAGTAGAATGTTACGTCGCACAGTCTGTGAATTTCGAGGAGGCAGAATTAGACGAGCAACGCGCCTGCATCATATTTTGCGTGAAGCTCAAGAAAACCTTTACAGAGACACACCCCAAATGACACAGGAAGCCTACGGTTATGAGTGCTTAAGCCAGGCGATGCCAAACACCGCCCCGCGGGCGGCGAGTGGCGAGCAGAAACGCCGCTACTGAATTTTATGCATCAGCGGGTAGCGCTCGCTTGGTTAGGAAGGGCAGGGCAGCCAGCCAGGAGTCGATTTATATTCAAATGTTCGAATGTTTGTAAATCTATCGGACCAAACTGCATGGTCATCAGTCCGTAGCCTACAAACTACTTAAACTAAGGCAAACTAATGAAATAAATCGCAATTTGCGATGTTATGGCTTCACTGTATTCGGTTTAGATGGAATACCAAATTGTGGCGAATGAAAATTTGTGCCCGGCCGGGATTCGAACCCGGGATCTCCTGCTTACTAGGCTGACGCGTTGACCACTGCGCCACCAAGGACACAGTGACCAGCCCGACTGCAGCGGACTCTTCCCTGCACGTCTCCCGCCACACCTGGGCTCCTGACGTAATTAATTGTGTCTCGATACCTCATGGTCTGTTCTCCCTGATGCGGGAATACAGTATTGTGGCTACGAGCATTATAGAATAAATAGGCTATGGTATAGGAAAGATACAGCGTGGCGAATGGAGATTTGGGTGTGGCGGGAGACGTGCAGGGAAGAGTCCTCTGCAGTGGGGCTCGTCACTGTGTCCTCGGTGGCGGAGTGGTCAACGCGTCTGCCTAGTAAACAGGAGATCCCGGGTTCGTATCCCCTTGGCACAAATTTTCATTCGCCACAGTTTGGTATTCCATCTAAACCGAATACAGTGAAGCCATAACATCGCAAATTGCGATTTATTTCATTCATTTGAACGCTGTAATTTATATATAAGGTAAACTAACCTAAGGTTAACACACACCCCCATGCACCAGGGAGGACTCGAACCTCCGACGGCGAGCAACCGTGCACTCCGCTGCGAGGCGCCTTAGTCGATTATGCCGATGACGGTCAATAGAAAGGTGCATGCTCTTTCCAAACGTTATTTAATATCTCTGTTGCTTTAAGCTTCAGATGTCGAATGTAATCCTTTCTTTTTAAGGACTTCAATGAAGGTTTCTAAATATGTCAAACAGCTTAATGGAAATGGTATTGTTTTTCAATAAAGATATGTATTTCTGCAAATCACATGAATACTGCGTAATGTGTTTAAAGAATATAGTTATTGCTTTGGCGAATGAAGAAAGGCACCAGATGCTAAAATTCCCATTTTAAAAGTAATCTAAGACATTGCCATCTCTACTTAGTTGCAAAAAATGACTTCCTTCCTCTTCCCTATGCATCGTTTGGCATATACCCGTCTCACTCCCACACATGCTGCAGGCATTGCAGTGGTGGGGGAAGTAGTGCGCCCGTCAAAACGGATCGCGCCCGAAGTGCGCTGGCATCTTTTCAGAGGAGCTGAGGGAAAATGCACCAAAAAACCAATCTTTTTTGTGTTTTAACAAAAAATATTTACTTGTAAGAATGAGACTCTGTAGTTATTACACAAAATTATTTTTAAGAAGGCATATTTATGAGACTAGTTAATTTAAGAAACAGATATATTTCAGAAGAAGCCTACTGTATATATGACGAGTGTGCATGTACAATACTAATAGAATCAAATCTGAGTCACAAAATTACTAAATTTTTCTTCGATTTTTATTTTGAAAATTGAAAACCCCGGACGAAGAGGTACAATAAAATTCACAGAAGCGGCTTCATGTTGTCCAACAATGGAAACGACGTTGGGAGCGATTTAATAATAGTGGACGAGACCATTTCGGAGACAATACACAATTAGTAAAACGTAAAAGTAGAAACATTATGTGGATAAAGTTCCGCCGCGCGGAAGTGGCCTTATTGCCCAGTGCGCGTCTGTTTCCCGTAGGAGAATCGAGTCCTTCATCAGGCGTGAGTGTCTGTTGTCCTTAACATAAGGCAGTTTTAAAGTCTAGGGACTGATGATCATTGCAATTTGGCCCCATAGCTTTACAAACATTTGACAAAGTTCCGGAATTTTTTGAACGAACTTCGTAGTACAACAGAAATGTACACAACTGCGAAGTCGGTTAATACCCCATAGTCGCTAACCTTTAACCTATTTATGGAGGACTTTGAGGAAATTGTCCTGAAAACATCTTTTTTGAAGGCGACTTTTTCTTTTATTAAGGTACGTTGACGATATGTTTCTTGCTTGTCCATATGGAGTAGAGTCTCTGCACCGGTTACTCAATTATTTTAATTGTCTGACCCCTAATATCAAATTCAGCAAGGAAAACGAAAAAGAGGGGTATTTAACCTTTTGGGTGGGTTGTATATATATATATATATATATATATATATATATATATAAGTAGTTTGTAAGCATAGGGACTAGTAACCAAAGCAGTTACGTCGCATATATTTACAAACATTTGAATTTGAAAAAATATTACAGAACTCTTGGGCACAGCGTTCACAGGAAACCGACGTATAGTGATTGCTATTTACATGCAGTTGTCATCCACCTTTTCAACGAACAAGAGTTCGAAGGATCTTGTTTAAAGGAACATATGCTATCTCGGATGCTAAGAACTTACCACAGAAACAGAAACATATAAAGGTTGTGTTAAATGAAAACGTCTATACGAACAGACAGATTCGATGTACTATTGAGTTTGTACCGCTACCTAAACCAGCTGAACACACTAAAAAATATTCAAATGTTTGTAGAGCTTATGGGACTTAACTACGGGGTCAGCAGTGCCTAAACTTAGAAACTACTTATGAACTAGCTAATACTAACATCGGCACAAATATCCATGCCCGAGGAGGGATTCGAACCCCCGACCGTAGTGGCCGTGCAGACCGTGACTGACGCGCCGCAGACGGCTTGGCCACCGCGGCCGGCGAAGACATATTGAGTTCTGTGGCCTTTCTACCATATGCTGCGAATGTGTTTGCGAAGATCGGTAGGAACTTGAAAAATTAAAACCAGATGTGTTTTTCGTGCGCGACCTAAGATTAGAGCAGTTTTTAGCTCTGTTAAGGACGATTTAGGTCTGAGGAAGCCTGGCGTTTACCAAATATCACGCGAGTGCGTCAAAATATACATTGGCCAAACGGTTCGTCCCGTCAGAGACAGATAAGACTCACAGATAATATCATTATATAATAACATTATTAATAATAATATTATGGTTTTCCGTTCCGCAGGACGTAATTGAAAAGCAAGACTCCATGGTCATGGAACAAATCAGTACATGAAATTTCAACACAAATGTGGTAATAGAGAACTTAACGTATTCCGAAGCACACGGCAATCTTGAGCCTAAAGGCTAGTTTACACGACGACACTAGGTTTCATGAAACTGCGCTAATGCGCAGCAGGCGTCCCGCAACTCGTTGGCGAAACTAAACAGTTTCGGCACCTTCCAACTTTGGCGAAACTGATTGCCCGTATTTTTAGGTTAGGTTATAACCAATATAGAACAAAACACAACATAAAGGCGGGAACGGAAGAAATAATTCGGTTTTTGAACATATATGCGATTCATACGTGTTTCTGCGATTTTAACGATGAAAATTTCAGGAATAAGAAGCAGCGTGTTAGTGCTCTTGAAGCAATTATTCGTGAATTAATTACTGATGGGTTGACAATTAGCGAATTGTAGACTAAAATATAATGAATTTCAAATACCTATACAAACGAACTATGTCAATTGTGGATTTGGAACACGGTACGAATATCTACTTGACAAGAAACGTAATGCAATTTGTAATTTCAGTTCTGGTAACAATGGTTCACGCATAACAGTACAAATGTTCAAATGTTTGTAGAGTCTATGGGACTTAACTACGGGGTCATCAGTCCCTAAACTTACAAACTACTTATGAACTACATACAACTAAGGACGGCACAAATATCCATGCCCGAGGGGGGATTCGAACCCCCGACCGTAGTGGCCGTGCGGACCGTGACTGGAGCGCCTCAATCCCCTCGGCCACCGCGGCCGGCGCATAACAGTATCTAGTTTCTTTATTGCATTACTAACTCTGTTTAAAAGAAACGTAAACTGCTCTGGTGACATTCTAAGTTGATTAAAATAACTTCTAGGGTCTTCAATCACAATTTCTTTCAGCAAGGTCGCTAAGCAACCGAGCTGACGTCTTTTTTTTTAATCCAGTCACAAACCCAGACACGTCTCTTATTCTTTTTAAATTTAGTCTTATGCAGTGACTTCACACAGAGAAGCAATAGCTCCGCCACAACTTTTACAGCTACCAAAACTTGAATTCTGCGGCACTCACAAAACAACGAAACTGAAGTGTATAGTATTGGCGCCGTGTCTACAGACATACACGAAACCAGTAGCGCGCAACTCATTTCATGAAACGAGTGTCGCAACCTAGTCTCGTCGTGTAGACTAGCCTTAAGTAAAAGGAATGAATAACGAAACTAAGGAATTAGTCTGATTTTAACAGGAGTTCCTCCACGGAATAAAAGGAGTGAGTCACGAGGTAGCTCTTCAATGTAGACTTGAAAGCGCGTGGGTAATTACTAAGATTCTTGTGTTCTTGTGGCAGCTTTTTGAAAATGGATGCAGCAGAATACTGCACGCCTTTCAGCACAAGAGTCAGGGAGGTGTCATCCAAATGTAGATTAGATTTATGTCTAGTATTCACCGAGTGAAAGCTGCCAACTCGTAGGAATAAGCTGATATTGTTAACTACAAACAACATTAAAGAAAATTTGTTTTGTGACGCCAATGTAACTCCTCGAGACAACTGAGAAGGGGTCATCACGATGCTCGCGACGTTCGAACCGCCCGTCTCTGAGGCAAAATTATTCTTTTTGAATCAGTGGAATTATCCCAAAAAATAGCAACATTCGTCATTAGTGAATGAAAGTAAGCATAGTAGCCTACCTTTCGTAACCGGCTGAGTAAAACATGGTATCCTATGTTGTCAGATATGAAAAAAACATCGCCATCTGAATCGTACTGTCACGCGTGACAAGCTTTTATAGATATAACGGTTTTCAACAGAATTCACCAGTGGAGGTGCTAGAACTTCATTTACGCCAGGGGGCAGCAGCTACTTGGCGCATGTGCTTTCGAAATTTCGCTACATATAAATGTTCGGTCGTTCATAGTTTCTACCAGTCACGGCGCGAACGGCATAATCATTCTGACCTCATAATGGCGGCCAGGTGGACCGCAGAAATATTGAGTCAGATTGCAGTTTGATCCGCCGTCAAGAGTTTGAACGGTAAATGGCCTGTTTATGTAAGGGTTGTGACATAGTAACGGCTGTTCGGTGAACCTGCCGTCGGAACGGCGTCGTCCAGGAAGTGAGTCTGGGTGTGACGTTGAGAATAGTCGGAGAAGGGGGGGGGGGGGGGCTGCAGCTCGGCGGCCAGTGACCTGGCGGGGTCGCGCTGCCCACCGCCGAGTCACCGGCGCCGACAGTCACAGTTACTTTCTGTGCCGTTCTGGCGAAGGGGAAAATACATGCCAGTGGTCACTGTCACATTACTGCCTTTTGAGTCAAATCACGTTCTAAATTTAATTACGCAGGGTCGTTCAGTTACTGTCCCCGGTGGCTAGTGGTCAGCGCGACTGCCTAATAATCAGGAGCACCTGTGTTTGAATCCCAACTGGGCGTAAATTTTCAATACCCACTAGCATCTAACGTCGTAATTCATACTGCAACTGTAGGAGCCCAAATGATGACTGTTATTTGGATATGTACGAGAGAACACACACACACACACACACACACACACACACACACACACACACAAAGAGAGAGAGAGAGAGAGAGAGAGAGATAGAGAGAGAGAGAGAGAGTCAGACAGAGAGACGAAGACGACGCTTTTCTAATTTGGTAATTTGACAGATTTATACGTAGCAAACAAATTAACAAAACCGGGCGAAACGCGTCATTGTAATAAAAAATATTTGCAATCAAGACGTCCTATTATTCAAGTATTCAAGATTAAAACTTAGTGCGTGATGGGTGGTTTTCCATGAACGTTACTGTTTATGTGCTCATATCTCATGAACTACGTGTCGTACCGTGATACAATTTAGAAGATACATTGTTCAACTGTTTGTATAGCTTATGGGACTTAACTACGGGGTCATCAGTCCCTAAACTTATGAACTACTTATGAACTAACTAATGCTAAGGACGGCACAAACATCCATGCCCGAGGGGGGATTCTAACCCCCGACCGTAGTGGCCGTGCAGACCGTGACTGGCGCGCCTCAGTCTCCTCGGCCACCGCGGCAGGCAGAAGATACATTCAGCTGTATGTGTATGTACTATATGTAAATTTACTGCGACTACAATTTGTACTGTAGAAATTAAAAACTGTAACGTCATACCAGATGCCGTTGTTTTAGTCCACGAACAGCGGAAAAGTAGTAAGCGAGAAACTTTTTTCCTTTAATAATTTTGCTATGGTTGTCAGCGAGAAAGAGTTCAATAAATGTTTGAAATTATGTTTAAAGTTTGTTGCAAGTCGCTAACTAATCTCGTTCTCATATACTGTATTCATAAAGTTTCGACGAATTATCTGGCATTTTCTTGCAACTGCTATTGTTTATGATGCTATATCTCCTGAACCATGCGTCGTCTGGCGTTTTTACCGTTACAGAATTGTTGCCTCACGGTACATAAAATCTGTACCGTGCTATGTATCTCTAAATGGCAAAAACAGCAGATGGCGACTGCAGTTGAATGGCTTACCACAAGGAAGTGTACTTTCTCCGATCTTGTATAATGTGTACACTAATGACCAACCTATCCCTCAAGATACACAATTGTTCGTATATGCTGATGACGCAGCTGTGGCTGTCCAGGAATCCAGTTTTGACGAAGTATCCCAAAAATTATCCAGTGGTCTTGAAGAACTTGCTCAATACTACGATGCCAATCACCTAAAGCCAAACCCTTGTAAAACACAAGTTTGTGCTTACCATCTACGCAATAGAGATGCTGGAGTTGATCTTGACGTTACGTGGCAGGGTAAGAAGCTAGAGCACTGCCAACACCTAAATACCTTGGGGTTACACTTGACAGAACGCTCTCCTTCAAACAACATTGCCGAAATACGAAGGCCAAAGTTTGATCCACAAAAGCATCATCCGCAGGCTGACTATGAATGGGGAGCTCAACCATCAGTACTGAGAACATCAGCACTTGCTCTATGTGTCTCAGCATCAGAATATGCAGCACCAGTATGGGATGCATCCGCCCACACTAAGTGTCAACGAAACTATGCGCATTATTACAGTCTGTCTCAGACCCACACCAACAGATAATATTTACCTCCTTGCTGGAATTGCCCCACCCAGGATAAGAAGGCAGATGGCAGCAGACGCTGAGAGAACAAAGAAAGAGAATGATTACCGACACCCATTGAATGGGCACATCACTCAGGCTCGGAGGCTCAAATCTAGAAACAGCTTCATTGCAAGAACTAACATCCTTGACGGTTCGCAGGAAGATAACAGAGTCTGTAAATGTAAGAATGAACAAACCGGACTGCCAATAACACCAAAAGAGGAAATGGCACCTGGAAACAAGCTTCCCTACACAGTTTGGAGAACACTAAACAGGATGAGGGCTGGTGTACCCAGATGTAAAACTAATCTGCGCAGGTGGGGCCTGCTGACTAACGATGACGATGCTCTTTGTGAATGCGGAGAGGTTCAGGACGAGGCACATCTGCTTACGTGCCGACTATTGCCGGAGCCCTGCAGTTTGTGACCTGCTACAAGCCAATGACACAGCCGTGGCGGTGGCAAACTATTGGAAAAATAAAACTTGATCTGGACACGGAAATGAATGAATGAACCTCACGGTAAGGAAGATGTGTACCAAATTTGGTTCAAAACGGTCCAGTGGTTAAGGAGGAAATGTGGAACATTGTCGCGTAATGCAGGAGTGCTTCTCGCATCTCATTGTTTAAGACGTCATATCTCGTTAACTATGTGTTGTATGTAATCCTTACACTTACACCGACCGTCTTCGTGGATTGAAGTTTACGTGTGCAAAATTTCATAAAGATTGGAACAATAATGTTGATTTGTATGCAATACGTACACACAAACAAACGCACTAGCGTATGGACACTATATATGAAGATACTCACAAGTTATATCTGTTCAATATGGCCTCCCGACTCAGCAAAATGCTGCATCTGTAACACTGCACGGAGAAGGTTTCGTTCTTGCACAGCTGGAAACATGCGTGCATGTGGGGGTCATTATAATGTGCAACTCTTACTGTACGCAGAATAGGCCAAGGCGTGTCATCTCGAAGAGAAACGGACCGAGTGAAGGAGCTTGTGAAACGATACCACATAGTCACATCACCTCAGTGCAGTGGATGTTCCTGCACAGAGTGTGTATTGATGTACTATTAGACATTCTGTACATTAACGAACTACCTGTTCCCGTTACGGCAAGAATTGACAGAAAAACATTTCGTGTGGAAAATAATTTAATAATGGGACTTTATGAAGATGAAAAACTTTGTTACAATATTATTTTTGGACAATTAATGCGTTGTTACTTAATAACTCTGGTACAATTTCGTAAAATATATCGTTCCAGTTAACCTCTCGAGTCCTATTTTCTTAATTTGTGCCGCGGCGGAGCGGCCGAGCGCATTGAGGCGCTATGCTACGATGCGCGAGGTTGTCTTTAGTATAAGTTAGTTCGTAAGTAATTTGTAAGTTTAGGGACTGACGACCCCGCAGTTAAGTCCCATAAGCTTTACAAACATTCGAACATTTTTCTTAATTTGTCATTGGTTGCACGTCGATATGAACATGCTGATGTAGGAAAATCCAGAATGTTTCACACAGTGTAGTCACTGCAAGAAGATACTAGGTTTCAGAAACACGATTATAATTTTTTAAATGAGTCATTTTCGACAAATGTTTTGGAGGAATGCCGATGTGAAGAAATAGCACATTACTTTGGCACTTTTAACGCAACTGGTATGCCGGCCGCGGTTGCCGAGGGGACTGAGGCGCTTCAGTCACGGCCTGCACGGCCACTACGGTCGGGGGTTCGAATCCCCCCTGGGGCATGGATATTTGTGCCGTTCTAGTTCGTAAGTAGTTCATAAGCAGTTTGTAAGTTTAGGGACTGATAACCCCGTCGTTGAGTCCCATAGGCTTTACAAACATTTGAAAAATTTTTTTGCAACTGGTATTCTATTTCTTCCCATTTGAAATGACATTCCAATTCACACCGCCACCCACCAGTACAATCGGACTTGTTGTGCCACCTATACTTGCTACATACGGGAACAGGGAAAGATTGTACGTGATGAAAGCTCGAAAAGCAGTAGGGGAACTGCACCAGAACGAGACAGAGGGGCACAAAGGGACTATCATATTTTCTGGACTCGCCATATTGTATTTATCTGAATGCAGCCATTTGTGAGCTCGACGCGTAAGCGAGGTGTTGTCCTTCACATTTAAGTAAAGAAAAGAAAGGAAGGGGGTGCACAGCGATAAAAAAAAAAGTCAAAACAGGAGAGTCAGCTGCAAACACCTCTTTGAGAAAATAAAAGCCAGAAGGTTTAAATGGACACAAAAAAGACAGGTTATCGAAGAAGATACCGGAGGAGAGATAATCAGAAGGACAGGAATCTCATTTTTCTACTATGGGGACATTTACTCCATTTTCGATGACAGCTCGGTCACATGCCAAAATTTTTTCAAGTGGGAGTACAATATTCATGTGCTGACACACAGTGATGATGAATGACAAATTATGATTTGTTGTGAAAAAGATTGGAAGTTTGATGGTTACTAACCACTAAAAATAACTATCCACTTTCAGAATGACATTAGAATACTTTATTACCATAAATAACGACTTCTTTACATGCCTTAGTCTGAATTATCTGGTATACAACATTATCTCTTAGTTTTAATACGATACTACGAAGAAATTCAACATTTGTACAATAATATTACCAAAAAAATACGAAATATGAAAGCAATTCTTCGGAAAGTGTTGAAAAAAAGTTTAAGTTATTTTCAAGTAAAATATGTTAGGATATATTATAACGTGCTTTTCTGTACAATCCACATGGGTTTTCGTTTGTGCCCATACAAAGAAATTGTAAACATTAAGTATCCAGTTCCGCCCAGTCCTACCCAAAGACTCCTTCAGAGAGTGAAAGTAAAACTATGTTCTATTACAATTTCAAAAGAAAAAATTCAAATAAGTACCGAAAATTACGAAAAAAATGTTGTAATATAATTTAAAAATATCGGCACTTGAAATATAAATTTTGATATCCATATACATCGTTACATACATTATTATCGGTATATCTCGTTATTTGTCGGGAAAAATATCGATATTTTATCAATAGTCTAGCTGACAGCATTATTATTTTCGTAATCGTTCCATCTTAGTTGTATATATACTTGTTGATAATCTATTTTGCTACACGAGTTGGACTTAACAACATAATTCGAATACTGTGTGGTCCTTCTTGGGGTGCAAGTGCAACTACTCTACGCTGCTCAGCTCTAAGTTTAGTTTACTCTACTACGGAGTGTTGTGCTCCATCTGGATGAACAGTCCTCATGTGAAGAGAATAGATGTGAAGTGAAATGACACAATGAGGATGATCACGGGTACTATGAGATCATCTCTAATTCAATGGTACCCGTACTAAGCCATATTCCTCCACCCCTCCCCCCTACCTTCGTAGGAGCATTGCTCTAATGAATGAATACAATAAGAACCAGAATAATCAAAGATTGCCCATTCATGAGGATATTCCCCACCTACATACTGACAGACTCAGGGTTCGAATCCTCCCTCGGCCATGGATGTGTGTGTTGTTCTTAGGTTAGTTTAACTTAGTTTAAGTAGTTTGTAAGACTAGGAACTGATGACCAACGTAGTTTGGTCCCATAGAATTACATCTGAACATTTTAAGACAAGACGCCCACGCATCTGTACGGCGGAGAACCTTATAACCAACAATTTCAACATGACTGAGAGATGGTTTAATGAATGGACACAATTTGCTTCAGCAGAATCTTTCAATATGCCATGCATTACACGGAGCCGGCTGCGGTGACCGAGGGGACTGAGGCGCTCCAGTCACGGTCTGCACGGCCACTACGGTCGGGGGTTCGAATCCCCCCTCGGGCATGGATATTTGTGACGTCCTTAGTCTTAGCTAGTTCATAAGTAGTTTGTAAGCTTACGGACTGATGACCCCGTAGTTAAGTCCCATAAGTTCTACAAACATTTGAACATTTTTGCATTACACGGAAGGCATCTGGCTTTGAACAACCTCGGAAAGTATGGTCCAAATTGTCATGATATGGTAGGAAAATAAATAAATAAATAAATAAAATAAAATAAAATAAAAAGCTACGAAACGAAAAATGTTCAAATGTTTGTAAATCTATCGGACCAAACTGCGTGGTCATCAGTCCGTAGCTTACAAACTACTTAAACCTAGGTAAACTAACCAACGGAAAAACACACACACCAATGCCCCAGGGAGGACTCGAATCTCCACGGCGATCAACCGCGCGCTCCGCCGGATAACAAAATGTATCACTGCTGTCCACAATATTATTAATCCACAAGAGCAGAACCCTTTATAGAAACTGTAGTCTTTAATAGCAGGCTCTTTAATATACTTTCATTCAGTGGAGCTGATGCCTCACCCGAAAACTGCACAATCAGCGAAGTGCGTCATTAACATACATAATTGAACTTGTGATAATGAGGTGGTTTAAATCATGTACGCAAATTAAATAGAAATCATACCTTTTCTAAGAAGTCCTAAACAAACGAAGTGACCACCTCTTGAGAAAATTTAGAAGGCCGGAATTTTAAGCCGACTGCAGAACGATTCGGCTGACGCCAACTTACATTTCGCGTAAAGACCACAAAGGTAAAATAAGAGAAATTAAGGTTCACAGAAAAACAAACGTCCATTTGTTTTCCCCTCGTTCTATTTGGGAGTGAGATATGTAAGACAATGACTAGTAGTGGGACGAAGTACCCTCCGCCCCGCACCTTACGGTGGATTGCGGAGTATGTACATACGTGGATGTAGATATAGACGTGTGCGTGAAAAAAATTTATTGCAAAGACTGCAAAATGTTTAACTCAATATTTATGTTTAGGATCTCTTACTTGTAAATAATAGTCGTTTCGAGCGCGCAACATGCGCATCTGTAACAACATTGTCTAACAAATTGAACGCTTAAATATCATAATTAAGTAACATGAAAATAAATCTTCAGCACTCTTGTTTAAAATGGCTATAAAAAAACTTCAGAAAAGTCGAATATATTAACGCGGGCACCGCTTTCTAACATGAAATGACATAATTTTCTAATTACATTGGTATCTTGCGGCTTGTTTCGGGCCTGTCAAGCAGAACGTACTTTAGTCTGCAAACAAATGCAGAACGTCCTTTTTGGTCGTCATTGTAAGAAACGTCGCTGCGAGTGCCTATGGGCGTTACGAGTCTGCGAGTGTCACGAGCGCTGCGAGTTTCTATGGGCGTTACGGGTCTACGAGTCTCATGAGCGCAGTGGAAACTCATAGCAGGCTGGCTGCGGCTGCCTCACAGTGCCCCATTGCCTCTCGTAGTTGCGAGTCAGGCGCTGGACGGGGACGAGCTATAAGCGAGCATGAAGACGTTTTCAGACATACTAATGGTGACTTTGTGTCGATATGGCTCAAAGAACACATATTGATGACGTTATGAGGGGCAGAATACTAGCGCGACTGGAGGCTGGTCAAACACAGCAGGTTGTAGCACGAGCACTCCGCGTTTCACTAAGTGTAATCTCAAGATTACGGCAACGATTCCAGCAGACATGAAACGTGTTCAGGCGCTACGTCGTGTACAACACCACAAGAAGACCGATATCTCACCATCAGTGCCCGCAGACGGCCACGGAATTCTGCAGGTAGCCTTGCTCGGGACCTTGCCGCAGCCACTGAACGGTTGTCTCCAGACACGCAGTTTGCAGATGACTGAACAGACATGCTTTATTCGCCCGGAGACCTGCAAGGTGCATTCCACTGACCCCTAGTCACAGGAAAGCCCGTAAAGCCTGGTGTCAACAACACAGTACATCTACATCTACATCTACATGGGACACTCCGCAAATCACATTTAAGTGCCTGGCAGAGGGTTCATCGAACCACAATTATACTATTTATCTCCCATTCCATTCTCGAATAGCGCGCGGGAAGAAAGAACACCTGAATCTCTCTGTTCGAGCTCTGATTTCTCGTATTTTATTCTGATGATCATTTCTACCTATGTAAGTGGGAGTCAACAATATATTTTCGCATTCGGAGGAGAATATTGGTGATTGGAGTTTCGCAAGTAGTCCACGCCGCAGCGATAAGCGCCGTTGTTCTAATGATTCCCATCCCAGATCCTATATAATTTCCGTAACGCTGTCTCCCCTGTATCGTGACAATTCGAAACGAACTGCCCTTCTTTGGACTCTTTCGACGTCCTCCGTCAAACCCACCTGATAAGGATCCCACACTGGGCTGCAATACTCCAAAAATGGACGGACAAGCGCGGTGTATGCAGTTTCTTTAGTAGTTCTGTTGCATCTTTTAAGGGTTATGCCAATAAAACGTAGTCTCTGGTTCGCCTTTCTCACGATATTATCTACGTGTTCTTTCCAGTTTAGGTCTGAAGTAATAGTAATTCCTAGGTATTTTGTGGAGTTTACGGCCTTCACGTTTGATTGATTTATGTTGTAAACAAAGTTTAACGGATTTCTTTTCGTACTCATGTGGACGACTTCACACTTCTCATTATTTAGAGCCAATTGCCAATTTTTACACCATACTGATATCTTATTCAGATCGTTCTGCAGTTGGTTTTGATCTTCAGATGATTTTACTAGACGGTAAATGACGGCGTCATCTGCAAACAACCTAAGAGAGTTACTTAGATTTTCCCCTAAATCGTTTATGTAAATAAGGAATAGCAGGGGACCAATAACACTACCCTGTGGAACGCCCTATATCACCTCTGTTTTAGTCGATGCAATAGCATCGATTACTACGAACTGTGTTCTCTCTGACAAGAAATACCCTATCCAATCGCAAATTTGGGGCGATATACCATAACCACGCAATTTGATTAAAAGCCGTTTGTGAGGTACGGTGTCAAAAGCTTTCTGGAAATCAAGAAATACGGAATCGATTTGCGAACCTTTGTCGATAGCACCCATCACTTCGTGTGAATAAAGAGCTAGTTGTGTTTCGCATGAACGATATTTCCTAAATCCGTGTTGACCTTGGGTCAATAGATCGTTCTGTTCGAGATAATTCATAATATTTGAATACAGGATATGTTCGAAAACCTTGCTGTAAATTGACGTTAATGAAATAGGCCTGTAGTTTAGTGGGTTACTCCTACTGCCTTTCTTGAATATAGGTGTGACCTGTGCAACTTTCCAATCTTTTGGTACAGATCCTTCTATGAGAGAGCGGTTGTATATGACTGTTAAGTAATAGAGCTATCGCTTCAGCATAATCAGACAGAAATCTAATGGGTATACAATCCGGACCAGAAGACTTGTTCTTGTTAAGTGATTTTAGTTGCTGCACTACTCCGATGATATCTACTTCTACGTTACTCATTACGGCATCTGTTCGTAATTCGAAATCTGGAATATTGGTTTCGTCTTCTTTGGTGAATGAGTTTCTAAAAGCTTTGGTTAGTAACTCTGCTTTAGTAGCGCGGTCATCGGCAGGATCGCCATTACTATCACGTAGTGAAGGTATTGTTTGTGATTTGCCCCGAGTATATTTAACATATGACCAAAATCTCTTTGGGTTTTCAGTCAAATTACGAGAAAGAGTTTCGTTGTGATAAATATTGTAGGCATCTCGCATTGGAATCCTCGCTAAATTTCGAGCTTATGAGTACGATCGCAAGTCCTGGGGATTTCGTGTTCGTTTAAATTTAGTATGCCTTTTCCCTTGCTTTTGCAACAGTGTCCTGACCTGTTTTGTGTACCAAGGGGGATCGCCTCCTTCTTTTTTTAATTTATTTGGTATAAAACTGTCAATTGCTGTCGATACCACTTCTTTGAATTTGAGCCACATCTGGTCTACACCTAGGTTTAGTGTTAGAAACGAGTGGAAGCTGTCTTTCAAGAAGCAATGTATTTTGTTTCCATCTGCTTCCCTGAAGAAATATACTTTGCGTTTATTTTTGGTAACTTTGGGACTTTCGATACTCAATTTCGCTACGACAGCTATGTGTTCACTAATACCTGTATCCGTTTTGATACTCGTTATGAGCTCAGGATTATTTGTTGCTAAGAGATCAAGTGTGTTTTCACATCCATTTACAATTCTAGTTGGCTCATGAACTAATTGTTCGAAGTAATTCTCAGAGAATGCGTTGAGTACAATTTCTGACGGTGTTTTATGCCTACCTCCTGATTTGAAAATATAATTTCGCCAACACATCGAGGGTAAATTAAAATCACCACCTACTATTATCGTGTGAGTCGGGTACGTTTTTGTAATTAGACTCAGGTTTTCTTTGAACCTTTCTGCTGTTGTATCATCAGAGTCGGGAGGCCGGTAAAAGGAACCGATTATTAACTTCTTACGATTTTCGGGTACAACCTCTACCCATAATAGCTCGCAGGAACTATCAACTTCAACTTCGCTACATGAAATACTACTTTTGACGGCGACAAACACGCCCCCACCTATTTTGTTTAATCTATCCTTTCTGAACACCGATAGATCTTTTGCAAATACTTCTTCTGAACTTATTTCCGGCTCGAGCCAACTTTCGCTGCCTATAATTATGTGTGTTTCGGTGCTTTCTATTAACGCTTGCAGTTCTGGTACTGCTACGACAATTTACAACTGTTATACCGATAGTTTCCGGATCTACATTTCTCCTGTCATCCACCTGCACCCTTTGAGATTGCCCATTTTCTATTTCCCCGAAGCTCTTTATCCTAAAAAAACCGCCCAGTCCACGCCACACAGCCCCCGCTACCCGTGTAGCCGCTTCCTGCGTGTAGTGGACTCCTGACCTATTCAGCGGAACCCGGAAACCCACCACCCGATGGCGCAAGTCAAGGAATCTGCAGCCTACACGGTCGCAGAACCGTCTGAGCCTCTGATTCAGACCCTCCACTCGGCTCTGTACCAGAGGTCCACAGTCGGTCCTGTCAACTATGCTGCAGATGGTGAGCTCTGCTTTCATCTTGCAAGCAAGACTGGCAGTCTTTACCACTTCAGTTAGCCTCTCGAAACCTGACAGGATCTCTTCAGATCCGAAACGACACACATCATTGGTACCGACGTGAGCCACCACCTGCAGTTGGCTGCACCCCGTACCCTTCATGGCATCGGGGAGGACCCGTTCCACATCTGGAATGACTCCACCCGGTATGCACACGGAGTGCACGTTGGCCTTCTTCCCCTCCTTGGCAGCCATCTCTCACCCGCCTAACGTTGGAGCTCCCAACTACAAGTAAACCCACCCTCTGTGAAAGCCCGGATCTTGCAGGCTGGGTGGTGACAGGGTGAGAGACAGCATCCGACTCAGGAACATCGTCCTGAGCAGACAGCGCCTCAAACCTGTTCGCAAGACGAACCGGGGAGGCCTCACGATCGGTCCCCCGGAATGTCTTGCGCCTCCTGCCACGCACTGGAGCAACCTCCCACGCAAGCACAGGTGGGATGTCTGCCTTTGCTAGCAGTTTCAGGGCATGTCGCTGCCGCAGGCCGATCGGTGGAGACGACGGGAGTCCGTTCGGTCCCCACCGCCGGCCAACAACAACGACGCCCATCGATCGCAGCTTCCAACTCTGCAACCGAGGTTAACACAGCTTGAAGCTGGGAGCGAAGTGTCACCAGCTCAGACTGCAACCGCACACAGCAGTCACGGTCCCTATTCATTATTACAGTGCCAACAAAAACAAAAACTTACAGTCGCGATGCGTTCAAAGGAAAACTGCACTGTGTTAAAACGCGGGTGTGAATCCAATACGCACGATAGCTCAGTATAAATTTACAAATTGAGACGAGGAAGTGCAGACGAAAATCAGAATACTATATGTCGCTTCTAATCAGAAAATAAAGACAGACGACTGTCGCGACGCGGTTCACACGGCGGAATAATACACTAATCAGATATTTAACGCGAATATGAATCTAATAAAAACGCGAGCACACAATAAATTTAACGAACTGAAGGGAAAAAACGCACTGAAAAGTAACAATATGTAGCTTCTAGAGAGAAGCCGGTTACACTTACAACTGATAATTTACTGCTAAATCACTGGAGAGGTGTGCTCTGGACGACGTCCGCTGGGCGACTGACTGAGTTAACCAGTACATGGTCACTTGAGCAGTAATCCCAGGTTATGATAACAGACAAGTCCAGGTAAAGCCTTAACAGTGATTCTAGCCAGAGTTTTCATCTGGCGTGAACCAGGAACCAGATACCAACCCCGTTATGTCCTTGAAAGGGACCTGTATGAAGGTAGTGATTTGATGGTGTGGGGTGGGATTATGATTGGTGCCCGAACACCCCTGCACATCTTTGACAGAGGAAGTTTAACAGGTCAGGAGTATTGGAACGTCATTGTGACTTTTCAGGGGTGCAGGGGGTCCCATCTTCCTTCTGACGGATGATAACACACGGCCCCACCGAACTACCTACATGGAGGAGTACTTTGAAACAGAAGATATCAGGCGAATGGAGTGGCCTGCCTGTTCTCCAGACCTAAACCCCATCGAGCAGGTCTGGGATGCTCTCGGTCGACGAATAGCTGTCCGTCTAAAAAAAAAAAAAAAAATAAAAAAAAAAAAATATAAAAAAAAATTGTAAATCTATCGGACCAAACTGCGTGGTCATCAGTCCGTAGCTTACAAACTACTTAAACCTAGGTATACTAACCTAAGGACAACACACACCCATGCCCCAGGGAGGACTCGAACCTCCACGGCGAGCAACCGCGCGCTCCGCAGCGAGACGCTTTAGACCGCTCGGCTACTCCACCGCGGCGCTGCCCGTCTTCAAACCCCTAGGACACTTCAGGAGTTGCGACAGGCACTGGTGCAAGAATGGGAGGCTATATCCCAGCAGCCGCTCGACAACCTGATCCAGAGCATGCCAACCCGTTATGCGGCCTGTGTACGTGTGCATGGTGATCGTATCCCATATTGAGGTCGGGGAACATGTGCAGGAAACAGTGGCGTTTTGTAGCACATGTGTTTCGGGACGGTTTTCTCAACTTATCTCCAATACCGCGCACCTACAGACCTGTGTCATGTGTGTTCCCTATGTGCGTATGCTATTAGCGCCAGTTTTGTGTAGTGAGCACGACTGTAGTTTGTAAGCCTTGAGGCCCACAACCGCAGCTGTTTGGTCCAATTGGTTTAGAAACATTTGCATCAATTTTATGCGCAATGAAACGCAGTATGGCATTTGGGGTATTTTACACGGAGAGTATTTGATCGCTAGTCGCTGGCGTCTGTTGTCGCTCGGTGCATAGGCGAATAAGCGAATGAATACGCTGACGCAATGACGCAGCGAATTCAGACGCTAGCGTCTTCGTATAAACAATTGAAACACGACGTACCGTATGACTACTGTTTTGGAAGTTAAGTGATACCAAACGGTTTGTTTTCCAACAAACAACATATGAAGTGGAATTGTAATCAAATTTCCAAATTTCTGGTAATTTATCAAAGTTTCCCGGTATTATGGGACATTAAAAATAAGGAATATTCAAATACTAAATTTAAAGACACTCAATTTAATCAACTAGTTGACGGAATTCTGTTTCCTTACTTTGTTGTTGTTGTGGTCTTCAGTCCGGAGACTGGTTTGATGCAGCTCTCCACAATACCCTATCCTGAGCAAGCCTCTTCATCTCCACATAAGAACGACAACCTACATCTGTCTGAATCTGCTTACTGTATCCATCTCTTGGTCTTCCCCTGCGATTTTTTCCCCATACACTTCCCTCCAACGCTAAATTCACAATTCCTTGATGTCTAAGAATGTGTCCTACCAATCTATCCCTTCTTTTAGTCAAGGTATGCCAGAAATTCCTTTTCTCCCCAATTCTGTTCAGTACCTCCTCATTAGTTACGCGATTCACCCACCTAATCTTTAGCATTCTTCTGTAGCACCATATTTCAAAAGCCTCAATCCTCTTCCTGTCCGCACCGTTTATCGTCCACGTCTCACTCCCATACAAGGCAACACTCCATACAAATGCCCTCAGAAAGGACTTCCTTAGGCTTAAATCAATATTCGAGTTTAACAAATTTCTCTTTTTCAAGAACGCTTTTCTACCCATTGCCATTCTGCATTTTATATCCTCTGTACTGCGATCATCATTTGTTATTTTACTGCCCAAGTAACAAAACTCATCTACCTCTTTTATTGCTTCGTTTCCCAATCTAATTCCTTGAGCATCACATGATTTTCTTACACTGCACTCCATTACCCTAGTTTTGCTCTTGTTAATGTTCATCTTATATGCACCTCTCAGCACACTGTCCATTCCGTTCAATTGCTCTTCCAGGTCCTTTGCTGTATCTGACAGAATTACTATGTCGTCGGCAAAACGCAATGTTTTTAATTCTTCACCCTGAACTTTAATTCCTTCACCAAATTTCTCCTTGCTTTCCTTTATAGCTTGCTCAATATACAAATTGAACAACATTGGAGAAAGGCTACAACCCTGTCTTACTCCCTTCCCAACTGATGCTTCCCTTTCATGCCCTTCGAGTCTAATAACTGCGGTCTGGCTTTTGTACAAGTTGTAAATAACTCTCCTTTCCCTATATTTTACTCCTGCTTGCTTCAGAACTTGAAAGAGTTCATTCCAATTAACATTGTCAAAAGCCTTCTCCAAATCTACAAAAGCTAGAAATGTAGGTTTGCCTTTTCTTAATCTATCTTCTAGGATAAGCCGTAAAGTGAGTATTGCCTCCCCTGTACCTACATTTCTCCTGAACCCAAACTGATCTTCCCCGAGGTCAGCTTCTACCAGCTTTTCCATCCTTCTGTATATAATTCGCGTTAATATTTTGCAACCATGACTTATTAAACTGATGGTTCTGTAGTTTTCATACCTGTCTGCACCTGCTTTCTTAGGGATGGGGATTATAACATTTTTCTTAAAGTCTGATGGTACTTCACCTGTCTCATACATCTTACACACTAGGTGAAACAATTTTGTCATGGCTGGTTCTCCCAGAGACTTCAGTAGCTCTGAGGGAATATCATCTACTCCAGGGGCCTTGTTTCGACTTAGGTCTTTCAGGGCTCTGTCAAATTCTTCTCTCAGTACAGTATCTCCTATTTCAGCATCATCTACATCCTCCTTCCTTCCTACAATATTGTCTCCAAGTTCATTTCCTTTGTAGCACCGCTCTATATACTCTTGCCACATTTCAGCTTTCCCTTGTTTGCTGAGAACTGGTTTTCCATCAGTGTCCTTGATATTCATAGAGCTGTTTTTCTTATCTCCGAATGTTTCTTTTATTTTCCTGTAGGCTGTATCTATTTTTCCCCTATTTATACATTCTTCTACATCCTTGCATTTGCCTTCTAGCCACTCCTGCTTAACCATTTTGCATTTCCTGTCAATCTCATTTCTTAGTCGTCTGTACTCCATTTTGCCTGTTTCATTTACTGCATTTTTATATTTTCTCCTTTCATCGATTAAATTTAGTATTTCCTGTGATATCCAAGGGTTTTTTGTAGGTCTTTCCTTCCTACCTATTTTGTCCTCTGCTACCTTCACTATTTCATCTCTCAATTTTACCCATTCTTCCTCTACTGTTTTATTTTCCCCCGTTTCTGTCAATTGTTGCCTAAAGCTCCCTCTGAAATTCTTAAGAACCTCAGGTTCCTTCAATTTATCCAGGTCCCATCTTCTTCTTTTCCTACCTTTCTGTAGTTTCTTTAGTTTCAGCCTACAGTTCATAACCAACAAGTTATGGTCAGAGTCTATATCTGCCCCTGGGTATGTCTTACACTGTAGAACCTGGTTCCGAAATCTATGTCTTACCATTATAAAATCTATCTGGTATCTCCCGGTGTCTCCTGGTCTCTTCCACGTATACAACCTTCTTTTGTGATTTTTGAACCAGGTGTTTGTTATAACTAAATTATGTTCTGTGCAAAATTCTACCAGGCGGCTTCCTCTTTCATTCCTTTTGCCCAGACCATATTCACCTACTATCCTCCCTTCCCTTCCTTGTCCTACAACCGAATTCCAGTCTCCCATAACAATTAAGTTTTCCTCTCCCTTAATTGTCTGAATAATTTCCTTTAGCTCCTCATATATTTCTTCGATTTCTTCGTCGTCGGCAGAGCTAGTTGGCATATAAACCTGTACTACTGTTGTCGGTGTTGGCTTCGTATCTATCTTGACAATGATAATGCGATCACTGTGCTGGTCATAGTAGTTTACCCGCATTCCTATTTTCTTATTCATTATCAATCCTACTCCTGTGATACCCCCAATTGATTTTGTATTTATAATCCTGTACTCACCTGACCAGAAATCCTGTTCATCCTGCCACCGAACTTCACTAATCCCCACTATATCTAATTTCAACCTATCCATTTCCCTTTTTAAATTTTCTAATTTTCCTACTCGATTAAGGGATCTAACATTCCACGCTCCGACCCGTAGAATGCCAGTATTGTCTTTCCTGATGATCACATCCTCCTGGGTAGTCCCCGCCCGGAGATCCGAATGGGGGACTATTTTACCTCCGGAATATTTTACCCGAGAGGATGCCATCATCATATGTTCATACAGTAGAGCTGCATGTCCTCGGGAAAGGTAACGGCTGTAGTTTCCCCTTGCTTTCAGCCGTTCGCAGTAGCTGTGTGCCAAAGCCACATTAGCTGATGTTACAAGGCCAGCTCAGTCAATCATCCAGACTGTTGCCCCTGTAACTACTGAAAAGGCTGCTGCCCCTCTTCAGGAACCACACGTTTGTCTGGCCTCTCCACAGATACCCCTCCGGTATGGTTGCACCTACGGTACGGCTATCTGTATCGTTGAGGCACGCAAGCCACCCCACCTCGGCAATGTCTGTGGTTCATGGGAGTGGACCATTTCCAGTAATGTATCAAAATTTTCTGATGTCATCCTCATTATATTTCTATAGGCAGAAGGATCTTCACACAATAATTCTCTCAAATGATTTGCACAAGCATCATATTTATACGTACATGAAATCCACATTCTTATCCATTTTCCTTTATTTTTTCCTGCTTTTCAGTTTTGCTTTTCGTAGATTAATTGTTCTTTTAAGGAATACAATGCCATCATTCATTACTTCCTTCGACATTTTGACTCGACTGGTGACTGCTTTATGCGCTCCTGTACATGACACGGGGCGACCAAACTTAAAAGCGATCAAAAACGCCAGCGACCAGTGTCTACAGTAGCCCACCCTTTAAATGTAGACGCTCGCGTTTCGGAGCAGCGACTTTGTTCGTTGCCCTTATTTACACGGAGCGAATTTAACAGCTGCGCCAAATAGCGCCAACGACTGGCGACGAAATGTTGTTGTTGTGGTCTTCAGTCCGCAGACTGGTTTGATGCAGCTCTCCACGCTACCCTGTCCTGTGCAAGTACCTTCATTTGAGAATACGTTCGGCAACCTACATCCTTTTGAATCTGCTTACTGTATTCGTCCCTCGGTCTCCCTCTACGATTTTTACCCCACACCCTTCCTTCTACTGCTAAGTTGACGATTCCTTGACGTCTCAGAATGTGTCCCACCAATCTATCCCTTCTCTTAGTCAGGATATGCCAGAAACTCCTTCTCTCCCCGATTCCGTTAAGCACCTCCTCATCTAATTCCTTCAACATTGCCTGATTTTCTGACATTACATTCCATTACCTTCGTTTTTCTCTTGTTAATGTTCATCTTCCTTTCAAGACCATGTTCATTCCATTCAATTGCTCTTCCAGATCCCCTGCAGTCTCTGAAAAATTACTATTTCGTCGGCAAACCGCAATGTTTTTATTTCTTCTCCCTGAACTTTAATTCCTTCTCCAAATTTCTCCTTCCACTCCTTCACTGCTTGCTCAGTGTACAGATTGAACAACATTGGAGAAAGGCTACAACCCTGTCTTAGTCCCTTCCCAACCTCTGCGTTCCTTTCTTGCCCTTCGGCTCTAATAACCGCTGTGTGGTTTTTGTATAGGTTGAATATAATTCTTCGCTCCCTATATTTTACCCCTGATACTTTCAGTATTTGGAAGAGTGTATTCCCGTTGACATTATCAAAAGCTTTCTCCAAATACGCTCGGTGAAGTATCCCCTTTAGAGACACGTATGAGACGCCACTTTTGAAGGCGTTGGCGGTGGGCTGGGAGGCCGCGGAGCGCGTGATCGCGCCCCGGGCGGGGCAGGCGGCGTGAAACCCGAGCGCGGCACCTCAGGTTACGCGCCGGCTGCAGGCCCAAACCAGCGACCGACGGCCCTCCACGCGCTCCACTCACTCGTCAACACGCGACAATCGCTCGCAGCCAGCAGCCACCAGCACTTGCTGTGCAGACTACTTGCTGACGTCACACAGGTCGTGGCATTTCTCCCAAAAATACTCTTGTGTCGAACCACATTTTGTTTCTTCAACTGCTACACCCCGACGTGGCATGGAGCCAAAAAGTCCATCAAAATTCCCTGGGCGGCTCCTGTCGGAGGTTCGAGTCATCCCTCAGGTAGGATGAGTTATTTTAAGTAGTTTGTCAGTGTAGGAACCGACGACCACACCTGTTTGGCCCCTTATGTTTACAAACATTTGACCATTTTCAGTATTCCCTGTACGAATATCGAGCGACGCTGCCCGTGTGGTAGTCCATATCGATACCTGCGAAAGTGTTTCCGGTGCACGATTCTGTGCACGAACTGGCCTTGTAACCCCCCGCCCCTACAACACCGGCAAGATAAAACAATAACAATATCGACCTGTGTGCCTAATGTTCTTAACCAGATGGTAAAGGCTATAGTTATCTCTTTTCGACCTGGCGTCCAGTATATTTGGCAAAGACTTTTTATTAATTTTAGAACACTATACGATTTTGCTGCAGCCATCTGTCACCAGACTGGCGTGCTATAATGAAAATCAGTGACCACGGCATACCCATTGCGGAGTGCGTCAAGTATATAAGCTGAAGTTATTTTATGTATTACTTTATGAAATTTTACACAAATTCCACTATACGATATAAGTTTCACAATAATTATGAACTGACATATGTAATTGTTGGCTTCTTAATTCACATCCTTAACTGCCTTCCAGACCCGGTGTCCAATTTATTTAACATTTTCAATTTGGAAACCAAGTATGAAATTTTTAATTTTGCTCAAATATACAATCTATAGGTATAAGAATATTTTAATTCTATTTTTAAAATAATTCAAGACTGAAGGGGTTAATAAGCCGATGATGTACTGGAGATTATAACCGGAACGTTGCTTCACCATTATACTTCGCAATAACGATCGATTGGTGACAGCTGCGGAAGCATAGCCGTGCGCACTAAGGCGCCCTGCTGCGGTGCGCGCGGCCGTTCGCCGTCGGGGTTCGAGTCCTCCCTCGGGCTTGGGTGTTTGTGTTGTCCTTAGCATAAGTTACTTTAAGTTAGTGTAAGTAGTTTGTAAGGCTAGGGACCAATGTCCAACGTAATTAACTCCTTTATATTTACAAACATTTGAACATTTTGATTGGTGACAGGGAAACATTCATAACTGAAATGATTTATATTTTATAAATGCAAGAGGAATAGTATGTGATAAATAATTTGGAAAAACAAATGATCTTACGCTCACTAGTTCGATGCACAAGTAAAGAATATATTGAAAAATTCATTAAAAAGTTAATTAGTGATCTGAAGTTGTCGTAAATAATGGGAGGACTCTGAATTTGTACTATGTGGATCAAACCAGGTTTCAAAAGACAATCAAACTGCACTCTATTCACACAAATAAAACAATTAACACGGCAGCTGAAAACACAAGACAGCTGCGTCCAAACAACGCCAAAGCAATTTTAGTAAACAATATAGTAGCACATCTGTCACTTTTCACTTCTTTCACAACTCGCAATGTTGCTGATGTGAAAAATTTCCAGTAGCACCGTGGTTCGGAATCGACGTTAGCTTTACCTTTTTACCTCACCCAATGCTTGTCTTGCGCAGCTTCCAGGTAATCAAAATAAATAAGCAGTTGTTGGTTTACTAGTTTCAAAATTACCATTGTAATAGATTGATTATAACTGAACAACAAACATAATCGATGCGTTTTGCAACTAGTTAGTGTATATATCATAATAATTGTTTACGGAAATAATTTTGGTTCGTTTGAAACAAATAGTTCGGCTACTAGAAACAACATAAACCAATAAATCACTGCCATGAAATGCCATTCTCAAACAATTACTCATTGCCCTAATTGTCACTGGCTTGCAAACATTTGTATTTTAGAGGAATTATTTAACGATCCGCTTTTAATATACTCGAAGAAAACGTTTGTCAGCATTGACTGTTCTTTAGCACACAGTCAGGACATACGAAATTCTACGGCTAGCAACACTTCTGCCGTTAAGTAAACTTTGGTGTTACTGTATTGAGCACAGTAATTATTATCCATCTGGTAAAATTAGGCAATCAATCAATGATTAATTCTTTCTTAGTTTTAATTAGTCTCGATAAAATAATGGATTAGGAAGCAACCTGTCAGGACAATGACAATGGTGAATAAAGTCTGTAACACCGGTTCTAAAATTAACAGGTTTCACTATAGAAAAATGTTCCACTAATACGCTGGTTAGCCATACATGGCAATTCTGATAAGCTGGTCGGATCTTACTATATATATACACGACGTGAAGCAGCTGCATAAGAATTTTGGTACTTTAGCAACTGGCGGACACAGGGTCTTCTTGGCGGAGAAATAATAATTGCAAATTTGTGCCCACAACATTCCTCTTTCGAGTTTGCTTGTTGATTACATATGCTGCGCCCATACAAATAATTAATATCACCTATTCGCCGTTGCGTCTTCTTGTGCCAAGCTAACATCCAAGTTTAGCAACACGCTCCTCACTGTTGCGTCCGACACAGTCCAGTACCTTGAAACAACTGCTAACCCCTCGCCTCTGCGCTTCCAGCGATTATGATTCCTACTTCAGAGATGATTCTATACAATATCAAAGCCCTGACTAAAGCAGCGGGTCTACATCCTTAAAACATTTCTGACACATGAATAAATTAAATACAACACTGTAATTGTCTGAAACAAGCAGAAACAAATTTAAGGTAATAAAAAATATACGAGGGCGGTTTGATAAGTCTGGTAAAAATAGAATAAAAATGTTTTAAAGGCGAAAACTCACTTTATTGCTCGACATAGTCTCTTTGCAAGCAAGTTTCCAATTTTTTCAATCCAAAGTCCAAGTAGGCTTTGTCAAACTCTGCGAAACAGTCTGTCACAGTGGCGGACACTTCGTCATTCGATGAAAATGTCTTCCCACCCAAGCCAAATTTCAAGTTTGGAAATAAGAAGTCACTCGGAGCCACGTCTGGTGAATAGTGCGGATGAGGAACCAATTCGAATCTCAAGTCGTGCACTTTTGCCATTGCGATAGCTGCTGAGTGGGCTGGAGCGTTGTCTAGTAAAATCATCTGAAGATCAAAACCAACTGCAGAACGATCTGAATAAGATGTCACTATGGTGTAAAAATTGGCATTGACTCTAAATAATGAGAAGTGTGAAGTCGTCCACATGAGTACGAAAAGAAATCCGTTAAACTTTGTTTACAAGATAAATCAATCAAATGTGAAGGCCGTAAACTTCACAAACTACCTACGAATTACTATTACTTCAGACTTAAATTAGGAATAGGAAAGAAAACGTAGATAATATCGTGGGAAAGGCGAACCAGAGACTGCGTTTTATTGGCAGAACCCTTAAAACATGCAACAGAACTACAAAAGAAACTGCATACACTACGCTTGTCCGTCCATTTTTGGAGTATTGGAGCCCAGTGTGGGATCCTTATCAGGTGGGTTTGACGGAGGACATCGAAAGAGTCCAAAGAAGGGCAGCTCTTTTTATATTGTCACGATACAGGGGAGACAGCGTTACGGAAATGATACAGGATCTGAGATGGGAATCATTACAACAACAGCGCTTATCGCTGCGGCGTGGGCTACTTGCGAAACTCCAATCACCAACATTCTCCTCCGAATGCGAAAATATATTGTTGACTCCCACTTACATACGTAGAAATGATCATCAGAATAAAATACGAGAAATCAGAGCTCGAACAGAGAGATTCAGGTGTTCTTTCTTCCAGCGCGCTATTCGAGAATGGAATGGAAGATAAATAGTATAATTGTGGTTCGATGAACCCTCTGCCAGGCACTTAAATGTGATTTTCAGAGTATCACATGTAGATGCAGATATCATGATGGAACAACACTTTCTTCCGTGCCAATCTTGGACCTTTTACAGTTACTGTAGTTCCTCTTTCAAACGATCCAGCATAGCAGCACAATAGAGCCCAGTTAAGGATCTGCCTTTTACTAAACAATCTATCACGATTATACCCTGGGAATCCCAAAAGACAGTGACCATCACCTTTCCAGCGGAAAAAACAGTTCCCACTCTGCGCCCATTGTTTGGATTGTGTTTGGTCTTTGGAATGTAATAGTGGATCCAAGTTTCATCCACAGCTATGAATCTGCGTAAAAAGTCCTATGGATTGAGCCTGAAGAATGTGAGATTCTGAGCAGAAATGTTTCTGGTTTTGGTCCAAAGTGTGTAGGCGCGGCACCCATCGCGCACAGAGCTTTTTCATGGCCAGTTTTTCTTGGAGGGTGTAATGCACTCGTTCAGTTGAGATGACTAAAATGTGAGCTCTCTCGCGAGCTTTTAATCTTCGGTTTTCCATTATTATATGCACCTTATCGATGGTTTCCTGTGCGGTGACTTCAACGGGCCGACGGGAGCGTCCTCCATCTTCCATGCTTCTCCGACCACGTTTAAACTCATTGATCCAAAAGTAAATGGTCTTCAGTGTTGGTGCAGAATCCACATGGACCTCATCTAATACGGATTTGATCTGTGCAGCTGACCAGCCCTTCAAATGAAACTGTTTAATGATCGCAATAAATTCGTTTTGTCTCCATCCTAAGGGACTAACTACGCTGTTACCACTTCAGCTGGCAGCCAACAATCAACTAATAACAGCTGCCGTTCGAAACTTGCTGTAAATATCATGCTTACCAACAACAGTGCAGGTTCCGAAAATATCCCGCTCTTTCATTCATATTTACCAGACTTAACAAACCACTCTTGTATATGATAAATTATTCAGTAGTAAAAGAAATAAATCTATACATTTTAATACATTTTATCTATTTACACATGGATTGGTCAATGTGTTGCTGTGTCACAAACTCTCGATAATGTCCTATTACTGTGCGATGGAACTGACGGCGAGCGACCTGGATGTCCAAATTATTTGCTGGAATTGTTCAGAATGTTCTTCAAAACAAACGTGAACACATGTGGCCCAGTCACATGACGCATTGCCATTTATAAAAATTCCATCGTTGATTCGGACCGTGATGCCCATGAATGACTGCAAATGTTCGCCAATTTGCCGAGCATAACCATTTGTTCAATGATCGGTTCGGTTGTAAAGAGGACCCAGTCTCTCGAAGCAAAAATAGCTGACACTGTTAAGGGGCCCCCACCAGCTAGCACAATGCTTGGTATCTTGTGGTCTGTGCCACACTCGAATCCTACCATCAACTCTTACCAAATATTATCAGAACTTACCCGACCTGGTCACGGTTTTCCAGTAGTCTAGGGTCCAGCCGATAAGGTCACTATCTCAGCAGTCGTGCTGCAGGCAATGCAGTGCTGTCAGCAGATGCACTCGAATCGATCGTCTGTTGCAATAAATCATAAATGCCTACTTTGCCCAACACCAGTCTACCTAGCTGTCACTCTGGACAGGGCTCTGACGTACAGGCAGCAATGTCTGAACGTAAAACAAAAAGTCAGTGCTCGTAATGGGATACTAAGAGGCTGGTTGGCAGCAGCTGGGGAGCCAACCCGCACGTCCTAAGGACTTCTGCATTTGCGCTTTTTCTATCAGCCTCTGAATATGCTGCTCATGTGTGGGACGCTTCAGCGCACGCTAAGCAAGTTGATTTTGCAGTCAATGATACAGCAAGGATCATTTCAGGATGCTTGAAGCCCATATCAGTGCAGAAATTGTATTCAATTGTTGGAATAGCCCAACCCAATATCCGGAGGACCATTGCTGCAGACTATGAAAGAAAAAAGCAGGAGACTGATCACATACATCCATTGTATAGTCAGCAAGACACCGCCTTAAATCTCGCAAGAGTTTCCTAGCTAGGACTACGCCACTAGAGGGAACACCAGAGGCAAATCGTCTCGCAACATGGAAGACCTCACTGCCCGCAGACATACCGCCGAAAGAAGAAACAGCTCCCGGCGCAAACCTGCAATACCCTGTGTGGAGATCCCTCAACCGCCTAAGAGTGGGCGTCGCCCGATGCAAGAGCAACCTGAAGAAATGGGGAATACTACCAGCGAGCGCAGACACCTCTTCCGACAGTGGGGTTGATGAAGATGCAAGCTACCTACTTGTATGCCCCCTCCTGGACAACAGATGCACAACACAAGATGTTCACGAAGGAAATGACAAAGCTATCGCAGCTGCTATTTTTTGGAAGTGCTGACCGACCGGACACGGAAATGAATGAATGAATCATAAACGCCAACTTGCGCCGCCTTTCCTAACGGAAACTTTCGTCGTACGTTCCACACTTCCTGCAGCGGCTATTTCACGCACTCTTGCTTCTCTGTTAGCTCCGTCAATTAATGTGCTCAAGGTTTATTATTCCCGTCTTGAAGTCGTAATCACATCGGAATCCTTTCCATATACACTGATCAAAACAATTACGGGATCAGGTGCTATCTCATACACAATACACATATGTTTTATTCAGACATTGGTTACAATCAGTGGCGGCACGTCCTCTGTGTTCACTGGTCCAGTGAACTATCGGGAAAAAAATGAAATAAAAAGTGTTTTAAAACTATCATTCTTCGTTTCGTTCTTCTATCAGATCATTTTATATGCACATTCAATGTATTTTTATCGCATAAGAAACGTTTCACGTCGCGGAGACAGTACATATACGAGTCGTAACGCGACCGCTTAATACAAGGTGTCTCACGAAAGACGCCTGCGAGGCGTCCGTGGATCGCGTGGTACAGTTCCCGGCCGCTGCCACCGCAATCGCCGGCCACGGCAGCGCCCGATTCTCGGATTCTATTGTGCCGCGGGCACATAAACTGAGTTAGAGTCTAAAAAAACATTGCCATCTGAGTAACTTAAGCTTACCTTTACTTACAGTAGATGTTCAAAATGATGTCCATCTATGGAAAGAGTGGCCTGGCATCTCTTGAACACATTTGGAACACTCGACGAATTTAGGCTGCCTAAATCTGGGAAATGACTAGTCGAATCTTTTTTCACGAAACAATAAATTCTGACAGGTATGTGAACAATATCCTGCATTCATTTTTTCAAGAACTTTCATCCAACGAAAAGCTATACGGTTATTTCATGCAGGACAATGCAAGACCACATATTGCCAATGCTTCTATGGCAGCAGTACGAAATGTTTTTGTTGATAGGATAGTTCTCTGGCCTCCTCGTTCTCCAGATCTAAATCCCTGTGACTTTTATCTTTGGGGAATGTTAAAGATGTCAGGCCGCTCTTTCCATAGAGAAACATCATTATAAACGGCCTCTTGTACAAGCCCTAGAAACCGGGACAGCGCTCAATTACCCTGAACATTAAACTATTTACCTCTAGCCCTGGCATCTTACATTCTCCCACTCCATCTACAGACTACTTACTGCAGGTATAAACTTACCAACATGCCAATTTTTCTTTTTACAAAATGGAATATCCTCAGAGCCGAATGTAAATGTGAATAAACAGAAAGTTCCGTACCTCGTAAGAAAATTGCTTTTAAATTTGACATTTAACTGCAAAACTCTTTTGTATTCAAAACCCTGGAACAGTTTTCTGCACGTTTTAGAGATGTAAGACTTTGGAAATCGTCGTGGAATGAGGAGACAAACTGAGTACAACTCACCAGGTAAGACTTGCATGGTGCAGAGCCATTCAACGCTGGGTACTCACCTGGAACAGAAAAAAACGAAATTAGTTTCAGAACACGGGTATCGTTAAAAATGTCATTTAAAGTACGTCCTTTAAAAATATAGGTAAAACTAAACCGTCATCAGGTCACATCTCCACACAATAACAACAGGTTTGAAGTATATTTAATCTGTAAACTGTGTAACACAAGCAGGACACAAATTCAATAATTTGACACATACTGTAGTCAAACGCAGTGCTCTCTACTGGTTGTTTACGTTCGTCATATTCACTGTTTGTGGAGGGTCACAGATAAATGGTTATGTTTCAGTTTCGTTTGTGCGTGAATGACGGTTAACGACGACTTCGAAAATTATTGCTCATGCCAGTGCAGGATGTAATTAGATTTTTATGTAAATACTAGCGCTCCTAGCGATGGGCAAGCTGCCGAAGCAGTGGCGTTTGTTTATAATCGCTTTTGTACGTAATTAAAGAAATACTTACTATAGTTTTTGCGTTACAAGCATTATTTAAATATCGAGAAACAAACATAATACGGAAATTAATATAAAAACAGCCTCATTTAAATGATTCAGTGATATAAAGAACAACTCTGTCATGTACAAATACTTACGAATATGAGTATATTTGCAGCTTATTCCACGGAAAATAAGTTGCATATAAACATAATGGCATAATAAATTTCTGTTATGGTCTGTTCTTACTATGACAGCCAGTTTTTGACATGTATCAATTCGGTACGGAGTCAATGATTCTCACGTTTTTACACGTCACTCGTCTTTCTTATAAGTCCATATTCTTTTAAGTGTAATTACTTTAGCTAAAAAAAACAATGTTTTGATGATTCTTGCCGTTTGTAGTTCAGATGTAGCAACAATTGTGGAATTGGGTTCTTCTTTGTTGGAAAACAGTTTGGTTGCTTCTATCGTTATATTGCCATGTCTGTGACGTTTTTCCTTCAGCTACAGCTGATGGTTGATTTGGTATGTTGAATACCGTATTTACTGCATTCCACATACGTTTCCTATGTTCCATGCTCACCGATTTTACTGGAATTCTAATGAAGAATACTTAACGTTCCTGCATAGAAATTGACGTCTTTCTGCTAAAGGGCATGTCTCCTGGTGTTTCCTACGCATCTTTATTTCAATATAAAATGAAATTACTCATTTAAAGCCTGTATGTTAAAGGATAATTGTAAATTAACTGTCCTGTAATGTACCGATCCGTACCTTATCAGGGATCTTATGAAACCTAAGAAAGACAAATGGGGAGCTATTTTAAAATTATTACCAATTTATAAGGCACTACATACGTTCCCTAATGTAAAAAGTATCCTGAAGTCAATATAAACGATAGTATTCGCACTCATAACTGTCATATTCAGAAACGCAGCTTGGCCGCTTGGAGCGCTGCTATCGCAGCGTATAACAAAAATCTGTGGGAATGTCGTGACTGTATATGTTAGACTGTGCTATTTATACGTGGCGGTTCGCGCTTTGAACACAAAATAGGGCTTGGTATCTAGATCCCATTCTACACAAAACGTCAATGTTTTTTCTTGCCATGGTACTTAGAGCATATTTTATTTAAAGTCTTCAATTTATATACATACTTCATTTGTTACAACAAATGAAAATAAATGTGCCATAAGCAACAACATTCAGATTTCTTGTGTATGTAATTATATGTCAGTTAAGCCGTTTTGGCAGTATCCCAGAATCTTTTTGTATATTCGAAAGTAAAAAAGATAACAATAACAAAGAAAAAAAATTTCACTATAGCAGGACACGAACCATTGCCCAAAATAATCGAAGTTTCTGTCATGACGCGTTAACCCTCGCGGCTAAACATGAAATACGCTACGTAGTTTCTCTGCTGTTGTATTAGAAGCTCCTTACAACCGTTACGTATTTCTATGGATATATTTCAAATAAATAACTTGCAATAAATATTTTGAAAAGTAGCCTATGTCCTAATCCAAGACATAAGAAATCTCTATATGAAATTTCATCTAAATCAGTGCTGCAGTTTTAGCGTGATGCGGTAACAAACATACAAACTTTCGGATTTATAATATGTATATGATAAGGAAATGGATCTGGAGATGGTTCTAGTAGCCCATTAACGCCTTGCGTTCCCATATGGCAGTGATATTCAACCTTTTCTAACATGCTATCCTCTTGCAATTAAAAATATCAGAGGTGCAATGGGCTGGTTGTTCAATGATGCAAGTACATCCTCATGTTATCACGACCCCTGACCAAGTCTTTGCGACCGCCCCTCCCCCTGGGGGTTGCGACCCACAGGTTGAAAAACACTGAGCTAGGACAAAAGTTTGGTAGCACAGTAATGTGGCTAAGCCATTTGATGCAACTCACTTGAAAATAACGACTAACGTCCGATCTCAGAGTAACACCGTCAGTAGCACCACTCGTAACAATTCGAGGTAACATGTCTTGTCCATCAACGCGGTAGCGATTCAGATACTATAGTAAAAGACGCATTCTCCACAGTTCTATGTTTTCGCGCCACCTACAATTCACAGAATTCTCAGAACCACGCTACTAAACAAAAGTACATATGCTTACTACATCTGAGAACGGTTTAGTAACTCACAGGAAACGACAGCGAGCATAAAATTTCATGTCTGGCGCACACAATAAAAAAGAGAACCTATAAGACTGTCGCGGAAAATCGGTTAACTCAGAATCGTAGAACATTTGCACATTTTCACGGCCCACTTTGTAGACATACGACAACGTTAGTGTGACTAGAAGTGATCACCTTGCTCAGAGATGGAAATAGCGCAAATGTTAGACGAGTTTTATTTACAGAAATAGCAAAGTACTGATAAATTATTTACGACGTCTATTACACTAACATGATAGTGTTGCAGGATTTAAAACTGCGTCCTTCCGATTACCATTCATCTGTAAGTCGAAACAGTACACCGTGAAGAGACACGCCACGTTAGTCTGAAACTTGCGTGTCGTCAAATACATGACTAATAATAATGAAACTAGACACAAGATTAAGTGAGGTCAGCACCTCGACATAAAATTCTGCTTTCTACCGGTCACGAAGAATCGGCAGCGAACGCTGTTTAATTTGAAGGTAATACACAAGATGCTCGTTTACTCTCAAAGACCACGCTGATGTGGACATTCTGACTGCACTTTTATGACGACGATTTGTTACTGATCAAATTCATTGTTTTTGGAAACTTCAACATTACCTATCTAATTTTAACTAACGCATCTGATATTTATAATTTTTATTAATAGCACAGCTGCTATATTGAAATTAAACTAATTCAGAAAATAAAAATGATAACTTTTTCAACACTTCGACTGTTGACAATAATGGAAATCTTGGTACTTTACAAGAATGCTTGCAATCGAAGTAGCTCGGTCTGAAATGATATATATCGAACGTACAACTATAATTCGATTACGCGGCTATATACACGCATATTTTTGGCGGGCATGGGAACTTATTTTATTGGTTTCCATGGCCATGAGTGACGGCGAAGTATTTTTTATTCACAATGATTTAAAAGACTTCATACTCAAAGATACACAATGGAAAAATAAAACTGTCATCCATTTAGAGACTAGTTCTGAAAGAACTATTCTGCAGCGATTAATTATGCAATGAAAGTCGTATCTATAGTTGTCATTTATTTATACAGATAAAGTTGTTCATTTTTTGTCCTCGGTCATCTCAGAAATATATACTGCATTGATACCTAACGCATGTTCCACATTACATTACAATGTATAGAATCGGAAACATTCAACAAACTTTTTCGAAAATGTCACGTAGATATGTACTACCAGAGCTTCAAATTTCGTCAGTGACAGCTGAATCAATGACATTTACTCTGAAATTTGTCAAAAAGATTGAGTTATTTCCTATGAATGTGTCACGATTGTGCTGTAAAAGTATTCACGTCAACGCGGCTCTGCATTACCACTCGTCAAAATAATAATATGTAAACATTCATATTTTGTTATCTCGTGCATCGATGAATACGAGATCGATTTAGAGTTGCACGTTTGATATATATCGTTTCAAACCGAGCTACTTTGATTGCAAACATTATTCGAAATTACCGAAATGTTAACGAAAAATAATCTTCTGCTTTGTCACTAATCAAATTTTAATATGCTTTCTGCACATTCAAAAATGCACTCCGGTAATTTTGAAGAATCCGTATACATCGAAGCGCCGATACCTATCGAAGAGTTCACTCTCGAGATTGTATCGGCGCAAACGACAAAACATTACTGATATGTAATCAGATAATAAGAAGTAAATACAACACAATGTAATACGAAGTGTGCAAATGTTGGCAACCAAATGTTCCCTTTATGCGGATAATTAATTTAGCAACAACACAAGGGTACATACAAGAACCTGTCAACCATAGAGCAGGAACAGCATTATTTATTTACGTGATAGTCTATACAAAGCACTAATGAAGACATAAAAAAGAAATGCTGTCCATACTCTGTGGTTGACGGGTTCTTATATGTACCCTTGTCCGTTCAGTAAAAGTAACTGCCCTCGTACATGTAAAATTTTACTTCTTATTGCCTGATTACTTATCAGTAATGCCGACAGGATCTCGAGAGTGAACCGTTCGATAGGTGTCAACAGCTGCGCCGCGACTTCCATGTACAAGGATTCTTCCAAATTACCTGCACTCCTTGCTATGCAACATTGACACATACGCAATTTCACAGATTTCACATTTGTAAATCAAAGTGGGGTAAGGTAATACTTTCTAACTACAACAATGAAGCTGCAGGTTATTTTTTTTTTTTACTTCATTCAGTATTGAGAAATTAAAACATTGTTATACAAAATTCTACATAGACGACAATCTTGGTCACACCTTTTTACACTTTCAATTCAAAATTACTTATACAACATACCTCACAGCAATACGTACTCGGTTAGTGATTCTTTCACTACCCAAAATCGCTACAAAATATATTTACCTTTATAGCTGAAACAGTTAATATCAGAGTCTGCCGTCCCTACGGATCAGACCATTTCACTATTCACAATTTGAAAATAGGAATCTGTGTCTGCCGCCGCTGCGAATCAGACGACATCTCTGTACGACTCCCGAGTTCGTCTCCGGCCAATGACCTCTGTGAGACGAGCCATAGAGTAGATATCTATGAGACGAGCCATAGACTAGAAATATCACTGGAGTGAGCATTGCATTCTGCGCATGTTCTCAAGATTAAGCTGGAATTATCGCGTGATCTGGGGACGACGCTGTTCGTTAATTCACACTAAGTATCACGTCATGTCATGTTAGGGTTTCTCGGTAGCAAAGTTTTAACAACATCGTCTTCTGGTGACTTGTAATTTTTTTTTCGCCGCGCTCTATAGTTGATTTTGTGCTTTTGTTGTTTCTTAATTTCAGTTTATGACTGTGATTTGCAAATGTAACATTACGAATTGCATTTTTTTTTTTTTTTCCATTGAGTTATTTTCTAGAAGCAATGTCGGAATGTCAGATATCTCAAAATGTATACTCCCTAAGGTGAACAAAGCTAAGTTTTGAGTTTTTTATTTATGTGTTTGAATATTGGTCAATGGTTTCACTAGAAAATTCATGTCGATAATCTGAAATGATGTTTTCCTTCTCAGAACTTTCCCACATACAACTGATTAAGACCACGGCTTTTACTATGGTCATTAAATAATTTCATAGTTGTTATTTTCTCAGATGACACTATACTCAAAATATTTTATCATGGATAGTAGTTATAGCTCCACTTCCATTGCTCGGTACAGAGCTAAGCAAGTTGACGTGACGTAACGTACAACTTAACATGACGGCCATTGTGAATTAGCTTTTGCTTATGCTCAAAGGTTATGTTGCGTGTGATCCATTTGTTTACTCATAATAACAGAGATGAATTACATTTGTTGTTATATGAGTTATAGAATTTTTCTTGTAGCCCATTCATCCAATTGTCAGATTTTCTCTTGCTTGAGATTTCATCTGTTAATTACTAAGGGACTGTACATAGAATGCGCAATGTATGTACGTAGGAGTGTTACCAGCAAGTAAATTTGAGTGCCAGCTTCCAAAATAAATAAATAAATAAAATAAAATAAGAAACCGAAAAAAGTAATGGAGAATCAATTCCGTCTGTAATTTTTCCAGACCTACTGAAGGCCAAGGTTTATTATCATGTCATTTTGCAACACCCTGGAGTTTTGGTTGTGTTCCATTATATGAGGGTGAAACGGGATTACTCATTTGAGAATTGCTGAAAACAGCAAATCTGAATGTCGAATCAAGTTTGTTGCAAGAGATTAATGTATAGCATAGCCTTTGTTCACGACAAAGTCGGAAACACTTTATCAAATTAGCACTTTTTTCATTTGCATATTAGCTGCTGTAAAGTAAATAATCAATGCCTATCAATAACGATAGAAAACTGCAAAATATGGAATGGCTTTGACAAGAAACTGGACTTTTCAACCTTTTAAATTGCTTAATGGCTTTAACAATATGCTGTTCAAATTTTCATTTTTCACACTTTACAGGCAAGAACATATCACTGACACCTGAAAAGAGATACTGTTAACTTTTACTTATGGCCTCGGCCACTTAGTGTGGTAATGTTGGCAACAAAATGTTAACAATACGAGGATAATAAATCTGCTGGCCACAGATGAGTACCTACAAGAATCTGTTGATCATAGAGCAGGAACATCATTAATTATTTCACGGTCAATACGAAAAATGATTCCCTCTTATTCTATGTGGTTGAGTTTTCGAACACCATTACATGGTTATTACCAACATCGGCGCACTACGGCGCCAAAGTTGTAAATAAAATTTTACCAAGAATTACCAATTAGCATATATATTCGCCAGTGACTGTCATTTGCTAACTGTGAATGTGTCACCTTGAAGTAACATATAAGGTGATTCATCGTAGATTCGCAGAAATTGGAGAAATCGTAATTGGTATAGTTTTGAAAGGATGAGCTGTGAATTCGCAAACTTCTGGTTTAAACCGTGACAAATCACAAGTAACGTCACAGCTACCGAAAAGTAGCATTCACATAAGTCACTGTTATCGGACCGTCACTGCTTAGGTCATTCCCATTACAGACAAACATACGTTGTCCCGAGATCACGTGACCATAACGGCAATATATGTTGACTACACAAGATTTCTTCTGCGCATCTGAATGCTCACTCCAGAGATATTTCTACTCTATGAGACGAGCCAGTGATATTATTACACCTCTGTATGTCTTTGGCGCGTAGCAACAACCACAGTCTAACATATACAGTCACACACAACGACAGCAGCGCTCCAAGCGGCCGGAAAGTTTCATTTCTGAACGATTGGATGACTGCGAACTGTATTGTTTATATTGATTTTAACACACTTTTTACATTACGAAACATATATAGTGTCTTAAAATAGGTAATAACTTAAAAATAGCTCCACCTTAGGTTTCCTAAGATCCCTGACAAGGTACTAAACGGTACATTACAGGATAGTTTATTTACAATTATCTTGTAACATACATGCTTTACCTAAATAATTTCATTTTCTATTGAGAATGAAAATGGCTACCAAACACGAGACCTGCCCTTTTTCAGAGAGATGTCGATTTTCTACTCAGGAACGTTAAGGTTTCTTCAGTACAATTTCAGTAAAATCGGTGAGGGTGAAATGTAGGAAACGTATATAGAATGCAATAACTACAGTATTTATAGTACCGAATCAGCCAAAAATGTTTGTCAAATGTTTGTATAGCTTATGGAACTTAACTACGGGGTCATCAGTGCCTAAACTTACAAACTACTTCTGAACTAGCTAATCCTAAGGACGGCAGAAATATCCATGCCAGAGGGGGGATTCGAACCCCCGACCGTAGTGGCCGTGCAGACCATGACTGGAGCGCCTCAGTCCCCTCGGCCACCGCGGCCGGCACCGAATCAGCCACCACGGCTGTAGCTGAAGGACAAACGTCATAGACGTGGCAATAGAACGACAAAAGCAAACAAACTGCTTCCCAACAAATAATAATGCAATTGCACAATTGTAGGTACAGCAGAACCACAAACAGCAAGAATCATCAAAACAATGTCTTTTTAACCTAAAGTAATTACATTAAAAAGAATCTACGCTATAAGAAAGACGAGTGAGGTGTAAACCTTTCGAATTATTGGACTCTACATGGCAGGAGCGCCTGCAATGGTGTACGCAACGACGAACCTGGGTTCACGAATGGCAAAACGTAATTTTTTCCGATGAATCCAGGTTCTGTTTACAGCATCATTATGGTAGCATCCGTGTTTGGCAACATCACGGTGAACGCACATTGGAAGAGTGTATTCGTCATCGCCACACTGGCGTATGACCCGGCGTTATAGTATGGGGTGCAATTGGTTACACGTCTCGGTCACCTGTTTTTCGCATCGACGGCACTTTGAACAGTGGCCGTTACATTTAAGATGTGTTACGATCCGTGGCTCTACCCTCCATTCGATCCCTGCGAAACCCTACATTTCAGCAGGATAATGCACGACCGCATGTTGCAGGTCCTGTACAGGCCTTTCTGGATACGGAAAATGTTCGACTGCTGCCCTGTCCAACACATTCTACAGATATCTTGCCAACTGAAAAAGTCTGGTCAATGGTGGACTAGCAAGTGGCTCGTTACAATACGCTAATCACTACTCTTGATGAACTGTTGTATCGTGTTGAAGCTGCATGGGCATCTGTAGCTGTACACGCCATCCAAGCTCTGTTTGGCACAATGCCCAGGCGTATCGAGACCGTTGTTACGGCCAGAGGTGGTTGTTCTGGGTACTGATTTCTCAGGATATATGCAACCAAATTGCGTGAAAATGTAATCACATGCCAGTTCTAGTATAATACATTTGTGCAATGAATACCCGTTTATCACGTGCATTTCTCCTTGGTGTAGCAGTTGTATGGCCAGTAGTGTATATTCTCCTTTAGAAGACAGGGAGCTGTGCGGACGAGTGCCCAGAGAGGGCGCCGGCCGTCGCGATTCGCGGAGTCGTGTTCCCACGTCCCAATAGCCCCCATTGCTGCAACCAATTGTGACGCACCAACTGAATACGGAGAGGCGGACACAGCATCCCGGTGCGACCTTCCGCTAACCTACTTCACAGCGGCCAGCGCTATTGTCACCGAGTCCTACACGTGGCAATACATCAAACGTTAGACAACACGAAAAATAAATTTGATATAATGAATGAAACACGCAAGATAACGGTGATGTATTCTGCAAATTTATTCGTTTACGTAGCGGTTTTCGGCTGTTACGCCATCGTCATCGTCAGTTTCTGAGATCTTAAGTTTATAGAAATATAACTTTCAAGGGAGATTAGTGCTTTGTTTTATAACTAAGCTGAGGGAAATTATAACAATTCAAGTTGTGGGGTTAATTCCTGTCATTTATAAAATACGTGACAATCTACAGCTACATATACATACTGCGCAAAATACCGCAAAGTGCGTGGCGGAGGGTACACTGTACCACCACTATGTATTTCCTTTCCTATTCTATTCTCAAAATTCTGTCAATAAACCGAAGTCATCTGTCCGCCTTACTCAAACTGCCCTAATATGTTCGTTCCATTTCATATCGCTCTGCAATGTTACGCCCATATATTTGAGCGACGCGGCTGCATCAAGAAGCTCATTACTAATGCTGTACTGTACTGTAGTGCTACTCATGCGTATCACCTTACATTTTTCTAAATTTAGAGCTAGCTACCATTATTCACACCAACTAGAAATTTCGTCTCAATCATCCTGTATATTGTTACACACAATTAAACACGGCACCCTCCTATACACCACAGTAGCATCAGCAAATGACCGCAAATTACAAGTTACTCTGCCCATCAGAGAGAGAGAGAGAGAGAGAGAGAGAGAAAGTAATAGCGGTCCTATCATACTTCCATGGGACACGCCTGACGATACACTCGTCTCTGATGAACAGTCGCCGTCGCGAACAACGTACTGCGTTCTATTACTTAGGAAGTCTTCCAGACAGTCACAAATCTGTGAACCTATTCCATAAACTCGTATCTTCGTTAGCAGTCTGCAGTGTGGCACCGCGTCAAACGCCTTGTTGCAGTCGAGAAATACACAATCCGTCTGTTGCCCTTCATCCATGGCTCGCAAGATGTCATGTGAGAAAAGGGCAAGCTGAGTTTCATACGAACGATGTTTCCTAAACTCGTGCTAATTCGTAAAAAGAAGCTTATCCGTCTCAAGGAAATTTACTATATTCGAGCTGGGAATAGGCTATAAAATTCTACAAGAAACTAATGTTAACGATATTAGCCTGTAATTATGTGGGTCAGTTCTTTCAACTTTCTTATAAACGGGAGTCACCTGCACTTTTTTCCAATCACTAGGAACTTTTCGCTTAATTATAAATTCGCAATAAATGCAAGCTAAGTAAAGGGCCAATGCCGCTGAATACTCTGTAAAAACAAACTGGTAATCCATCCGGAATAGGAGACTTTTTTGTATTCAGCTCTCTCAGCTGCTTCTCTACACCGGAAATACCTATTACTCTGTCCTCCATTTGGGAGTTAGTGCGTTGATCAAATGATGGTACCTTTGTACGGTCCTCCTGCGAGAAAATTTATTAAAGGTTAAATTTAGAACTTCAGCTTTCCGTTTGCTTTTTTTCTATTACTGACCCCGAATGATCAACGAGTGACTGTATACTGGCCTTTGACCCGCTTATCGATTTTACATAGGACCAGAATTTTTTCGGGTTCTGTGAAAGGTCTTTTTCTAAGATATGACTGTGTTAATTATTGTATGCTTCGCGCGTCGATCTTTTTTATAGACGCACGAATCACTACTAACTTTTGCCTGTCAATTTGCGTGTTCTTTTTTGAGCCGAGACTGTAACAGTCTTTGCTTTCACAGCAGCTTTCTAACATTATCATTATTATTATAACAAGGTAGATCTTTTCCATCCTTAATCTACTTTATAGGCACATATTTCTCTAACCCTTTACTTACAATACATTTAAATTTTGTCCACACTTTTTGCTTTACATCCATTGTACCAAAGCTGAACGATGTCCATTAATTTCCTAACTGTGATGCTAACAATCGATTATCGGCTTTTTCTAACAAAAATACGCTCCTAGTCTTCTCGGTTGGTTTATTAACTTTGGTCACCATTGACGCTATGACGATATCTTGATCACTAACTCCTATCACTACACTGACAACGTTAACAAGGTTCAAATGTTTGTATAGCTTATGGGAGTTAACTACGGGGTCATCAGTCCCTAAATTTACAATCTACTTATGAATTAAGCTAACACTAAGGACGGCACAAATATCCATGCCCGAGGGGGGATTCGAATCCCCGACAGTAGTGGCCGTGCAGACCGTGACTTACGCGCCGCAGTCCCCTCGGCCACCGCGGCCGGCCGTTAATAAGGCCAGGCCTGTTTATAGATATAAGGTCTAAAATATTTCCATTGCGTGTGGGCTGTCGGTTTAAGTGCTCAAGACAGTTTTCGGAAAACGTGTCAGTAGTAGTTGGAAAGATTGCTTTGTTTGTCTATACCGCCGGAAATGAAACTAGAGAGGTCCCAATCTAAACTCTTCCCCGGCTAATATTTCATGGCCCGGATACCTACGCATTACCTGGCGTAGACATTCTTTGAATGACTCTAAAACTGCTACAGCAGCACTGGGGGCTGGTAAAAACACCCAACTAGTAACTTTACTTCCCTCACAAGTGTTACACGTGTCCAGGTCACACCACAATTACTCTCTACCTCGACCTCGGTAGAAACAATATATTTGACCACTGCCCATCCAGTTGTGTCCGATCTGTCTTTCCGATATTCGAGGGATATTCCAAAAGGTAAGTCCGGTTAAAACAAAAACATCCAAAATCAATCTTGTTTCCAACGCAATTGTTTTATTGACATCCCTTCCATCTTTATCTATTTTTCTACATAATTTCCATACTTGTTTAGACATTTGTCATATCGTTCAACAAGCTTTTGAATGCCTTAGTCGCAGAAATCTGCCACCTGCAAAGATATCCAGTCCTTAACAGCTTCTTTCACTACATCATCTGTGTCGAAGCGTTTGCCGCCAAGCAACTCCTTCAGGTAGTGTATCGTGGATTGTCACGAATTTTGTCGTCAACCGCATGAACCAACTCGTCTGAAATCACGGATGGTTGGCCGGAGCGTGGTGTATCGTGCACATTTGCCCGTCCTTCATTAAAGGCTCGCATCCACTTGCGCACTCATTATGTTAGGACCGTACACTTCAGTATTCTGCCGATGGATTTCTGCAGTGACATGTTTCTTGCAGACAAAAACCGTATCACTGCATTTACTTCACAATCGGCGGGCTGATTAATTACCTTAAACATCGTGAACTGACACTATCAACAGCACACAGCAACAGTAACAGGGATACTGGCGGCGTTTAACGCGCAACGTATGCCAGGAGTCGGCGCGCATGCGTGTTTTGTCCATGGCGCCACTTTCAAATATTTACGGCGAATCGGACATTACTTTTGGAATAACACTCGTACATTCCATCCTAACCCCTCTACGGATGTTCTGTGCTTCTGTCACTTGGCCACCAGTTCTAACGTCAGCTGTTTGATTCCAGTACTGATTTTCTAGACAACGAATATCTTTTCCGTCTATTTCCAGTCTTCTCAAAATTTGTACAAGTTTACGGTGTTGCACTCTGTCAAATGCTTTTTGGTAATTTACGAAGCACAGCATTACGTTATTCCTCTGATGGTAGCACTTTTGAACCAATACCTGAATCGCGACCAATGCTTCCCTAGCACCTAGACCCCGCCTAAATCCAAACTCTGAAGATCCTATATCTCTTTCACATTTCGCAGTGATTCTATATTGAATAATCTATGATCACCTGGTTGAATTATTGGGTAGTACATTCAACACACCCACTCTGGTATATTAACCCTTCCTGTTTAACCTAATTCAGCGACTGGGGATTTGTGACGATTTTATCTCATCCTGTGGCTGTTTCGACAAATGCAAATATTTGATATATGTCACATGTCTTATCAAGGTAACATGAGGACAAAATTAGATAAATATATTTCGGCTTCTACTACCAGATTTAAAAAAAATGCTGGTGACTGCAACTATTTGTGCTTGTGGTAACGCATGACTTTTCACAGGTAGGTTGTACCATGCTGCTTGATGCACGAGGTTCTCAAAACAACCATTCTGGTCGCAACGGGTCGGTTGTGAAAACACGGCAGTCACTGCGTCTGATAATACAACTTTTAACACAGACAATATTCTAGCCACTTGTACGATGACATTGCAGTGGATTCGCATGGGGAAAAAGTGACATTAATCTCCGACCAACTGTACCGGTTTTAGTTTCAGGCCATTGTCCAAACAAAGCCAGTCAGTTTATTTCCCCATCTGTGTATTAATTGGAAGGTTGATAATATCCATTCTGTTTCCACTGTGGTGCCTTATCCAAAATACCTTATAATGTAGCCAGAAGTAAATGAGAAGAATTTACACGCAGATTTATAGTTGGAGCGAGCGCATTGAATTACCCAAGACACTATAATTATTTCATGTGCCCTCCTTTTTCGCAAACAAACAATGTAATTAATTTTTTGTCGTACTGTCACTTACTTTTTGTAACATTTGTCATGTAATTAATTCTCTCATATTATCGCATACCTTAGTACAATACTTCATAATTTTGCAGCAGTTCTTTGCTTATCTTCCTACAGTATATTTTGGCTGTTAAAGTAATTCTTTGATGCAAATTTTGTAAAATCTTTGACATAACATTTGTTTATAGTAACATTTGTACCTCACGATAACGTAACAGCAGAAAACTAGTTTGTATAAATCAATAAATATTGTAGAATATTACACCAGTGTTGTGTGTGTTTTTGTAATTATTTAACGAGAAAACAACAAAAGCCTCTGTTTTATTGAATACCATCCTAACTCTATCTTATCCCTAACATTATCTGCAACATTTCATGACAATACAAATCGAATTGCTCTTTTAACGTTTTGCCGGCCGCGGTGGCCGAGGGACTGCGGCGCGCCAGTCACGGTCTGCACGACCACTACGATCGGGTGTTCGAATCCCCCGTCGGGCATGGATATTTCTGCCGTCTTTAGTATTAGCTATTTCATAAGTAGTTTGTAAATTTAGGGACTGATGACCCCGTGGTTAAGTCCCATAAACTCTACAAACAGTTGAACATTTTCACGTTTTCGACAGCATCCGTAAGTCTCATATGGTAAGCACCCCCTTGTAGCAATACTTCAGAAAAGGAATGACAAGCGTAAAGTAGGTTGTCTCTTTAGAAGATTCGTCTTATCTGCCCATAAAACCCCGTCTTTTATCCCCCTTCCCCAATTTTCTATGTGATTGTTCAGGTTTAAGTGGCTGTGACTGATCCTAGGTTCTTGGTTGAATGTTAGTTGATTTTAAACTTAATTATTAAATTATCACTTTTTCGAAGCCCCAAAATTGTCTTCCAAATGCAACGTGGAGTTTGCAATTCGACTCAAAGATGCTTACAACCTCCATATGTAATGACGCAAAGGCGTGCCGCTCAAGGCGGAACCCTTCAGACAGCAAGGCGTCGACACCGGCAAGAAAACGACCAGAGCGCAGATGTTAATATCGCATGTGACGTGAATTAATGACGTCATACTTACACCAAATTCCACCCCTACTCTGCCCAATGCCACTGCGGACGTGTCAAAGGATGGGGAGGTCGGCAAACTTCTTCTGACTCTCATTTCAGCCCTTCGTTCGGCGTTTCTGGGATGTAGGTCAGAACCCACGCGATTTTGTTGTGGGTGGCCGATGTCCACATTCCAGACACACCGCCGCTCAGAAACTATGTCAAAACCGTTGGCATAAAAAGCATCAATGAAAACACCGCTTTCCTTGGGTCGGGTCGCTGATGTCGACTCATTTCGCGGTCGAACAAAACAATTGGCGGTGCCGTGAGTAGCCTTTGACGCTGCTGACACTTCCTCGGACGATTAATCCTCTATTGCACTGTATATATTATACGATACACCTATATAAGTCTGGAACTGACAACGTTTTCTTCCGTCCTATTAAGCGACAGACCTAACGTGTAAAAGTCCCCACGAGCGCCTCAAGAGTACATACTTGATGTGTGTTATTGCTTGAGTACTTTACAAGAAAGCCTGTATTGAAAACAGCATTCAAGAAAGAGAACCCAGATGGCTTTGTCTGATTTACAGTTTGATATTGGTGAATCCTTATGCTGATCAGGAAAACCATCTAAGAGACGGTCGCTGGATAGCTCACCAGGCAACAGCACAAAAAAGGGAAGGCAGCAAATGCTGATATCAGGAAGGACCGAGTCGATCACTGACCTAACTGCTGCGAAAAATCTACAAATGTTCATATGTTTGTTAAGCTTAAGGGACTTTACTGCGGCGTCATCAGTCCCTAAACTTACAAACTACTTATGAACTACCTTATACTAAAGACGATACAAACATCCATGTCCGAGGGGGGATTCGAACCCCCAACCGTAGCGGCCGTGGAAACTGTGACTGGAGCGTCGCAGACCGCTCGGCCACTGCGGCCGGCTGTAAAATCTACCAGATGTAAATAAAGTAATGTCAAAAATACATAAATTATGTGTACAAAATATGACAGGTATTTATGTTTTTACCAGATAGAAATTGTATCTACAATTTTCAGAAGATATAAATTCGGAAAGTATGTAATTGCAAAGCAGTAACATTTTGCCAACTGATGTATACCACACCTTTCTAATGTTTTTAATTTTTTAAATAAATTCATTTTACTTTAAAGTCTTAATTTGCTGAGGTATCATAAATTTTGAAAGCTGTTCTCCAAAAATTTAGTACCTTCTACTAATATGTAAGTACTCATAACATCCATATCAGCACAGTGTATATTTGGATATACGGAGTGATATTTTCCAAAATATATATACTAGAAAGTTTATGACCTTATATTTTACATTCAGGGGCTTCATGAAGTATAATTTCAATGTCGTTACTGGAAAATTCTTCATTTAATTATTCTTGTGCAATAGAGGGTTAAATAACAAATGACGGTCGCAGTACACAGGATATAAAATGCAGAATAGCAATGGGAAGGAAAGCATTTTTGAAAAAGAGAAATTTGCTAACATCGAATATTAATTTAAGTGTAAGGAAGTCTTTTCTGAAGGCATTTGTGTGGAGTGTTGCCTTGTACGGGAGTGAAAAATGGACGATAAACAGTGGGGACAGGAAGAGAATAGAGGCTTTTGAAATGTGGCGCTACAGAAGAATGCTGAAGATTAGATGGGTAGATCGCATAACTAATGAAGAGGTACTGAACAGAATTGTTGAGAAAAGGAATTTTTTTTTCATACCCATAGACTAAAAGAAGGGATCGCTTGGTAGGACACATTCTTAGACATCGAGGATTTGTAAGTTTAGCATTGGAGGGAAGTGTGTGGGGTAAAAATCGCAGAGGTAGACCAAGAGACGCGTATAGTAAGCAGATTCAAATGGATGTGGGTTGCTGTTCTTATGAGGAGATGAAAAGGCTTGCTCAGGATAGAGTTGGTTCGAGAACTGCATCAAACCAGTCTCCGGACTGAAGACCATAACAACAACAACAACAGAGGATTAAACCCTTGCCTAAGCATATCGTTAGGCTACAGCAGAACTGAAGGTAATGGAACGCCTTTGGACTGTAGTACGACCGCAGTCGGTGTTTTGATGTACACGATGAAATCACCAAGCACCTGCCAAAACCACTCAAAACAGTTCAAAAATGTTCAAATGTTTGTAAAGCTTATGGGACTTAACTACGGGGTCATCAGTCCCTAAACTTAAAAACTACTTATCAACTAGCTACAACTAAGGACGGCACAAATACCCATACCCGAGGGGGGATTCGAACCCCCGACCGTAGTGGCCGTGCAGACCGTGACTGAAGCGCCTCAGTCCCCACGGCCACCGCGGCCGGTCTCAAAAGTATAGGGTGTGCTTGCTTTTTTATCCTTCCTGTGACATTGTAGTTATCCAAGCGAAAATTTCTTCGTCTTAAAGGAAGACAATTGCGATTAGAAAATGTGTGCCTTCAGATGTGTTGCGCAGTGAATATTACTCATCGCGGAAGCCTACGTTTACATTCTGGCGCCGTAGTGGCGGCTGCACACTCGCCTCGTTCATTCATAACGACCCGACTGTTATGCCGAGTCACGCTGACTTCCAGCTTTACAAATGCCGGAAGATCTTGCAGCTCTTAAGACTAACTGAATGTGATCCATTCATCGCAGTGAAAGAAAAACATTTACAAATGATTCCAGTGGCACCAGCTGAATGTGAAGCCAATACCAGAAGAATAAATGAAGATAGTTGTTTGTTTAGGGAACTCAACATCATGATTCTCTGCACGTAGCCAGCCCAGATGCTAAAGTTACTGAATGACATTGTTTAAATGTACAATGCGCAGAAATTGTATGAATGTTGTTACATGAGAATGATAATCTCGCAACACTATTAAATGTGTTTATCCAATTATTACATTGTTGTTGTTGTGGTGGTTTCAGTCCGGAGACTGGTTTGATGCAGCTATCCACCGTACTCTATCCTGAGCAAGCTTCTTCATCTCCTCATAAGAACGGCACCCTACATCCATTTGAATCTGTTTACTATGTTCCTCACTTAATCTTCCTCTGCGATTTTTATCGCACACACTTCCCTCCAAAGCTAAATTTACGATTCATTGATGTCTAACAATGTGTTTTATCAATCGATCCGCCGCGGAGGAGTAGCCGAGCGGTCTAAAGCGTCTCGCTGCGGAGCACGCGGTTGCTCGCCGTGGAGGTTCGAGTCCTCCCTGAGGCATGGGTGTGTGTGTTGTCCTTAGGTTAGTTTAGTTTAAGTACTTTGTAAGCTACGGAGTGATGACCACGCAGTTTGGTCCGATAGAATTACAAACAAACATATCAATCGATCCCTTCTTTTAGTCAAGGTATGTCAGAAATTCGTTTTTCCTCCAGTTCTGTTCAGTACCTCCTCATTAGTTACGCTATCCACCCACCTAATCTTCAGCATTCTTCTGTTGCACCATATTTCAAAAGCCTTTGTCTTCTTCCTGTCCTCATTGTTTATCGTCCATGTGTCACTCCCATACAAGGCAACATATGACACAAAGTTTTTATTCCTTCTCTCTGAACTTTAATTCCTTCTCCAAATTTCTCCTTGCTTTCTTTTATAGCTTGCTCAATATACAAATTGAATAACACTGGAGAAAGGCTACAACCCTGTCTTACTCCCTTCCTACTTGTCTGAATAATTTCCTTTATCTCCTCATACATTTCTTCAATTTCATCATCGGCAGAGCTAGTTGGCATATAAAGCTGTACTACTGAGATCGGTGTTGACTACGATAAAGCGATCACTGGTCTGCTCGTAGTAGTTTACCTGCATTCCTATTTTCTTAATATCAGACCTGTTCCTGTAATACCCCAACTGATTTTGTATTTATAACCCTGTACTCACCTGACCCAGTAATCCTGTTACTTTTTCCACCGAATTTAACTAATCCCTACAATATCTAACTTTTTAAATTTTCTAACCTCCCTATCCGATTAAGGGATCTAACATTCCACGCTCCGCTCCGTAGAATGCCAGTGTTGGCTTTCCTGATGACCACATTCTCCTGAGTAGCCCCCACCCGGAGCTCCGAATGGGGGACTATTTTACCTCCAGAATATTTTATCAAAGAGATTGCGATCATCATATATACATACAGTAGAACTGCATGTCCTCGGGAAAAGTAACGGCTGTAGTTTCCCCTTGCTTTCAGCCGATCACAGTAACTGTGTGGCAAAGCCACATTAGCTGATGTTACAAGGCCAGCTCAGTCAATCATCCAGGCTGTTGCCCCTGTAACTACTGAAAAGGCTGCTGCCCCTCTTCAGGAACCACACGTTTGTCTGGCCTCTCCACAGACACCCCTCCGCTGTGGTTGCACCTACGGTACGGCTATCTGTATCGTTGAGGCACGCAAGCCACCCCACATCGTCAATGTCTGTGGTTCATACATACTGTTTCTCAAAGGAGATGCTATCGTTCTCATTTGTGCAACATTAATATTATTTATGTGTTAAATGTAACTGTAAAATAAGTCTCGAAAGTAAAACTTGTGTATAACGCCGGCAAATCATCATATTTCCTAACCCAGAATCTTTATGAATGTTGAAAATTTTACTTCAGCGTAATTCCCCAGGTATTTTTTGATAATCCATTTCCTCCTACTGTCTCTCTCTCACTGTGCATCTTCTCCTTCTTGCTCTCTCTCTGTACACCTCCTCCTTCCCCCTCTCTAGACCGTTTTCTCGTACCCCTCTACCTCCTTCATATTCCCCTATCCGCCCTCCCGTCATCTCCGTTCATCTCCTCACTGTTTTCTTCTGATATAAACCGCTGTATATGCAATTTTAAGTGAAGTTTACTACATTCTTTAATACAGTTTTCCATTATTACATCTCCCCCGTTCTCCTCTCTCGGTTCATTTACTTCTTCCCCTCTCTCTCTGCCCATTTCCTCCTCCCCCTGTCTGTGTTCATTCCCTCCTCGCACCCTTCACCTCTTCCCTCCCCTCGTCTCCTTCCCATTGTTCATCTCCTCCTCTCCCTCTCTCAGTCCCTCTCCTCCCCTCTCTGTCGGCCTCTTACTCTCTCTATCAATAGCCATCCTCTCATCCCGCTCAAACTATTACAATTAAGTATATCTTGCATCGTGATCGGTCACGGCCCCAACGTAGCCCCCGCTATTCATCTTACGACGGCTTACAAACTATAGCGCATTTGTAGGGTATAAGCTGTCTGTCACGATTTTCATCCAAACCACCCAGCCGTTTCATCGTGAAGGAGGAACCATTTCTTTTTTACTGTTTTATTTATTTATTCTTACATTTCCTTATTCGTATGCTTATCCTTACAGAGAAAGAGCTGAAGATATTGTAGCACACATAGACCAAAGATACGGTCTGTGGCATCACGTTTCGCTGTATGTAACCCCCTTGCTATAGAGTCGCAAACGTCATCGCTGGCCTTCAGTCCGAATTTTTTTATAATTAGACGTCTTTCAACCACCATATCTTCCACCCCCTTATAACTATCAGCATGGAACTGCTATGGTGCACAACGGGAGACTACGGACAACAATTACACACAGACCATTCATTTGCGTTCTGTAGTTTTCGCTGCAGAGCGAAATATTAACACACACAGAGACGTAGAATTTTATATACACCGATAACATTCCGTCCCAATAACTCCACCCTTTTATCACGATCAACCCTCAAGTAACAATGCAACCAATAAAACCATTTTAAAAGAATAAATATAATTTTCAAAGAGTAATTATTGTTCCGTATTTCGCGTTATATTCTTCAGGTCGCTATAAAACCGTGCCTAAAACCTTCCTCAGGTATAAATTAGTAACTACAAATATTTAAGTCTCTGCGTCTTGTCGTTCGGACGTGATAAGCGTACACCGAACAGACATTCACATTAATATATATACATAGATAAATAGCTATCCGATCGCCATAAAACCGTGGCTAAAGCCTTCCCCGGGTAGACATTAGTAACTGCACAAATTTTTAGCTCTTTATGTCTTGTGGTTCAGACGTGATAAACGTACGCCGAACATTCACATTTACAGATATAGATGTTCATACGAAAAAGAAAGTGCAAATACTGCAATGAAATAGCCAAATTTTGTTGACAAGCAAGAAACGAAACTGTTTCTGGCCACAGTGTTGTCATTAGGCTATTCCCGAACGGAGTACAAAGCGAGCGACGAATTTCTTCCGTGACTGGATTGTTGTCGATCGCGGGCCTCACCAGCACTCTGTAACATTTCTCATCAAACAACAGAAATATGGTTGTGCTATTTGTGCACAATAGTTACAGGCGAAATACCTTTCACGCCGTCCTGTGCAGTTGTATGTTTCCCGCATTCGTGACTGCAAGGAGGGTTGCCTCGTCACTGCTCTCCACAGGGGACGTGAGCGGACGAGTAATGTACAGGAGTTCTTATATCTCAAGCAATGAAATTCGCTGTTACATTAGCCAATGAACGACGACTTTGGAAACGATATTCATTTGTTCCTTCCATGCCACAGACGCCATCTTGATCTGCCGTATATCTCACAGATTTGGTTTTATAACTCGCAGTAAACCTTTTCAGGGCTACAGCGAATTAAAGATGAATTACAAAATCATCTCTTTATCCATTATTTATAACTACATGTAATTAAAATCATATTAACATTGAGAAACAAACATGTGTGACCTAGTACATAAATCAGAAAGGCCAGATACTGCTGAGTTGTTGTAGCGTAATGGGTAGAGTGGTAGATTACTGTGCAAGAGGTTCTGCGTTCAACCCTTACATAATATTTTTTAATCTTATCGTTTTTAACACATTGTAGGAGATATTTATCCACAACACTTTTTGGGATTTTCTTATTCACATGACATTATTATGTTATGAAGTACTCTTATGTGCTGTCTCAGGAGTTAGTAACATCCATTTGGTGATTTATGTGTGACTGAAGAATGGAGAATGAAATTACTGCTTCAAGTGGTACAATCAGCAATGACATTTGTGTTCTTCCTTTTCACAAATATTTCACTTTGTTCCAAATATGTTGCGGTTTTCGAGAATACGGTTGGAGACAAAACTATGGGAACGTTTAAGTTGCTGGTACAGTAAGTGAAATGAGTATCTATGACATTTATGCCTGCACTATTCGCTAGTCAGAAAGATTTGGCTATTTATTTCCGAATATCTCGTAATTTCCGAGGGTAAGAAAAGGCTGATATTTCTTGTTTCTCCCCAATATTTTGCTGCGAAGTTTCGAATATATCGCGATTTCCTTACTTGTCACCAATATTTGGTAGTTTGTTTCTGAATATGTCACGATTGCAGTGTGTGCGGTTAACTAAGATCCTAACAGAATAAATTCAATTTCTGTTGCAAGTGTATACAAAATACTCAGAACAACGTCGTCTGCTGACATCTCTACATCCATACTGCATGAACGTTTTAGATCTTTGCCTAATGCAAACAGGTAGTATCTCTGGGAAAGATTTTTTGACTTGGGTTATAAGCGCACATAGTAATGTACAGGCGAACCTCCACCGAACTGTGCCGCTATGTGCTCGCCTTTTCTCCAGATTTCGCGCTGATGAGGTAGCGCGGCTGTCGTAGTTCGAGTCACGTCTTACAATAAGAAAGCTAACAACTGAAATATAATTTAACGAAAGCTACGTAGATCTGATACTGACCTACAACTATATTGATACTCTGCAAGTCACATTAAAGTGCATGGCAAAGGGTTCATCGAACCACGTTTATATTTCTGCGTAGTTCCATTCTCTAATAGCTCGCGAGAAAAACGAACACCTAAATCTTTCTGTTTTAAATATAATTTCTCTTATTTTATTATGATAATCATGTCTCCCTATGTACGTGGGTGCTAACAGATTCTGAAACCATAGATGATCGCTGGAGGAACTGTCAGGAGTCAGAATGGTAATAATAAATCAATAACCGGACAAGCATTATTAATATAAATACGATCTAAAGAATATTTGGACTGCAATTATATGCAGTTGATCCCGTTTATAAGAAAGGAAAGAGAACTGACCCACATAATTACAGGACAATATCGTTGACATCAGTTGCCTGTAGAATTTTGGAGCATATTCTCAGTTCGAATATAGTAAATTTCCTTGAGACGGAAAAGCTTCTCTCTAGGAGCTAGCACGGGTTCAGGAAACGTCGTTCATGTGAAACTCAGCTTGCCATTTTCTCACATGACATATTACGAGCCATGGATGAAGGGCAACAGGCGGATTGCCTTTTTCTCGACTGCAAAAAGGCGTTTGATGTGGTGCCACACTGCAGACTGCTAACGGAGATACGAGCTTATGGAATAGGTTCACAAATTTGTGACTGACTGGGAGACTTCCCAAGTAATGTAACGCAGTACGTTGTTCTGGACATAGAAGCAGTCAGGGGCGAGAAGCTAAGTTTGTTACTAGTAGGTTCGACCAATGCGCGAGTGTCACGGAAATGCTCCGGCAACTCAATTGGGGATCGCTGGAGGAAATACGACGTTCTTTTCTTGAATTACTGTTGAGGAAATTTAGAGTGCCGGAATTTGAAGCTGAGTGTAGTACGATCTTGCTGCCACCCCCTTTCATTTCGTGTAGTGATCACAATGACAAGATAAGAGAAATTAGGGCTCGTACGGAGACATATAGGCATTCTTTTTTTCCTCGTTCTATTTGGGAATGGAATAGAAAAGGAAATGCCTAGATACGGAGATTCACGATTCCACGATTCAATACGGACATAGCCTGATTATGGCCACAGAGCCGAAATATGCCTATTGTTGTATCTATAAGCATTAAATAACATTTACCACGTAAAGCAGCATTTCGATCTTATTTGTATTATCAATCCTGTCATGATATCTTCCAGCGTTGTTCGATAGGTTTGTCCGAGATAAGACTGGCCACACTCGTAAGGTATCTTGTAGACCCAAGTGGTCTGAGAGCTGCCGCGTCTTTATGGTCTCAATAATTGTCGGATTTTCGTCAGAGACCCGTAGACTGATTTGATCTTGTCTCTTTAGCAGACGACTTATTTTGCCCGACACAGAAGCACGGAACTAAAAAAAAAAAAAAAAAAAAAAACCAAACAAACTTATACTCGTCAGTAGTTTCGTTGAGCTTCCTTCCCGAGAACACATCTCTTATCTCATGAAGGTTGTATCCTTTATTTCTGAAGACGCTGCGTAGGTGGGCAGGTGATCGGCGTCAGAGATGGTCCTTCCACGATATACTTATGTCTGCAACACAGTCCGCTTCTGTGCTGGGTGATAATGGCTACTGACGTGCAAGCACAGTCGTTTCAGTGACACTGAAGCTGAGTCGACAATGTAAGTGAACCTGAACAGAATGACTGGGTGTGTAATTAATGCAAATTTTTGAATAACTCAACTTTTATTATGAAAGAAGAGTTACAGAAGTTAATAAGCCCAAATTCAGTTATTAACATTTAATTATATCTTGCTAATAAAATGTGCAAAATGTTCATTAAGTCACTCATATCATCAGTGAAGCTGAACATGCCTTTGAATCCAGCAGAGCTGCTTTTAAGAGGCTTTGACAGCTTTCTTACTACATCATTTTCGGTAATATATGCCTCTTGGGAAAGTTTAAGATTTTCAAGTGTCGTTTGAAAGACATGACTTCATATCTAGCATTTGATTGGTCCGTCATTTTTGCAACGTAAAGCCTGAAATTTACTTTTGATTTTACACATACTTTCACAACACAATATTCACCCACTTGATTTGAATTCACAACATCTTGTTCAATTATTTCGTCGTCGGAATAACTGATAAAATTTTACACTAGATAAAATTATCTTTAATCACAAGAAAAAAATAAGGAAACTGATTTCAGTAAAGAATTAAAAAGAAGCGATAATGACAATATACTTGGGGTCAGTGGGTGTGCTTGGGGTAAATGGGTCCTAGGCCGGCTCAGATACCTCAAGTACCTGGCCCACTTACCCCAGTTTTGAAAGTTTTGGGGAGTAACAGGGCCATGACTTCAGACTAATAAAATAAAGGAGAATACATGTTGCCAGTAATGTTTCAAGTGACTGTTGTGCTTCTGCTTTATGCTAAAATACCTATCACAGTGATAATACTCACAGTAAACGTGTAGGTACTCCGTAAAGTAAGGATGACATCACATTGCTACAGAAATCCAACACTACAAAACTGAAAAAAATTGTCACACGACAGTCTAGAAAAATTATATAGGTTTCGAGATTTGGAGGCCCCAGAAAAAAAAGTCTTTCGAGGTATTTGGAGGCCTACCAAGACCGGAGGGGGGTTGGAACACTTGCTGGGAGTGACACTTGCGGGGAGTGACACTTGCGGGGAACCCGGAGCCCTTAAGGCGACTAATGGCATTTACTGGGTAAAGGCACACCAAGAAGTCTAGCACTGCTGTTGTCAAGTTTTCACATTGTCAACATAACACGAAACTGAGTGAAATTGTACAACCCTTTGGAAGCTGAAGAGCAATATAGTAACTTGTTCTAACTACATATTAATTCGTTGGGTGTTCCTCCTGAAAACAAAAAGGTATTTTAATAGTGATAATGTCTGGAGAGTTATTAAGACATCCTCTGCTACTAAGAGACGATTACTTTCCACAGTCATACCTCCTAAAAGCATATTATTCAGAACACTAAGCATATCAAGACACCTGCACAAGCAATAAATATATTAGGCATCCTGCACAGATACGTTGATGTAATTGACCGCTATGTAGTTAACCCCACTATCACGCAACTTCCATCTCTTTAAAAATAGCTACTATGCTTTTTAATAGGAGATGCAACCTTAAACCTTCAATTAAAAAACGTTAATAATAAGTCAATGAGTATTTTACATACTTAAAACGTTTATTCGTAGACCCCAAAACGATTTGGCTGTATTCAAATTGCAAATACATCTAAGCAATATATGAAATACGGAATCTGTAAGGGAATGTGACACACCGAAAAATGCTAAAGATAAATTCTATTTTCCATCACCGTCATATAGAACCATTTTTACTCCGAACTTGGCATAAACCAACAGGGAGAAACAAGTTTCAAGACTTCCAGGAAAAATGAAGCGAAATTGGCAGCCAATAGTTGGTTATAAATTACATTGCCTATTAACTGTAAAAATATAAATTACGGAATACGCGGAACTACTGTTCAGTACGGTCAAAAAGGTCTAAGGTAATAGGCAGTAGTTTACAATCAGATATCCGTATCACTCTCCTCCTCAAGAAGTCTGTGTGAAGATTTATATTCAGAACATTCAAGAAGAAGGTGTTGAAACTATAAGAAGCAGCTCATTTACTCAGGAAGGGAAAACGTTATGGTGCCCGTAAATTTGAATGGCTGTATCTCTTGTAGAAACATTTAATTTTTGATAACATGTTAAAATCCAATATACCAGAATTTTGTTTTTCTGAACTCAGTGCCAACTTTTCTTGTCTAAATTTTTGCAGGAAATAGTCTTGACGTGATTTCAAACTTCTATGCATTAATATTATCAAACATGTAATTTGTGTCGCAAATTGCGCGGCCGGTGCGGTGGGCCTTTTCCTGAATACGGCACAGGTAGTGGCTGGAGGGCGTGGAGTAGGGGTGGTGTATCCCTACTTCTGGAACACGCTGTTCACTACCTGCAGCGTCCGGGTCTCCCCGCAAGTGTCTACACATTCCCTTTCCCCTTTTCCCGTCCTGATAGTGACGATTTGGAAGGCCACCACTGCGCATGCGCGCTTTTTGACAGTTGCCAACTTTGAAGCCAACTCGAACGCTTATTTCACCTGTTTCGCAGTTTGGCCACTCATAGCGCTAGTTGGCATCTTTTCTCTCTACCGATGTTGAAAGTGAGGTTATGACTGGCGATATGTTATGTATTTCTCAATTGAGAAAACTATTTAAGTCGTCATGAAACATTTGCAATTTACCGTTAAACCAAAGTATAATAATAAAGATTAACAAGACACATTTGCCTGCAAACCGTGTATCTGTCGAGTATAAAATTCGCGTGACGAAACTAGGTTAACTTGCGAGTCGCGATGTTACCAGACGACCATTCCATCAAAACATTCTTCTTGAGAAAGCTCACGTTGACGTGAGGTGGCGGACCGGCGACGGACAGTGTGCATTCCGCCATTAGAAATACATTGTGGATTAAATTCTGATCATAAACTTTGACAAAACGCAAAATATACGTAAACATGTCCCCCCATTTATAAATAATGTAGGCAATTTAACCTGACAAAACCTCATACAAAAATGAGGTAAATTAGGATGGTTGTGTGTGAAAGGAATATTTGGTAACATACAACTTCATATGCATTTTGTCCCATTATTATGAGTTAAAATAAAATTTAAAAAATGAAACATACAAGGTAATATACAAAAATTTGCAGGTATTGTGCAAGAATTATCATCGTACATGATTTTCCCAGAAGTTACACATTTAGTGAAACGCCCACATTGGCACCAATAGATTTCTATAATATATAACCACAAGAAGAAACACGGAACAGTAATTGTGAGACGCTATAGTGGCACATATGTCGGTTATAAAAATCAATCACTGCTAATGCCTGTTGTGAACTATATTATTCTTATGTGTCAATCACTTCATTTACAGATGGCACAGAAAATCTCAGTAGGACTATTTTGACCTCATTTTCAGGCGAATATATCACAATCCAAACTGTAAAAACATACGCATTCATCTTTAAATTCGTTGTTGTTGTTGTTGTTGTGGTCTTCAGTCCAGAGACTGGTTTGATGCAGCTCTCCAACCTACTCTATCCTGAGCAAGCCCTTTCATCTCCTCATAAGAACGACAACCCACATCCACTTGAATCTGCTTACTATACGCGTCTCTTGGTCTCCCTCTGCGATTTTTACCCCACACACTTCCCTCCAACGCTAAATTCACAATTCCTTGTTGTCTAAGAATGTGTCCTACCAATCTATCCCTTCTTTTAGTCAAGGTATGCCAGAAATTTCTTTTCTCCCCAATTCGGTTCAGTACCTCCTCATTAGTTACGCGATCCACCCACCTAATCTTCAGCATTCTTCTGTAGCACCATATTTCAAAAGCCTCTATCCTCTTTCTGTCCACACTGCTTATTGTCCATGTTTCACTCCCATACAAGGCAACACTCCATACAAATGCCTTCAGAAAGGACTTCCTTAGGCTTAAATCAATATTCGATGTTAACAAATTTCTCTTTTTCAAAAACGCCTTTCTACCCATTGCCATTCTGCATTTTATATCATCTGTACTACGACCATCATTTGTTATTTTACTGCCCAAGTAACAAAACTCATCTACCTCCTTTATTGCTTCGTTTCCCAATCTAATTCCTTCAGCATCACCTGATTTTCTTACACTGCACTCCATTACCCTAGTTTTGCTCTTGTTAATGTTCATCTTATATGCGCCTTTTAGCACACTGTCCATTCCGTTCAATTGCTCTTCCAGGTCCTTTGCTGTATCTGACAGAATTACTATGTCGTCGGCAAAACGCAATGTTTTTAATTCTTCACCATGAACTTTAATTCCTTCTACAAATTTCTCCTTGATTTCCTTTATAGCTTGCTCAATGTACAAATTGAACAACATTGGGGAAAGGCTACAACCCTGTCTTACTCCCTTTCCAACAACTGCATCCCTTTCATACCCTTCAACTCTGACAACCGCTGTCTGGTTTTTATACAAGTTGTAAATAACCTTACGCTCCCTATATTTTACTCCTGCTTGCTTCAGAACTTGAAAGAGTTTATTCCAATCAACATTGTCAAAAGCCTTCTCCAAATCTACAAAAGCTAGAAATGTTGGTTTGCCTTTTCTTAACCTATCTTCTAGGATAAGCCGTAAAGTGAGTATTGCCTCCCGTGTTCCTACATTTCTCCTGAACCCAAACTGATCTTCCCCGAGGTCGGCTTCCGCCAGCTTTTCCATCCTTCTGTGTATAATTCGTGTTAATATTTTGCAACCATGACTTATTAAACTGATGGTTCTGTAGTTTTCACACCTGTCTGCACCCGCTTTCTTTGGAATGGGGATTATAACAGTTTTCTTAGAGTCTGAGGGAACTTCACCTGTCTCATACATCTAACACACAATGTGAAACAATTTTGTCATGGCTGGTTCTCCCAGAGACTTCAGTAGCTCTGACGGGATATCATCTACTCCAGGGGCCTTGTTTCGACTTAGGTCTTTCAGTGCTCTGTCAAATTCAACTCTCAGTATAGTATCTCCTATTTCATCATCATCTACATCCTCTTCCCTTCCTACAATAGTGTTTCGAAGTTCATTTCCTTTGTAGAGCCCCTCTATATACTCTTTCCACCTTTCAGCTTTCCCTTCTTTGCTGAGAACTGGTTTTCCATCAGTGTCCTTGATATTCATAGAGCTGTTTTTCTTATCACCAAATGTTTCTTTTATTTTCCGGTAGGCTGTATCTGTTTTTCCCCTATTTATACATTCTTCTACATCCTTGCATTTGCCTTCTAGCCATTCCTGCTTAGCCATTTTGCACTTCCTGTCAATCTCATTTCTTAGTCGTCTGTACTCCATTTTGCCTGTTTCATTTACTGCATTTTTATACTTTTTCCTTTCATCGATTAAATTTAGTATCTCCTGTGATATCCAAGGATTCTTTGTAGGTCTTGCCTTCCTACCTATTTTGTCCTCTGCTGCCTTCACTATTTCATCTCTCAATTTTACCCATTCCTCCTCAACTGTTTTATTTTCCCCTGTTTCTGTCAATTGTTGCCTGAAGCTCCCTCTGAAATTCTTAAGAACTTCAGGTTCCTTCAATTTATCTAGGTCCCATCTCCTTATTTTCCTACCTTTCTGTAGTTTCTTCAGTTTCAGCCTACAGTTCATAACCAACAAGTTATGGTCAGAGTCTATGTCTGCCCCTGGGTATGTCCTACACTTCAAAACCTGGTTCCGAAATCTATGTCTTACCATTATAAAATCTATCTGGTATCTCCCGGTGTCTCCTGGTCTCTTCCACGTATACAACCTTCTTTTGTGATTCTTAAACCAGGTGTTTGTTATAACTAAATTATGTTCCGTGCAAAATTCTACCAGGCGGCTTCCTCTTTCATTCCTTTTGCCCAGACCATATTCACCCACTATCTTCCCTTCCCTTCCTTGTCCTACTACCGAATTCCAGTCTCCCATAACAATTAAGTTTTCTTCTCCCTTAATTGTCTGAATAATTTCCTTTAGCTCCTCATATATTTCTTCGATTTCCTCATCATCGGCAGAGCTAGTTGGCATATAAACCTGTACTACTGTTGTCAGTGTTGGCTTCGTATCTGTCTTGACAATGATAATGCGATCACTGTGCTGGTCATAGTAGTTTACCCGCATTCCTATTTTCTTATTCATTATCAATCCTACTCCTGTGATACCCCCAATTGATTTTGTATTTATAATCCTGTACTCACCTGACCAGAAATCCTGTTCATCCTGCCACCGAACTTCACTAATCCCCACTATATCTAACTTCAACCTATCCATTTCCCTTTTTAAATTTTCTAATTTTCCTACTCTATTAAGGGATCTAACATTCCACGCTCCGACCCGTAGAATGCCAGTATTGTCTTTCCTGATGATCACATCCTCCTGAGTAGTCCCCGCCCGGAGATCCGAATGGGGGACTATTTTACCTCCGGAATATTTTACCCGAGAGGATGCCATCATCATATGTTCATACAGTAGGGCTGCATGTCCTCGGGAAAAATAACGGCTGTAGTTTCCCCTTGCTTTCAGCCGTCCGCAGTAGCTGTGTGGCAAAGCCACATTAGCTGATGTTACAAGGCCAGCTCAGTCAATCATCCAGACTGTTGCCCCTGTAACTACTGAAAAGGCTGCTGCCCCTCTTCAGGAACCACACGTTTGTCTGGCCTCTCCACAGATACCCCTCCGCTGTGGTTGCACCTACGGTACGGCTATCTGTATCGTTGAGGCACGTAAGCCACCCCACCTCGGCAATGTCTGTGGTTCATGGGAGTGGTTAAATTCGTATGTTATGAAAATTTCCACACCTTTCATTTATAGTATGTATGGGTGTAATAAAAAGGGGACGTACTGTATTAGAAGGCCACATAAGTTGAAAGAATGCCTGTCTAATATACAAACTCAGCCTCAATCAAGATAAAATCGAAGACTTACAACACAAATCTCTTCGTAAATATGCGGGCTTGTCTTTTGGAGGAGAGTTGTTAAACGCTTTGGAGTCAGTCAGAAAACAGTTTGACGAAAATCCGCTGACTTAAACATACGGTCGACAACTATCAGCTCCGCCAGTCGAACACCAGATTGGCCAGTCAGATATCGTCAGAAAGAGTCAAAAGTACCACTCGAACGCCTCAAACTGTTCCTGACCGTCAGCAGCGCCACTCGAACGAAGCTATACTCGACCGGAGGCCCGTGGCGGTCCGCCCCCCCCCCCCTTCCCCAGTCGGCCACTGGTTTGCACGTTTAAAAGCTCGCAGACTTGAGTACTCAGTGGTGGCCACGCGTCTTCAGGTTCCTGCCCTGTCCCGGCTGCGGTAATCTGTGTACGGTAGGTGGCGCCGCGGCCGCGTCATTTCCGGCCGGCCAGATAACAGCCGCAGCGCATTCCGCGCCGGCCGCGTAGCCGTGGGCGAGCGCTTCCCAGCACTGACGCAGCCGCCACACACGTCTCACAACCTGCCACAGCGGCCGCACTTACCTCATTTGTACCACAGTCCCAAACTAAGATCTCTGGAGGCGTCAAATAAATAAATACCTCTGTTAAGAAACAAATTTCTTACAATAGTACAATGCTCCTACTTCACTGACTAAAATATTGACTCCATCGTTGACGATGAAAGGTACCAACTTATATGGTCACATTAGTGACTAATAACATCCAACAGCTCTGTTTTAAAATTCATTGGATTAAGCTATCGTGCGCCTCGGTTGCACAGTGGTAGAGTGCCAGACTACAAACCCGAAGGTCGCGGGTTCGATCCCCGCCAGCTCCTAGTGTTTTTACCTGTCACTTTCCACTTCTTTCACCTTTGGCAGTACTGCTCATGTAAAAAATACCGAGTAGCACCGTGGTTCGGAACCCACGTTAAACTGTAGGTCCCCCTATAACTGACGGGGTCAGTCGGTTCGAAGGTCGGAGGAAGGCAACGGCATACCACCTCCAAGCAGGACCATGCCTAGTAAAGCACTGTGGTGTTTAAACCAATCTTCTGATTGTTGACTGCTTTACCTTTTAACAAGAAAGCATCGTTTCATGCATATAGTACTAGCCCGTTATCACAGTGACTGGAGCCTAATGATGGTGCTATTACACAACCGAAACCGGCAGCTTAATGTGGTAAATCGTAAAATACAGCTGCTCGTGTAATCACTCACGAACTTCAGTAATCCTCTGTACCACATAGAACTGAAGCAACTCGTTGTTTAGATCAGGCAGAACTACAAATTTCAGGATTGTTGATCACTATGTCCACCCTAATGAACCACAGACACTGTCGACGTGGAGTGGCTTGCGTGCCTAAAAAAAATGTTCAAATGCCTGTAAATCGATCGGATCAGACTGCGTGGTCATCAGTCCGTAGCTTACAAACTACTTAAACCTAGGTAAATTAACCCAAGGACAAACACACACACCCATGCCCCAGGGAGGACTTGAACCTCCACGGCAAGCAACCGTGCGCTCCGCAGCGAGACGCTTTAAACCGCTCGGCTACTCCACCGCGGCTTGCGTGCCTCAAACTACAGATAGCCGTACCGTAGGTGAATCACAACGGAGGGGTGTCTGTGGAGAGGCCAGACAAACGTGTGGTTACTGAAGAGGGGCAGCAGCCTTTTAATTAGTTACAGGGGCAACAGTCTGGACGATTGACTGATCTGGCCTGGTAACATCAGCTAACATGGCTATGTCATGCACTTAAAAAAATGTTTGTACAGCTTATGGGACTTAACTACGGGGTCATCAGTCCCTAAACTTACAAACTACTTACGAACTAGCTAACTCTAAGGACGGCACAAATATCCATGCCCGAGGGGGGATTCAAACAGCCGACCGTAGTGGCCGTGCAGACCGTAACTGGAGCGCCTCAGTCCCCTCGGCCACCGCGGCCGTCATGCACGTACTGGTAACGGCTGAAAGCAAGGGGAAACTACAGTTGTTACTTTTCCCGACGACATGCAGCTCTACTGCATGAATATATGGTGATGGCGTCTTCTTGGGTAAAATATTCCGGAGGTAAAATAGTCCTCCATTCGGATCTCCGGGCGGGGACTATTCAGGACGATGTCGTCACCAAGAAAAACAAAACAGGCATTCTACGGATCGGAGCATGGAATGGTCTATCCCTCAGTCGGGTAGGTAAGTTAGAAAATTTGAAAAGAGAAACGCATAGGTTAAAGTTAGATATGGTGGGGATTAGTGAAGTTCGGTTGTAGGATGAGCAGGATTTGTGGTCAGGTGAGTACAGGGTTATAAACACGAAATCAGTTGGGGGTAACGCAGAATTACGTCTCATAATGAATAAGAAATAAGAATGCGGGTAAGTTACTATCAACAGCATAGTGAACGTATTATCGTAGCAAAGATAGACACGAAGCCAACTCCGACCACAGTAGTACAAGTTTATACGCCAACTAGCTCTTCCGATGATGAGGAGACCGAAGAAATGTATAAGGAGATAAACAAAATTATTCAAACCGTTAAAGGAGAAGAAAACTTAATTGGGGGACTTGAACTCCGTAGTAGGAAACAGAAGGAAATGCAGTATGTGAGTATGGACACAAGAAAAGGAGTGAAAGAGGAGATCGCCTGGTAGATTTTTGTGAAGAGCACAATTTAATCATCACAAACACTTCGTTTAATCATCATGAAAAAAGGTTACACACGTGGAAGAGACCAGGTGACACTGCGAGGTATCAGAATGACTTTACAATATTAAGGCAAAGGTTTAGAAACAAGGATCATAACTTACTGGTTATGAACTGTAGATTAAAACTTAAGAGACTGCAACAAGGCAGAAAATAAAGATGGAACCTGGACAAATTGAATGAACCAGAGGTGGTTGAGAGTTTCAAAAGGAGTCTTAGGCAAGGATTGGCTGAAACGGAGGAAAGTAATACAGTAGAAGAAGATTTGGTAGCTCTGAGATATAGATAAAAGAAGGCCGCAAAGGATCATATAGGCAGAAGGACAAGGCCTAATAGAAATCCTTCAATAACACAGGAGATACTGAACTTTATTGATGAAAGGAGAAAATATAAAAATGCATCAAGTGAAACAGGCAAAAGGGAGTACAGATGTCTAAAAATGAGGTTGATAGGAACTACAGACTGGTTAAGCAGGACTGGCATAAGGAGAAATGCAAGACCGTACAAAAATGTGTACCTAGGGGAAAGATAGATACCGCCTACAGGAAAATAAAAGAGAGATTTGGAGATAAGAAAAGGAGAGGTAAAAATATAAGAACACAGATGGAAACTACGAGTAAACAAAGAAGGCAAAGCTGAATTGTGGAAGGAATATAAAGGAGGCCTGCACAAAGGAAATAAACTTGATACCCTCAGACTTCAAGAAGAATATAGTGATGAAAATTCCAAATAAAGCAAGTGCAGACAAATGTGAAAATTACAGAACAATCAGTTCAACAATTCGTGGCTGCGAAATGTTAACACGAATTATGTACAAAAAATGGGAAAACTGGTGGAATACGACCACGGGGAAGACCAGTTAGGATTTAGGAGAAGTATACGAACACAGGAGGCAATACTCACTTTAACACGTATCTTAGAATATAGATTAAGGAAAAGGAAACCTACGTTTTTAGCAGTTGTGGAGCTGGAGAAAGCTTTTGACAATGTTGACTGGAATACAGCCTTCAAATTCTGAAGGTAGCAGGAGTAAAATATAGGGAGGAAAGTCGCAGTGGAGTAGCCGAGCGGTCTAAGGCGCCTCGCTGCGGTTGCTCGCCGTCGGAGGTTCGAGTCCTCCCTGGGGCATGGGTGTATGTGTTGTCCTTAGGTTAGTTTACCTTAGTTTAAGTAGTTTGTAAGCTACGGACAGATGACCAAGCAGTTGGGTCCGCTAGATTTACAAACATTTGAACGTTTAGGAAGCAAAGAGTTATTCAACTTGTAGTAAAACCAGACAGCAATTATTAGCGTCGAAGGGCATGAAAGGGTCGCAGTGGCATTGAGTAAGACAGTGTTGTAGCTCTTCCCAATGTTGTTCAATCTGTACAATGAGCAAGCTGTGAAGGAATGCAATGAGAAATTTGGAGAGGAAATTAAAGTCCAGAGAGAGGGAATAAAAACCTTGCGGTTCGCTGACTACATAATAATTCTGTCAGAGACAGCAAAGGACCTGGAAGAGCAATTAAACGGCATGTCAGTGTCTTGAAAAGAAGGTATAAAATGAACATTAACGAGTAAAAACAAAGGTAATGGAATGTAGTGTCAGAAAATCAGGCGATGCTGAAGGAATTAGATTAGATAATGAGACAATAAAAGTAGTAGATGAGTTTTATTTGGGTAGTAAGATAACTTCTGATGCCCGAAGTAAAGAAGATATAAATTGCAGAATGGTGACATCCAATATTAGTTTAAACGTTAGGAAGTCCTTTCTGAAAGCATTTGTGTGGAGTGTAATGATGATAGTGATATGTTTGTAAATCTATCGGACTGACCTGTGTGGTTATTAGTCCATAGCTTACAAACTACTTAAATTAAGGTAAACTAACTTAAGGACAACACAAGCACCCATGCCCTAGGGGGGGATTCGAACCCCCTACAGCGAACCCGCGCGCACCGCAGCACGGCGCACCAGTACGCACGGCTAATCCGCCGCGGTTAGAGTGTAGCTTTGTATGGGAGTGAAAAGTGGACGATAAGGAGTTAAGAGAAAACGATGATAGAAGCTTTCGAAATGTGGTGCTACAGACGAATGATGAAGATTAGATGTGTAGATCACGTAACTAATGAGGAGGTGTTTAACAGAATTGGGGAGAAAAGGAATTTCTGACATATTCTGACTAAGAGAAGGGATAGGTTGATGATACACATTCTCTACAACAAGGAATCGAATCGTCAACTTAGCATTAGAAGGAAGTGTGTGGCGTAAAAATCGTAGAGGGGGACCGACGGACGAATACAGTAGGCAGATTCAAAGGGATGGAAGTTGCCGTACGTATACAAAATGTTCAAATGTTAGTAAAGCTTATGGGACTTAACTGCGGGGTCATCAGTCCCTAAACATACAAACTACTTATGATCTAACTTACATTAAAGACAGCACACACGTCCATGCCCGAGGGGGGATACGAACCCTCGACGGGGAACGGCCTCGCGCATCGGAGCATGCGCCTCAATGCGCCGCCGTACGTATTCTCAGATGAAGCGGCTTGCACGGGAGAGCAGCATCAATCAGTCTCCGGACTGAAGACCATAACAAAAACGATCATTATCAGAATGAAACTTTCACTCTGCAGCGGAGTGTGCGCTGATATGAAACTTCCTGGCAGATTAAAAGGCGAGGTACTGGCGGAAGTAAAGTTGTAAGGCGGCTTCGTGAGTCGTGTCGGGGTAGCTTAGTCGGTAGAGCGCTTCCCCGCGAAAGGCAAAGGTCCCAGGTTCGAGTCCCGGTTCCGGCACACAATTTTAATCTGCCAGGAAGTTTCAACGATCATTATGTTTCACCCGCGGATCTAAGTATTTTGTGCCCGATCGTCAAATTCATTTTCAGTTGCTTCGTCGCCTCCTGGAAGATTCAAATGTACAAATATTTGCATTAGTTAATGTGCCAAACTGTTGAGGTCATCAGTAGTTACGAAGTACTTAAACTGAGTTATGCCAAGGACAACGTACACACACCCTTGCCCGAGGGAGGACTCGAACCTCCGAAGTCGAGCAACCGCGCGCTCCGCAGCAAGGCGCCTTAGAGCGTTCGGCCACTCCACCGCGGCCGCTGCTACTGCTGTTGTGGTCTTCAGCCCGAAGACTGGTGTGATGCCATTCTCACGGTCTCTGAAAATCAACCTACGTCAACCTGAAGCTGCTTTCTTACTCTATTCATCTCTTCTCCTCTCTCTATGATATTCACCTCCACACTTCCAACGAATACCCTATCGACAATTCTTTGATCACTTCAACCTATCCCTACTCTCAGTCAAGTTGGCATAAATCTCTCCAATTAGATTCAGTACGCTAGTATGCTAGTGTTAGTTAGAGATGAAGACATCTAATCTTTAGGTTTCTTCTTTAACACCACATTCATTTCTTTTTTCAAGTGCTTATACTCCAAAGTTCACTTTCGTACAACACTCCAGAGAAAAGACATCTACATTAATATTCGATCTTGACAAATTCTTCGTTATCGCTAGTCTGTATTTTGTATCCTCTTTACCTTGGCCAACATTTGTTTGTTTTTCAAATAGGAAAACTCATCTAATACTTCTTGTGGCTGTTTACTAGTTACCCACAGCATCGACTGTTTTAGTCCATCTACAGTTCATTAACGCTGTATTAAGTTTGTTGATTCCCATATTCAAATGTTCAAATGTTTGTATAGCTTATGGGACTTAACTACGGGGTCATCAGTCCCTAAACTTACAAACTACTTATGAACTAGCTAACACTAGGGACGGTACAAATATCCATGCCCGAGGGGGGATTCGAACCCCCGACCGTAGTGGCCGTGCCGTGGCTCACGCGCCGCATTCCCCTCGGCCACCACGGCCGGCATACCCGTATTATCTAACGACTAGTGAACTAATTATAAGTAACGATCTGGAGCGCCTTAAGTGGTATAAACCTATAAGGTTACTCGTACAATAACAGAAGCAATCAGTGATCACTGAAAGAAATCAACAAGTAACGGACTACCCAATCCGCTGTTACTGCTAGTTTTTGAGCACAGGTGGTAATAACATTTCACGTTTATGTGCATGAACTGATACTTGAAATTAGGAAAGGAAATACAGAGGATAATTCGGAAGCGGAACTGTGTTTGCTAATGATGTCTACACTTTACTACTGTATCACACAGTAATCTGCCGTCGTCATGAATATAATAATACATTGAAACTACACTACTAATGACGCTATTAATTTATTTCAGTGGCTGAAAAACTCGTTTATAAACCAAAATTACAATTTAGTGCTAAGCTTCGATTAACAATCAATATAGCTTTCTGGTAACGGTTTGTAAAATAGGCAACGAAAGAAGTATGTTCTCTACACCGTACCTTATTTCTAAATTCCGCAGCATGAACAAAAAGAGTCATCGAAAAAATTCACTTATGTACAGAAAGAAAGGAGACTGAAAACTCGTCCTATAAACAACCTAATCCCACCCAACAACATGAAGAAAACTGAGAAGCTTAATGTTTACATTCGACAGAAGGAACACCATCGACATTTTCACAGATCCTCTTTGCCGCGAGCTACCCAGTCAAGCAAAGGTCAATGCCATTGAGTTTGTGTCTACTATTCCACGCATACCGCCAAAGTCTACCAATAATTTTGTCACCACGATTCGAACAGGGGTATCTCCAGGTCGTGTTCTATCACTCTAGGGCTTCTTATCTATTATGAGTAGGACAACACTTATGACCAAGATGAATTTGCCGACCCTCTCTGTTGTGACCTACTCTTGAGACGGATTGGAAAAGTAAAGAATAAAATCTTCACAAACACAATATCAGGTGAAGCGCTTAGCTTACTAGAGAATCATATGTTGTAACATTTTGTATTGACGAGTTTTCCTTTAATTCCATCGGTGTGAATACACCAATTACACTGAGCCGCGGTGGAGCGACCGAGCGCATTGAGGCGCTATGCTTCGATGCGCGAGGCCGTTCCCCATCGGGGGCTCGAATCCCCCCTCGGGCATGGATGTTTGTGGCGTCTTTAGTATCAGATATTTCATAAGTTTAGGGACTGATGACCCCACAGTTAAGTTCACAAACATTTGAACACTTGAATTTCACATATCCTCTTCAGCAGTGACGGAGAAGAAATTAACGTTTGACATTCAACGTCTGCACATGAGCCACCAGTACTAATCACTGCACAACTTTACAGTATAACGATTCTGATTTACAAACTCCGGTAAAAACTATTACAAGCCGCCACACTTTCATATTGAGTGCTTTCTGACGCCGTTTTAGATTATGTTTAGTAGCACGCACTACGCCTGCTACATCGCTTGTACTACATCTACATCTACATGGGATACTACGCAAATCACATTTAAGTGCTTAGCAGAGCGTTCATCGAACCACCTTTATCCCATTCATCTCCCATTCCATTATCGAATAGCGCGCGGGAAAAAGGAATATCTGAATATCTCCGTTCGAGCTCTGATTTCTCATGTTTTATTCTGATGATCATTTCTACCTATGTAGGTGGGAGTAAACAATATATTTTCGCCTCGGAGGAGAATGTTGGTGATTGCAGTTTCGTAAGTAGATCACGCCGCAGCGATAAGCGCCGTTGTTGTAATGATTACCATCCCAGGTCCTGTATCATTTCCGTGACGCTGTCTCCTCTGTCTCGTGACAGTACAAAACGAGCTGCCCTTCTTTGAACTCTTTCGATGTCCTCCGTCAAACCCACCTGATAAGAATCCCATACTGGACAGCAATACTCCAAAAAGGGACGGACAAGCGTAGTGTATGCAGTCTCTTTAGTAGTTCTGTTGCATGTTTTAAGGGTTCCGTCAATAAAACGCAGTCTCTGGTTCGCCTTTCCCACGACATTATCTACGTGTTCTTTCCAGTTTAAGTCTGAAATAATAGTAATTCCTAGATATTTTGTGGAGTTTACGGCCTTCACGTTTGATTGATTTAACTTGTAAATAAAGTTTAACGGATTTCTTTTCGTACTCACGTGAACTATCTACGGTTCTGCTTCCTCGTGATTACTGCAATGCTTAGAAGTATGGAAACATAAAGATTCAGTCAAATTCTTGTGTGTCATGTCTTTATGTATGACTAAATGGCTATCCAGACAATACTGCACTAAAGAATGAAGTATAATAGGGTACGTTGAAGCCCGTTATTATTCGCTGTCATACATAAATCGAAGGGGTCGTTGATCTTCCAGGAAACAATACTTGTAGCTATTTCGTGTGTTGTTTGTACCTGTGACGAGTTTCACAGTGACTAGGGCACGTGTGATGAAGGTGAACGATACAGTTGACAACCTTGCCACGCGCCAAGATGAGATCAGGGACTCGGTTTATCAACGCAGGGCATACCCCAGCTTATGAAACGCATTGTGAGATCGCAGAAGAGCACGGTGACGCCCTCGATGAATCAACAGCACAAAGCGTTGCAGGTTAGGCGCGTGTGGCGAGTAGTCACGACGCAACTAATTCATTCCTCGACTTTGCTAGTAGATACTAGGAGCACCAGGTGGAATACTCACCTCAGGCGTAGCAGCAGCTACAGTAGTTGCAGGGGGCAATAGTCTGACTGACACTCTGATATGGCTTTGTAATATTAGACGACTGGGCACTGCTGTGCCGGTACTACAAACGGCTGAAAGTAAAGGATAACTACAGCCGTAATTTTTCCCAACGGACGCAGCTATATCTTCTTGGATTAAATATGCTGGCTTCCTATTGAGTAAAATATTATTATTATTGTCCGGTTTTACAATGTAATTTAGTTTACATTTTCCGGTACCCCAAGATTATACATTACAATATGTTACATGAATATTAATACTTTATTATTTGTTACACATTATTTTATTTTCATTCTCCATTTTTGTCTATCTGCCCATAAATTTTCTTATATATTCCTTTTCCGGATAGACGCCTGAATTCCTTGGATCCATATAGTTGGCGGTCTTCCTCTCTTCTTTCTTCCTGGTGGCTCCCATTTCATTATTCTCTGTGGTAGTATGCCCATACTATCACAGTTGTTTTCCTTCTATAAAATTTATAATTGAATTCTTAACATCCATTTTCTTCCTGATGACCTCATTCCTGATTTTTTCCCGCCTAGATATTCCTGCAGCTCGTCTCCAAAAGTCCATCTTCGTTGCCATCAACCTCTTTTCTATTTGCAATTTAAGTGCCCATACTTCTGATCCATATGTCATCATGCTTCTGATGAATGTATTGAAGATATTTCTTTTTGTTTCCTTACTGATCTGTTGGTCCCATAAGATACAATTTAATGTTCCAATGGTACACTTCCCAGCATTAATTCTTGCATAATTTCCTTGCCTTATTTGCCATTTTGTGTGATAGTTGAGTAAAATATTCAGAAGGAAAAATAGTGTGTTAAATAACACTCTAGAATACTCACTGTGGCTGACTATGATATGAAATTAACGGAAAAGTAAATAAAAGAATAGTTGCGAACATGGACTCACCGAGAAAATACATCAATCAAATAAATACTCTACTTTGAATTGCTGTAGCTAAGATGTTTTTTCGGAAAATCATTATTTACTGTAAAACCAGTTCTGTCTGTCTCGTTTTGGCCCTTTCTCGCACAAGCAGGGACGGCACTGTGTTAAACGCAGATGTGGCATGTGTTAATATTTACAGGGTGCCCTTCCTGCCACCAACCCATGCCCCCCAGGAGAAAATGTGTACCCCAAATATCTCCGTATAGTGCTATTTGTGTGTGAAAGTGTAAAGTGTTACGAAATGTTTGCGAGTCGTTTAACTGAGACGGGACTTGGGGACCATCCTGTATTCACCTATGGGGATGTGGAAAACAGCCTAAAAACCACATACAGGCTGGCCGGCACTCCGACCCCTTTCATTAATCCGCCGGGCGGATTCGAACCGGGGCTGGTATGCCTCCCCGTCTCGGAAAGCGGTGCGTTAGACCGCACGGCTAACCGAGCGGGTCTTACTGTAAAGCCAATGAATGGACTGAATTGTTCTGTTTGTCCGTTTTCTGCATAAAATCAGACTGTTAACAGATTAGCATTGTGTGACATATAACTGCCCTTGACCAAAGCAGTCATTTTCTACATTGTGTTTATCTCTTCTCACTCCACATGCCTACCTTCTCCATCACCCTTCTCTGTCCGTCTCCTGCTACCCTTCCTCCTATCTTCCATCCCCTCCTCCCTCTCAATACTGCTTCCCCCAGCTTTCTCAATCAATTTCCTCTCTCCCTCGACGTAGCAATTCAAAATCACGAAATTAAAAATTAGGAACCTCAAATTTTGTCTTAACGGGGGAAAATGATAAAATAGCCATACAGGAAAGTAAAGGAAATAACTACAATAAGAAACAACGTTACTTACAAACTTCATTACTACCATGTTTCCGTTGTTCACATAATCATCAAGCTACTAATTGTGATATTGTAACTGCCTAGTATGATTATACTACTACAAATAAAGCATTTAAACATGACCATCCCTAGAAATGTTCACGAAATGTTACTTTCGAGTGGCATTTTCACAATACCATCTGATCTGTATGTAGGGCAGAAGTTGGTAGCACTTCAATTTTCGATGCTTTTCTGACCCAACACGTTTTTGTGCAATGCACGAGACCGATGCTCCGGTAGATGATCGATGTTTCAGGTTCTTCCATGACTGACTTACTTGACGTAATTCCTTTGGCCGCTATAGGGGCAAGTCGCATCCAGGAGAGCACATATCTGTCCTTGGTCATTTGCCTCAGTTCTGCCCAGGTCTTGCCAACTCTCTTTTGCTTCCCCTTCCATTCTCCTCTTCCATGTGCCCCTATGTCTTCCTCTCTTCGTTGTTCCCTGGGGATTCAATTCCAGTGCTTCTTATCAATAGCTCCGCCTGGTTTCCTCAATATGTGTCCCAACCACCGTCACTTTCTTTCTCTCCCATATCTGGTCTTCCTATAGGTGTTTGGTTTGTTATTCGCCACAGCTCGTCATTATTTATTTTTCTGGCCACCAGATATTCATAAGACTTCGGAGACATCTATTTAAGAAGCTTTCTAACTGGGAAGTTATCTTTTTATCCACTCTCCAGCAGAAGAACAGCTGTCACATTTCTATTAAAAATACGTATTTTTCTTTTTCCATAATGGATACAACTGTATGAAGACAGCATTTGCCTTTTTGATGCGGTTTTTCACATCATTCTCAGCTCCACCGTCTTTTGTCACTACACTACCCAGAAACAAGAATGAGTCGACAGTCTTCACCTGCTGCTCCCCTAGTGACAGTGGCACCTCCATGTTCACCGAGTAACTCTCATTTCCTTCGTTTTTCTTATATTTATCTTGAGGCCAGCAGTCTCTGCTTCATCTTTCAGCAGGTTTTGTTTAGCCTGCATATCTGTCAGAATTTGAGCTAATTAAACTATAGAAAGGTAAAGCAGTCAACAATCCGAATCCGAAGATTTTGAACACCACAGTGCTTTACTAGGCTGTATTCTAACAGCGTGCTCTTCCGCTAAAAACATCATGACAGTGAAACATTTTAAATGGGTTTCTCACAAGAAAACTACCAACAGTTCAGAGAGCAAGGGAAAAAGTCTACCCTAGATGTTACTAAGAAAGATCGACGAAGAGATGAAGTCGAAAGAGCGAAGACAGGAGTCGAAGACATTGTGGATAGGGTAAAGACCAAAAAATGGAAATGGGCACAAGAAATAACGAACGATGGACAAAGACAGTTCTTCAGTGGAATCCCAGAGGAAAACAAAGACCACAAGATAGATCACAGGAAGACAGGGATAAATAACTGAAAGAAGTTGCAATTTTGAAAGAGCTACTGAAAGTGTATTTCTTAGTTTAACATTAATAAGGCTACGACTTCTTAAGGTTGACTTAACTGAATAATACACCACAATGCTTTATTAGGCATGGTCCTGTTTGCAGGTGGAATGCCGTTGCCTCCCTCCGACCTTCGAACTGACTTACCCAGCCAGTTATGGGGGGACCTATAGTTTAGCGTGAGTTCCGAACCACAGTGCTATTCGGTATTTTTCACATGAGCAATACTGCCAGAGGTGAAAGAAGTGGAAAGTGACAGATAAAAATCCTAGGACCTGGCGGGGATCGAACCCACGACGTTTGGATTTGTAGTCTGGCACTCTGCCACTTTTCTTCTTCTGCTTCCTTTGAGCTCACTTCTCCCCTATCCCTATACCCCCCCGTCCTTACACTCACCATGAATGCCTTCATCGGCGAGCTTTCTCACGCTATAACGAAATTAATTGCCTCTCCGCTGATTGGAATTGAAAATCAATGCTTTCAAATACAGAAAATATGATTGCTTCTTTCATCTTCGTAGAACTTCTACGCTATTATTAAATTAACTGTATCACTTCTGTGAAGACTGGAAATCAATGCTTCCTCAAAACAGAAAACAAGACTACTTCTTGCGTCTGCATTAGTGTATCTTCTAGAAGCTGGTGATTATTCTTCATTTTAGTTGAACTAAGAATTGTTAAGTATGAGTAAAATAAAATAATAATAACATAAATTGGTATATTGATTCTTCTATTCCCTTATGTAAGTATTAAAACATTATTTATCTCTTTTAGTTCAACTGGCTGAATTTCTATAGCTTAATAATATTTTATCCTATACCTTCCTTTCGGAGCACGATTTGTATCATGTTACCGAAATCCTTCTTGTGACTTTTATTATTTAATAGTTTGTAATACTCCATTGTCGCCGCGGTGGAGTGGCCGAGCGGTCTAAAGCGTCTCGCTGCGGAGCGCGCGGTTGCTCGCCGTGGAGGTTCGAGTCCTCCCTGCGGCATGGGTGTGTGTGTTGTCCTTAGGTTAGTTTACCTAGGTTTAAGTAGTTTGTAAGCTACGGACTGATGACCATGCAGTTTGGTCCGATAGATTTACAAACATTTGAACATTTGATACTCCATTGTCATATAGCTACTATAATCCTCAGTGTTGTTCTGGAATCTTCGATGAATTACGAAGTGCACAAAATGTCCGTATATCCACATTATTGCATTGTTTGTTTTGTCGCGGGAAGTATGTCTTATCCGGTATAAGAATTCTTCTGTGGTGATGAATCCACTGTCAGTTCTTTGGAGGAACGCCATCTGCTGCTTCACTCTTGTCCATAGGTCACTGTAACCCGAGCACGTAAACCTGTGAACTAACGTATCTACATGTCCACAGGTGGTACATAAATTGGAATTAGCCTTGCCTATATCACTGTGCAACCGAAAACTATATCCCCTGCAAAATCCAAATCCTCCAGACATTCATGGATCCCCCATTGGATTCCTCGTCTCCTGCCTGCTGTAACTCTTCTCATAACTGAGTCTCCGACAAGCATAAAAAGAGTTGGTGATAAAATGCAACCCTGCCGGACTCCAGTTGTTACTTCTATGGGCTCTGTCATATTTCCCTTGTGGGTTATTTCAAAGTAACCCATTAAATTTCATGTCATGTCTGTGATGAGGAATTACACACTAAAACCCACAGCAGAATAACAGAGCACAACTGCGCCAATTTCCGACAGCCGAGAAGCAGCTATTGCTCGCGCAAAGCTCGGTTGAGAAATTCAGGCCCGGGAACAGCGCTTATGACTGTTTGCGTCAACGCCGGCGCGCGCTATTATAATTCCCGAAAATATGGACGCGTTGTAACCCGAGACGGCGGTGCGAGTGTCGGGTTTCTGAAACCCAAGCTACAGGGCACGGGTTTAGTGGACAGCAGCGCGCGACCGCGAAACAGCGCGCTCAAAGCAGCGCCCGCACGGCGCGTCCGGCCGAACCACTGTGCACGTCAAAAAATCTGTGTGTGCTAAAGAACATTCCTCCTGGACCTGCCTTGACATGGTTCGCGAAACTTGGTCCTTTCAACTGTCATTAAATGTCAACAAACTTGCATATATCCCTATTCTTATATCCATATCTACATGGGATACTCTGCAAATCACACTTAAGTGCCTGGCAGAGGGTTCATCGATCCACCGCTATACTATGTACCTCCTATTCCATTCTCGAATAGTGCGCGGGAAGAAAGAACACCTGAAGCTCTCCGTTCGAGCTCAGATTTCTCGTATTTTATTCTGGTGATCATTTCTAACTATGTAAGTGGGAGTCAACAATATATTTCCGCGTTTGGAGGAGAATGTTGGCGATTGGAGTTTCGTAAGTGGCCCACCCCGCAGCGATAAGCGCCGTTGTTGTAGTGATTCCCATTCCATTCCATTTCCGTAACGCTGTCTCCCCTGTATCGTGACAATACAAAACGAGCGGCCCTTCTTTGAACTCTTTCGATGTCCTCCGTCAAACCCACATGATAAGGATCACACACTGGGCAGCAATACTCGAAAAAAAGACGGACAAGCGTAGTGTATGCAATCTGTTTAGTAGTTCTGTTGCATCTTTTAGGGGTTCTGCCAATAAAACATAGTCTCTGGTCCGCCTTTACCACTACAGTATCTACGTGTTCTTTCCAATTTAACTCTGAAGTAATAGTAATTCCTAGGTATTTTGTGGAGTTTACGGCCTTCACATTTGATTGATTTATCTTTTCGTAATCATGTGGACGACTTCACTCTTCGCATTATTTAGAGTCAATTTCCAATTTTTACACCATAGTGATATCTTATTTAGATCGTTCTGCAGTTGATTTTGATCTTCAGATGATTTTACTAGACGGTAAATGACGTAGCCATTTCCAAACAACCTAAGAGAGCTACTTAGATTTTCTCCCAACTCGTTTATGTAAATAAGGAACAGCAGAGGACCAATGACACTACCCTGTGGAACGCCCGATATCATATCTGTTGTAGTCGATGCCTTACCGTCGTTTACAGTGTCTTCTCTGACAGGAAATCCCCTATCGAGTCGCAAATTTGGGGCGATATACCATAACCACGTAATAGAAGAAAGCAAACGGAACGCTGAAGTTCTAAATTTAAACTTTAAGAAATCTTTCGAGCAAACATACCATCATTAGTTCAATGTACTAACTCCGAAATGGAGGACATAGTGATAGGTATTTCCGGTGAAGAGATGCACCTGAGAGACCTAAATACAAATAAATGGCCCCTTACTTAGCTTGCATTTATTGCGAATCTTTAATTTAGCGTAAAATTCCTAGAGATTGGAAAAAAGCGCAGGTAACTCTACTTTATAAGAAAGGTAGAAGAACTGACCCACATAATTAAAGGCCAATATGGTTGACATCAGTTTCCTGTATAATTTTATAGCATATCCTCAGTTCGAATATAGTAAATTTCCATGAGACGGATACGCTTCTTTCTATGAATCAGCACAGATTTAGGAAACATCGTGTGAGTCTCAGCTTGCCCTTTACTCAAATGACATCTTACGAGCCATGGATGAAGGGCAACAGGCGGGTCGTGTTTTTCCCAATTTCAGAAAGGCATTTGGCACGGTGCCACACTGCAGATTACTAATGAAGATACGAGCATATGGAATAGGTTCTCAGATTTGTAACTGGCTGGAAGACTTCCTAAGTAATAGAACGCAGTACGTTGTTCTGGACGGCGAGTGTTCATCAGAGACGAGGGTATCGTCAAGCGTGCCCCAGGAGAGTGTGACAGGACCGCTACTATTTTCTATCTATATAAATGATCTTATGGACAGAGTAACTAGTAATTTGTGATTGTTTGCTAATGATGCTGTGGTGTATGGGAGGGTGTCGTCTTTAATCGACTGTGATAGCATACCGGACGACTTACATAAAATTTCTAATTGGTGCGAAGAATAGCAGCTAGCTCTCAAAGTAGAAAAATGTAAGGTGATGTGCATGAGTAGGAAAACAATCCCATAATGTTCGAATACAGCATTACTCGTGAGCTTCTTGATGCTGTGGCGTCGTTCAAATATCTAGGCGTAACATTGCACAGCGATGTGAAATGGAACGAACATGTAAGGACAATTGTGAGTAAGGCGCTGAGGATTACAGTAGCTTCGATTTATTGAAGATGTACTTCATCTGTAAAGGAGTCCGCGTATAAAACGCTTGTACGACCACATATTGAGCGTTGCTCAAGTGTTTGGGACCCGCAGCAGATCAGTTTAAAGGAAGACATAGAAGCAGTTCAGAGGCGAGCAGCTAGGTTCATTACTGGTAGGTCGGACCAATGTGCGAGTGTCACAGACATGCTCCGGGAACTCAAATTGGGATCGCTGGAGGAAAGACGACGTTCTTTTCGAAAAATACTGTTGAGGAAATTTAGAGAGTCGGTATTTGAAGCTGAGTGTAGAACGATCTTCCTCTCGACTACTTACATTTCGCGTAAAGATAATAAAGAGAAATCAGGGCCCGTACAGAAGCACATCGACATTCTTTTTATCGTCGTTCTGTTTGGGAGTGGAATAGGAACGGAAATGCCGAGCAGTGGTACGGTATACGAACAGTATACCTTCTGCCACGCAGCTTACAGTGGATTGCGGAGTATGTATATACATAGATGTAGATCTGTCGAAAGCATAGTAATTTTTTAACCATAATGTGTACCTTCATTCAGTACACAGTTTAGGACACTATAGGGAGACATTGTATCGGTCACGGGTTTCTGATTTAGGCCAAGAAGGACTTTCATCGAGAGTAGTTGGCGAGTAGTCGTGATTCACGGTGATAGGACGTGGTGCTGCTGTAAGAGTATGGATCTTTTTTAATAATGTAAGAGAGTTCATGTGTAACAACCGTGCACTTACTGCTAAACATGAGCGAGAGATTAATAGTGAATGGTCGTAAGATGGAGCATTTTGATAGTTTTAGTACTGGAAATATTCGTTTGTATCTGATTCGTTGATTCGCCTTTATTCTGATTTGAGGGCACTTGCTGCAGTGCAAATAATGTATGAAATAAATAAATAAACAAGCCAGATTTCATGAGCTTGACCTCTCATACTACACCATAGTTACGTTACGTTACTGGTAAAATAGGCAAATATTCATTAAATAGTTACACGAACATTAGTACAAGACGGTGATGAAATGTTCAAACGTTTGAAAACATATTGGACCAAACTGCTGTGGTCATCAGTCCCTAGACTTACAAACTACTTAAGCTAACTTACACTAAGGACAACTTACACTCCCATGCCCAAGGGAGGAATTGAACGTCGGCCAGAAACGACCGTCCAGTTCGTAGCGTGATGCCTTAGATCACGAGGCCACTCCGCGCGGATAAGAGGGTGACGATATGTTGTTTGCAATTATCTGCTTAATGAATTGATGTAAGAACTGTAATAACACATACAAGTGTGTTGCTTTCATGAGGACAGCTTGAGGTAATAAGCTGTTATCTAACTTGTAAGACATAGTTTGTTAAAATAGAATGACGCATTGAAAAGTACGTAAATTCAATTTTGCTACATTCAGGTGTAGAGTAGGAGTAGATCACATTCCGTCAGAGATACTGAAGTCTCTCGGAGAATCAGGCATTACAAAACGGTTTCACCTGATGCGTAAGATGTATGAGACAGGCGAAATACCTTCAGCCTTTAAGAAAAATGCAATATTTTCTATTTCAAAAAATAGCAGACTAAGACAAATGTGTAAATTAGTGAACCATTACTTTCGTAAGTAGTGGTTGCAAAATTTTTACACGAATTCTATACAGAAGAATGGAAAAGCTGGTTGAAGCTGACCTCAGGGAAGATCAGTTTGGGCGCAAAACAAATGTAGGAACATGGGAGGCAATAGTCACCTTACGACTTACCTTAGAAGATATATTGAGAAAAGGAAAAACTACATTTCTAGCTTCTCTAGATTTGTAGAAAGCTTCTGATAATATTGTATGGAATACACTCTTACAATTTCTGAAGTTAGAAGAAGTGAAATATTGGGAACGGAAAGTTATTTACAACTTGTACAGAAATCAAACAGCAGTTATAAGAGTCGAAGGGCAAGAAAGGGACGCAACGGTTGGAAAGGGAGCAAGATAGGGTTGTGGCCTGTTATTCAATTTGTACGTTGAGTAAGCTTAAGGAAAGCAAAGAGAAGTTTGGAGAAGGAATTAAAGTTCAGTATGAGGAAATAAAAACATGCCGATGACATTGTAATTCTATCAGAGACAGCATAGGACCTGGAAGAGCAATTGAACAGAATGGTTAGTGTGTAGAAAGGAGTGTATAAGATGAAGATTAACAAGAGCAAAACGAGGTTAATAGAATACAGTCTAAGAATATCAGTCAATGCTGAAGGAATCAGATTAGGTAACGAAACAATAAAGGTGGCAGACAGGTTTTGTTATTTTGGTAGTAAAATAACATATGATGGTCGCAGCACAGACGATATAAAATGAAGAACGGCAATGGGAAGAAAAGCGTTTTTAAAAAAGATAAGTTTGTTAACATCGAATATGAATTTAAGTGTAAGGAAGTCTTTTCTGAAGGCATTTGTGTGGAGGTGCATTGTACGGAAGTGAAACTTGGACGATAAATAGTTCAGACATGAAGAGGATTGAGGCTCTTGAAATGTGCTGCTACAGAAGAATCCTGAAGACTAGGTGAGTAAGTCTCGTAAGTAAAGAGGAGGTATTGAACAGAATTTGGGAAAAAAGGAATTTTTGGCATGCCTTGACTAAAGGAAGAGATCCATTGATAAAACACATTCTTAGACATGAAGGAATAGAAAATTTATCATTGGAGGGAAGTGTGTGGTGTAAAAATCGCAGAAGGAGACAAAGAGACGGAAACAGTAAGCAGATTCAAATGGATGTTTGTTGCCGTTCTTACGAGGAGTTGAAGAAGAGCCTTGCTCAGGATAGAATAGGGTGGAGAGCTGCGTCAAACCATTCTCCAGACTGAAGATCACAACAATATATTCGAGTATCAACGCTTGTAGTTTTGAAGATATTGAAAAATATCTGTTGGCTTATAAGACGCGCATAATTCTTCTGACAACGTATATGTCTGCAACATTAATGGGAACCTAATACTTGTATTTATTTATTTTTTTGTAAGTTAGGAGGGTGTCCACCTTGTAAGCTGCACGCTTTGCCTGCCTGCGCAAGTGTCGCCCTGCCTCCCATACAATTCCAACAATTTGAATAATTATATGGTCATCAGTGAAAGCAGCGTTGTCGCTGAAGAATGGGATGAATTACACCAACCGTGAATGAATGGGCTTGTGACAGCATACACGGGAATGCCGGACACTTGCCACGCCGGATATTTACCACTCCTGACCACAGACAAATGTATAGTCTGTGTCCTGACCCTTCGCCAGGTAGATGGATTAGCGACCCCTCAGGAAAGGGACGTCCTTCCCCGTACTCCTCCTGTCCTGCTGTTTGCTTCCAAACCTTCGTCTCCGTATCTTACTCGATACAGCAAATACGGAAGAGATCTTTTTCTTCGACATCTCGCCGAAATGTAGAGCTTTTTTTTTTTTTTTTTTTTAAATATCCCGAAATCGAAATATTTATAACTTTTGGGAAACGAAAGCAATACCGTCGTCTATGTCAGTGTGTTGTTAGTTCTTCCAAGCACAAATATGGATCCATTCTCTCTCCGTCTGTACGGTAGCTTCCTTCAACACTTACTTATTCGGATAGATACAGCCCATCGCCATGGAAGGAAAACGAAAGGAACGATATAAACATAATTCGAATGTTCGTTGATCTTTCTAGTTTGATCACTCCATTTATACATATATTAAATGATACAACTCCATGACAAAAAAAAGTAAAAATAAATAAAAATAGAAAAAAGAGAGAAAAGAAGAACAACACACTTCATAAATTAACTTTCTTGCAGCGAAACATTAGTTAATAAAGTGTATTGGGGCAATTCTCAAAACAATGACAGAAAATACGTTTACAAAGTAGAGATAAGAGCGTCTATGTTTGACAGATCACCTAAAGTCGAAATACAATTTTAAAATATTTGAAATAAGGAAATGAAGGAAAATAGAATGCTATGCTTGTGAACCACACTGTTGTTCTACAATGTTTAGCTTTAGTATCTACTGAGTCGCAGAGGAAGCATCCTAGGGTTTTTTTTTTTAAGGGAAAAGGCACAATTCCTATGATCTGCACTATAACAGAAACAAAAAGCACAACTTAAGGAAATCGTAATGTAATCTGTGTACTAGCTTACAAGCGAAACTGAACTCGATAGTTGCTGTGAATTAGTATGAGCAGACATTATACTCGATAACCGGGATAAATTAATAACTGACTCCGTTTGCCGACACACACACACTCTGATGATGCAACCCCTAAACAGTTCATAGAAAACTTGAGTCTCATCACGAATAGGTACACTGCTCATACAATTACAGTTGGCAGTGACTTAAATCTACCATTCGTATGTTGACAAAAATACATCTTCAGACAGGATGGCAGATACATCTATCAAAATTATTCAAAATGTTTTTTTAATTATTTTGTACAGTTAGTTCAACACTCCATTCAAATTGCAAATGGTTTCGAAAACACACTTGAGCTCTTAGTCACAAATATTCAGCATCACGACGGATACAGGGATAAGTGAACACACAGTTGTAGCGAGCTCAAATCCGTAACAAAGATATTTACCAAAACTAAACGCTAAATACATCTATTAAAACATATAAAAATTCGGTTAACGTCTTCCTAGGAGACAGTCTCCATTTCTTCTAAATTAACTATGTAAGTGAAGACCATATGTGGCTTTATTCAAAGAAATAGTATCAACAGCACTGGAGGGATTCCTACCAAATAAATTAATAAGGAACTGAACTGATCCCTATTGTACCCAAAACAGAACAGAAAGCTTTTGCAGAAAATTTAGACGAATGCAAAGTCCCCAAGACCGCCGAAGTTTTACTGAAGCTCGAAATTAAGCGCGGACTCTTTTTAGAAATGTGGCGGAAAATCCAAAGAGATTCTGGTCCTATGTTATCTACACCAGCGTAAAGACTAAATGAATGCCTTTATTGTGCGATAGCAACGGTAATGTTACTGATGACAGTGCCATCAAAGCGGAGTTATTAAATGCAGTCTTCCGTAATTCTTTCACTAAAGAAGACGAAGTAAATATTCCACAATTCGACTGCTGAAAACATAACACAGAAGTAGATACCCTTGGTGATGCAAAGCAAATCGCCCTATCAAATAAGTGATGTTGCAGACGAAATGATCAAATATGTTTTCAAAAAGTTTATAATGCATAAGAAAAATACGTCTAATTCATGTGTTTATGATATCATTTTGTAACAATTATTTTTGAATAGTAAGCTCCTTGATTTGTTTCAATAGCTTTTATAGTCTGAATAAGGTAATCAACAACGTGGTGCGAAACGTTAAGGACTACAGCTACATGTACTTCATGAGATATACATCTACTGTAAAGTTATTTCTGTCCTTGTCTAATTTTGGAGATACGGGAATTATTTCAACACTATAGATGCCGAACTTGTAAACCTTAGGAGCAGATCCGTTTATGGTGTCTATTTTAAGTGCAATTCAAAAGTTCAGGTTCTATTTAAAACCTAAGTGTACCTTACTAGTTTAACAAAAATGACCTTTTTAGGAGCTAGGTGCGAGTCTGAAGTTACAGGAAATAATTTTAGAACTCACAATCTTTGATGGTAAGGCCATAATAATAGAAGGTAGAAAAATTCTCCTAATGTGTCAACTATAGGACCTTTTACCTAAATAGGATATTGCAAATTGAAAAACGGTAGATGTAACTATAAATTCTGCTTGCGGGAGGTAATTTGAGTGATGTTTAATGTATTTTCTTCGTTGAGTCAAATTTCACTGTTTGTTGATTAAATGCTAGAGATCAGCTAGTTTCACTATTCAGCTATCTACAGATACTGAGGCCTGATTCACACTTTATTTTCACAACTAAGAAACGTCGCATCGTTAGGTGGTCTTCGCAGATGTTCTTTACGTTCAATACGTCTCCGGTCTTCGAAAGTAACTTTCCCTTGCAATGATCCTATGGTTCCCTCTGTTTATTATACGCGTAACCATTGTAGTGGACAAAAGACCTGCCCTTGGCCAATATAATAACTTGCACACTGATGGTCACACTACGAAGTGCGGAAGCGACCAGGTGGAGATGGTTGGTTGGTTGGTTGATGGGAGGATGGGACCAAACAGCTAGGTCACCAGTCCCAACCAGGTGGAGATGTCGGGACACCGTCCATGGAATTGTCGGGCTGGGTCCGAGGGGGGGGGGGTGAGGAGAGCAAGGGGAACCCGACCCTTCGGAGCAGGTAAAAGTGTGGCAAATGTCCGGCGTGGCAAGTGTCCGGACACCATACATGGTACGGTGCAGGCCTGAATTCATGCAAGGGGCCATGCATCTCATTATTGAATGGAGTTGCTGCAAAATGGGCTGACCCAAAAAAAAAGGTGACTTTTGACTCTGTCATTAAATCGGAATATACATTACTGTATAAGTACCATTTCCCTTTAATGCAAAATACCATAGAACTTTTGCTTGATGTGTGTATTTCGTTATTGGTTTGTAGGCAGAGAGAAAGATTGGTTGGTACGCTGGCTTCCAAGTACAGATATTCCTAATTTTCTCATCAGAGGAAAGGCTATTGGAACTGACGCCATAAAATCCGATTCTCCACACAGCATGCGAAAGAACTTGCGCCCCCCCCCCCCTTTCTAGCAGTTGTAGCATAGGTTTCTACAGGAGCGAAGCGTTCCTAATACTCGTAAAAAAGCGCAAGTCATTCCCATTTTCAAGAAGGTCGTCGAACAGACGCACAAAACTGTTTTATGCTCCTATAATTGGACATTTCTGGATATCGAAAATTTACTCCACATGAATCAGCATGGGATCGGAACGGAACGACCGGTGTAAGACCGAGTTCGGTCTATTCATCCTCGAGACCGACAAAGCAGTAGATGCCGTATATCTTGATTTCCGTAAGGCGTTCGCTACGGTTCCGCGCTGTCGCCTAATGAACAAAATAGGAGCCGAGCGAACGGAATATCAGACTAACGAGTTTCCATCACGTTTCACAATACACATAAATAACCTATACGCTAATTTGGGAAGATCCTCTTTTTCTGGATGATGTAACATTCAAAGAAGCCCCAAAGCTGCAAAATTGTAGCGACATGCAGCAGGCTCGAGGCTTGATAGATGGGAAGGCAAATGACTCTCATCATGAATTTAACGCATTGAAAACATACAGCAAGGATGATTCTTTATTGCGTGATTACATAACTGCAGACCAATCACTGGAAACTGTTGCTTTCATAAAATATCTGTGAATATGCTCACGGAGCAGTTTCAAGGGGAACTACAACATCATACTAACCCTCCTCGACTACGGTGGATTCGTATCACATTTATTACTGTTTGGTCGGATTCGATCTCACTCTTTTCTTATGGCACTTTTTAATAATAATAATAATAACACTTGAGCTATGAGGGCGAGACACAACTGTAGAGGAGGGTACGAAAGACTATGGCAGGCTGGGGTTAGGCAAGGGGCCGTTGTGGGAAAGGGAAGGATTACGTTGGTAGGATCCAAAGACCTATATAAACAACATAGACTGGCCACAGCATTGCCATAGTTGTAGCCAATTGGAAAGGTTGCCGCCATCTTTGAGAACGCCAGTGTCACGCCAGGTGATACTGAGCGTCTGAATCATAGGTTTTTATATTAATCACTGCTAGTCTCGATTTTTCCTTAATTTCTGACCGAGGCACTTCGGAAAGTAATTCCCATCACGAATAGCATTTCTCGTTTACTATTGCATCCTAAGTGTAATGTTTACAATCGTCGAACTGCTGCATTGTTTGATGTTATTATGTCAATAGTCAGTAGTCGTATTTGCCGACATATCTTCCCTATAAACACAGGCGATTTTCTTTAAAATCTTTAATAACCTTTATTCTGCCTGTGGTTCAAATGACGTTTCATGCTTTGAAGTACATTACGTATTAGTTAAGCATTCCACAATTTGACGTTTCCTTGTTATTCTCCTTACAGCTTTTGGTTTCTGTGGGTGCTCAGGAAACGAAAATATTGTTGGAATGGCATTTGCCTGTAGCCGCTTTCAATCGGTGATAACATACATAAACTTTTCTTCAAAATGACAAGAGCATATGTAACTAAACTTTGTAGGCTGCCACTTATCACGCCTCATACTGGCTACCCATTTGCTTAGCAACTCCATGTTTTTCAAAGGAAATCTGTATAAAGAATAGTTTAATTATATTTCGTATACCAAGGCTACTTACCCAATGGTTAATACGCATTGTTACACTATATAATCAACTGTCAATACATTAAAACACACCAAATACAACCGTCGTCCGCCTAGCTTTTTGATGGTCGTGAAGTAAACATAATTTTGAAATTTGGTAAATGTGAACGTTAAGTATAATGAATGTTTATAAAGAAATACACGCTAATAGATAACGACATATATAATTACATATTTCTTTCTTTATACCTACCTAAAGCATGATATTCTAACAGTTTTATTACTGCGGTTACTGCAGTTGTACGCCGAACATACCCTGGGCATAATTTACCAGTAAAAATAGCGCTTACACGGTAGTTTAGATTACAAACAGAAGCGTCTGCTGCTACCAAGGAGGTAATATTTTAACCTCCTTTGTTTCTACAAACTGACATTCTCAAATATGGCGCCCAATGTTACTTAGTACTGCCACCCAGAGCCCTGTAGCTTGCCTATAGCCTCTGTATGATGTTTATATACCTCTTTGGTAGGATCCGACGGCTCCGTAGCAGAGAGGGTTAATCCTTGGTAAGGCAAATATCACGCGGAGATTCAGGGCATTGTGCACTAGGCATCCCGCGTGTTGCAGTCTAGACGAGGCAGTCTCAATGTTGAGCGGCGAGTGTAGTCAACCTGGTGTAGCAGCCGGCTGACGGCGAGTCGTGACTGGTCAAGTGACAGGTGTGGACGCGGGAGTATGTTGCAGCTGCTTCCACACTGTATGATAAGAAGCGCCGAACCACTTTATTCAGGGTCACTTCATTATACTATACCAAATATTTTTAATAGTTTTACTTGATTTAAACAATACGGGTTATAAGTTCGCACACGTTCGATACAGAACCAGTGGAAAATGTAGTGATTCACAATTTTTTAAGGAATTAGTTTTCTGTGAAATATTCATGATTAAGAATTTATGACTGCCAGAGAAAATCCCTATAACAAACAACAGACTAAATGTTTTATTCATAGCAGCAACCGTGTTTTATAGGTTAGAAAATAAAACAGTCACAATTTGCAGGGCTGTAGATTTATTCACAACCGGTTTCGAGCAATTATTGCCTTCTTCAGGTATTTACACAGGACATAGTTAAGAATAATATATAAATATTACATAAAATTCGCAATAGAACCACAAAATTAAAGGGGCAATAATTACAGTGTACGTAAAACATTCTTGATAAGTGACAAAATGTGATCTATTAATACGATATTATGTTGCATTTTGATAACACAAGAAAATGCACAAAGGATTAAGTTCATATAAACGAAAAAATTTATTTACTTACATTAATTGCTCTGAGTAAACTTATAGGGCACAATTAATGTAGGTAAAAAAATTCGTTTATACGAACTTAATGCTTTGTGCAGTTCCTAATTTTATCAAAATACAGCAGAATAGAGTATTAATATACCACATTTTGTCACATTTCAAGAATTTTTTATATAAAATTTACTTCTTGTCCCTTTAATTCTGTGATTCTACTGCGACTTTTATGTAATATTTGTATATTATCCTCATCTGTTTGCTGTACAGAGACCTGAAGAAGGACAATAATTGCTCGAAATCGGTTGTGAATAAGTCTACAAACCCTGCAACTGCGGGCAGTTTTCTTTTCTAACCTAAACAATGGACTGTCATTATCGTACTACAATATCTGAGACTGCATTATTTTAAGGTTGGTTGTCCCACAAATTTATTTTCGGCTAAAATCGAACAACACCTCTTCATTAATTATCGATCTGCACATATCACCTTCAGTATTTCGCTGCGGTGTAGTGGCCGAGCGGGCTAAAGCGTCTCGCTGCGGAGCGCGCGGTTGCTCGCCGTGGAGGTTCGAGTCCTCCCTGGGGCATGGGTATGCGTGTTGTCCTTAGGTTAGTTTACCTAGGTTTAAGTAGTTTGTAGGCTAAGGACTGATGACCACACAGTTTGGTCCGATAAGATTTACAAACATTTGAACATTTTGATTTCAGTATTTCTTGTAACACCATATTTCAAAAGCTTCTACTTACTTCATGTCTGAACTGTTTGTCGTCAATGTTTCACTTCTACAGCAAGGCTACAGTCCGATAATACTTTCAGAAAAGGCTACTAACACCTGCCTCTTTAATTATAATATAAATGTATGTGTAGGATTGGATACTCCAGTTGACTATTGTGTTTGAAAATCTGATTTGAATTTTCAGAGTCCCTCTATAAACACTATGTATTTATCCATAAATGTTTCGAAAACCATATATAATTTTCTGTGAAGCTGGATTAATTTCTGTCAAATATCATTCAAAGTTTATACTACTTTAGACATACAACTAGAACATGTACATTTTGTTTAATTTGTTTCGATTCCTCTTCTGTCTTTGAAATACTTATGAAATCGACTTTTTTCATGTCGAATTGTGGATTTGCCTTTTAATGGTCTTGACAGCATGTCATGATCGTTCAAGAAGCAGAACAATGTGAACTACACTTGACGCTGCAATTCGGGTAATGAGCAAACTAAAATACATTGGGTATCTGGATTTTCCACTCCAGCACAGACGGGAATTTACAAAGGAAGGCACGGCTGCATTTTAGCTCCAGCAACACAGAAGAACCGCAGCCCCCCCCCCCCCCCTACATGAGTGGTTAACTCTAAAGCAATATAAACGGCCTTACTTCGTTTAATACACCAGTTCTCGTTAAATCACAACAGTTGACCGACATCAAGTATGGCTACTGTTGAGATGGAAAACCGCCAAATACTTCAAGTGCTGTTGGCTGCTTCTTTTGACCTTACGACAAAGTAGAGGGGGCTTGCAGACAGATGCCTGATCGCCAATGTCCTGGATTAAACTGCAAAGTTCTCTTCGCAGACTCTCATGAATTGAATCCGTGTGACGCTGTTGGTAGCTATCAGTTGATGAAATGGGGACCTTAAGCCAGATGGCACCCTTGGTGTAATTCTATAAGACTAGACTACGTAACATCATACCCTCTTCCTTCTCTCATCATGTACCAACACAAGTATGACCGCACAGTGCACGAGCCCATTATAGCCGCTTACACTAAAGACATTAAAGTGATTCCTTCGTCTTGCAACTATGTTCCATAAGAACTTCGTCATCCATAAGAAGAGACAGTTGTCAGTAGCATCAGAATCCTACCTACACGTCACCGTTTAATTTGGGAATAAAATTTTAATTACATATCCATGTGTTCATCTGATTCGATCATTTTTCAAGTTACCAGTGCAAAACCATGATTGCGGCACGTTTCACACACATAAAATCATGGTTCTGAACTTTATACACAGTGGTCAATCGTAGTTTTTCAGGCTTTCCCGTTTATTGAACATTAAATAATAAGAATACATTTAACAACATTAGCGACTTTAAACTACTTCGAAGCCATTTCTCCAAATCAACATTAGGAAAAAGTATCATATATTGCAGGTGGTCCGTACAGTCGCATTTCTTTTTCGACAATTACAATGTCACAGTTTTTTAATTGTAATTCTATCTCCGTGAAATAATGAGAATAACCTCTATGAATTCGTTCCCCTCAACTATTCCACAAGATTAGCATCCCCGTGCAATTAGCCCGCATATGGTTGTTAAACGAAATGTTCAAATGTTTATAAATCTAAGGGACTGAACAGCTTGGTTATTAGTCTCTAGCTTACAAAATACTTAACCTAAGGTAAACTAAACTAAGGACAACACAAACACCCATGCCCGAGGGGGGGATTCGAACCCCCGACGGCGGACGTCTGCACGCACCGCAACACGGCGCTCCAGTACGCGCGGCCAATCCGCCGCGGCGTTGTTAAACTATAATAACGTACGGCGGCGTTTGTAGTAAAAGGCGGTACGAAAATGTCCTGCATCGCGGAATATATTTAAAGTTGGTAAATACGGGTTACCGGTTACCGGAGCTGACAAATCTACGCCGTTCCATTTAAAATCCCACACCGATAAAAAAAAATGCTCTATAATTAATAGATTTATCTGGTCATTTTCGGTGCAATTTTTTACTTCGTCAGTGCTAAAGAGGATATGGCGAAACAAGTAGACAGAATGGCAGCTACTGGGGCAAGTATAATGTAGCAACTACGCTGCACTGTGTGAACTGAAATTTCAGTACTGTTTCATATGTATGTGTAAGTCACGTCGTTGACAGAACTGATGTTATTAGTAAATGTCCATTCCGAACAATCGGCCACGTCACCCACACTTTTTTGGGAATTTCTCTACAAATTTTACTATATTGTTTAGCAGTATTGTCAAAGCTAGTAAACAGTATTCTATCATATACGCCCGGAACCTAATACCTGAATCAAAACGGGCTGTTTTACACTATACAACCAAAGAAATTGGAACACCTGCTAACATGTAGGGCCCTCGCGAGTACGCGAAAAGTACCGCAACACGACGTGGCATGGACTCGACTAATGTCTGGATTAGGTAACTGACACCATGCATGCTACAGGGCTGCCCACAAATCCACCGCAAGAGTGGAGACCTCTTCTGAACAGCCCAGATATGGTCAATAATGTTGGGGAGGAAGTAAGTAAAGTATGCAAGCTTTTTTTTATTTTTATGTCTCCTATGTCTGATACCATTCGTATTGCAAATACAGATTTGTTAAGTCGTTTCTGCGGTTCTGTGGTGTGTTCCTCCCAACTGAATTTATTATCAAGCTGTAATCCCAGGAATTTTATGCTGTCGACCATTTCTATCTGCTCTTCTCCATACTTTATGAATATACTGGGCATAACGGACGTTGACGTAACGGACAGTGTGAATTGGCCTTTCGTATGCAGAAGATGTACCACCGGTTACAGCCCCGAAAAACAACAACAAACAACACTCGCAAGAATTCTCCAGTATCGTTTACAGCCTGATTACGTTTATCGTCTAAACAAGCTGCTGCAAGTTCTTGCATCAGTTTATAGTTCTACATCTACATAGATACTCTGAAAATCAAATTTAAGTCCTGGCAGAGGGTTCCTTAACCACTTTCATAACTTTTCTCTACCGTTCCATTCTCTAATAACGCGCGAGAAGATAGAACACCTAAATCGTTCCGTTTTCGATCTGATTTCTCTTATTTTATTGGGATGGTCATGTCTTCCTAAGTAGGTGGGTGCTAGCAAAATATTTTCGCATTCAGAAGTAAAAGTCGGTGATTGAAACTTCGCAAACAGATCATGTCGCAATGAAAAACGTCTTTCTGTTAATGATTTCCACCCCAATTCGTGCAACATTTCAGTGACGCTTCCCCCCCGGTAACGTGATAAAACAGAACGAGCTGCCCTTCTCTGAACGTTCTCAATATCTTCCGTCAGTCCCACCTGGTGAGGGTCCCACAATGGGCAACACTACTCCAGGAGAGGACGCACATGTGTGATGTAGGCAGTCACTTTGGTGGAGCTGGTGCATCTTCGAAGCGTTCTGCCAATGAAACGTAATCTTTGGTTCGCCATCCCCACAATATTTTCTTTCTGTTCTCTCCAGTCTAAGTTTTTCGTAATTGTAAGTCCTAGGTATATGGTAGAATTTACGACCTTAAGGTTTGACTGATTTATAGCGTAATTGAAGTTCAGCGCATTTCTTTTAGTGGTGATGTGTATTACTTCACACTTTTCTTCATTTAGTGTCAATTGACAATTTGCGCACCATGTAGAAATTTTGTCTAAATCGCTTTGCAGTTGCTTTTGATCCTCTGTTTACTTCACTAACCGATAAACGACAGCATCGTCCGCGAACAGTCTAAGGGAGCTATTCATATTGTCTCGTAAATCTACATCTATAAATGTGAATGTCTGTTCGGTGTACGTTTATCACGTCTGAAGGAAGGAAGCTTAGGGTTTAACGTCCCGTCGACAACTTGGTCATTAGAGACGGAGCTAACGCTCGGAGTTTTTGGGTAAGGATGGGGAAGGATATCGGCCGTGCCCTTTGAAAGGAACCATCCCGGCATATGCCTGGAGTGATTTAGGGAAATCACGGAAAACCTAAATCTGGATGGCCGGGGGTGGATTTGAACCACCTCCCTCCCGAATACGAGTCCAGTGTGTTACCACTGCGCCACCTCGCTCGGTTTATCACGTCTGAACCACAAGACATAAAGAGCTACAAATTTGTACAGTCAGTAATGTCTACCCCGGGGAAGGCTTTAGGCACGGTTTTATGGAGGTCGGATAGCTATTTATCTATATATATTAATGTGAATGCCTGTTCGGTGTACGCTTATCACGTCCGAACGACAAGACGAAGACACTTAAATATTTGTACAGTTACTAATTTATACCTGAGGAAGGTTTTAGGAACGGTTTTATAGCGACCTGATAGATATTTAGTAATTTGAATAACGTAACGCGAAATGCGGATTACTCTTTGAAAATGCTTTTATTGGTTGCATTGTTGCTTGAGGGTTGATACTGATAAAACGGTGGAGTATATTGGCGTGGAAAGTTATCGGTGTATATAAAATTGTATGTGTGTGTGTGTGTGTGTGTGTGTGTTAATATTTCGCTCTGTGGCGAAGACTACAGAACGTAATCGAATGGTCTGTGTGTAATGGTTGTCCGAAGTCTCCCGTTGTACACCATAGCAGTTCCATGGCGATAGCTACAAGGGGATGGAAGATGTGGTGGTTGAAAGTCGTCAAATTATTAAAGAAAAAAATTCGGACTGATGGCCAGCGATGACGTTTACGACTCTATAGCAAGGAGGTTACATATAGCGAAACGTGATGCTACAGATCATATCTTTGGTCTATGCGTGCTACGAAGTCTTCAGCTCTTTCTCTGTAAGGATAAACATACGAATAAGGACATATAAGAATGAATAAATAAAGCAGTAAAAAAGAAATTTCTTTTAATACATCTCTTTATAAAAAGTCGATTTGACGTTTCGTGCATTACATAAAGTGATCGATCTGTGATATTATTACAATCATTATTGTTGAATTTCGTGATTGGATTCTTCGAAACGAGTGCATTATTACGTGTGATTTGATCTACAGTACTTACTTTCCTGATAATGTTGATTAAAACAGTTTGTTTGTAAAGAAGGTATTTTATTTCATTTCATCCTTCAAAATCAGACTCATAGCACACTACTGAAAGATAGCTCATCTATCATAACCAACAACCAACACGCGAGCGGAGCCGCGGGTTTAAGCTAATCGTTTATAAACACGAGGAAGAGTAGGGGACGTATATCGCTTCCCTGTGGAACGCCAGATATCACTTCTGTTTTACTCGATGACTTACCGTCAATTACAACGAACTGTGTCCTTTCTGATGGGAAATCGTGAATCCAATCGCACAATTCGGGGCTACTAGACTTGTTGACTTTGTTTCATCGTTTTAGTGGAGTTTGGTGTTACGCCATGACTGGACTGCTCGCGGGCCCTCTGGAGCGGAGCTCGGCAGTGCCACATGTGCCGCTGCGTCGCATTCCTAGCGCGCCTGCCTGGTGCCACCGCCACCGCCTCCTGCAGCCTGCTGCCTAATTTCGCGCCGGACCTCACTACGCCACGCAGCCACACACACTCGCACGCACTGCCGCAATAATTTACGACCCACCCGCGCGCGCGCCCAGGGGAACACCGTGCCGGAGACACTGTAGCCGCCCCACAGCTGCCGGCAAATTTCCCACCGCCGTATCCCACACATCTAAGGTTCGTTCCAGCAGCTGCCAGATTGCTTGACGCGCATGCGCAACGCTGAAATTTAGTTCCAGCAGCGCCTTATCCCGCTTCTGGCTGCTTGGAGTGTGGCTGTTTTGTGTTCCAGCAGTTGCCGCAAGCAGCCAGACGCTACCCGAAAAAATGTTTCTGGCGCGGTCAAGCTGCCAATTTGCGCATGCGCAGAAAGATCTGAGTTAGAGTGGGGGTAGCCGTCACGTGATACGTAGCGTGTTTTTCGATTATTTAGAAGTCACTGCAATCCCACTTGAGAACAGATATTTCTCGTTTACACTTCTTCGTTATTAGGATGGAAAGTATTTTATTTATTCCTTTAAACTCACCTTCGCCTGCAACCAGAAACAGTGCAAAAACCGTTCCAGCAGTGCAAGTATCAAACAAGGGTTTTTACGTCATAGTAGCTGCGCATGCGCAGTAACACCTGTTTCTTAGCGCTTGGAAGTAGCCGTCTGGCAGCTGCTGGAACGAACCTCTAGCCACACTGTGATCTGTGATGCTTTGGCTAAACAAGCGTCATCCTTAAGCCGTCGGCACACGGAGCGTGTGTCTGAACGTGTGTGCTCAACGTGCCGAGTCCACCGTGCGGCTGGGAAACGGCGCAACTTGAGCAGCCGCGATGGAGTAGCCGAGCGGTCTTAGGCTACTGCCACACTTGCGTTTTTTGAAGCTGGACGCTCAGCGTCTAAAGAAGCACCTTTAAAAGGCGCCAGGTGGTGGCCACATTCGACCGCGTATATACAGCGGGTGCGCCTCTGTTGCACCAAAGGTCGCGGCTTCGATTCCCGGCGTTTTTTGAAGCTGGACGCTCAGCGTCTAAAGAACCACCTTTAAAAGGCGCCAGGTGGTGGCCACATTCGACCGCGTACATACAGCGGGTGCGACTCGGTTGCACCAAAGGTCGCGGGTTCGATCCCCGCCAGGTCCTAGGATTTTTATCTGTCACTTTCCACTTCTTTCACCTCTGGCAGCACCGTGGTTCGGAACCCACGTTAAACTGTAGGTCCCCCTATAACTGGCTGGGTAAGTCAGTTCGAAGGTCGGAGGAAGGCAACGGCATACCACCTCCAAACAGGACCATGCATAGTAAAGCACTGTGGTGTTCAAACCAATCTTTGGATTGTTGACTGCTTTACCTTTATATACAGCGGCTTCTTACAGGCGTCCTACCGACCAAAGACGTGAATGTGGCCACAATTGGCTCAGTAGCGTTTCAGACCTGCATGGGTGACATCGCAGCAATGAGAAATGAATGTATTAAGTAAACAGTCTGCAACAATAATATGTGCTGCATTGTTACTGATTCGACGGAGACGACGTAGACAAAAAATACGTATTTGGATTTATCCGATAACTGAAGACAGATCAGAGAGCGGAAAATTCACTCTGATACACAACAAACTTAAAGAAAACACTGAAAAGTTTTTTGAGTACTACAGGATGTCCATTAAGTCATACGAAACTCTGCTGTATAATGTATCGAGTGCTATTACTGGGCCGGCCGCGGTGGCCGAGGGGACTAAGGCGCTCCAATCACGGTCTGCACGGCCACTATGGTCGGGGGTTCGAATCCCCCCTCGGGCATGGATATTTGTGCAGTCTTAGAAATACTCGACTACGTGATTGTATAAGGGCTGAAGAAAAACTATCAGTTACTCTGAGGTAAGTGAAGTTTCATTACTTATTTTATTATTTCTTTACATTGCATAAAATGACAGCTAGCCAACCGTCATATATATATATATATATATATATATATATATATATATATATATATATATATATATTCCTCATTTTGAATGTCGTATAAAAATGGTCGAGCTTCTACTTCTAAGATAATACGTTCATTATCGTGCTCAATTGTTTCCGTCTTACGCATCGAAAAAACTGTAATAACACTTGACTACATACACTACTTCGTGTTGACACACTGCAATGTACTACTGAGTTCACGTGGGAACGCAGTGTGAGAAGCGTCTTTTGACGCTACGAATGGGCGCCGGCCCATCCGACTGGCGGCTGACCTTGTGGATGCGCCTTCCCGTCTGACGCTGGCAGAAAAAGACGCTGTGTGTGGCCACTACCGGCCTTCTGCAGTCTGCCTATAACTGTGGCGTCTTTTGACGCTGAGCGTCCAGCTTCAAAAAACGCAAGTGTGGCCGTAGCCTAAAGCGTCTCGCTGCGGACCGCGCGGTTGCTCGCCGTGGAGGTTCCAGTCCTCCCTGGGGCATGGGTGTGTGTGTTGTCTTAGGTTAGTTTACCTAGGTTTAAGTAGTTTGTAAGCTACAGACTGATGACCACGCAGTTTGGTCCGATAGATTTACAGACATTTCATTTGAATAATGTGTGTAATTTAAGCCGGCCGCGGTGGCCGAGGGGACTGAGGCGCGTTAGTCACGGTCTACACGGCCACTACGGTCGGGGGTTCGAATCCCCCCTCGGGCATGGATATATGTGCCGTCCTTAGTGTTAGTTAGTTCATAAGTAGTTTGTAAGTTTAGGGACTGATGACCCCGTAGTTAAGTCCAATAAGCTATACAAACATTTGAATAACTTGAGCAAACGAGGCATGTGCCTCAACCATAGACTTACTAAATAAAAACTAGACCGCTCGCTGGCGCTAGTGCTGCGTCCCCACATTGAACCTGTCAGAATCCGCCATTTGGAGAGAAACAGTGCGTAAACACGGTTCGTTCGTGCGCTGCTTTTAATTGTAACAGTAAGAATGGAAGCAAAGACTAAGACGGAAACAGTGTTACATTTCACAGATCAGTCATTACTTGTATACCGTATAGTATTTTCATGAAGAAATTATAAATCATGAGCGTATTCTTTAGTTTAGGTTTCCTTTACAAATGATTCTCTAAAACTGAAAGAATAATTACTTTGTTGCATGTCTAGTACTCATAATTTATATGCCTATAAATTATTAAAAATATTAACACGATTAACATACTAAGTTGACCTGAATGAAGAAGTAGGCATATAAGAAGTATTTAGATATTTAGTCTTATAAGTATAATGCAGAGGTAGGTCGAATAATTGCTTTTATACACTTAACAGCTGGTGATTGTACTTCGTAAATAGTCAAATATCTGATCGAATGTTGCATACTCAACCAATTTAAGGAGTACTATCCCTATTACAAAGTAATGTGCGAATGATCTGCCCATTTAAAAGTATATGGGTTACTATAATTATTCATACCCAAATTGGAGCAAGTTGAAAGAAAAATTTTACGTAATATGGAAAGGGATGTAGACAAAATTGTGCTATACAAAAATAAGCGTGCAAAAGGTACAAAGAAATGGGCAAAAAGTAAACAGCACCTGACAGAAAATTACGTTGATTAAATAATAATAGCACTCTCTGCTACTTTACAATTTTCATGCAATCACCTTATGCAAACATCTCGTTGCAAAATTGCTCCAACCTTCTCAGAAAAGTGCCTTACATTCTTAAACTTCGTGTCTCTAAGCAGACTTATTTCGGAAATTAGCAAACTTCATTAACTTTAAACAGACTCCATTACTCAAATTTTTTTTAACTAGCATGCGTTCATTTTGCTCTTGTCTCATATATTTCAAATCACAACCCCAGCACTAGGATTCTTCCCTGCAAATGGCGGCGATCAGCCACTTCAATTGGGGGATAGTTGCCTCGCTTCTCCGCTACCGCGTGGTTGGTACTTGGCCTCAACGAGCTACACGCGACTGCAGCGCGCTCCAGCGACAGTTGTCGTCGGTATCAGTTCAAATGTTTGTAAATCTATCGGACCAAACTGCGTGGTCATCTGTCCGTAGCTTACAAACTACTTAAACTAAGGTAAACTAACCTAAGCACACCACACACACCCACGCCCCAGGAAGGACTCGAACCTCCGACGGCGAGCAACCGTGCGCTCCGCAGCGAGGCGCTTTAGACCGCTCGGCTACTCCACCGCGGCGATGAAACAAAGAGGTGTGGAGCGGAAGAGATGGGTGTCAGAGTCCGGGGCGAACGCAGGAACGCACGCGCGTTCAAGGGCAGATGGGCAAACGGCGCGCACAATAAGACCAAAAGCGGCGGCAGCGGCAGTAAAAGCAGGCCCGGCCGCGCCCAGGGGCCGCGCGCGCTGCGTGCGACACACTCTGCCAGCCACCCGAGCACCGGGCTGCGAACACAACACTGCAGTGCTCGCCCTCCGTACCGGCTATCTGGGAATGTGTCCACTTTCTGAAGGGTGCAAAAGACAATCCTTGTCTCAACTCTGAACACTTCTACATACAATTTGTATAGGTTATGGGACCATCTTATGCAACTGCTAACGAAGATACGAGCTTATGGAATAGGTTCACAGATTTGTGACTGGCTGAAAGACTTCCTAAGTAATAGTACGCAGTACGTTGTTCTCGACGGCGAGTGTTCATCAGACGAGTGTATCGTCAGGCGTGCCCCAGGGGAGTGTGATAGGACCGCTATTATTTTCTATCTATATAAATGATCTGATGGACAGAGTAACTTGTAATTTGCGGCTGTTTGCTGAAGTTGCTGCGGTGTATGGGAGGGTGTCGTCTGTAACTGACTGTAATAGCATACAGGATGACTTAGACAAAATTTCTAGTTGGTACGAAGAATGGCAGCTAGCTCTCAATGTAGAAAAATGTAAGGTGATGCGCATGAGTAGAAAAAAACAATCCCATAATGTTCGAGTACAGTATTAGTAGTGAGCTTCGTGATGCTGTCGCGTCGTTCATATATCTAGGCGTAACATTGCAGAGCGATATGAAATGGAACGTATATGTAAGGACAGTTTGTAAGGCGGACAGCCGACTTCGGTTTATTGAGAGAATTTTGGGAAGATGTACGTCACCTGTAAAGGAGGCCGCGTATAAAACGCTTGTACGACCACGTCTTGAGTATTGCTCAAGGATTTGGGACCCGCAGCAGATCAGTTTAAAGGAAGACATGGAAGCAGTTCAGAGGCGAGCAGCTATATTTGTTACCGGAAGGTTCGACCAATGCGCGAGTGTCACGGAAATGCTCCGGCAACTCAATTGGGGATCGCTGGAAGAAAGACGACGTTCTTTTCGTGAATTTCTGTTAAGTAAATTTAGAGGGCCGGAATTTGAATCTGAGTGTAGTACGATCTTGCTGCCGCCTACTTACATTTCCTGTAAAGATCACAAAGACAAGATAAGAGAAATTAGGGCTCGTACGGAGGCTTATAGGCATTCTTTTTTTTTTTCTCGTCTAATTTGGGAGTGGAATAGGAAGGGTAACGCCTAGTACTGGTACAGTGTACCTTCCGCCACGCACCTTACGGTGAATTGCGGAGTATGTATGTAGATATGTAGATGAACTGTAAATTAGTCTACTTTAGACCAGACGCGTGTCCCTTTATTCTAAAGCATCTTCAGTGATCAGCTGTACAAGAAATGGATCGTATTACATTATTTGATTTTTGTTACTAAATTCGATCGGTAACAGTTCTCATGCAATAGGATTGTTTTGATTCTGAATAAAAATGGACTACTAATATTAGTCACGAATTTTTTATGTTTTCCTCTTCAAGTGTGATTTGTAGCCACTTGCTGTCACTGCTTATATTTACACTTTTTACAGTTACACTTCTTGCAAAAGTTTTTGAAAAATAGCCATTTCTGTGGCCTGGCAGGCTATGTATGTCGTTTGTTTTGTTTTTGTCTGTTCAAATGTTTGTAATTCTATCGGACCATACTGCGTGGTCATCAGTATAGTATCTCCTATTTGCGTACAGTTGACCCGTCAGTAAGTACGTGTGTGCTTAACGTTTGTCTTCGGTGCCACACGACGCCAGTTCCCGCCACCCTAGTGCTGGTAATGGCGAGCTAATGGAGACTGTCGGCGGTAAGGAAGCGGCGACTGCGATCTGCCGAGCTCCCTGAGGTGGGCGGCAGGTGTGCGAGGCGACAGCTGTGCAGATAAGGCGGCGGTGGAAGGCCGGCAGCTGCCTGCTACAAGCCGCTCCACTCACTGCCGCCGGCGAAACTCTGCGGCCACAGCACAAAGCAGCCAATGTCGTTTTTGCAAACTACTTTTAGGTACTGAAGTAACAGCCTAGTGGACTGATGAAACCAATCTGTTGCTACCAGGGGCTATGGAATCATTCTTACAGTGTCAGTTTAACCACAGGCTAACTTGCATGAAGTTTTAAAAATACGTAAAGGGGAAAAAAGTAGTCCTGTGTAGCTCGCGAACGAACTAGTTCGGAAGAGCGCTCCCACAAGCGAACTACGCGAACTCGTTCGCAGATCCCTCGCCTCTTAATTCGTCCACTCCTTTTCCGAAGACTGACGGGGAGCAGCGAGTAGACGCGAGAGCGTGCAGATCCGCGTGATTCCCTTCTGCCAGTTACCTTCATTTCGATCTGAGATGCAGCTCAGCTGTAGTTTCATAGTTCAGTGCCACAAGAAATCTATTTTAAAAATAAAGTACTACGAGTAGTCTGTATGCAAAATAGTTGAATACCATTGTATCACCCATTCGTGTAAATAAATGGTATATTTGCCTAAGTATTTCATGTCAAATTGCCCAAAAATACGGCTAATAGCACACGCTTTGGCAACTCTGATTCATTATATAAAAAAGCTGTCATAAAAAAGAGCTCCTTTAATAGGAGTAGCAAAAGCCAAAAAGAGCGGACAAAATAGAAGGAGAGGACGAACTAGGAGTAGCGGACGAACTAGGAGCAGCGGACGAACTAGGAGCAGCGGACAATTATGCTAAACGTATCTCGCTTCTTAGTTCGTTGGATTCTTTTCCGAAGACCGACGGGCAATAGCCAGAGGGCGCGTGGGAGAATTAAAAATCACGTGTTTGCTTTCTGCTGATGAGTCATTTCGAGGTGAGCGTCTGCCTGCTAGATTACATAGTTCAGTGCTACAAAATTTCTTTTTTGATGTGTTCTGTACTCTGCAATATCTGACTAATAAATTCCATAATGCCAAGATATAGAGACAACTCTAAACTTAAACGAATCCGGCAGTCGTGCCGTCCCAAAAACAGCCAATGTCGTTTTTGCAAACTACTTTTAGGTATTATTACTGCACTTCACGCACCAGTTGTCAATAATAAAATATGTACTTCAACACGACATCATCCCATTATCAAGTTCTGTTAAACAAGGAAACGTAGAATATTCCAATGAAACTAACCTTCTACCTCCCACAAAACTTATCTGCTGCTAGGAAGCATCGTTAAACATGATAGCTGTGTATGCACATTGTGTACCACATGTTTCTCAGATGGCAGCAAGTTGTACACTAACGGACAGCTGATTCAACTTCAACGATTGTCCTTATGCTTAACCGCTGTCATTGGTGGCCAAAGATATTCTAGTCAAAATATCTAACATTTATTCATAAAGTCAGTCACTAAATTAAAGGTTTTATAACGGAAATACGCTATAATTTTTTTCGGTGAAGTTTAAAGCAAGAAGTCTAATACATGCACACACATCAGTGTTTCTCAAGCAGGAGGTTGCTAAAACGTGCCCAGTAATGGTTTTTAGATAGTTCTGTCTTTTCGTTGAGCATGCTGCTGGAATCCTCTCTCAACGCACAAAAGATCTCAATTTCTTCGAGATTTCGTAATAACCAACCTTTGTCCTCATAGTGCATGACATTCAAACTATCATATATGGAGCTCATGTGTTTTACCACTGTTAAACTGAAGGGAAAACCACCATAATAAATAAATTATGAATTAATAAATAATGAAGAAATAACAGTCCAAATTGTTCGTTTATTTATAGCATTTCGTCATTTGAAGCTAGGGTTAGAAAAACCTGAAATTTTTCTTTGTATTTTCGTAAACGTTTAGCCACGGCGCCCGGCGAGCTTACTCAGCTACCTCGCCGGCGTACTATCGAACCTCACGCGCAAGTGACAAATCGATATCCAAACTTAGTAGTACCAGTAGTACCTGTTACGTAGATTCGACTACCTCAAGTGTCTTAAAAGTCCACAAACAACTTCGAGAAGACATCACTTAAAAGTTCTGTATCATGTTTAACGATGGTTTTGCGTTTAACTAATAAATGCAGCTTTTAAAGAACTCTGTATCTTCAGCACCATCTAGCAGCCATCACGTTCTTCTTCCTAGTATATGTCTATTGCGTGTAAAAGTTGTGGAAAACCTAGTTTCAACCGCTGCGAGGCCTAGACAACAAAACGGAACGTATGCAGAATAAAATTCGTACTATTCAAGCAGCAAGGTGTCAGACTTCATTAAAATTTTCATAAAAACTGCCGGTCTGACGCTAACAATATGGAATGTATGCCGGTTAATCACTGTTTCATTTACGTCATCTAGAAGAACATGAAATTCGTAGTGACAGTAAAGCATGGAACGTGAGCTCATAACGAGCATCAAAACGGATACAGGTATTAGTGAACACAGAGCTGTCGTAGCGAGATTGAATATCGAAAGTCCCAAAGTTACCAAAAATAAACGAAAAATATATTTGTTCAGGAAAGCAGATAGAATCAAAATACATTGCTTCTTGAAAGACAGATTCCAATCGTTTCTAACACTAAACGTAGGTGTAGACCAGATGTGGCTCAAATTCAAAGAAGTGGATCGACAGAAATTGATAGTTTTATACCAAATAAATTAATAAAAGAATGAGGTGGTCTCCCTTGGTAAATAAAACAGGTCAGGACACTGATGCAAAAGCAAAGGAAAAGTCATACTAAATTTAAACGAACGAAAAAACCCCAGGATTGGCGATCCTTCACAGAAGCTCGAAATTTAGAGAGGATTTTTAATGCGAGATGCCTGCAGTACTTATCACAACGAAACTCTTTCTCGAAATGTAACTGAAACCCAAAGAGATTATGGTCATATGTTAAATATACTAGGGTCAAAACACAAATAATACCCTCACTACGTGATAGTAATGGCGATCCTGCCGATGACAGCGCTACTAAAGCAGAGTTACTAAACATAGCTTTTAGAAACTCATTCACCAAAGAAGACGAAACCAATATTCCAGATTTCCAATTACGAACAGAGGCCGTAATGAGTAACGTAGAAGTAGATATCATCGGAGTAGTGCAGCAACTTAAATCACTTAACAAGAACAAGTCTTCTGGTCCGGATTGTATACCCATTAGATTTCTATCTGATTATGCTGATGCGATAGCTCCTTACTTAACAGTCATATACAACCGCTCTCTCAAAGAAGGATCTGTACCAAACGATTGGAAAGTTGCACAGGTTACACCTATATTCAAAAAAGGCAGTAGGAGTAACCCACTAAACTACAGGCCTATTTTATTGACGTCAATTTGCAGCAGGGTTTGGAACATATCCTGTATTCAAATATTATGAATTATCTCGAACAGAACGATCTATTGACCCAAGGTCAACACGGATTTAGAAAATATCGTTCATGCGAAACACAACTAGCTCTTTATTCACACGAAGTGATGGGGTTCGCAAATCGATTCCGTATTTCTTGATTTTCAGAAGGCACCGTACCTCACAAACAGCTTTTAATCAAATTGCGTGGTTAGGATATATCGCCCCAAATTTGCGACTGGATAGGGGATTTCCTGCCAGAGAGGACACAGTTCGTAGTAATCGATGGTAAAGCATCGACTAAAACAGAGGTGCCGGCTGCGGTGGCCGAGGAGACTGAGGCGCTTCAGTCACGGTCTGCACGGCCACTAAGGTCGGGGGTTCGAATCCCCCCTCGGGCATGGATATTTGTGCCGTCCTAGTTCGTAAGTAGTTCATAAGTAGTTTCTGAGTTTAGGGACTGATGACCCCGTAGTTAAGTCCCATAAGCTTTACAAACATTTGATTTGAAAACTTAGGTAATATCGGGCGTTCCTCATGGTAGTGTCATTGGTCCTCTGCTGTTCCTTATTTACATAAACGATTTAGGGGAAAATCTAAGTAGCTCTCTTAGGTTGTTTGCAGATGTTTCAAAAATTCAAATGTTTGTATAGTCTATGGGACTTACCTACGGGGTCATCAGTCCCTAAACTTACAAACTACTTATGAACTACTGACGAACTAGGACGGCACAAATATCCATGTCCGAGGGGGGATTCGAACCCCCGACCGTAGTGGCCGTGCAGACCGTGACTGGAGCGCCTCAGTCCCCTCGGCCACCGCGGCCGGCTTGTTTGCAGATGACGCCGTCATTTACCGTCTAGTAAAATCATCTGAAGACCAAAACCAACTGCAGAACGATCTGAATAAGATATCACTATGGTGTAAAAATTGGCAATTGACTCTAAATAATGAGAATTGTGAAGTCGTCCACATGAATACGAAAAGAAATCCGTTAACCTTTGTTTACAAGACAAATCAATCAAAAGTGAAGGCCGTAAACTACCATTACTTCAGACTTAAATTCGAAAGAATACGTAGATAATGTTGTGGGAAAGGCGAACCACAGAATGCGTTTTATTGGTAGAACCCTTAAAACATGCAACAGAACTACAAAAGAAACTGCGTACACACTATGCTTGTCCGTCCATTTTTGGAGTAGTGCTGCCCAGTGTGGGATCCTTATCAGGTGGGTTTAACGGAGGACATCGAAAGAGTCCAAAGAAGGGCAGCTCGTTTCGTAGTGTCACGATACAGGGGAGCCAGCATTACGGAAATGTTACAGGATCTGGGATGGGAATCATTAGAACAACGGCGCTTATCGCTGCGGCGTGGGCTTCTTACGAAACTTCAATCGCCAGCATTCTCCTCCGAATGCGAAAATATATTGTTGACTCCCACTTACATACGTAGAAATGATCATCAGAATAAAATACGTGAAATCAGTGCTCTAACGGAGAGCTTCAGGTGTTCTTTCTTCCCGCGTGCTATTCGAGAATGGAATGGGAGATAAATAGTATAATGGTGGTTCGATGAACCCTCTGCCAGGCACTTGGCAGAGTATCCCATGTAGATGTAGATCTGGGGATCTAAATAGGTTACGAAAGTTAGGCAATATAAATACATTTAAGGTGCAGGAAACGACGCAAGTTCAGTCGTATAGATCGTCTTTATGTGGGCTAAACATGGCAGCTGAAGCTTACGAGAGTGAAAAGGTCAGAGAAGCCACAGATAAAATGGAACCGGATTGTTGCTACAGCGATGTTCCCTAGCTACAAATGCGGTCTTTTAGACCACTGAAGCCGGCAGTTGTTATGGAAATGTTAATTACGTTTGACGCCTTGCTGCTTTAGTAAGAATTTTATTAGGTAAGTCAATTTTAGCAGTATTTTATAGTCTTTCTATAAGTTCAATTTTATACGCCGCACCACTCCCTAAAAACGCATGTGGTCCTGTGAACTGTAACTTCACCAACGTAGAACTTCTCTACGGCAAATATATATAATATTTGTACATTTTATATAGTTTTATTTTAAGTGCAATTATTTAAATAAATTTTCAATAGCCCCGATTGTCTGATGATGCCTAGAACGTGTTTGCGTCACATGTGAAGATAAACAAGGTCGTATCTGTGCAACCAAGCTGGTTCTTCGCCAAATATCCACACGATTACGGTGTCAGTGCCTCGAGACTATGGAGTGAAGTGATTTCTGTTATTGTACTGTATCTAACAGGTATTTGTGTTAAATATATTGTTTACTTCAGTTTTACACCCCAATCTTAAAGAATCCCGACGAGATGCCTGTTACATGTGGGAACTGTAGTCTTTGCACCAAACATCCCAGTTTCGGTAACAGAGGAAAAGTAGCAATACATTTTGCTTCTAAGCATATTCGTCAGAAACTTAGGTTTTGAAAACCTTTTTAGTTGGCTAGGAGGATTTCATCCCCATTTCAAGTGCTCATTCAGAGCCGTACACCAGGCAAGGGTGACCAGAAGAAAAGGTGCATGTTCTCGAGGGTAATCGTCAGCAGTAATGATTTCAGACAGTTAATTTCAATCGCATGTCCTTCTTCACCAGCACTTACATGCGAATACAGCAAAAGTGACATTATGCTACACTGTGAGTACTGATAGTTTCAATTTGCATTTTCCACAAGTGTACGCATTGTTTACCACATGTTTCAATTCTATCGCCAAGGACCCTCGTCTTGTTGCATTAAGACTACTGCTTACGGGGTTGGCTTAAGAGCGAAGTGCACAAGCGCAGAGCGGACGCAGAGGAGGAACGTCTCGCTCATATTTTACATGCATGTGCTCAAGGGCCGTAGGAAATACCTAAGATCAGCAATACAGTAGCTGTCTACAGGAGCTAAAAAAGGCCTTGCGGGACTAGGAACGACGATGTGCTTTATGTTCCTCATACCGCCAAAACCTGACGTTGGTACAAAAAATTAGGTGGTGAGGCAAAAGAAACACGAAGCTAGACCACGCTGATATCAAGATTTTGATGTTCAAGTTGCTGAAAGGTTTGACGTACCGCAGCCACCCAGAAGTCTGTGGCAAACATGAACAGTAACAAAGATCCATCTTAAGCAAGTGTAGTGAATCCCGAGGAAGTGGTAACGGCTGCAAAGGCTACGATATTACTATCCTGTAAAGAAAATTGAGCCGCGGTCGAGTAGCCGAGAGGTCTAAAGCGTCTCGCTGCGTAGCGCGCGGTTGCTCGCCGTGTAGGTTCGAGTCCTCCCTGGGGCATGGGTGTCTGTGTTGTCCTTAGGTTAGTTTACCTAGGTTTAAGTAGTTTGTAAGCTACGGACTGATGGCCATGCAGTTTGGTCCGATAGATCTACAAACATTTGAAAATTTAAAAGAAAATTGATTTTTTTACGATTTCGTAAAAGTTAAACTGGCCATGCATGGGTTTACCAGAACGAGTCAACCGCCATAATGAAGCGATGTAAAATTAAGCTGTAGAAGCATGTTATAGGTTCGATGTGTTGATATGGGAATGCGACATAGTAAGAGATGACGCTGCTAGGAAGATCATATCAGAGTATAAGCCGATAATTTTTTAGGTTTCAGAAATTACTGCAACCAGTAGCATTTCATTTCGATGGAGTTATTTATTGAACCATAAGCGGTTTCGAGCGGCCTAGCAGCTGATGCTACGTACAATATATTTCAATCTACTCTTTATTTAGAATTTACAAGACGTTAAATTTGCTGTCTGTGGAAATGTCTGTGCAGCGTAGTGGCATTTGCAAAATGTTTGCCAAAAGCGACAGACATGTGGATTTCCTTACAATGAAACTGCCGCACGGGAGTAGCCGAGTGGAAAAAAAAATAATTACGAACATTTGAATATTTTATAATGAAACTCTTAACTATACACAGCAATCCTCACAAAGAAATTTAATTCCACTGCAATGTATGTACCATCTGATGATGAGCTGCTAGACTTATCGAAATCGGTTATGGTCCAATAAATAACTCCATCGAGAAAAAAAAAAAAAAAAAAAAAAAAAAAAAAAAAAAAAAAAAAAAAAAGATAAAAGGACGACTAGTTGCATTAATTTCTGAAATGTATTTTAAGTTATAGCCGCAGGTTCCACATCCATAATGGATATGAGTTCTTTAATTTTGTGCTTCCAATTAACGTGGCTCGGGATCAGCTTTATTTGCCGAGAAAACTGCTGCAGTAAGAGAGGATCTAGACATGTTGGAACTTGGCTAAAAGTAACAAGTCGTGGTGAAGAAGGTGGGCCAGGTGTTCTATTTCCAGGAAGACGGAGCGTCACCGCAGGGACACACGGACGTCCAGCAGTGCTAAACAGACAGCAGACAGCTGCGAAGTGGACGGAGCGCCGAGCGACGGCCCGCTGACACCAGCTGCCTAGCCTCCTCAGCAGCAGGCAACAGAACGGCGACAGTCCTTCATCCGCGTCTGACGTCTCTTGTTCGCCTTCCTGTGGGGCGTTATCCATACCAGTTGACGTGTCACATCACCGTCCTTCTCTTAGGATTACTCACACCGCTAAGGAAACTGTGTAATCCCATTTTAAAATTCCGCAGCTTTTCAACATGTCAGCACATTGCTCGAACAGTCGATATTCTACTTACAAGAGAACCTCCCCATCGCACCCCCTTCAGTTTTAGATATAAGTTGTCCCAGTGGATAGGCCGTGAATAAACTGAACGCAGATCAATCGAGAAAACTGGAAGAAGTTGTGTGGAACTATCAAACAATAAGCAAAATATAAAAACTGAACGGTCCTAGCGAAAGATAGGCAACGTCGAGCACAACTCAGCGTAAGAGTACTGTGGTCCTGTGAGTAGCGTCAGGAGTTGTGGAGCGAGAAGTACTTGATTCAAGCCTTCCCTCAAAAGAGAATTTTTTATTTTCGCAAAATTATGATCTGTACGTCCGTTCATTGACGTCTCTGTACGCTGCAATCAGTTTAGTGTCTGTGTTTTGCGACCGCACCACAAAACCGTGCGATTAGCAAACGAAAGGAAGTGCCTCTCCAATGGAAACCTAAAACATTTGATCGCAAAGTGATAGGTCAACCGATTCCTCCACAGGAAAACGCGTCTGATGTATTTCATACGAAACCGGTGACGGTATGTGCGTCATATGACAGGAATCTCTTATCCATCCACCTAACTTGTACACTTGGTGACTGGGTAAAAAGGTTCTACCTTGCCCGATTTAGGTTTTCTTGTGGATGTGATAATCACTCCCAAAAAGTGATGAAAACATAAGAGTTTGTCACATAAACTACAACAAATGAATGCAACAGTTTCACAGTATGAAAAAGGAAAAGTTGACATTTTCGCCAATGGGAAGGCTCGAACCACTGACCTTTCGCTCTGCACTCCGTCAGGCTAGCCACAGGACTATAGCCAGCACCCCCTATAGGTGGTGCTGCTATAGCGCTCCTGTGCTTACTACATCCTCTACGTTGCTTATCTTTCGCATGAACTGCTCAGTTCTTATATTTTGCTTTTTTTTTCATAGTTCTACACTACTTCTTCCAGTTTTCTCGAATAATCTGTGTTCAGTTTTTCAAAGCCTATCCACTGCGCCAAATTATAACTAAATCGGAGGGGCGTGCGATGGGGAGGTTCCCTTGTTAGTAACACTTGGAGATACTTTTAGGGCTCTGTACCTCAGTCGAAAAAAAACTTAAGCCTTATAGGTATATAGCTTGAAGCATCACGAGCGGTCTCTGGTGATCACACAGACATAAGTAACCATTGCTTGCCTTCTCCTTTCTTAATCATTGACTGATCATAATTTTTTTCCTATTGTAAAAGGGAAGGAGAAACCGCTGCTTTTGTCTCAGTCAGCAATTGTTCTTCGAATAATTAAAACGAATCATTCAGAGGACTATACTATCGCGGCCTACCTCGATTATTGTATGTGAGTGTGACATATCGAATAACATACAAAAGTAAAATAATATATAAAGAATAATAATTTGAGTAGCATTATTTAATATTTTATACCTCAGTAGTATAGGTTTTTTTTGGAATCTCGTGGACGCCATTAGATTCTAACATTAATGGTCTCAATTTTATTACGTATGAAACAAGTTGTCTTTCTAAAAAAATTTACGACATTTTTCTTGTATCCTAGATTCAAAGATGAAAATTCTCCACAAATTACGAACATTCCAAGATAAGAAAATGCCATATTACGTTTGCTGGCGCCCCACCCTATTGTAAATAATTTTTTTAATTAGAAATAGAGGCTCAAGAATAGATTATTGATATATTTACCCCAGATTGTAAATTTTATTTAAAGTAAACCAGGCAGGGAACGTTACAAGTTGCCCTTCTCTGAACTCCCACCACGGGGGACTGACGGACGATTTAGAGAAGTTCAGAGAAGGACAGCTCGTTTTGAATTATCGCAATTTAGGGGAGAGGGTATCACGTAAATGATGTACGAGTTGGGGTGGAAATCATTAAAAGAAAAGCGTTATTCTTAGCGGCGAGTTCTATTTACGAATTTTCTTTCGCCAAATTTCTCTTCCGAATGGGAACATATTTTGTTAGAACCACCAACATAGGGAGACACGATCATCATAATAAAACAAGCGAAATTATATCTATAACGGAAAGATTTACGTGTTCCTTTTCCCGCGAGTTAGCAGAGAGTGGAACTGTAGAAAAATAATATAAAAGAGGTCCGATGAGCACTGTGCGATGCACTTCAATGTGACTGGCAGAGTATTCATGTAGAAGTAGGTGTAATGCCTCGTATATATTATATTTTCAAAACAGGAGGTACGCATAAAACTTCGTGCGAATTTGTACTCAACGCATTCTCTGAGAATTACTTCGAACAATTATTTCATGAGCCAACTAGAATTGTAAATGGATGTAAAAACATACTCGATCCCTTAGCAACAAATAATCCTGAGCTCATAACGAGTATCAAAACGCATACAGGTATTAGTGAACACAGAGCTGTCGCAGCGAGATTGCATATCGAAAGTCACAAAGTTACCGAGAATAAACGAGAAGTATATTTGTTCAGGAAAGCAGATAGAAATAAAATACATTGCTTCTTGAAAAACAGCTTCCACTCGTTTCTAACACTAAACGTAGTTGTAGACCAGATGTGGCTCAAATTCAAAGAAGTGGTATCGACAGCAATTGACAGTTTTATACCAAATAAATAAATAAAAGAAGGGGGAGATCCCCCTTGGTACACAAAACATGTCATGACACTGATGCAAAAGCAAAGGAAAAAACAGGCTAAATTTAAAAGAACACAAAAAACCCAGGATTGGCGATCCTACACAGAAGTTCGAAATTTGGAGAGGATTTCAATGCGAGATGCCTACAATACTTACACAATGAAACATTTTATCGAAATTTGACTGAAAACCCAAAGAGATTTTGGTCATATGTTAAATATACTAGGGGCAAAATGCAAACAGTACCCTCACTACGTGATAGTAATGACGATCCTGCCGATGACAGCGCTACTAAAGCAGAGTTACTAAATATAGCTTTTAGAAACTCCAAAGAAGACGAAACCAATATTCCAGATTTCGAATTACGAACAGAGGCCTTAATGACTAACGTAGAAACCATCGGAGTAGTGAAGCAACTAACATCACTTAACAAGAAAAGGCTTCTGGTCCGGATTGTATACCCATTAGATTGCTATCTGATTATGCTGAAGCGGTAGCTCCTTACTTAACAGCCATATACAACCGCTCTCTGAAAGAAGGATCTGTACAAAAGATTGGAAAGTTGCACAGGTCACACCTATATTCAAGAAAGGCAGTAGGAGTAACCCCCTAAACTACAGGCCTATTTCATTGACGTCAATTTGCAGCAGGGTTTTGGAACATATCCTATATTCAAATATTATGAATTATCTCGAACAGAACAATCTATTGACCCAAGGTCATGCGAAACAGAACTAGCTCTTTATTCACACGAAGTGATGGGCGCTATCGAGAAAGGTTCGCAAATCGATTCCGTATTTCTTGATTTCCAGAAGGCTTTTGACACCGTACCTCACAAACGGCTTTTAATCAAATTACATAGTTATGGTATATCGCCGCAAATTTGCGATTGGATAGGGGATTTCCTGTCAGAGAGGACACAGTTCGTAATAATCGATAGTAAGGCATCAACTAAAACAGAGGTGATATCGGGAGTTCCACAGGGTAGTGTTATTGGTCCTCTGCTGTTCCTTATTTACATAAACGATCTAGGGGAAAATCTAAGTAGCTCTCTTAGGTTGTTTGCAGGTGACGCCGTCATTTACCGTCTAGTAAAATCATCTGAAGATCAAAACCAACTGCAGAACGATCTGAATAAGATATCAGTATGGTGTAAAAATTGGCAATTGATTCTAAATAATGAGAAATGTGAAGTCGTCCACATGAGTACGAAAAGAAATCAGTTTAACTTTGTTTACAAGATAAATCAATCACACGTGAAGGCCTTAAACTCCACAAAATACCTAGGAATTACTATTACTTCAGACTTAAATTGGAAAGAACACGTAGATAATGTCGTGGGAAAGGCGAACCAGAGACTGCGTTTTATTGGCAGAACCCTTAAAAGATGCAACAGAACTGCATACATTACGCTCGTCCGTCAATTTTTGGAGTATTGCTGTGGGGTCCTTATCAGGTGGGTTTGACGGAGGACATCGAAAGAGTTCAAAGAATGGCAGCTCGTTTCGTATTGTCACTATACCTAGGACACCGCGTTACGGAAATGATACAGGATATGGGATGGGGATCATTACAACAACGGTGCTTATTGCTGCGGCGTGGGCTACTTACGAATCTCCAATCGCCAACATTCTCTTCCGAATGCGAAAATATATTGTTGACTCCCACTTACATAGGTAGAAATGATCATCAGAATAAAATACGAGAAATCAGAGCTCTAACGGAGAGATTCAGGTGTTCTTTCTTCCGCACGCTATTCGAGAATGGAATGGGAGATAAAGAATATAATGGTGGTTCGACGAACCCTCTGCCAGGCACTTAAATGTTATTTGTAGAGTATCCCATGTAGATGTAGATGTGTAAGTCAGAACCAAGAATTTCAACATTGAACTGTGAGCGCAGTCGACATGTAAAATATAAGATTAAAGGTAAACCCGTCCAAAATTCAAGGGGTCCTTGTACGTTACCTAGGCTCATTATCATCTTTAGCAGTAGATGGTAAAAATATCTATTTCTCTCTATCGACTAATTGTCTGGGATAGACAATAGACGAAAAACTGTTTTGGGCTAAACACTCTTTAGACTATAAAACGTCACTGATACAAACGGCCATACTCCTAACTGTACAGCGTCGTTAACCTGTAAGTTCTTTCTCAGGAAAGCTTACGTTCGATATATATTTGAAACAATCAATTCTCTAATAAATCTTATACACAGCTATCCTGGCAACGGGCCGAACGGCGGTACAGTTCAGCATTTTCTACTTCAAAAATGCCAGGGGTGAAGTGAAAAGTGAAAGATAAAAGTCCTAGAACTGAGCCGGGATCGGAGCCGCGATCGTGGAATTATAGCATTCTACCACTCGGTGTTTTTTCCCCTTGTATTTTGTAAATATGACGGCGAGGACAAAACAGAGCTATTTCTAGCAGTTTCTTATACCAGAAAACCTGTGCATTATCGTTAAAAAATGTATTTTCTATGACTGTCTTAATGTTCAAAAGTGTATCGTCCAAAATACCAAGGAAATAGGTGAAGCACTCTTCAAGCTTTTACTGTGTTCCCCTGTTTAAATGTACACCGTGTTCTCCCCAATGTTTATTAGAGATTGTAGAAAAATAGGTGGACTGAGAATGTCCGAAAGTTTATTCAAGCATCACATAAAAATTTGGGGTAACTCGCTCAGTTCACTAATGAGATTTCTGGTAACAACATTAAACAACGACTTCTCTTTATATAGTAATACATAAACAGATTCATAGTTTTTAATAACTTATATTACTCTGAAGACTTCACGTATCTTGAACCATTATACGTAATCAAAAGCCTTTTTCAGATCTACAAATTCTATGAAAGTGTCTTGATTTTTCTCATCTTAACCTCTGAACCATCTTCCTAGTGGCTTTCCATTCTGAAACTGATCGTCATCTATTAGATCTTCAATTTTCTCTTCCATACTTCTGAATACTATTCGTAACATTAGGAAATAGTAAACAGAGGAAGTGGGAGTGGGGGAGGATTGAGGAAGGTGCGAGCGGGAGCCGGAGGTGAGACAATCATTTCATTTTTTGCGGTAATTTTGTGACATTGCAGTAATAAGTTGACGTTGCATAACGTGCAAGGAGCACGCTTGAGTAATGCTAGGATGCTTTGAAGGTTGATGAAGTTAGCAGAAAGTTCCAAATACACTGCTGTGTCATTACGAGACTATTAGGGATGTTCTGAAGTTAAAAGGAGGATTAGGGTTTCACGTTCTGTTGACGACTAGGCCGTTAGGGATGAGCCTAAGATTCGCATTAAGGACAAACGGGGCAGAAAATAGGCAGTGTCCTTTTGAAAGGAACCGATCTGGTATTTCCCTGAGGCGGTTTAGGGAATCCCCAGTAAACACAAACCTGGATGGCCAGGACATTTCAACCGTTGTCCGTCTAAATGCATTCCTATAGTATCTGTATCAATGTGCAGTCTCGCCTGTGATCACGAGATATGGAGCACAAGGTCGAATTCCCCTCCCCCTTTTTTTAAGAATAGGGGTGCACTGGAAAAATCACGGAAAAACCAAGTCTGGATGGCCGAAGGCGGGTTTGAACCTCCGTCTTCCCGAGTTTGAGTAAACAGTACTATCCACTGCGCCATCTTACTCGGTGACATCGGATTAATGGAGACAGAGAATATCGAAAGAATGGCAGACCGTTGTGGAGACAATGACGAAACTCAAGCGGCAGAAGTTTCTATTGTGAAGTCTCCTACTGTTTTTATTTTCATTTATTTATTTACCTCAATGCTACGTAATTTCAGGAATAACTGGGGACATTTTGATACGTTTCTCACTAACAGGTACACTTAATGTGTACTTGTTCGTCTATATGAAACATTTTCCGTGTGAATTTTGAACATAGCTGGTCTAAAATCAGCAACCGTAACAGTTTAATTCACTGTAAAAGGAAAAACGCAGCCACAAAAGTTACTTTGAAATAAATACACTTTATACAGATCTCAACACCATCTAAAAGTATCATCAGAAGTATAAAATTATGATATGATTCGTAAAATCGTACAACATATAATGCTCATGTCATATAAAACGACATTAATTTTGTTCATAAAATACATGCCAGTTGAATAGTAGCGGGATTTTAAAGAAATTAAACGTGGCTAGCCGCTATGTACCTCATGTCATATTTTTATACTTCTGATGAAGACACTCTTTGATGGTGTTGAAATCTGTATAAAGTGTATTTATTTCAAAGTAACTTCTGTGGCTGCGTTTTTCCTTTTACAGTAAAAGTTTCTGTGCATGTTAGAAACATCAGCCATTCATAGGGTTGGACCAATTTCAATCAAATTTTATGAATACAAGACTTACTGTTTGTATAAAAATTATGTAACGGTATTAGACCCCAAATTGCCCTAGGGGTGGGGGAAGAAGGTATGAGATGATACAATACTAGATAGCCGTATCAAATCCTTACTTTAACGGGTATCTGGAATTATGGGTGACAATTACGAGGACGTTTACCCCTAAATTTGCCGTGGCGGGGCGCAGACACAATGAATAGCTTCTTTGTAACGCTTGAACTAACGATCATTCTTTTGATGTTGCTGCTTTCCTTTTTTCCGTGCTTGCTTAAAACAAATTGTAAGGATATTTCGTCGTATGCAAGACACTTAATTGTAATTATTTTCCCAAATATGTTTCAGCACATTTTATGCTGTCATCGGGTAGGAGGGTGTGGGTGGGTTATTTTTTGTTCTGAAAAATTATAGTATACAGTACATTTGTCTTTTACGATACATCTAAAATGGTTTTACATGTTAATTCATTATGAATTTCATTTACGTTATGAGACAAATATAACTATTTTAGTTACATTAGGCTACGTATAAAATCATTAAGTAGCTTACTTATTTGTTTGTTGTGGTAACCGTTTTTTTTACAAACTTTTCATCTGCCAAGCATACACGTTTGTAGAAAAACTATTACCACGACAACAAATAAGTACGCTACTTAATGATTTTATACGTAGCTTAATGTAAAGGTATGTAAACAATGTCATAATCTTATTTTTAGGCCTAATTTCACAAAACTAATATAGTTTTATTTGTCTGATAACCTAATTGAAATTCATTATGAATGAACACGTAAAACCATTTTAGATGTATCTTAAAAGACAATTGTACAGAATACTATAATTTTTCAGAACAAAAAATAAACCAACCTACTGATGATAGTACAAAATGTGCTGAAACATGATTGGGAAAAATAATTAAAATTAAGTTTCTTGTATACGGCGGAATATCCTCAACATTTGCCTGAAACTAAATTTAGCGCATGTGTCAGGTGAGGCCAACACAAAAGAAGTATATTTCACTTCCAATGAACTTTAATGTAATTCATCCATTGATAGAATAATTAATTCATAAATTTTTCTCACAACCGGAGCCTGAAGATGGTGTAATATAACAGCGAAACCGGTCGCACAGCATTTAATAAAGATTTTGAATACAGCTACTGGATTTTCATCCATCTACTTAATCGAATCAGCTGCGTCCCAAACCATCCACTATGGAGAGAATTATTTTTCTCACAATATCCCGTGGATTACAAAAATTCACTGCCATCAACTACGCAATCGCAATCGGCAGGTCTGTTATCTAAAAGTCGATTGACAGCGTTATGAATGCTGAAGAAAGTTTACATTAGCCAACTAAGTCTTTTATAATTCTATGCATCTTACTGGTGTGTAATGTTCCTAAAAATAAAAAGATAAAATAAAATAAAAGAAAATAAAATAAAAACTTTGGTGAGACGCTCATACGTAAAAAGTGCAAGAGTGTAGTAATATAGAAAACTGTGTACACAAAAGCTACAATCGATCAATGGAAATGAATTTTTGAAACAAAAAAGTGGAAAAAATATTTTAAAAATGCATTGGTATTCTGTATTGAAAGAGAAATGATAGCTTTTCAATGTATTCTAATAGCTCAGAGACTGTGTGTTATGTGAGTTCTCTGGCAAATAAACTATCTTGGACTGATTTAAGCGGAAACACGGATGAATGTTCTTGCTCTTTTGTTATCTTTTTATTCTGGAAGCTTAAGGCTGTAGGTGTGGTTTTTTGTAATAATTAAGAATAATAATATCATAAACTCCGCATTAAAAAGTCTTTTGCCTTCCATTTGTCGTAGTGGCGCAAGGCAGAAACTACGTCAAACGCTCATGAATGCTGTCGGACTAATTGCAATACCGCTTCAAGCGGTTTGAGGGGAACCCTGTAACTTCATCCGTACAGCTCAGATCTTTCAGTGTGTGATTTTTACGTCTTTCTCGATTTGAAGTATGACATACGTAACCTTCAATTTCAGTGCAATGACCAGGTGCAAGAGCAGGTGCGAGGGTGGTAACGTCAGCGGTCGACTGCATTCCACAACACAGTAAAAAGGAAGGAAGGAAGCTTAGGGTTTCACGTCCCGTCGACAGCATGGTCATTAGAAACGGAGCTTAGGGTGAGGAAGGAAATCGGTAGTGCCCTTTGAAAGGAACCATCCCTGCATTTGCCTGGAGTGATTTAGAAAAATCACAGAAAACCTAAATCTGGATGGCCGGAGGTGGAGTTGAACCACCGTCCTACCGAATTCAAGACCAGTGTCTTACCTACAACACAGTAACTGGTCGTCCAATCTTCCAGCGGGATAAATGTGTTAACAGGTGTCGTGATTAATTTTGAATGGAACCGTTTTATGGTCCCGTTATAGCGATTGCTCGGTATTCATTTGACTACCCTTAACATGTGTGATTTAGTACACCTAGGCTGGACAAGTCATCTAGCCGTACGTACCGGGTGGGGTGATCAAAAAGTCAGTATAAATTTGAAAACAATAAATCACGGAATAGTGTAGATAGAGAGGTAAAAATTGACACACATGCTTGGAATGACATGGGGTTTTATTAGGAAAAAAGTTCAAAAAATGTCCGACAGATGGCACTTCATCTGATCACAAAAGCAATAATTAGCATAACAAATTAAGACAAAGCAAAGATGATGTTCTTTACAGGAAATGGTCAATATGTGCACCATCATTCCTCAACAATAGCTGTAGTCGAGGAATAATCTTGTGAACATCGCCGTAAAGCATATCATTCCAAGCATGTGTGTCAATTTTTACCACTCTATCTACATTATTCCGTGATTTATTAAGTTTTCAAATATATACTGACTTTTTGATCATCCGGTACTTACTGCTTGCTGTGAGAAGCCTAGGAGGTTCTCTAGTTGCTGTTTAACTTTGAGAGCGTTCTACGAATAGTTTTCTAACAACTTCTTTTCTCTCACTTACTTGTTGTGAAATGACAGTGACGAGAAAATTTACGTAAATTAGAGCTCGTATCAGAAGAATCCTCCGCTATGCACCATAACGTGGCAACGGCATACAGATTTATAACAAAGAAGAACCAAAATTTATCTAGCTAAAACTAGGACCGCACTGTAATACCTTTTCCTATCGCTGCTCACTGATCATTTTGCAAGCCAGTCTTTTCCACGGCAGATTTACACATAACCGTGATCCATCACGCGATGGGACAGTTTCCTAATACTCTACGGCCTTGAGGCGGCGTTCCACACATCATGCAAGGCAGCGTTTAGCGTCTCCCGTGTGATGAATGGCTGTTCGGTCACTGAAACCAAACGCCCCACCGCCCAACTACCGCAAAATAGGTGACTCATATAATGCAGACGGCTTATTGTAAGAGAACGTGCCGATTAAGCAATATCCATCTGATGGATATTGATTTCCGAACGAGGTGGCGCAGTGGTACGTCACTGGACTCTTATTCGGGAGGACGTGGTTCAAATCCACCTCCGACCAACCAGATTTAAGTTTCCCTTAATTTCCCTGAATTACTCCAGGCAAATACCGGAAGGGTACGGCCGATTTCTTTCCCCATCCGAGCTTGAGCTCCGCTTCTAATGACCACGCTGTCGACGAGGCGTTAAACAATAATCTCCCATCCTTTCTTCTTTCACGGACTCCGATGAGTACAGTATACGACCAGCTTTCAAATCTCAAGTTTTCAGTTCTCTACGGCATAGGAAATGGATGATTTGTGTAAATTTAGAATGAATAGAGCTTCCGGTATCGTTTTACTTAATCGGCAGCCAAACGACCAACCACACCGTAGATTCGTGATCTTGTAACTGAATAATAATTTCGGAGAAGAGGTGTTGACAAATGTTATCGATCAGAAATAATTCTGAATTTAAATGAGGCGTGTCGCAAAAACTTTGCAATCAATATTTTTAGACACTAGTTTGGCAGCAGGCTCCCTCGGTTTAACTGGAAAACAACGTTCAGAAACTAAAAGTACTGTTTTCACATTCAAAAAGAATAAGATAACAGGGTTAAAATACAATAAATATTATTTATTTTGGTAATATTATTTGAAACACAGATGGTGAACTTAGGCTTGTGCTTCTCTTAAGTCTGGATATATCTTTCCAGCAAGTGCACTAAGGGTAGGAGAGGCAGGCGGCTGCAACCAAGAGGGACTGATGGAATATTATGTTCGGAAATAAAAGGAAGAGGGTAAATACAAGTTTATATTTATCTGGCAATCGTAATCGAAAAGTGCTGTACGGAAGAGTTGTAGTCAGCGTTCTGTGCACTGAGGTCCTGATCTAAGGAAAGACGAGTCTGAAACTGGTAGAATGAGTAAATTTCAGAACAGATTTCTGGGGAGAGGAAGCCTGTTGTTCTCGGGGAGAGATATGCATGGCATGAAGTAGGACAGTATATTGGGAGGGAAAGTGTTACGTTCGCAAGCGAATCCAAAAATGATAGTTCAGAACCTAATATTCCGAGCGGTCTGGAGCGCATTTCTGCATTTTATATCTTCTTTACTTTGGTCATCAGAAGTTATTACGCTATCCAAACAACGAAACTCATCTACTACTTTTATTATCTTATTGCCTAATCTAATTCCTTCAGTATCGCCTGACTTTCTGACATTACATTCAATTACCCTTGTATTACTCTTGCTAATGTTCATTTTATGCCTCGCTTCCAAGACACTGTCCGTTTCGTTTAATTGCTCTACCAGGTCCTCTGCTGCCTCTGAATGAATTACTATGTCATCATCAAACTGCAAAGTTTTTATTTCTTCTTCCTGAACTTTAATTCCTTCTCAAATTTCTCCTTGCATTCCTTCACAGCTTGCTCAATGTACAGATTGAACAACATTGGGGAAAGGCTACAACCCTGTCTTATTCCCTTCCCAAACAGTGCGACCCTTTCATGTACTTTGACTCTAATAACTGCTGTCTGGTTTCTGTACAAGTTGAATACAGCTCTTCGCTCCCTATATTTTACCCATGCCAAGTTCAGAATTAGAAAGAGTGTATTCTACTTATCAATGTCAAAAGCTTTCTCCAGATCTACAAATGATAAAAACATAGGTTTTCCTTTCCTTAACCTTTCTTCTTCATGACTGGCTCTCCTTATGATATCAGTAGTTCAGACGGAATATCATCTACACATGTACCTTGTTTCTACTCAAATCTTTTATTGTTCTGTCAAATTCTTCTCGCAATATAGTGTTTTCTTTCTCATCATCGTCTACTTCGTCTTCCATTTCTAGGATACTGCCTTATTTCCTTTGTATAGGCCCTCTGTATATTCCTTCCATCTTTCAGCATTCCCTTCTTTGCTTAGAACTGAGTTCTGAGTTCTTTATATTCATACCGCTGCATTTTTGTCTCCAAAGGTCTCTCTTATTTTCCTGCACTTCCTGTCAACCTCATTTTTCAGACGACTGTAGTCCCCCTTTTGCCTGCTTCACTTGATGCATTTTTATATTTTCTCCTCTCATCAATTAAGTCCAGTATATCCTGAGTTATCCAGAGATGTCCTTCTGCCTATTTGATTCTCTGCGGCCTTCATTACTCTGCCTCTCAGAGCTACCTATTCTTCTTGTGCTGTATTACTTTTCCCCGTTTCAGCAATCCTTGCCTAATGCTTAGTACCATCCATAAATACAATTTCCTGCTCATGTTTAAATTCAAAATTTTAATAGGCAGAAAAAATAACATGGCCAGTTTCACCTTCTGTACTTGTTACCTTCATCTGGGACAAGGCAGTCTGAACTTTCGCAGCATGTATTTGCAGTTTCGGAAACTCTTCAGACGAGGGCTAGTAATGATACTGCATATATACAGTACAATCTACAGTTTTAATTTAAAGCGTTTACGATTAATAGATTGTCTTTTACCTTCTTATAAATAACTATTGATTTTCATCCATCCAAAAATAATGTTTCCTCCTTACCTTTTAATAGGAATTAATAACATCCGTCTGTATATTGATTGTTCTGGAACTGGTGTGTGGTTATGGTCTTCCAACCGCGAACATAATTTTCCGCTGCCTGCAGAGAACAGTGTTACAGAGTGCCGCGAACAGATAGCGTAACATCGACACACACATTCTACAGATCCTAAAACGCTTCTAAAAGTCGCAAATAAAATACGCGGTATCATGATTACTACGAACAGGTCAGAAAACATATCTACTTGACATATTTTTCTCTTCGGTATCATCACATTGATGAACAAAAAGTAGAAATATAAAAGTGTACAAAGATGCTAGGCCGTTGATGACAAGGTGCCGAGGTATATTTACAACAGAAATTCCATCTCTGGTGAATCACTCAGAGTGCCCGGCCATCGTTTTCAAATGTTTGTGAAGCTTATGGCACTTAACTGCGGGTCATCAGTCCATAAACCTACAAACTACTTATCAACTACCGTATACTAAAGACGGCACAAATATCCATGCCCAAGGGGGGATTCGAAACCCGCCGGGGAACTGCCTCGCGCATCGGAGCATAGCGCCTCAATGCACTCGGCCACTCCGCCGCGGCTCTTCGTGTCTGCTACCTGGGCACAGAGTTGTCGAATTGTACAGAGGGATTAACTGACCCTGCTTCAAGTGCACTTATTGTGCTCGTCAGCAGTTGACGAAATGGAGTCTGCACGTACTCACCTGTCCGGAAGTCCTACTACCGAGCCTTACTAATTCCCGCAATATCACCTCACTAATTCCCGCAATATCTAACTTCACCATATCCATTTCACTTTTCAAACTTTCCTAATCCATTAACGGATAAAATATTCCGTGCTCCGATCTGTAGAATGTCTTTTGTCTTTCCAGATGACGACCTCCTCCTGAGTAGTCCCCACCGAAAATCCGAATGGGGGACTATTTTACTTCCGGAATATTTTAACCAAGAGGGCGCCATCATCAGGTTTCCATAGAGTAGAGGTGCATGCACTCAGGAAAAGTAACGACTGTGGTTTTCCCTTGCTTTCAGCCATTCGCATTAAATGTATTCCAATGCCACGTTAGTCGATGTTACAACACCAGCTCAATCACTGGGAATGTGTCGCCTGAAATCACAGAAATCTGTGCTGCCCCTCTTCATGAACCATTGGTTTGTGAGACTTTTGCCGGCCGCGGTGGTTGAGGGGACTAAGGCGCTCCAGTCATGGTCCGCACGGCCACTACGGTCGGGGGTTGAATCCCCCCTCGGGCATGGATATTTGTGCCGTCCTAGTTCGTAAGTAGTTCATAAGTAGTTTGTAAGTTTAGGGACTGTTAACCCCGTAGTTAAGTCCCATAGACACTACAAACATTTGAACATTTTTTGTGAGACTTTTCCACAGTTACCCCTCCGCTGTAGTTGCACCTACTACAATACGGCTATTTGTATCGTTGAACACACAAGCCACCCAAAGTTTTGGTTCATGGGGGGTAACCGTTTTTCACGAATTATGAATCTATCAAAAGGGAAGCTAGATGAAAACCCGTCGCCGTTTACTTATTACTTTCAGTCTTATGTTAGCCCAACTCGTCGTCCGTCATCTGTCTTTAAATTTCCTCCTCTGCCTCTTAGTCAATCCCTTCCTCCCTCTGTCTGAAATATTCACCAACTTTTATGGTGATGGCTGAAACGGCGTCGAATTGTATTGCAAAGCGCCCTCTGCTATCCAGCATACGGTGACTTGCGGAGTATATAAACCTTCTACATCAAGAAACATGTACATGTGCTAACTTTCATGGTGATAGACCAAAAGGTATCGAAATATATTGGAAGGTACCGTCCGGCCACGGCGGAGTGGCCGAGCGCATTGAGGCACTGTGCCCGGATGCGCGATGCCGTTCCCCGTCGGGGTTCGAATCCTCACTCGAGCATGGATGTTCGTGTTGTCTTTAATATGAGTTAGTTCGTAGGTATTTTGTAAGCTTAGGGACTGATGACTACACAGTTAAGTCCTGTAAGCTTCACAAACACGCGCCATCGGTTCCTTGTGGAATATAAAAACATGTAAAAATACATATGTATCCCAAATATCAAGGCGATTATTCAAATATGTCATTTCTATCGTCAGTTATGATCCAGAGTGCATTCAAAACATTTTTTGGAGTATTTCCGAATTTTCCGATTTTCATGTGTAATTTTATTTCCTGAAAACTTTTCCAGCACCATAACGGAAAAAAAAACTATGGATATCGGTTGTCTGAATTGTGAATTATGATCTTGAGATCGTAGAAACATCACATAAAAGCCAGTAATTACAGTTTTTAATGAATATTACAATTTTTCTAAAAACTTTTTTTGTTTTTCTTTAATACAAATCCTGTTCTGACAGCTACGAACACACACACACACACACACACACACACACACACACACACACACCAGTCAAATCGGTCGTTCTAAAATTTTGATGTTTCGTATATACGGCAATAGCTTTTTATTTACGTAGATGATAATATCGAGAGGTCGACATAGTGTGTATTACTAGCAATGCAGAATAATTTTTTTAATTATTTATACTGCAGCAGTCACATTTTACTAATATTTTTATTAGCACGACGCGTTTCGGCAGCAAGCTGTCATCATCGGGTGCACTTCACAGTTACAGGTTCATTACAGTAATGAACTTGTAACTGTGAAATGCACCCGATGATGGCAGTTTGTTGCCGAAAAGCGTCGTGCTAATAAAAATATTAGTAAAAAGTGACTGCTACAATATAAAATATTTCAAGAAGTTTATAATACAGTCGCAGACATCATACCAATCCACATAACATGGATAAATTTATGTTTACAATAATTATTGGCTGCGCTTGGCGTATTACACGTCCATCAGAGGAGGTAGACTGCACTTGTATGTGATATAAAGACCGGCAGTGCTCAATACGGTTTAGAAAGACGGAGATGCGATGGATCCGGTAGCAGATTCTCACCTTAACCTTGGTCCAGTCCATGGCACACAGAGTTACTCCTCTTGGCCGGACTAACCGTGGTCCGACAAGATAGAAACGAGGTATCCCGTAATTGGGATACCAACCATCACGCATTTTGTGAGACGTTCCGTATTTTAAGGTAATTTCTAAATGTCCAGTGCGGGACACTATTTATCCAGCAATTGTTTCGTTATATTTATGAATGTTTCTCATTGTAAAAATTCGTACCGATGACGACAACATGAAAATACAATCCTGTCATACAGCTTCCACTGAAGATAGTGTAACCTTTGCCAATAATAAGATCTTTGGAAAACTGTTCCGGACGTACCTTCAACATTCAGATTTTTGTGACTTTTGAAATGGATTCGGCTTCGGATAGTGATGGCAGCACTGCTACTACGTCACAAAACGGAAGTAATCATTTAATCCCACAGAAGGAAAAAATAAACGAGCATGTGCGTATAATGCAAATTGTAATAGTTTCACTTATGTTGAGGTTTTCATTATTTCTGTACGTAGTATTTATAACTAGAGATTGAAATTTAGAAGAAGTGTTGTTCAAACAACTCATAAAACAAGTACAGTTGTATACTTTTGACAACGTTACAGCGTTCAAATAAATCCTAATTTGCGATCACTTATGGATTCACTGTACTAGGTTTACATGGAATACCAAAGTGAGGGGAATGAAAATTTGTGGCCGACTGGAATTCGAACCCGGGATTTCCTGCTTATTAGGCAGACGCATTGACCACTCCACCACCGAGGCTGTGATAATGGGAAAGAGACAGCGTGGCGAATGAAGATTTGGGTCTGGGGGGAGACGTGCAGGAAAGAGTCCTCTGCAGTCGGGTTGGTCACTGTGTCCTCGGTGGCTGAGTGGTCGCCGGGCGCCGTGGCTCTGCGCGCCCGTTCAGAGGGCTGAAAGTCCACTGTAATTAAAAAAAAAAAATCTGAGCCAAAATCATATCGAACAAGAAGGAACAAACACGATCAGCCTCCGCAACTAACTTAAGGGACTTTCAGGTCATGCCAGCAGCTAAAATTCTGCATACAGACTTCCTTCAATGTTAACTAACAGTGCTAAAAGGTCAATACATGTTTCGACATGACAAGTCTGACCATTCCCTTGTCAGGTCCCTCTGTCAATTAAAACGAATCTCACGTCGTGAGATGTATTCTTAGTTTGCAGTAAGCCCCAGGCAAGAATGGCAATTTTAAAAATTAGTGCACTGGTGTTAGCAGCGGCGCGAATTTGCCGGTGGTGGTGAAAGGCGAGGTAGGCGCAGCAGGGCGGGGTTTTTGTAGCTGCTGTGGGCAGGGAAGGGCAGGGCCACAGACTGTGGCAGGGCCGCAAACAGCGCGCTGTACCTGCCGCAGCGAGCGCACTCCGCACTCGTAACACTCACTGCTCAACGACTGACCGCCTTACCTCATTCAGTCTGCGGTGGCTTATGCAGTATACAGTGAAGTGACAATAGTTACGCGTAGCCAACTGTTGAATGGAGGAATGAGGGACAAGACAGGCAAAAAAAAGGGGCATTCCATAATTTTGGGAGACAGCTACACGTTGACTGTAGTTTTAAAACAAAAGAAATTTTAATATTTTCAGTAGCATTGTGTTACCAGTTTGTCCATTTTGACCAAGTGTATTGTTACTGAAGTAACAACATACACAAATATTTTACCTTATCTTTTTTATACAGTTTCTTTTCAAATGCTTCAACTAAAGACCCTTAATCTAAATGAAAACGTTCAAAATTAAAAGAAAACAATTCTGAAATATTAAAATAAATATGCATACTGAACATTTATAGCCTTATCACATTTGTTTAAAAAAAATGAAAATAGGAAAGAAAAAAAGTACTTCTGGCAAATCTTTATTTTATGAACGAAATAAATCGCAATTTGCGATCAGTTATACCTTCACTGTACTAGGTTTAGATGGAATACCGAATTGCGGCGAATGAAAATTTGTGCCCCGCCGGGATTCGAACCCGGGATAGCCTGCCTGCTTACTAGGCAGACGCATTGACCACTTTTTTTTTCACCACCGCCGGCAAATTCGCGCCGCTGCTAATACCAGTGCATAAATTTTTAAAATTGCCATTCTTGCCTGGGGCGTACTGCAAACTGAGAACACATCTCACGAGGTGCGATTCGTTTTAATTGACAGAGGGACCTTACAAGGGAATGGTCAGACTTGTCAAGCCGAAACATGTATTCATTTTTTTGTTAGCACTTTTAGTTAACATTGAAGGAAGTCTGTATGCAAAATTTTAGCTGCTGACATGTCCTGAAAGTCCCTTAAAAATTAATAAATAAATAAAAATCACGAAAATGGCTGTTTTTTCTGCTTGGCGCTTGCGGTGACGGCTGGCCACCCCTGGAAATGGCGAGTCGCGAGCTGTTATAGTGAGCTTTGTGCGCATGGTCGGGAGGTGCGGCCGTCTTATCGCGGCGTCTACTAAAGAGGAATATGGTTACGGTTTTGGTGGAAAGGGGAAACGAATATTCGTTTCTGTGGCATGCACTTCCTTTTCACTTCTGGTACGTATTTCGAAATATACCGTCCTGAAACTGGTGATGTGAAAGAGATTCTGTACATCTATACTTCGCAAGCCATTTTACGGTGAACATTCAATCTCCCCTCACAGGTTACGGCAAACCCTGTAAATGTTTTGCTGCTTGCCATGGAGATACACCACAGACGCCAAATGAAGCAATCAACAGAAAACACGCGTGAAGACTATGTGATGTGCGACATGATAGTTAAACTTCTAGACGAGCATGTGAATAGCACAGACATGTGACTAGAAACGACTGAAACACTCGATATTGCAGACTCTGAATCCACAGACGGCGAAGAAACGGAAGAAAGTTGCACACATGAAGACTCTTCGAGTCATAGTGCCACGTACCATCATCAATTATCTCCGAAAGCAACACCAGCAACTACAATTACATTATCAGACAAAGAAAAAGCGGTGAAGTATTGGTTGAACGGAAGTGGTAAGAAACGCCTGCGTGTCAGTACTGTTCAAAATAGGTATCGCTTTGCCCGTTCTGAACGTGAATCGTATAGATGGAAAAAGGAAGTCGCTGGACGACATAAAAGTCGAATGGAAATTGTGACGGAGATAAATGCGCGACTTTTTTTAGCAATTTACCAATGCCAGACGACAGTCATTGAGTGGCAGCGACACAACTTTGCGTGATTGGGCGTTAGAGATTGCCAACGTGATAAGCACTAAAGAATTTACAGCTTCGCAAAGTTGGATTGGTCGCTTTAAAAGATGACATAAAATTGTGGCACGAAAAATAAGAAAATTTGTGTCGAAAAACTGGTCAGAAAATGAAGTGACTCACATAGAAATGTTAGAAGCTTGTTGTATATAACATATCAGTTACATTTGTGAACGAATATTTATTATCGTATTTATTAATTATCATACGATCGCTTTCACTGGGCGAATCAGCTGTCACTGCTGTGGCAGGAGAGCGGCGCGTAGCTAACGCCAGCTTGTCCCTAGATGGCGTTGGTATAACGTAGCTAGAGAAAGCGCGGAAACCATGCGACAATAATGTCATACTTCATAAAAGTTTTTACAGACTTTCAGGTCATCTCAGCAGCTAACAGTCTGCATAAGGACTTCCTTCAATGTTAACTCACAGTGGTAAAAATAGCAACACAAGTTTCGACATGACAAGCCTGACTATTTCCATGTTAGAGGTTACGAGTACGTCATCTCTATGGTACCTTTTGATCATGATAAGGGTCGAAACTAGTTTTAATTCAGACTAACCTATTTTTACATTTAACTTAGAAAATAAACTGCATAACCTCTTTAGTAACAAAATCAGAAACATTTTTATCCATGTATTATTTATACCATCTGAAAAATGCTCCTATTTGAGCACAAAAGAGGCGAATATGTTCTCTGACAGGAAAAAGTGGAACCTGATGCCTCAACCCTCATTCAGACGTACCAAAAAGTTTGGCATGCGAACATATTCAGGTGGCCGAGGTGACTGAGGCGCTCCAGTCACGCTCACCACGGCCACTACGGTCGGGGGTTCGAATCCCCCCTCGGGCATGGATATTTGTGCCGTCCTAGTTCGTAACTAGTTCATTAGTAGTTTGTAAGTTTAGGGACTGATGACCCCGTAGTTAAGTCCCATAAGCTTAACAAACATTTGAACATATTCAGTGTTACTGTGGAGAGGATAATGATCTGTTTACATTAGCATTATAAATTTACTAGCTGTAAACCCGGCGTAGTCCGGGTGTTTATTTATTCTACGCTCTCGTAGTCCACCACGTCTTCCCTTCACTATCTGCATTCATCTCTTTCTTTCCCATATCTCTTTTCGTTTACACCTTTCCCTTTCTCGGTAATGTTTTTTGCAAGGCACCCTCTGTCATGTACCATACAAACATTGCGAGGGGGTGAAGGTCGGGGTGAGAGTTTAAAATAGAGAAAGTTTAATTCTTTTTAAACTCACAACCACCAGCTGCGAACCAATTTCCTAAACATGCAAAAACACTGGAACTGTGATTGCGATTGACTCGTTTTCTAGGGGATGATATCACACGTTCGCAGCTTTCCTTCCCTGCATATGATTAACAAAACAAATTCATAATAAAATCAAGTTCATGAGAGAAAAGGGTGTACTAACTACTATATTTGAAAACACGTGAAAGTTCACTTTATGTTGTTTATTTCACAATATTTGAACCCTGTGGCTGATACGTCTGTATGTCGGCACATTCATCAAATAATGTTATAGCTCGTGAGCCCCCAGACAAAATGAATATTTGTCGCGAATTGATTTCACACGTGGCTGTCTCAAACACCGTTTGTGTTCATGCCTATGCGACGACACGTGTTACATTAACAAATCACAGTCACTTTAATTCAATGCGATGCACACGTTGTTGCACCAGCTAAATATTCACAAACACACAGTAGCACTCGATTTAACTTGGTGCAGTCTACGACGAGCAACCACACGTGGCGATTGCCACACACAAAACCCAAGTCACCACCTCGACATCCACATGCCGACTGACTGCAGAGCGACGCCGCCCGGCCAGCCACACCACGTGCTCCCGAGTCCTCACTTCCTGCCCAGGCGCGCGCGCGCGCCAAAAGCTCAACTGTCGGGGTTTTTTCCCCTACGTCATCAACTTCCCCATGTGAACTGTTCTAACCGATTTGCCAACGTACAGCGCTCAGCCAATACATTTCTAAAACTTTACTTAAATCAAAATAATTACACTAAACATTAAACAAATATTTTCTTATGTTTTTATATTAGTATAAACATCCTTTGTACTGTTTATCATAATCGTGCAATTTCTTATATCACAGAAAACTGATTTAACTGAATATTTCAAGGTAAAATACAAAAGATTGATTGAAAATAAAATGAAAAATAGTTAATATATTATTTTTATAAACAAACATTGCCATGCTAGTTGTGTAACTGTCTTGTCTTCGTTGGTAATTTATTACTTTTCATTGTCAATTAGACATATTACGTTAGATGTGACTATATCAGCTAATGTATTGTTTATTTATCAACAGGCTATTTTGTAATGAGGGCCTTAAAGGTTCCTAACTGCATCGTATTACTTCAAATGCCAGTAGTATTACAATATTTGTGCACTGCACTGTGCCTGGCACTCACCATTGTCCCTCTCTCCCCTCACTGGAAACCGAACTGTAAAATCCTAAGTTGGAACAAGCCACCAACTTCGGCCTGCTCGCTGGCCTCCCATCAGCTACAAGCACACAGCAAATCTCAACGTGGAGAAATTCTACCTATGGCCTAACTATAAATGTTGTCACCCAACTGTGTACATACATTGCTACCATAATTAATAAGATTAAAATTGTGTAACATTTAGTGCATTGGCATGGTCAATATTTGCAGTGAACTTCATACTGTTTAATTATCAAATGCTATTAATTACCAGTATTTCTATTGGGCTGTAATCTCACAACATGTATGTATCTTGTCACCTTCCTCGTGGTATAAGAGTCGTGTGTGCAAAAATTCATCAAGATCTGAGAAAACCTATTAATTTTGTCAAAGTTCGTATGTTAAGTACCCTCCACCGAGCACCGAACGAGCCGCCCGCGGTGGTCGAGGGGACTGAGGCGCTCCAGTCACGGTCTGCACGGCCACTACGGTCGGGGGTTCGAATCCCCCCTCGGGCATGGATATTTGTGCCGTCCTTAGTTGCAGGTAGTTCATAAGTAGTTTGTAAGTTTAGGGACTGATGACCCCGTAGTTAAGTCCCTTAAGCTTAACAAACATTTTTTTTTAGTACCGAACGAAATTATATAGAAACACAGAGTCACATTGAAAAACGCACTTTGTTGTTCTCAAATTTTCCAGTTATATTTAATACAACCTGTGTTCTGAGAATAACGAAAACAACAAAAGAAGTATCTGTGAAATCGTTCGAGCCGTTCTCAAGTTATGGCGTGACCAACACACTTAGGGACCCATTTTTATCTTGCAAGATACTCTCCCTCATGCACCGTATGAAACTTTAGGTAGACGGTGACCTTCCTTTTGAAGGTCAAACGTGCAAAGTTTCGTGAAGGTCGGAATGAAACTGTAGATTTCGTCAATCTGTAGGAAAAGTATCCTCCGCCACGCATCTTCATTCCTTCTTATCGTAAATACTTTTTTAGCTGATATCTTCTACCTTTGAACTACATACCGGAAAAATTTCAGCTTAGGTAGTTTTACAGATTTCGTGTTTCGTCAGTGAGTGAGTGACCTTTAGCTTATATCTGAATTATGGGTCCCACAAAGACATTATTTACCAGGTTCGTAGGGAGGAATATTAGGAAACTGCATGCGAAATGTGTTGTAAATTGATTTGGTAGTAAATACATAGTAAATTACAACTATATGCTTTTTAGGGCGAAGTTTCATGTATTTCAATGTCTTCGACGTCATAACACCTCAACTATATTTCGTAATACGATATTATGTCGAAGGTACATCTAGTGCAAAATAAGTCGCGAATAGAGTCAGTAGGAAAGGCGTAACATATCAAAACGTCATGCGTGATGTGGCGGTTTTTCATTAAAGTATTTGTTTATTACCCCATATCTCATGAACTGTGTGTCGTACTATGATAAAATTTCGAACGTACGTTCAGTGGTATGTGGGTATACTGTCTGTAACATTTCTCGCGATTACAATTAATAGTTTACGAGTAACGTCATACCAAATGCCGTAATTTTACTTCATGAACGCCGAAAAAGTAGTAAGCGATAAACTTTTTCCTGTCATCATTTTGCTGGGGTTGTCAACGAGAAAAGGTTTCCAAAGGTTTGAAATTATGCTTGAAGTTTGTTGTAAGTCGCTAAGTCCTCTCCTTCTCAAACAGTGGACTGATAAAGTCACACTATCACGTGCCGCAATACGGGGAAGTTTTCATTGTTTATGACTTCATATCTCCTGAACTATCGGCCGAATTTCAAACTCCTTTCTTAGCTGACGTCTTCTACCGATGAACTACATTCCTGCCAAATTTCAGCTTCGTAGGTGAAGTAGTTTTTGAGATTTCGTTTTTAGTCAGTGAGTGAGTGTCTGAATGAGTGTATAGATAGAGATAACAGTCGAAAGCAGTCATTAAATAAATATATATACAAGTGTGACGGTTTCAAGATAATAGGTAGAGTCAATAAGCTATCATCTAATTCAGAGTTTGTTGAAATTGCAGGACGCATTAAAAATTTGGTTATTTTAAGCTTGATTAGTGATTAACATTTGTAATTTTTCAGATATTGAAATTATTTTTATAATCATTAGATGTGCGTAATTATTCGAACATCATAGATGTCTTAAATGAGATAGTAAACAATTTTATTTTATTCTGATTTACTGGAGTGTGGACTCACAGATGTCATCCAGACACCCTTAAGAAATGCTCCAGCAACAGCCCTCGTTAGTTTTGAGTACAAAGCCTGGGCCTTTCCCCGATTTTCCCTACCGGCCGTTCGGTTTAACCCGCCACTACCTGCTACCTGCTCCTACCGCTTGCCGCGATTCACTGCTAGTCCTTTACTTGTCCAAACAATTCCGTTACTTATACTAACTGTGTGACACAACGGACTTTACTTCCTTAAAGTATTCTGCCTGTTCCCCCCGGCTCTCCTGAAATGATCAACTTTTACCTGCTCAACTTTTACCTGAGCAACTTGGCCCAAACAGTCCTGATCGCCAACACATGAACTGGGCAACTTACCTGCTCAACGGCAGACTCCTTTATTCAGGAAATTTATTGAACTTAGGGATACAATTATATTTTGTAAGAAACACACTTTAAAAATTTTTTATCATTGAATTTTTGTCTCTCTCTCTCTGGTTCTCTTGTACGTTTTTTGTTAGAAAATACACCAAACACTATTCAGTCGAACATAAGTGTCTGTTTGAACGCTTCTCAAAGTGCTCACAAAATTAGGTGTGGATTAAAACGGGAATGAAAGCTCTCGCATGCGTGCGTCGTTCTCCGAAGTGAAGAGGATTCGTCTACACAAATAAAAGGCGTGAAAGATGCATTTGCCTCGTCACTACAATTTTTCAATGGAGTAAGAACTGCGTCAGTAATGAATCATCTGACGTGATACTCAAAAGATCACAAAACGCATTTCCTACCTCTTCGCGGTTTACATACATTAAAGAGAAACAATAATGAAGTGTTTCCATTTTTCACACTCTGTATCCTTGTACACTATTCCAAGTGTCTGACTTATACGCTACCTGTTAAAAAAAAAAAAAAAAAAAAAAAAAAAATTATATATATATATATATATATATATATATATATATATATATATATATATATATATATATATGAGGTTTTTAATAGAGATAAAAACTACCGTATCATTTAAGTTGGACCAAATTACACACACACACTATGCAAAGTTTCATTAAGATTAGTGAGTAGTTTCGGAGTTCGTCACGAACAAATATCGTGACAAGGGATTTTTTTTAAATCTACAAAGATTGCTCTACTATTATGATTTGATGTACTGACTCATCCCACGACCATGGAGAATTTTACTCAACTGGGTCCTGCCAAACATGAAAGCTCAAAATAAATAAATAAAAATAAAACAGACTGGCGGACACTGTAGTAACCCTATAACGGTTCCGTTTTTACCGACTGAAATTTGGAATCCTAAAATTGGTGTGTGTATGTGTGTGTGTGTTCTCTTTAACATAAGTTAGTTTAAGTCGTTTGTAACTCTAGGGACTGATGACCACTACAGTTTGGTCCCCATATTTGGATGTTCGTGGTAGGCCAGACTATCTCTGGCCTTAACTTCCCGACGACACCGAAATACACCTGCACGGCAATTGTGGGGAGACCTTGCAGCTGCCTCAGTGGTTGCAGTTTTCCACAAACTGTGTACCGCAGACTGAGAATGGCAGGGCTGTCTGCCAGCCGTTTAGCGGTGTGTGTCCTGTTCACTACAGCACAGAGACGGGCCCGTTTACTGTGGAGTCGGCAACATCGAAACTGAACCACGAATTAATGGCGAAACGCGTCCTTCAGAGAAGAATCCTGCTTCAGTTTTCACACTGATTCCTGTCGCACAGTAATTTGGAGAGAATCTGGTATCCGATACGACCAGAATAACATCGTGAAAAAAGTACGGTGGTGGTGGCGTCATGGTGTGGGGAGGCATCATGTGAAATGGCCGTACGGACTTTTGCACATCTTCCTTGATGGTCCGAGGAACACCACAACCGCTCAGAGATACAATGAAAAGGTACTGCGACCACATGCGGTTGCTCTAGACATCTTCTGTATGGGCGACAACACCCGTCCGTATTGCGCTCCTCTGGGGGGTCAATTCTTTGAAGAAAAAGATATTCATCGCATGGAACGTTTGACGAGGTCTACGAATATGAATCCCATAGGACATGCTTGGGATGCATTAGGGATGCAAATTGCATCACGGCAGCCTCCGCCAAGGCCCCTCCAAGACCCTTCAGAGGAATGGGATCGAATGCCGAGAGAGCTCTTCGACCATGTGGTGGAGAGCATGCCACGTCGCTGCGAAGCATGTGTGTTCACTGGGGGTCAACATAAACCCTATTAATAGGTTCTTTCGTTGTGGATGACAATTCCTAGTTTGACAAATGAAAAACCTTCCGCCGTTATTCTTTAAAATTTTTTAATCAATTACATGTTTCGAGATTCGAATAAACTCATCTTCAGACCCTTATAAGATCCATGCAGTAACACGAGAACTAGTCATCCATTTATAATCCTCCATATACCCTCTCACCCCAAGATGTAGCCGACAATTGTCATACCAACCACGTTACAATCTCGAAACTTGTAATTGATTAAAAATTTTAAAGAATAACGGTGGAAGGTTTTTCATTTGCCAAATTAATACATCGCCGTCGTGCCGTCATCCATCTGAGATGGATATACAAATTCCTAGTTTAGTTAGTGTTCGTATGAGGTGTACTCCAGGTTTCAGAACATTTCTAAAACTATGTATATATAGGACTAGTTGTAAGACAATTGGTGTCTGATTAAGAAATGTTTGTAGAACTTATGGAACTTAACTGCGGGGTCATCAGTCCCTAAACTTATAAACTACTTATGAACTAGCTTATACTAAAGACGTCACAAACATCTATGCCCGAGGGGGGATTCGAGCCCACGACCGCAGCGGCCGTGCAGACCGTGACTGCCACGCCGCAGACCGCTCGGCCACCACGGCCAGTGCCTGATTAAGATTCAGTTTGTTCAAGAATCATTCTGACTTTCCAACAAGGAGATATGTCATCGTTTAGTGATTACGCTTAAATTTTGACCACTTGCGTAGTTGGTGTAGTTCAACTTTTCGCTTACCTGTGCAGTGCTATGAATGACAAGTTGAGTGTGTGATAGCAGTAGCATCTCGTATTACGTAGGAATACTCACCAGCAAGAGATCCAGCCTGTCTCCTGCAAGGAAAACAAAATACCGATTAGTGAAACTTAAATATTATTCATATTCTACATGAAATGTTCAAATGTTTGTAATACTATGGGAGCAAACTACGTTCGTCATCAGTCTTTAGCCTTACAAACTACCTAAACTAAGTTAAAGTAACCTAAGGGCAACACACCCATCCATGCCCGAGGGAGGATTTGAACCTCCGACGCGGGAGGCCGTAACGTGGCGCTACAGACCGCTCAGCTACTCCCGCGCGGCCATACTACATGAAAAACTGTCGATTGTATATTCAAGCATTTATAACTTACAGCAAAACAATAATGTTAAAAATTAATTGGGCTAATGTACACTACGATGAGTAAGCAACTGGCGAGAAAGTAAGGGTTTTTCCCCCCTTTAAGGAGGGACAAATTAATAAGAAATGGGCTCGTTGTCCTCAACATTTTAGTCTAGTAATGGTGTGATACACAGTGGCAAATAGATTCAGAGGTGACGTAGAGAAGTGGACGTTTGCTCCCAAGAGTAATAGAGACAAATTCAAAGTTTTGAAACCAATGAGGACAGCAATGAGGGAAATCCTTTTGCCGATATACCTAAAGTTATGTCATTGACTTCATACTTACCCTACTTACCCAATAAATATTGAGGGTAAAACTAACTGCCTCCGTGTCTCTCGATAATTCCCCACAATGAACAGCTGACGGACAGATTGTTAAAATAATAAAAATGTTCATAAAGCTTATGGGACTTAACTGTGGGGTGATCAGACCCTAAACTGCGAGCGACCTCGTGCACCGTAGCATAGCGCCTCAATGCACTTGGCCACTCCGCCGCGGTGCACACGCCAGGTGACACCGCTAGGAACATTATCAGGTTACGAGGACTAATCATGTGGCGAGTAACTGACGTCAGCTGTCAGCCAGCACGCCATCACTACCTCCTTGACACTGTGCCGCTCTAAAAGAACATAAGTAATTTGCATGCTGATTCTACAAGTTCTTGGTTTTGCATGGCACTGGTTGTCTATCCACAGTTTCAGACATTCCTGTAAATTGCGGTTGGGCGCGGACCACACCATTTTGATCTTTCAGCCTCAATGAATCAAGAGACAGCGTCGCCCAGCGGACGTGGTCCAGAGCACACCTCTCCAGTAGCGTAGCAGTAATTTATCAGTTGTAAGTGTAACCGGCTTCTCTCTAGAAGCTACATATTTTTACTTTTCAGTGCGTTTTCCCTTGAGTGCATTAAATTTATTGTGTGCTCGCGTTTTTGTTTGATTCCTATTCGCGTTAAATATCTGGTTAGTGTATTATTCCGCCGTGTGAATCGCGTCGCGACAGTCGTCTGTCTTTGTTTTGAAACAGTTACCGTTTGTTTACTCCAGTCAGTCGCCCAGCGGACGTGGTCCAGAGCACACCTCTCCAGTAGCGTAGCAGTAATTTATCAGTTGTAAGTGTAACCGGCTTCTCTCTAGAAGCTACATATTTTTACTTTTCAGTGCGTTTTCCCTTGAGTGCATTAAATTTATTGTGTGCTCGCGTTTTTGTTTGATTCCTATTCGCGTTAAATATCTGGTTAGTGTATTATTCCGCCGTGTGAATCGCGTCGCGACAGTCGTCTGTCTTTGTTTTGAAACAGTTACCGTTTGTTTACTCCAGTCAGTCGCCCAGCGGACGTGGTCCAGAGCACACCTCTCCAGTAGCGTAGCAGTAATTTATCAGTTGTAAGTGTAACCGGCTTCTCTCTAGAAGCTACATATTTTTACTTTTCAGTGCGTTTTCCCTTGAGTGCATTAAATTTATTGTGTGCTCGCGTTTTTGTTTGATTCCTATTCGCGTTAAATATCTGGTTAGTGTATTATTCCGCCGTGTGAATCGCGTCGCGACAGTCGTCTGTCTTTGTTTTGAAACAGTTACCGTTTGTTTACTCCAGTCAGTCGCCCAGCGGACGTGGTCCAGAGCACACCTCTCCAGTAGCGTAGCAGTAATTTATCAGTTGTAAGTGTAACCGGCTTCTCTCTAGAAGCTACATATTTTTACTTTTCAGTGCGTTTTCCCTTGAGTGCATTAAATTTATTGTGTGCTCGCGTTTTTGTTTGATTCCTATTCGCGTTAAATATCTGGTTAGTGTATTATTCCGCCGTGTGAATCGCGTCGCGACAGTCGTCTGTCTTTATTTTCTGATTAGAAGCGACATATAGTATTTTGATTTTCGTCTACACTTTCTCGTCTCAATTTGTAAAGTTATACTGTGCTGTCGTGCGTATTGGATTCACATCCGCGTTCTAACGAACAGTTTAGTTTTCCTTTGAACGCATCGCGACTGTAGTTTTTGCTTTTGTTGGCATTGTAATCATGAATAGGGACTGTGACTGCTGTATGCGGATGCAGTCTGAGCTGGTGACACTTCGCTCCCAGCTTCAAGCTGTGTTAACCTCGGTTGCACAGTTGGAAGCTGCGATCGATGGGCGTCGTTGTTGTTGGCCGGCGGTTGGGACCGAACGGATTCCCGTCGTTTCCACCGATCGGCCTGCGGCAGCGACATGCCCTGAAACTGCTAGCAGTGAGGCAGACATCCCACCCGTGGTTGCGTGGGAGGTTGCTCCAGTGCGTGGCAGGAGGCGCAAGACATTCCGGGGGACCGATCGTGAGGCCTCCCCGGTTCGTCTTGCGAACAGGTTTGAGGCGCTGTCTGCTCAGGACGACGTTCCTGAGTCGGATGGTGTCTCTCACCCTGTCACCACCCAGCCTGCAAGATCCGGGCTTTCACAGAGGGTGGGTTTACTTGTAGTTGGGAGCTCCAACGTTAGGCGGGTGATGGAGCCCCTTAGAGAGATGGCTGCCAAGGAGGGGAAGAAGGCCAACGTGCACTCCGTGTGCATACCGGGTGGAGTCATTCCAGATGTGGAACGGGTCCTCCCGGATGCCATGAAGGGTACGGGGTGCAGCCAACTGCAGGTGGTGGCTCACGTCGGTACCAATGATGTGTGTCGTTTCGGATCTGAAGAGATCCTCTCAGGTTTCGAGCGGCTAACTGAAGTGGTAAAGACTGTCAGTCTTGCTTGCAAGATGAAAGCAGAGCTCACCATCTGCAGCATAGTTGACAGGACCGACTGTGGACCTCTGATACAGAGCCGAGTGGAGGGTCTGAATCAGAGGCTCAGACGGTTCTGCGACCGTGTAGGCTGCAGATTCCTTGACTTGCGCCATCGGGTGGTGGGTTTCCGGGTTCCGCTGAATAGGTCAGGAGTCCACTACACGCAGGAAGCGGCTACACGGGTAGCGGGGGCTGTGTGGCGTGGACTGGGCGGTTTTTTAGGATAAAGAGCTTCGGGGAAATAGAAAATGGGCAATCTCAAAGTGTTCAGGTGGATCACAGGAGAAATGTAGATCCGGAAACTATCGGTATAACAGTTGTAAATTGTCGTAGCTGTGTCGGGAAAGTTCCAGAACTGCAAGCGTTAATAGAAAGCACCGAAACACACATCATTATAGGCAGCGAAAGTTGGCTCAAGCCGGAAATAAGTTCAGAAGAAGTATTTTCAAAAGATCTAACGGTATTCAGAAAGGATAGATTAAACAAAATAGGTGGGGGCGTGTTTGTCGCCGTCAAAAGTAGTATTTCATGTAGCGAAGTTGAAGTTGATAGTTCGTGCGAGATATTATGGGTAGAGGTTGTACCCGAAAATCGTAAGAAGTTAATAATCGGTTCCTTTTACCGGCCTCCCGACTCTGACGATACAATAGCAGAAAGGTTCAAAGAAAACCTGAGTCTAATTACAAAAACGTACCCGACTCACACGATAATAGTAGGTGGTGATTTTAATTTACCCTCGATCTGTTGGCGAAATTATATTTTCAAATCAGGTGGTAGGCATAAAACATCGTCCGAAATTGTACTCAACGCATTCTCTGAGAATTACTTCGAACAACTAGTTCATGAGCCAACTAGAATTGTAAATGGATGTGAAAACACACTTGATCTCTTAGCAACAAATAATCCTGAGCTCATAATGAGCATCAAAACGGATACAGGTATTAGTGAACACAGAGCTGTAGTAGCGAAATTGAATATCGAAAGTCCCAAAGTTACCAAAAATAAACGCAAAGTATATTTGTTCAGGAAAGCAGATAGAAACAAAATACATTGCTTCTTGAAAGACAGCTTCCACTCGTTTCTAACACTAAACGTAGGTGTAGACCAGATGTGGCTCAAATTCAAAGAAGTGGTATCGACAGCAATAGAAAGTTTTACACCTAATAAATTAATAAAAGAAGGAGGCGATCCCCCTTGGTACACAAAACAGGTCAGGACACTGTTGCAAAAGCAAAGGAAAAGGCATACTAAATTTAAACGAACACGAAATCCCCAGGATTTGCGATTGTACTCAGAAGCTCGAAATTTAGCGAGGATTTCAATGCGAGATGCCTACAACATTTATCACAACGAAACTCTTTCTCGTAATTTGACTGAAAACCCAAAGAGATTTTGGTCATATGTTAAATATACTCGGGGAAAGTCACAAACAATACCTTTACTACGTGATAGTAATGGCGATCCTGCCGATGACAGCGCTACTAAAGCGGAGTTACTAAACTTAGCTTTTAGAAACTCATTCACTAAAGAAGACGAAACCAATATTCCAGATTTCGAATTACGAACAGATGCCGTAATGAATAACATAGAAGTAGATATCATCGGAGTAGTGCAGCAACTAAAATCACTTAATAAGAACAAGTCTTCTGGTCCGGATTGTATACCCATTAGATTTCTATCTGATTATGCTGAAGCGATAGCTCCTTACTTAACAGTCATATACAACCGCTCTCTCATAGAAGGATCTGTACCAAAAGATTGGAAAGTTGCACAGGTCACACCTATATTCAAGAAAGGCAGTAGGAGTAACCCACTAAACTACAGGCCTATTTCATTGACGTCAATTTGCAGCAGGGTTTTGGAACATATCCTGTATTCAAATATTATGAATTATCTCGAACAGAACGATCTATTGACCCAAGGTCAACACGGATTTAGAAAATATCGTTCATGCGAAACACAACTAGCTCTATATTCACACGAAGTGATGGGTGCTATCGACAAAGGTTCGCAAATCGATTCCGTATTTCTTGATTTCCAGAAAGCTTTTGACACCGTACCTCACAAACGGCTTTTAATCAAATTGCGTGGTTATGGTATATCGCCCCAAATTTGCAATTGGATAGGGGATTTCTTGTCAGAGAGGACACAGTTCGTGGTAATCGATGGTAAGGCATCGACTAAAACAGAGGTGATATCGGGCGTTCCACAAGGTAGTGTTATTGGTCCTCTGCTATTCCTTATTTACATAAACGATTTAGGGGAATATCTAAGTAGCTCTCTTAGGTTGTTTGCAGATGACGCCGTCATTTACCGTCTAGTAAAATCATCTGAAGATCAAAACCAACTGCAGAACGATCTGAATAAGATATCAGTATGGTGTAAAAATTGGCAATTGACTCTAAATAATGAGAAGTGTGAAGTCGTCCACATGAGTACGAAAAGAAATCCGTTAAACTTTGTTTACAACATAAATCAATCAAATGTGAAGGCCGTAAACTCCACAAAATACCTAGGAATCACTATTACTTCAGACTTAAACTGGAAAGAACACGTAGATAATATCGTGGGAAAGGCGAACCAGAGACTGCGTTTTATTGGCAGAATCCTTAAAAGATGCAACAGAACTACTAAAGAAACTGCATACACTGCGCTTGTCCGTCCATTTTTGGAGTATTGCAGCCCAGTGTGGGATCCTTATCAGGTGGGTTTGACGGAGGACATCGAGAGAGTCCAAAGAAGGGCAGCTCGTTTTGTATTGTCACGATACAGGGGAGACAGCGTTACGGAAATGATACAGGATCTGGGATGGGAATCATTAAAACAACGGCGCTTATCGCTGAGGCGTGGGTTACTTGCTAAATTCAAATCGCCAACATTCTCCTCCGAATGCGAAAATATATTGTTGACTCCCACTTACATAGGTAGAAATGATCATCAGAATAAAATAAGAGAAATCAGAGCTCGAACAGAGAGATTCAGGTGTTCTTTCTTCCCGCGCGCTATTCGAGAATGGAATGGGAGATAAATAGTATAATTGTGGTTCGATGAACCCTCTGCCAGGCACTTAAATGTGATTTGCAGAGTATCCCATGTAGATGTAGATGTAGATGTAGATGAAATAATACAGTATCTGGGACGGGAACCATTACAACAAGGGCGTTTATTGCTGCGGCGTGGACTGCTTACGAAAGTCCAATCGCCAACATTCTCCTCCGAATGCAAAAATATATTGTTGACTTCCATTTACAGATGTAGATATGATCTTCAGAATGAAATACAAGAAATCAGAGCTCGAACAGAGAGATTCGGGCGTTCTTCCTTCCCGTGCGCAATTCGAGAATGGAATGGGAGATAAATACTATAAAGGTGGTTCAACGAACCCTCTGCCAGGCACTTAAATGTGATTGCCAGAGTTCAAATGTTTGTAATTCTTATGGGACCAAACTACGTTGGTCATCAGTCCCTAGACTTACAAACTACTTAAACTAAGTTAAACAAACTTAAGGGCAATACACACATCCGTGCCCGAGGGAAGATTCGAACCTCCAACGCGGGCGGTCGCTTGGTCCGTAACGTGGCGCTCCAGACCGCTCGGCTACTCCCACGCGGCGATTGGCAGAGTACCCCATGTAGATGTAGAATTATGCTAGTGGACATTTAATTATATCAACCGGGAAAGTTGAATATGTTTATCGGACTGGGATTGGAACGCGGGTCGCCTTCTTACTAGGTAGCTCTGGAGATCACTACGCCATCCTGACACAATGACTAACACAACTGCACGGATTACTCTAGCACACCTCTCGTAGGACGCAAATTGTCAACTTTCATCCGCTGGGCGGGATTAGCCGATCGGTCTGGAGCGCCAGGTTACGGATCGCGCGGCCTCTCGCGTCGGGGGTCCGAATCCTCCCGCGGGCATGGATGTATGTGCTGTCCTTAGGTTAGTTTACCTTAGTTAAAGTAGTTTGTAAGCTAATGTACTAATAACCTAGCAGTTGATTCCGATAGATTTACAAATATTTAAACAACTTTCTTCCGCCATCTAGCGGCTTGTGTTCATACTATTTCCACTACATGTCTTACCGCCGTAAATTATTTTCGCGATCGCAGTTACAATTCAGTCTGTCTCTTTATTTTCATTATTAGGCATTTAATTCATGATTTAGTTCGTCTCATAGGAATGTGTGTACCTTAGTCTAAAATAAACTTACAGATTGCAACGTTTTAATGTGTTTTGCTTGTAAATGAAATGCGATCGAAATGTTATCAGCCTACTGAAATACAGAAACTTCTTTTACTTGGTTCACAGTCATTGATTTTATCTTTGACTGTCTGTTTTACTTAAAAAAACACTATAAATATTTAATCTTGTCAAAGAATGCATTTAAGCGTGAAATCTTGAAAATGACCATTTGGTTAGCTTTAGAATCCATTATATGAAAAAAGGACACAAAAACGGACATGTTTTTAAGCGTCATAAGTAAGCAGCACGTGCTCCAAATGAGAAGCAACCCAACTGTCACATATTTTGAATGTCCTACGAAGAATATTTGAAAGACTAAAAGGAAAAAACAAAAGTAAATGTCAGACTTAACGAAAAAAATGCAATATATGGTCGAAGTGTTCGACAAAATTAGCATTCAAGAATACCATGCTTCAATTTCCATTTCCAGATCAGCTCCACCAATGCTTTCTCTATACACGCCGTATCTACGTAAATGTTGTTCTATGTGTAAGACAGTTGTTGTTTTTTTTCTAATATGTAATGAATAGGACATATTCAAGTTTATTCCTTCTGTAATGTAGTAGAGACGGATAATAATTGGCAGTATTCTTCGAGACTGGAAAAGAACAGTCTAGTTTCCATTATATGGTCTTACAAATACTATTCGATCACTAAATAATTTACAAATTTCTGGTTTAAAACGTACTGTTCTACATAAAACCAAATAGCAAAAAATCAGGAATAACGGTGCTTGTCATATGAGGACTCTTGTCCCAAGTTTGTCCAAGTACAACAGGGTTCATAGTCTTTTCTTCGATGTGTTTCATTTTACGGAAATAAAACGTCGTGTTGGGTGTGTAATGATATTTGAAAACTGACTTGTTTTGGAGGTCCCTGTGGTTAGTTCGTACTCTTCGTCCTACTGCTTGTTCTTGGGTCGAGCCTGGTTGTTGATACAACGCTTGATACCGTTCAATCAGTGCGGCGTATCGGGGAGTATCTGGGGCCCGTTTGACCACGAGAACCGCCTGCGCTAATCACTAGTTAGCGTCACCTGAGTAATGGACTTGAAATCCAAATGGACCTGCACTGTAAGCAGTTCAGCACTAACGATTAAGGCGCCTTGGAATAGTCTAAGTACGATTTCCTTCCACATCACAAGCTTTAATTCAGCTTCTGTGTTCCAAAGATAATTGTCACTATTGCCAAGGCTCTCCATGCACCTCAGAAATTGACATATTGGAACAATCCTGTTTATATATATATATATATATATATATATATATATATATCAATTTAATACAAATAAACAATCTCTGAGACGGATTTTTGTCTCGAATATGTCAAAGACATTATTGATAAATCTTAAGCATTGAATTAAAATTTGTGATGCGGCCGAGAATCGAACCCGGACCTCCATGCTTAACGGTAAGACCTCTGCCTAGTAAACATGGAGGTCCGGGTTCGATTCCCGGCCGGATCACAAATTTTAATTCAATGCTTCAGATTTATCAATAATATCTTTGGCATATTCGAGACGAAAATCCGGCCCAGGGATTGTTTATTTGTATTAAATTGATATTCCTCAGTTATTGTCAGAACGAGAAGTTGTATTAGTCAGTTTAGTTGGAGAACACCACAGTCAAAATAGAGATATATATTTTATCTTTCATTTGCAATTTTCGAAATGTTCAACAGCCGACACACTACTCATTCAGAAGTATCCGTATAACTTAATGTAATGTGTAACTCACCATAAAATATCACAAAAGGAGGACCCTCCAGTAGGATAGGAGAAATATCATCCCCACCTGTCCTCCTCCGGGCCCTACTCAAGAAGGGGAGTGGGTCACGCCATCATGATTTTACGAAGACATTGGATTATGGGCACCACAGTGGATGAAAAGACGACCATGACAGCGCGCCTCAATTTCAACAGCTGAAGCGCGAGCTTCGTGCGTCAAAATAATAAGAGATACGAGGGTGGCGTGGATGCCGCTACGAAAACAAACGCTATTACTGAGAAGCTCGCCCCAACATTCACTGCACACGGAGATGGTTGTGGGAGAAAAAGCCGTGACTGGGCCGGTCGTCCCCAGCAGCCAGTACCAACATTCAACATTGGTGTCCGGACACTGGCCACACTTTTACCTGCTCGGGAGGGTCGGGTGCCCCTGTCTCCTCCTTCTCCTAGCCCCTCCCCTCTTCCACCAGGCCCCAGAATTCCGTGGAAGGTACCTAGACATAGCACATTCGTCGCTACCGCAGTTTCTAGTGTGGCCAGCAGTATGGATGTTATTACAACGACCATTACAATGATTACGAATATAATAAACAGAGGGAATCTAAGGAAGATGTTACGTTGATGTGCTTACACCGAAAATGGGACAATTGCAAGGGAAAGCTGCTTTTGAAGAACGGAGAAGTATTGAACGTATCTGAACTTCTGTGAGGACCACCTGACGGTGCGACCTTCATTAGTTGTATAAATAAAAGCCGGCCGCGGTGGCCGAGGGGACTGAGGCGCGCCAGTCACGGTCTGCACGGCCACTACGGTCGGGGGTTCGAATCCCCCCTCGGGCATGGACATTTGTACCGTCCTTAGTGTTAGATAGTTCGTAAGTAGTTTCTAAGTTTAGGGACTGATGACCCCGTAGTTAAGTCCCATAAGCTATACAAACATTTGAACATTTTATAAATAAAAAGAGTGTATCAGGCCTCAGTATCCCTAAATAGCTTAATGATGAAACTTTAATTTAGTGTTCCTGCTTTCCCATGTAAAACTAGTCAGTCACATAGTACTGTTGCATTATGAGTTACTTTCTGGAAAGATTAGAGCCATAATAGTTACATTTACTGCATGGGGTACATCATGGAGGCTGCCTTAAACAACTCGTCCTCACTGCAAGAGACAGGGCAGCATGAGTACTGACACAGATGTTTTGTGGTCTGTATCTCTCCACAGCCTTGAACTTCTTGTTGCTAGTAGTGCATAATAATTTTAATTTTTTTTTCAGCCGCGGTGGAGTGGCCGAGCGGTCTAAGGCGCCTCGCTGTGGAGCGCGCGGTTGCTCGCCGTCGGAGGTTCGAGTCCTCCCTAGGGCATGGGTGTATGGTTGTCCTTAGGTTAGTTTACCTTAGTTTAAGTGGTTTGTAAGCTCCGCCTGATGACCACGCAGTTTGGTCCGATAGATTTACAAACATTTTGAACGTTTGAATTTTTTCCCCCAATATTTTTCTCAGTATATACGCACTGTACATTAATCGTGATGGTTTTTATAGCTTCAAATAAAATGTCATGAAATAAAGGGTTACTGTTCAGTTGTTCATTTGTGGTATAATTTTCCTGGCCTTAAATTGGGTTGTATGAAGTGAGTCAGGTCCACGTGAGTGTTTTGGGGATGCGCTCAAAATTAAAATGTTTGTTAAGCTTAAGGGACTTAACTGCGTGGTCATCAGTCCCTAAACTTACAAACTTCTTATGAACTACAATATACTAAAGACGACACAAACATCCATGCCCGAGGGGGGATTGAAACCCCGGACGAGGAACGGCCTCACGCATCGCAGCATAGCACCTCAATGCGCTCGGCCACTCCGCCGCGGCTGGGGATGCGTGTGTGTGGGCGTGTATGTGTATGTGTGCGTTGCGGAAAGGAGGTGTTTAATTGGGTCGTCGTTTTTTTCTGTTTGTTTTGTCATCTTTTACTGTCTGTTCTCGATGTGCGGTTGTGTGATGGTATTGTTTGTATCTGGCTCCATAGTTAAGGCCAAATCTGGGAATGTTTTGGAGGTGTTTTTGGGCCACTGTACGTGCTGGATTAATATACTTCTATTTCGGGATGCGAATTGTAAGTTATTTGGTTTTATTAGATGTTCCATGTCACAGGGCCTTTTGGTCATGATGTGTTTGCCGACGTTTGCGTGTAGTTTTGCCAGTCCGTTTTGTATGGTTGAACGTTGACCAGGTCGTGAAGTTCATAGGGCGGCACTGGCGGATTTTACTACAAGTCTGATAAAGGTCTTATATATGTGTATTACTGTTTCGGTGTTGCAGCCGTGAAAGCGTCCTCGTGCTCTATATACCAATCTTTGTCGTTTCCTGATCTTGTCTAGAAGGCGGTTGAGGTGGGACTTCCAGTTCATGTGTTTGACGAGGAACGCGCCAAGGAACCTGGCAGTGTCGTCAAACCTAGTGGTGCGTTTTAGAGCGTCAGGTTTACAACTGCGTCCCTTTGTTGTCTTTATTTCTTTTCATTTTTGTCCAATTTCTATGCCAAATAAAAATAATTAACGTTTTTTGTTGGGTTTGGCCTTATTCTCCAATTCTGCATCCAGGATTCCAGTCGTCTGATGTATGCGGTTGTCTTTCTTTGTATTTCTGTCGTTCGTAATGAGGTGCACCAATATGTAGTGTCGTCTGTGCACAGTGAAACTGTCACATCTTGAGTGCTGGTCGAGTGTTCCGGGTCCAAGCAATCTAAAATAGGGACTTTGCAATAAAATGGGTACTGTGCGTGTTGTACTGGGCAGACGATGAGCCATTTCCTTTACTGCCCCGTTTACACCCAGCTCCTCAGGCACCGTGATGCAAGAGGATCTGACGTCAGCAGGCCGGCGGCAGTCACCTTGCTGAGGCGCTATACGAGATGCATTCAAGTTCTAAGGACTCCGATTTTTTTTCCTAATTAACTACTCACCTGAAATCAATGAAACTGACGTTACTTCTCGACTTAATCGCCCTGCAGACGTACACATTTTTCACAACGCTGACGCCATGATTCCATGGCAGCGGCGAAGGCTTCTTTAGGAGTCTTTGACCACTGGAAAATCGCTGAGGCAATAGCAGCACGGCTGGTGAATGTGCGGCATGGAGAGTGTCTTTCATTGATGGAAAAAGCCAAAAGTCACTAGGAGCCAGGTCAGGTGAGTAGGGAGTATGAGGAATCACTTCAAAGTTGTTATCACGAAGAAACTGTTGCGTAACGTTAGCTCGATGTGCGGGTGCGTTGTCTTGGTGAAACAGCACACGCGCAGCCCTTCCCGGACGTTTTTGTTTCAGTGCAGTAAGGAATTTGTTCTTCAAAACATTTTCGTAGGATGCACCTGTTACCATAGTGCCCTTTGGAACACAATGGATAAGTATTATGCCCCCTCTGTCCCAGAACATGGACATCATCATTTTTTCTGCACTGGGCGGTTACCCGAAATTGTTTTGGTGCCAGTGAATCTGTGTGCTGCCATTGAGCTGACTGGCGCTTTGTTTCTGGATTGAAAAATGGCATCCACGTCTCATCCATTGTTACATTCATGCTGTCGTTGCGCGTCAACATTGCGTGGCAACATGCCACACAGGCAGCCTTGTGGTTGTCCGTCAGCATTCGTGGCACCCACCTGGATGACACTTTATTTCATTTTCATGTCGTCATGCAGGATTGTGTGAACAGAACCCATAGAAATGCCAACTGTGGAGGCGATCTGTTCAACAGTCATTCGGCGATCCCCCAAAACAATTCTCTCCACTTACTCGATCATGTGGTCAGACCGGCTTGTGCGAGCCCGGGGTTGTTTCAGTTTGTTGTCATACGATGTTCTACCTTCATTAAACTGTCGGACCCACGAACTCACTTTCGACACATCCATAACTCCATCACCACATGTCTCATTCAACTGTCGATGAATTTCAATTGGTGTCACACCATGCAACTTCAGAAAACGAATGATTGCACGCTGTTCAAGTAAGGAAAACGTCGCCATTTTATCTAAAACAGTTCTCATTCTCGCCGCTGGCGATAAAATTCCATCTGCCATACGGTGCTGCCATCTCTGGGACGTACTGACAATGAACGCGGCCACATTTTAAAACAATGCGCATGTTTCTATCTCTTTCCAGACCGGAGAAAAAAAATCGGAAGCCTTAGAACTTGAATGCACCTTGTATTCACTTGGATGGTTCTCATCGCCAAACCCGCAGAAAACTCAGGTCTGTGCATTGCTTTCCTCCCAAACACGTTGCAGTTACCTTAGATAGATCGTTAACCTATCGACAGGACCGCCTGAACAGTAAACACAAGGTGGCAGCCAGAAACAACATAATACGGAAGCTCATTGGTAATAAACGGGGTGCCCAACCCCAGGCAGTCCGCACTTGTGCAATGGCACTCTGTTTCTCCACTGGCGAATATGTCTGTCCAGTCTGGCAGAAATCAAGTGGACGTAGCTCTTGATGAAACTGCAAGAAGCGCCACGTTAAGGATCGCAAGGTCTCCCGCGTCGGAGGTTCGAATCCTCCCTCGGGCATGGACGTGTGTATGTTGTCCTTAGGTTAGTTGAAGTATAAGTGGATTCTAAGTCTAGGGACTGATGAGCAACATAGTTTGATCCCAAAGAATTACAAACATTTGAACATTTGAAACTGCAAGGCTAATTACAGGATGTCTGAAACCAACTCCCACTGACAAACTGTACTACTTGGCAGACATTGCTTCACCTCACATACTCCAGGAGGTAGACAGACAGTGGAAGATAATGAGCTGCACCCCACTCCATGGACATACTCCTGCAAGATCTACATTGAAATCTATACAATTTAATTTTCTCATGTCTATGTATTAAGTCCTTGTATTTTATTGCTTTCTATGTTATACAACCTTATTTTTCTATTCACAGAATATATGACATCAACTGCGAATAGGCAAAGTTGAAAATGTGTACCCAGCTGGGACTTGAACCCGGGTCTTCTGTTTTTAGTAAGTTGCACGGACCACTACACCATTGGTGAGCCGCGGTGGAGTAGCCGAGCGGTCTAAAGCGTCTCGCTGCGGAGCGCGCGGTTGCTCGCCGTGGAGGTTCGAGTCCTCCCTGGGGCATGGGTGTGTGTGTTTGTCCGTAGGTTAGTTTACCTAGGTTTAAGTAGTTTGTAAGCTACGGACTGATGACCACGCAGTTTGGTCCGATAGATTTACAAACATTTGAACATTTGAACCATTGGTGACACAGTGATCACAGCACCTGCAAGGACTACCTAATCACGCCTCCCGCCAGACACAAATTCCCAGCTCTACCCTGCCCACAGTACTCAAACTCGTAGTTTCAGAAAATAATTCCCGTAAGAGTAAGGGCTTTAAACTTGCCCAACCCTCCCCCTGCAGTCAAATGTTTGTATAGCTTATGGGACTTAACTACGGGGTCATCAGACCCTAAACTTTCAAACTACTTATGAACTAGCTTACACTAAGGACGGCACAAATATCCATGCCCGAGGGGGATTCAAACCCCCGACCGTAGTGGCCGTGCAGACCGTGACTGACGCGCCTCAGACCCCTCGGCCACCGCGGCCGGCCCTCTGCAGTCACCGGCATATTATATATATACATGTGGCGTCTGTTCCGAAAGAACAAACGCCACTTCTGATCCTGCAGTTGTTATGCTTTCATATTCACGGAATATATGACATCAACTGCGAATGGACAAAGCTGAAAATGTGTACCCAGCCGTGATTCGAACCCGGGACTCCCACTTACTGTGTCTGACGGGAGGCGTGCTTAGGTAGACCTTGCAGGGGCAGTGATCACTGTGTCCGCAGTGCTGTAGTGGTCAGCGCAGTTGCCTAGACAGTGGGAGACTCGAGTTCGAGTGCCGACTGGGTACACATTTTCAGCTTTGCCCATTTGCAGTTGATATCATATTCTGTGAATGTGAAAGTACTAGCTGAAAACTCGGCGTTGCGTGGGTATTTATTTATTTATTCCAGCAGTGAGTTAGTACGTCTCCAATCCCTTCTCTCTCCTTCTCCGTTAGTCTCTTTTTTCTTGTAAAAACATGTTATATTTATGGGAGAATATTGTAAGACATTAGGGAGTCTTGCATAATGTACAAAATTATAAGTGCAATATCCAAAGAAAGAAAGGTAGTAATCAGAATAAAAATTGCATATAAAATTCGAACGATTAATATTTATTGAGATATATATGTTGTACAATTGTATATTTTTTTAGGTATATATTGAAAAGTCTGTATGTCTGTAAAATCTAAACAAAGCGAATACAATTAGTAGTAAAGAAGTAATAGATTAAAAATTGTTATGTGATGGGGCGGATTTCCAAGAATGTTACTGTTAATGTGCTCATATCTCATGAACTGCGTGATACAATTACGAAGGAACATTCAGTTATATGTGTGTATATTGTCTGTAAAATATCCTGCGGCTACAATTTGTAAGGTAGAAATTATAAATGGTAACTTCATACCAAATGCCGTAGGTTTAGTTCATGAACAGCGGAAAGTAGTAAACGACAAACTTTTTTTCTATTATCATTTTACTATCTTTGTCAGCGAGAAAAAATATACAAAGCTTTTTGCAAGTCCCTAAGTACTCCCATTCTCTTGCAGTGTATGAATAATGTCTCGTCGCATTATGTAGCAGTTTTTTGTGATTCCTATTGTTTATGACGTCATATCTCGTGAACTATCAGCCCCGTCGCAAAATCCTTTCTTAGCAGACGTCTACTACTCATAAACTCCATTCCTGCCAAATTCGTGCCCGTTCGTGAATGAGTTTCCTTTCGCTTTTATACAGATAGAGATAACAACTGCAGGATCAGAAGTGACGTCTGTTCTTTCGGAACAGACGCCACATGTATATATACAGTCTTATTTATCTGCCTCTGATCCGAGTAAAAAAAAAAAAAATCGGCACGTCAACAAGGCGAAGACTGCAAGACGCTGGAATGGCTATTAAGATACAGGTGTCAGAAGACGGGAGGGTGCGACCTCACGCCTCGCGTCACCAGACCGCAGCGTGGCGCGCCTACTAGCTAGACTTGCGCACTAGTTAGCTCTTTTAGTTCGTCCGCTCACGGTGACGCCTGAGTGCAGGAGGAGGGGGAAGTTCCCCCACCGAGCTGCTTCACGCGCTTGCTGCTTGAGCCGCTAACGATATCACGCAAACCAAAAGAAACATATCAACAAAATTCTTCTGGGTATTATACCGCGTCGTCATTTTGTAAACTTTGCCGACGTTTCGGCCACCTGCAATAGTGGCCGAAACGTCGGCAAAGTTTACAAAATGACGACGCGGTATAATACCCAGAAGAATTTTATTGATAGTGACAACTGCCGCGGAAGCCTACGTTTGCAAAAGAAACAGTTTGTGGATAATTTCTCGCGTTTAAGTTTAGAGTTATCTCTATATCTTGGCAATATGGAATTTATTAGTCAGATATTGCAGAATGCAGAACACATCGAAACAGAAATTTTGTAGCACTGAACTATGTAATCTAGCAGACAAGCACGCTCACCTCGAAAAGACTCATCAGCAGAAGGCAAACACGTGATTTTTAATTCTGCTGCGCGCCATCTCGCTATTGCCCGTCGGTCTTCGGAAAAGAATCCAAAGAACTATGAAGCGAGATGTTGTTGTTATGGTCTTCAGTACGGAGACTGGTTTGATGCAGCTCTCCACCCTACTCTATCCTGAGCAAGCCTTATTATCTCCTCATATGAATGGCAACCCACATCCGTTTGAATCTGCTCTTGGTCTGTGTTGCCTTGTACGGGAGTGAAGCATGGACGATAAGCAGTGCAGACAAGAAGAGAATAGAGGCTTTTGAAATGTGGTGCTACAGAAGAATGCCGAAGATTAGGGGGGTAGATCGCATAACTAATGAAGAGGTACTGAACAGAGTTGTTGAGAAAAGGAATTTTTGGCAAACCCTGACTAAAAGAAGGCATCGCTTGGTAGGACACTTTCTTAGACATTGGGGAATCGTAAATTTAGCATTGGATGGAAGTGTGTGTGGTAAAAATCGCAGAGGGAGACCAAGAGCAGATTCAAACGGATGTGGGTTGCCGTTCTTATGAGGAGATAATAAGGCTTGCTCAGGATAGAGTAGGGTGGAGAGTTGCGTCAAACCAGACTCCGGACTGAAGACCATAACAACAACATTATGTATACCTATTAAACACATTTCAGCCAGTGTTAAAAATATTACATATAAAAGGAGCTATAGTCAGAAAAATATTGAACACTTCCACTACCTAATTAGTAAACTATCCTGGACAAATGTTTATGTAACCCCTACTACTGATCAAAAGATTGAAATGTTTTTGAATGCTTTCAGACATAATTTTAATATATCCTTCCCAAAAAAGTGAGTTATTTCCAGAACAAATAGGTTCAATAATTGGATTACACCAGCTATTCGGGTCTCTTGTAGAAGGAAAAGAGAACTCTTCGTGCTCTCAAAAACAAACAGCAATCCTGATTTCCAGAATTATTCAGTGTATAACCAATCTCATTATTAATTATGTAAATCTAGGTACTATTGAAATTTAATATCTTCTGCAAATTGTAAATCCAAAAGATAAAATGTTATGTCCAATATCTTGTGTACAACATATATACTGAAATCTATATCTATAAATGTGAATGTCTGTTCGCTGTACGTTTATCACGTCCGAACCACAAGACATACAGAGCTAAAAATTTGGACAGTTACTAATGTCTACCCGGGAAAGGCTTTAGGCACGGTTTTATTGCGATCGGATATCTATTTATCTATATATATATTAATGTGAATGTCTGTTCGGTGTACACTTATCACGTCCGAACGACAAGACGCAGAGACTTAAATATTTGTACAGTTACTAATTTATACCTGAGGAAGGTTTTAGGCACGGTTTTATAGCGATCTGATAGATATTTAGTAATTTGACGGATGTAGCGCGAAATGCGTAGCAATAATTACTCTTTGAAAATTAAATTTACTCTTTGAAATTGGTGTTATTGGTTGCATTGGTGCTTGAGGATTGATAATTATAAAAGGGTGGAGTATAATGGGATGGGAAGTTATCGGTGTATATAAAATTCTACGTGTGTGTGTTAATATTTCGCTCTGCAGCGAAAACTACAGAACGTCTGTGTGTAATTGTTGTCCGAAGTCTCCCGTTGTACACCATAGCAGTTGCATGCCGATAGCTATAAGGGGGTGGAAGATATGGTGGTTGAAATTCGTCAAATTATTAACAAAAATCGGACTGAAGGCCAGCGATGACATTGCGACTCTTTAGCAAGAAGGTTACATACAACGAAACGTGATGCTACAGACCATATCTTTGGTCTATGCTAGTAAAAAAGAAATTTCTTTTAATACATATCTTTAAAAAAACCGATTTGACGTTTCGCGCATAACATCAAGTGATCGATATGTGATATTAATACAATCATTATTGTTGAATTTCGTGATTGGATTTTTCGAAACGAGTGCATTTTTACGTGTGATTTGATCTACCAATACGCGAGCGGAGCCGCGGGTTTAAGCTAGTAAATTATAAGGAAAAATAAATGAATAAATAAATTCTTCCTTAGAAGAGTGTGATTTTCTTAACATGCCTCCGTAAACCCGAGGGGTTATTGCTTAGTAGTTTAGGTTATAAACAGTTCTGCCGTGTTTTCTACGAAAATTGTAAACTGTAATAATATCATAATATCGATAGTCATACTTATGAAACGTGCCAGAACTGTTTATAACCTAAACTACTAAAATCTTTAACCCTTTAATGCCTAGTGTAGTTGATCAGCCACATTTTTTTTTCATTATTTCTCAAATTGATCAACATTTAATCACAAACTGATTTGTAGCTGCTTGTATACATAGTATTACATATGCTAGTAGCTCGTCCTAGAAATTATGAATTGCAGAGTGCTACTGAATCAGTTCGACAGTTAGCTGGGTTGAGTTATTCATAACATGTGCGATTGTTTACTCCTCCTTTGCCAAGTAAAAGTAGTCAAATCACCTACTACTGTTGCGTTACGAGTTACTTTTTGAAAAGATGAGAGGTGTAATAGTGACATTTACTGCTTCGGGTACATCATGGAAGTACTATATAGCTGACCAGCTATGAACTTTTTGTTGCTAGTAGTGCATACTAATTTTAAGTTTTTTTTCCAATATTTTTGAGTATATACGCACAAAACATTAATCGTGGTAGTTTTTTAACTTCAAATAAAAAGTCATCCATTAAATGGCTTAAAAAAACCTAAATATTGTAAAGCATAATCATGTTATGTTCCAGGCTACTGAAGATGCCTTGCAAATAAAGGCGAAATGCGTATGGTAAAATATGGATTTTTTTTCTTTCTTTTTTTAAAATTGCAGTTGTAATATCTGCATAATAGTACGAGCAGCAACTGTGGGGAAAAGGAGAGAAAAGAACTAACAATGTCGAAGTTCGCTAACTCTAGGACACGACGTTGTACTCAATATAGCAGTGGACAATATCTGACAAACATACGACAATGTAACTTCCGGCAGTAGCACATACTGTAAGATGTATCGTAGACCAAATGTGACTTGAGCCATTTGTAGCATTGAATTTAATGGCCAAGTACGCTTGATCGAGATATATGTAATTAATTAAATATGCAAATGATATGAGATAGAATAAACTATATATTTATAGATCTGATAAATTTGGGTCGCCACTATGTTTTACAAAACATAGAAAATGTATTCCTGACATTATTCGCGTTGACATACGGGACAAATACATTATGATAAAGTAACTAAGTTAGAACTCACTATTCACACAAAGTAAATCATGAGGCGCGCTACAAGCAAGAAACGCCGGCCGCGGTGGCCGAGGAGACTAAGGCGCTCCAGCCACGGTCTGCACGGCCACTACGGTCGGGGGTTCGAATCCCCCCTCGGGCATGGATATTTGTGCCGTCCTAGTTTGTAAGTAGTGCATAAGTAGTTTGTAAGTTTAGGGACTGATAGCCTCGTAGTTGAGTCCCATAGACTATACAAAAAAAAAAAAAAAAAAAAAGCAAGAAACGGGACACCAAGTTTGCGTAAATGACAAGGCGCGCTGCGGGACAGCGTGCTGGTGGCAGACTGGCGCATGCGCAGTGCAGGTGAGGCACGAGGTGTCCCGCTCCCTGCAGACCGCGGCGTGCGCGCCTCCCCCGCCTGCCAGCCGCACTTAGCGGTCGGCCGCGCGCGTGCGTGCAGGCGCGTGCCCGGCGCGTGTGCCAGCCGCGGCCGTTGCCTCAGCTACCTGCTGCTTGCTGCCTGCCCTCCCACAACTTTCTCCGTCGCTCTTGGCACCGCCAGCCTAGCTCGCGCAACACCTCTTCACAAGGTACGGCGTCAGTATAGAGGATGGTACCGACGAACTTTGTAGGGTGGTAGAGGACGGCTTCAGGAACAAAAGGAGGCAGGGAAACCGTGTCCGAAAACGTCATCCAACGGCGCTACCGAGCGTCTGCCGCTAGGCCACCCCACGGTTATTCTATAAAAGTTTGGGCCCGAAGCGAAACGACCTGCTATTGGCCGTTGAAATGACGTCAGGGGCAAAGCAGCACTGCTAGCCAGGGGCGTGAAGCAGTTTCGCCGCCACGTAAAACGCTACTAAACACACAAAAGTTAACTGTTTACGCATTGCTTGTTGCAATTACATATCTCGTTAAATCCTTCCGACAGCCGAAGAATGGCACTGACGTCAATTTCGCCTCTGTGATTCCGCTGCTTCCTCTCTCTTCAGCTTCATGTTGATGTAGCGTACTCGAATAAAAATTCGGTCCGTAAGAATATTTTAATGACCTCCGGCGCCACATGAAGATATTTCTGCGAAATTACGTCGGCTAACGGCTAATCTCTTAGAAATTTTTTAGAAGTGTGTCACTTCCGTTAATCTCGTTGAACAGCAGCTCAAAACTCTGAGATCTGCCGCATTCACTCGTCAGACGGCACTAACAAGCCCCCTCGTGATAGAAATTCTGTGCAACCGTATTCTGCAAGGTGTTTTGGAGGAGGACAAAGTAGTTCATTAGACGACACCCCCAGTGGGATCTCATATTTCGCAGCACGGCGTGTAATGTAGCCTGCCAAATATTTGAATCCGTCAGTTCGGCATTCAACATTTGTCACAGCAGACGGTGCAGCAGCCCCATCTGGCATGGTCATTGCTTCAGACATATCCGGCAAATTCCACACAACGGAGTAGATGACAGAAATTGTTGTGAATCTTTTTCCTGTCTGACAGACGAAGTATTAGACAGTGGAATGTCTTGGGCATTCTTCAGAAGCCCCTCTGGGCCACCCCTCGGGCTACGAACGCGTCGTTCTATGGAAACACAGACCGCGGGCAGGTCTGTAATGTGTGGTTTTTTAAACCTTAACTACTATAGACGATGACCGGAACGCCACTAATATGGAGGGGTCTTTCAGACCGCTCTCTTACTTTCCATATATTAAACTAGTTTTCTCCTAAATATATATTTTCATTACTTCCTGTCGTTTATTACACTTCTTAGAGGTGGTATTAGTAGAAATTTGACTTTTTTTAACAATTTAGTATGAGTAACATGACGACAAGTAAAACACAGCGCAATTTGCAGTACATTTTCATTTTTTTGTGCTACGAAAAGAACAGCAAATAATTATTCCTCTACACACCCACAGATTATCATTATAGAGATTATATTACAAACTCACAGTGTGATTAGATACAGAAATCCCATTTGAATTATAGTAAATTGTATGCGAAATCTCCTTTCCATTTACGATTCTCCCAGAAAGGTTGCCACATTTTCCTTGTAAAACAAAAAGTACAAACTAAAGATATCCTTCTGTGTGCCACTAAATACTCTTTTAGTCGCTTTGACCCCGCATACCCTTCACGCAGACCTTTCTAGAACACCCCAAACAAATTGGAACACCACACCGTTGACACGGATATCGTGTTTTCCTCTTCAGATGAGGAGGACAAACGGCACACGTTCTTAGATTTTCAAACTGTTTTGGTGTATGAGGCTCATCATGTATATTCAGTAATCTTCTAATGGTGCCACTCACCTCTCGTGGCAAGTGTCCAATAGAAAGTCTACGCTTCATATGAGGCTCAAGGTACAAGCATTTCATCGACACATACTGTTGTACGTATTGTGTTGTGGTCTTCAGTCCGGAGACTGGTTTGATGCAGCTTTCCACAATACCCTATCCTGAGCAAGCCTCTTCATCTCCACAAAAGAACGGCAACCTACATCCGTCTGAATCTGCTTACTGTATCCATCTCTTGGTCTTCCTCTGCGGTTTTTACCCCACACACTTCCCTCCAACGCTAAATTCGCAATTCCTTGATGTCTAAGAATGTGTCATACCAGTCTATCCCTTCTTTTAGTCAAGGTATGCCAGAAATTTCTTTTCTCCCCAATTCTGTTCAGTACCTCCTCATTAGTTACGCGATCCACCCACCTAATCTTCAGCATTCTTCTGTAGCACCATATTTCAAAAGCCTCAATCCTCTTCCTGTCCGCACTGTTTATCGTCCATGTCTCACTCCCATACAAGGCAACACTCAACACAAATGCCTTCAGAAAGGATTTCCTTAGGCTTAAATCAATATTCGAGGTTAACAAATTTCTCTTTTTCAAGAACGCTTTTCTACCCATTGCCATTCTGCATTTTATATCCTCTGTACTTCGACCATCTTTTGTTATTTTACTGCCCAAGTAACAAAACTCATCTACCTCCTTTATTGCTTCGTTTCGTAATCTAATTCCTTCAGCATCACCTGATTTTCTTACACTGCACTCCATTACCCTAGTTTTTCTCTTGTTAATGTTCATCTTATATGCACCTTTCAGCACACTGTCCATTCCGTACAATTGCTCTTCCAGGTCCTTTGCAGTATCTGACAGAATTACTATGTCGTCGGCAAAACGCAATGTTTTTAATTCTTCTCCCTAAACTTTAATTCCTTCTCCAAAATTTTCCTTGCTTTCCTTTATAGCTTGCTCAATGTACAAATTGAATAACAATGGAGAAAGGCTACAACCCTGTCTTACTCCCTTTCCAACCTCTGCATCCCTTTCATCCCTTCAACTCTGACAACCGCTGTCTGGTTACAGAATAGCAAAGTTGACTGTTTTCGATTATACGCAGAAAGATTTGTGAAACTGCTGCTGCCTTGTCTACTTCCTTTCTTTTCTCCCGATCATCTGAGTTGTCAAATCGTAATGAATACAGTAAAAACAGAAATCTTTCCTTACTAACAGTGCATCTCAAAATATCTCGGCCTGTTCCATCGGTTGCAAACAGGCTGTAAACCGATTCGTGCTCCGATCTGAAAACCGCTGAATACACCAACAGGCCAATTACTGCCTTCAATTCAATGACGTCAACATCTTGTAGATAGGACAAACGATCATTCGCATACTGTGCTCTAAGCTGCGATATTTTCAGTTTTGTCCATTGAACGATTTCGTCTAGAATATCTTGTCTAAAGAACAGATTCCATACCTCCAAAGCAGAAGGGTTTTCTCCAAGACTTTGAGCCGTCTGTCGCAGTCCATGATGCTGGAAGACGATGTTGGGTTGCCTTGTTCTTACGTTGGCTGCTGGCTGTTTTCTTCGCCATCTGTTCTTACCGAAGAAGTAAGCTGCTTCGTCATCATCAGGTGTCACATCTTCGTCACTTTCAGGTTCCCGCTCTGAATTAGTGTCATGTTCACTAAATAGCTCAAAATCAGGGTCATTGTCGCCGTCGTCAAAATCATCGGAGGATTCACCGAAACGTTCTTGATTATCCACATCTGCTTCACGTAAACTGCGTTGCATGGAACGTTCAGCTTTTCCTGCCATGCAGAAACACGACACGGAGCAATAACAGCAAGAGAGAGGCCACAGCCACAGCGCTGTCGCTTAGCACGCCGCGCTCACCAAGCCGACCGGCCACGCCAGGCATATGGTCGGTCAGTGAGGCCGCGCAAGCCTCATAAATACGGAACAAAGGGCAGCAACACTGCAAGAATGCTGGCACGTGGACCTTCTCGGCCACCAGGAAGGTACACGGAAGTCCTTTTAGCTTGGCAGGGGTGTGTGAAATATCTCGACTCAAAAAGTCGTAGCGGTCTGAGACACCGCAGATAGTAGTTAAGGGTTAATATTCGGGGTTAGCGAGTGACTGCAACGACCGCCGGTGGAGAAGATGGAGCATACAGCTGTATGGCCATGCTGCTACATGAACACCCTTATATACTGTGAATTTTTCTGTTATCTAACACCGACGTCATGCATCTAAGATGGTGATTGGCTGGCAGTAGAGTATCAGCAGGCTCTTAAGTTTGCTACCCAGTGAGGCATAATCTTATGTCTGATTGGAAGGCAACAGCCAATCAGCAACTAGCATCCAGGGGATGGTGTTTCCTGCTGCGAACGTCCAGGCAGTATAAACAGCGGCCACAGTAGAACTGACGCGCGGCTTGAACGGTCGCTAGTTGCCGATTGGCTGTTGCCCTCCAATCAGACATAAGATTTTGCCTACCAATCACTCACTGGGTAGCAAACGTAAGAGCCTGCTGATACGCTATTGCCAGCCAGTCACCATCTTAGATGCATGACATCGGTATAAGATAACCGAAAAAGTCACAGTATATAAGGGTGTACATTCAGCAGCATCCAACAGTCAACCGCCCCGAAGAGGAACACTGAAGAGTGGTCGAAACGTCGCCAATTCATTTGCGGCCTAATACCCACAATTGTTGTATTAAATTTAAGATCTATTTAATAATTAATCAATGGCACGAAGGAACTCCGTAATTTTAAAAGTAAATAATTTTCACTTAGGCATACGTTTTTGTGTTACTCAACCTATAGTTACTGTATGGTGCAAGTACTTCCTCCTGGCCGGCCGCGGTGGCCGAGGGGACTGAGGCGCTCCAGTCACGGTCTGCACGGCCACTATGGTCGGGGGTTCGAATCGCCTCTCGGGCATGAATATTTGTGCCGTCATTAGTGTTAGCTAGTTAATAAGTAGTTTGTAAGTTTAGGACTGATGACCCCGTAGTTAAGTCCCATAAATAATAATAATAAATAATAATAATAATAAACTTCCTCCTGTGACGGCGACCCCCGAGCAAGACTTAACGATCCCCTGGGCGTCGGAACACACGGGTTGAAAAACAGTGATGCACAGTATATGTTACGACCGCAAACAATAAGTCTAGTTTACTTTCAGAGCGAAAATAAAACTCGGATGTAGCTACAGGTGGAAGTTAGAGACCAATTACCGTTCAAGTGCTACGGGAATTCGCGGTTATAGACACACTTCGGGAACGGACATGTACACAACTCAACAGCCTAACAGCGACGAGAACACAAGAGGGTGACTCCTGAGTGGGTTCGCGGCGCATTAATATTTTCGATAGCGGTGTCCGCGAAATATATTCCGTCGCAGAGAAGTATACGGCCCCGGTGACAGGCGGGGCGGCGCCTGCATTAAACATGGCTCGGTGGCCAGCGGCTGTCTGCTGGAGCGCCGGTCACGTCGCCGCGATGCGCTGGCTGCTGGCAGGCCTCACGTGCCCGCCTGCCTGCCAAGCAGAGTATAACAGCGCCGTCGCGTGCTGTGCTGTGCTGCCCACCGCAAACACTCGCCATCCATTTTGCGAACGCACGACTCGGGATTAATCATACCGCCCGAGGTGGCGCGGGCCGTTACTTCGACACGAGCGTCCACTTCATGCGTCTTCTGCGATGGCTACCGGGCGTACGCTGCTGGAATACAAACTCTCCAGGTGTGCGACGAAAATATTAGCCATCGTGTTAACAGCATCAACAAGGTAACTTCTGACATCTTGTTGAATCGGGTATACTGCCGGTGAACCGCGTCTTCCATACGCGATATTTCGACACCGTAACTCGGTGTCTTCCCTGAGAATGAACGACAAGCCGCTCGAGTCCAATATTTATCCCTAGGCGGCGTCCGGTGCTTTCTAAGTGGTATGCGACCAATGTGCTTCAGTCTGGCGGTTGTGTCTGACGTATGATGATCCATCGTCGGTCCCCCTTTTGCACCCCTGTAATCGACGAATTTACAAAAATTCCAAAACACATATTTTTTTAAATTCTAACAAAGAATCCAAATACACGTTTTCGCAGTTCTGGGTTCAAAATCGCATCAATAGCAAACCAATTTCAAAAATTGACTTATTCATATCCCTCATTTCACCCTCAAGCAAAATCCGAAATTTTGTTTTTCTGACTTCGTAATTGCCTAAGTAGCAACGTATTTAAAAAAAAATCTTTTACGACTTATTTCACCCCCTTAGGGACGGAATATCGTAAAATCGCTTCTTAAACGACGCCTACAGTGTTCAAATTTCAAATTTCTGTCATCAATGGTTTGGGCTGTGCGATGATTAGTTCAAATGTCTGTAAATGTATCGGACCAAACTACGTGGTCATCAGTCCATAGCTTACAAACTACTTAAACCTACGTAAACTAACCTAAGGACAAACACACACACCCATGCCCCAGGCAAGACTCGAACCTCCACGGCGAGCAACCGCGCGCCCCGCAGTGAGACGCTTTAGACCGCTCGGCTACTCCACCGAGGCGATGATTAGTCTGTGAGTCAATCGGGATATTGCCTTTTGTAAATAGAGATTATGTCTTAGAATATTTCGTTTTTTTAAAGTGCTTAATAGTTTAGGTTATAAATAGTTCTGCCGTGTTTTCTACGAAAATTGTAAATTGTGAATAATATCAAAATATCGTTATCATACTTAGGAAACTGGCCAGAACTGTTTATAACGTAAACTACTAAAAACTTTAACCCTTTAATGCATAGTGTAGTTGATCAGCTACATACATTTTTTCATTATCTCTCAAATTCATCAACATTTTATCACAAATTGATTTGTACCTGCTTGTATACATAGAGTTACATATGCTAGTAGCTCGTCCTAGAAGTTCTGAATTGCAGAGTGCTGCCGGCCGCGGTGGCCGAGGAGACTGAGGCGCTCCAGTCACGGTCTGCACGGCCACTACGGTCGGGGGTTCGAATCCCCCCTCGGGCATGGATATTTGTGCCGTCCTTAGTCTTAGTTAGTTCATAAGTAGTTTGTAAGTTTAGGGACTGATGACCCCGTAGTTAAGTCCCATAGACTGTACAAGCATTTTTTTTTTTTTTTTTTTTTTTTTTTTTTTTTTTTTTTTGCAGAGTGCTACTGAATCAGTTCGACAGTTAGTTGCATTGAGTTACTCCTAACATGTGTGGTTATTTACTTTGCTATCCCTCCTATGTCAAGTAAAAGTAGTCACAAACTACTGTTGCATTACGAGTTACTTTTTGGAAAGATGCGAGGCATAATACTGACATTTACTGCTTCGGGTACATCATGGAAGCAATATATAGCTGACCAAATTATTATGCACTATTAGCAACAAAAAGCTGAAGGATTTTTTTCATCATTTTTCAGTATATACGCACTATAAATTAATCATGGTAGTTTTTTTAGCTTCAAATAAAATGTCATCCACTAAAGGGTTAAACAAACCAAAATACTGTATAGCATAATAATGTTCTAGGCCACTGAAGATGCCTTGCAAATCAAGGCAAAACGCGTATGGTAAAATTTTTGTGTCCTTTTTCCGTCGTAGGTGTCGGTGGCCGAGAAGAAAGACCGACACAGGAATAAAGGATGCACGCTTGTGGAGGTAGGTGGTGACCAGCCAGTGGGACAGCAGAAACTAGAAACACTAGAGTAAATTAGAACGAGATATATATTTCACAGAGACTTAGTAATACTTAAATTTTACATAGTTCTTGACTGCAGAATGCTGATACATAGATTAGATAGAGGCCTGCCTAGTGCCTATCCGATAGCCAAGTCTTCACTGGTGCCTATCTGATTCCGAAGTGTTAACTGGTTTCTATCACAGTCCCAAGTGAACGATGTCGTTCAGTGGTGGCCACGAGCGGAGTTGTAGCAGAGGCCGCTCGTGGCTGACGTAAGAACGCCGCGCCGTGCGTGCATGGCGGCACGCGGCGAAAGTAGGTGGCGTGGACTTTAGACTTGTGCGACACCACAAAAATAAAGTAAATAAATATATATATTTTTTAATTTCAGTTGTAGAGGCTTTACAGAAATAAATATCTGCATATTAGTATGAGCAGCAACTGTGGGGAAAAGGACAGAAAATAACTAACAATGACGTAGTTCGCTAACTGTACGACACGACGCTGTACTCAATACAGCACTGGACAATATCTGACAGACATACGGCAGTGTAACTTCCGGCAGTAACACATTCAGCACAGGCGTGTTCAGTAGACAGACAGTGGAGGTGGGGGGATGCCAGAGAGAGAGTGAGCGACATCAGCAGGACAGTGGATAAGGCGTTTGAGATCGTCAGCAGACCGGCAGGAAGAATGAGCCGGCTGTCCGCCAGATAGGGGCGCATTATCTGTGATGGCCTCCCACGCCTCGCGCCCACCAGGCAGCACTCGCAGGTGGCGGAGGTCGCTCACACCATTCAATCGAGTCGTCGTACCAACTGCTGCCAGTGTACCCGAGGGAGAGAGTCAAAAAACAGCTTGAATGAAAAACTATAAGATTACTTACATCATGTCTATTCTTTGGGACTTACCCGAAAAGAACAAACACAATATATCTAATTGTATATCTGCCCCAATAGGCAATGGACAATTTCAATGCTGGCGCATTAACACAGTCGATCTCTTGCGGGAATCCAATATAGGCTGCGAGCAAGTGGAATCAAATGGGCAGGGGGCACTACAATCGTAGTGTGCTATGAGGTGAGAATTTGGTTTCGTATGGAAGCGCACCTGGATAGCCTAATTGGTTAAGGCGACCGCTGCCCCAAATTGGTAAATCCGGGCTCGAGTTTGGAAAGTAGGAGGCGAGGTACTGGCGGAAGTAAAGTTGTGAGGCGGCATCGTGACTCGTGTCGGGATAGCACAGTCGGTACTGGGCTTGCCCGCGAAAGGCAAAGGTCCCAGGTTCCAGTTCCGGTTCCGGCACACAATTTTAATCATCCAGGAAGTTTCATATCAGCGCACACTCCGCTGCAGAGTGAAAGTTTCATTCTGGAAACATCCCTTAGGCTATGGCTAAGCCATGTCTCCACCATATCCTTTCTTCCAGGAGTGCTAGTCTTGCAAGGATAGCGGGAGAGTTTCTGTGAAGTTTGGAAAGTAGGAGGCGAGGTACTGGCGGAAGTAAAGTTGTGAGGAGGCATAGTGAGTCGTGTCGGGATAGCACAGTCGGTAGTGCGCTTGCCCGCGAAAGGCAAAGGTCCCAGGTTCGAGTCCCGGTTCCGCACACAATTTTATTCTGCCAGGAAGTTTCAGAAATTTTCATCTTTGTCATTGGATTTATTTCAATGCCCCGAAACGGTACACTACGTTTACATGCGACACATCTTCCGGAAGACGAAAACCGAATTTCGTAAACTGTTTTTCGCTGTCCTGTTAACATGGTATAGCGTGAAGCGGATTTCCTAACCCACTTAACATGGCGGCTAAAAAAACAGCTGATTCAGCTCCTGATTTAAGTCAACAGAATCGCTATTTTCCGATACTTAAATACATAGATTCAGTGCTCACTCTTAATATTTATACATCTCTTTCACTGAATAAAATGTTACTTTATCCACATGAGCCGAAAATTCTTAACAAGAAAACACAATCTGACAAGCCAAGAACGTTTCAAAAACGGTTGCTTTTACATGGGCACGAAAATCGATTGTAGAATTGGAAAACCGCTTTACAGAAGTGGATTTCTAGAATCGATTTTGGAGTGATTACATGACCAACCAAATGCAGATTTGGGAAATCGGTTTACGAAGTCTGGTTTTGGGAGCCCATGTAAACGAACGGGGTGGTAGAAATGTTTAAATATTTCGAATTCGTAAAACCTCTGGATCTCGGTAAGAAGAGCTGAATGAGCCAAACGTTTCTGCTCTAACTGTAGGGTCAAATAATATCTTACTTGCCATCAGTGAGCGGACAATAAAAGAAGAATTAAGAGTTTACGGGTCTGATGCCACTATCCCGAATACAAGTCTCCACCACATCAGTGGGACCTGCATTTGGTTTAGCAATGTGACACTATCTGTTATCAGGCTGACAAATTACTGTTTCAGCATTTTCCTAGTCTGATAAGGTGTGACGCCATTGATCGCCAACGATAATTCGCTCCACAATACTCTTAGCGTGCCAGGTGATGGTCACACTTATATATGATGGCAGTGCGATATTGAATTTGTAGCGAAGTGGCGATTTTGCTGTCAGCTTCTCAGACAATGGTTTCACGAATTTACTTCCCTCACACTGATAATATAATGCAATGCATGAAATTTCCTTTCCGTCTAACAATGCTCTGGAGTAGGTTGTCGAAGAACTTTGTGTATACAAACTGAGCGGTCTCAAATGTTCAATTGTGATTTTCAGAATTATTTATTTCTTCGTATTACTTTTGAAACGAGTGGAGATACCTTAGACATATATGCAAGCCTTATGATCAATTTTACAATGAAAGTAGGTTTCTTATACATCTACATAAATACTCCACTAATCACATTTAGCCGGCCGCGGTGGTCGAGGGGACTGCGGCGCGTTAGTCACGGTCTGCATGGCCACTACGGTCGGGGGTTCGAATCCCCCCTCGGGCATGGATATTTGTGCCGTCCTTAGTATTAGGCAGTTCATAAGTAGTTTGTAAGTTTAGGGACTGATGACCACGTAGTTAAGTCCCATAAGCTCTACAAACATTTTGAAACACAATCACATTTAAGTATATGGCGCAGGGTACATCGAACCGCTTTTACGATGTGATTCCTTAATGTCGTATTCGAAAAAATAACGCGCATGCAGCCAGCTATGAAAGACGGCATCGATCGATATATCAGCAGGAGAACACCCTGCCAATTTCTAATGCAATACTGTAGCGTCAGAGCAATGTGTAACGATGTTTGCCGGCCGTAGTGGCCGAGTGGTCTGCGGCGCGCCAGTCACAGTCTGCACGGCCGCTACGGTCGGAGGTTCGAATCCCCCCTCGGGCATGGATGTTTGTGTCGTCTTTAGTATAAATTAGATGATAAGTAGTTTGTAAGTTTAGGGACTGATGACCCCACAGTTAAGTCCCTTAAGCTTAGCAAACATTTGAATATTTTTTGGTAACGATGTTTAAATCATCGGTTCTCAATGAGAAAAGAAATACTACACACACCGAGCAAGGAAGTACACAGCACAATCACACGACCAAAGATGAAAACCAACAGTAATGCAGATAATAAATATCATTTTTCAGCGGGTGAGGTGGAATTAATTTTTTCCCTCTGTTTTTGGACAAGTGAGGGAGCAGGATTCCATGGAGAATTCAAACAAAAACCTAGTATGGAGGTTTCCTACGTACCTGTGTCCTTTGTGTCGCACAACTGTGGTGCTATTCCGTAAGCACGCAATTTGATTAGAAGAAGCTTGTGAGGGAAGTGTCAAAATCTTTCCGGAAATCGACAATTATGGAATCCATTTGAGACCCCTTGTCGATAGCTCTCATCACTTCATGTGAGTAAAGAGTTATATGTGTGGAGTTTCTTGTGGATGTCACATCATTTGCTGAAATCAATGTTCCAATGTTTGTAAACCTATTGGACCAGACTGCTATCGTCTGTTCTTAGACTTACAAACTACTTATACTAACTTATTTTCTGCATACTTGGTATTGTGGCAGTCACGTCCAGACCCTAGCATTTCGTACTACCTACTTGGCATATTTGTTATATACCTAAAAAGTATATTCCTACAAGAAGGTATGCAGGACTGTGGAATTTTTGTGGTAGCTATGCAGTTAATTCCAAGTGAACGGGACCTATACCACCTCGAACTATCGAAATTTATGTCGAACTTAAAAAAGCACACATGTGCCAAAAATATGAACTTTTTTGAAAAAAAGTGTTTAAACAGGCATTTACATTCGCACGCTAAAGGTTTTCGTCTATTAACTATTTACTTCAAGATATAATGGTGAAGTGACTTTTTCGGTGAAGACAGAATGACCCGCAGTTTTGGTTTTGTTTTATGAAGCTCAAATTTATGGAAAGCTGGTAACTCCAAACTCGAAATATAGAAACTCCACTGTATCGAGTTCAATATACTTCTTCTCTAACTTATTTCATTTTAAGATAGAAAATGACACAATTATGAGAAAAGAATCAAATCAAATGTTCAAATGTTTGTATAGTCTATGGGACTTAACTACGGGGTCATCAGTCCCTAAACTTACAAACTACTTATGAACTACTTACGAACTAGGACGGCACAAATATCCATGCCCGAGGGGGGATTCGAACCCCCGACCGTAGTGGCCGTGCAGACCGTGACTGGAGCGCCTCAGTCCCCTCGGCAGAAAAGAATCCAATTTGGAAGTTCTTTAATGAAAATCCCGTTGATTTGTCTAAACCTGTTCGCTTCCTATGTCATCTTCTACGGACTCCTGGTTAGGCTTACACATACTCAAGTAGGCATAATACAGGGAAGGGATCTTGCAAAATGTGAAAAGACTAGTGATTTGTGGTGTACCATAAATTTACCTGAAATTTTAACTGTATTACGCAAGTTTCGGTTTCGACCGAAACTAGAAAAGGAGCCGAACATTCGGTTACAATTTCGGCCGCAAATCATGTCACGGTCGGACTCTAGACAACACACACACCCATGCCCGAGGGAGGACTCGAACCTCGTCTGGGAGCAACAGCACAGTCCTTAGCACGACGCCTTAGACCACGCGTCCACTCCCGCGCGGCTGCTCAAACGAATAGGATTATACATACTCTAAAGGTGACAAAATTACTGCTTCACAATACACACAGATGCAGGTGGCCGTAGTGTCACGTACTTAAGGTGATAATAATAATAATATCGTGTGGCTCATTGGTCTGGGGCAAGTCTTTCAATTGGACGCCACTTCAACGATGTATCCAACCGGGGAAAGCGCACCTACAGCTTAACGTGGAATCCGAACCGCGTGTCGTTTCTGGCGACTGCTCAACATGGTTGAGAGGTGAAGGATGGGTTAAAGAGCAGATTGAAAAAATCCGTAGTCCGACTGGGTTTCGAACCCGCGACCCTTCGATATCCAGTCGAGCGCAGAAGGGCGGTTCATTGGCAGAGCTGTCCTCAGTTGTACTCCGGTGATTAATGTGAACAAGGTTCCGACGTGATTGTGGCCACTGGACCGGAATTAAAGGATCCGAACGCGGCATGGTAGCTTTTGCTACGCGCATGGATTTCAGTTTCAGAAATCGTCGGGGAATTCAATATTCGGACATCCAAAGTGTGAAGACTGTGCGAACGACACCTCTCGCCATGGCTACACCTTGGCCGACGGTCTGGAATGATCAGAGCAGCAGCGTTTTTTAGTATTGTTAGTACTAACAGAGAAGCGACCCCGTGGGAAATAACCATATACATGAACGTGGGATGTACGAAGGAGAGTGTGGCGCAATTTGGCGTTAATCAGCTATGTCAGCAGCCTTAGCTAACAGCACGACATCGCCTTCATCGCTTTTCCTGGGGTCGTGGTAATATCGGTTGGACCCCGGACGACTGGAAAAACCGTAGTTTGGTCAGATGTTCAAATGTTTGTGCAACTTATGGGACTTAACTACTGGGTCATCAGTCCCTAAGCTTACAAACTACTTATGAACTAGCTAAGACTAAAGACGGCACAAATATCCATGCCCGAGGGGGGATTCGAACCCCCGACCGTAGTGGCCGTGCTGACCGTGACTGGAGCGCCTCTGTCACCTCGGCCACCGCGGCCGGCTTGGTCAGATGGATCCTGATGGGTCAGATGGGCCCACTAAGCCATGGAATGAAGCCATAAAAATAGAATGGGGAATAAATAGTATAAAGGTGGTTCGATGAACCCTCTGCCAGGCACTTAAATGTGATTTGCAGTTTATCCCCTGTTGATGTACATATAGAAGGCACTGTACAGGTTGGTCGCTCCGCAATGGTGTGGACTGACATTCTTAGAATGGATTGTGTTCTCTGGTCCAACGGAACCGATCAATGATTGGCAATGGTTACCTTCGGTTATTTCGAAGACCACTTACAACCATTCACACTTTTCAAGAACACAAACAAAGATGGGATTGTTACAGATGATAATGTGTCATGTCACAACGTCACAACTGTTCGTGGTTGTTTTGAAGAACATTCAGGACGACTACAGAGAGTGATCAGGCCACCTAGATCTTCCCATATGAATCCCATTGCCCATTCATGGAACGTAATAGGGAAGTCCTTTCGCGCACAAAATCTGCAGCGGCAGCACTTTCGCCATTATGGACGGCTGTAAAGGCAACATGGTTCAATATTCCCGCAGGGGACTTCCAACCAATTGTTCGAGTCCGTGCCAAGTCGAGCTGTTGCACTTCTACATCTACACACATACTCCGCAATCCACCGTAAGGAGCGTGGCGGAGGGTACACTGTACCACTACTAGGCATTTCCTTTCCTATTCCACTCCCAAATAGAACGAGGGAAAACATGCCTATATGCCTCCGTACGAGCCCTAATTTCTCTTATCTTGTCTTTGTGATCACTATGCGAAATGCAAGCAGGCGGCAGCAAGATCGTACTACACTCAGCTGCAAATTCCGGCCATCTAAATTTCCTCAACAGAATTTCACGAAAAGAACGTCGTCTTTCCTTCTACGATCCCCAATTGAGTTGCCGAAGCATTTCCGTGACACTCGCGCATTGGTCGAATCTACCAGTACCAAACCTAGCTGCTCGCCTCTGAACTGGTTTTATGTCTTCCTTCAAACTGATCTGCTGCGGGTCCCAAACACTTGAGCAATACAATACTCAAGACGTGGTCGTACAAGCGTTTTATAGGCGGTCTCCTTTACAGATGAAGTACATCTTCCTAAAATTCTCCCAATAAACCGAAGTCGGCTTTCCGCCTTACTCACAACTGTCCTTACATGTTCGTTCCATTTCATATCGCTCAGCAATGTTACACCTAAATATTTGATCGACGCGACAACACCAAGAAGCTCACTACTAATGCTCTATTCGAACATAATGGGATTGTTTTTCCTACTCATGCGCATCACCTTACATTTTTCTACATTGAGAGCTAGCTGACATTCTTCGCACCAGTTAGAAATTTTGTCTAAGTCATCTTGTATGCTATTACAGTCAGTTAAAGACGATACCCTCCCATACACCACAGCATCATCAGCAAATAGCCGGAAATTACAAGTTAGTCTGTCCATCATATCATTTATATAGATAGAAAATAATAGCGGTCTTATTACACTCACCTGGGGCACGCGTGATGATACACTCGTCTCTGATGAACACTCGCCGTCGAGAATAACGTACTGCGTTCTATTACTTAGGAAGTCTTCCAGCCAGTCACAAATCTGTGAACCTATTCCATAAGCTCGTATCTTCGTTAGCAGTCTGCAGTGTGGCACCACGTCGAACGCCTTTTTGAAGTCGAGAAAAAGGAGCAAAAGGAGGTCCGGCAGGATATTAAGATGTATCCCGTGACTTCTGTCACCACAGGGTGTAACGCAATAAATCTACTAATAGGCTACGACTGCTGCCATCCTGCGCAATTACCTTCGATGACGGAAGACGGAAAGACTGAAAATGCGTGGAGGTAATCGTCAACGGTCGTCAATCGCGGATATAATGTAAGTAAATTATGTTGTAATTTGGATGTTTTTAGTAAAATGAAATATACACTGAAAGAGTAATGGCCGTCATATGTTGGAAAATAGATACGGTAGTCTTGTCACGCGACGTACATCGCAAGGAAACTAAGGAACAGTTAGCAGCGATTAATGACCCGGTTTAAGTTCAAATGTTTGTAAAGCTATGGGACCTAACTGCAGTGGTCAACGGATCCTAAATTTACAACCTACTTAAACGAACGTATGCTAAGAACAACACATTCACACACGCGTTCCCGAGGGAGGTCTCGAACCTCAGACAGGGAACGGCCGCTTCCACCTCAGCAGGGCGCCTTAGGCACCGCTATCCACGAGCGGCAATGACCCGGTTGTACAGACTTTCAACGCAGATAAAGCGAGCTTACCGTGTAACAGCCGTTGCTATGTGCTATGCGCGCCGTCTGTCGTACACAAGCAGTGGCAGTGCTGCATAACACGTTTATGCAACGCTTGTCCATCGCGGTGCACGCCCATCACAATCAGATGATTCACAGGCTGCCATTGCACACTTCCGCAACCGAAGCCGACCACCGTAACGCTATCCTAGCAATGCCAACGAATCTGCACTTACACTATTCGATCGGGTACTGGCTAGGATGTAGCGATGCCTATTACTGCAAGTATAATAGGTTTCCGAGACGGCAGCACGATTATGGAACAAAATGACCGTGATTCAGAAGCCTACACGCGGCACTAGCTCGTCATTATGGAAGAGGGAGCACGCTGAGGCGTACTAGCTAATGTACCGGTAATGGCCGCCATTGTTGAAGGCTAACTAGGAACGGGTGCGGTCGCAGCCTCCACCCATCTACCAGGTAAGTGCATGGGGGCGTCGTGCGGTGCCTCCCACGTTCACATGACCAAACACTGTCCCACATATATATAACTCATACAATATGCCGAAGATGGGCAATGATCCTTTCTTCAGTGCGGAGATACTCCTAGGCCCTTAATCGTACGGTATCAGTTTACAAAACTACTAGTCGCCAGCGTAAAGTTGGGAATTTGTGTCTGACGGGAGACTTATTTAAGTAATTCCGTGCACGTGTGATGATCGCTGTATCCCCCGTGGTGTAGGGGTCAGGGCAACTGCGTAGAAAGCAGGAGGCCCTGGTTCGAATCCCGGCTGGGTACACATTTTCTTTACTCATTCGCAGTTAATGTCACACATTCCGTGAATATTTTCCCTCGTTACTAAATTCATCCGACGAAATAATTTCAGTTCTTCCTTACAACTGCAGTAAACACAAGTACCGAAAATTGGCCCAACATTAAAACACACAGTACCGTGCTTTTAAAGAAGAGCCGGCCGCGGTGGCCGAGGGGACTGAGGCGCTTCAGTCACGGTCTGCACGGCCACTACGGTTGGGGGTTCGAATCCCCGCTCGGGCATGTATATTTGTGCCGTCCTAGTTCGTAAGTAGTTCATAAGTAGTTTGTAAGTTTAGGGACTGATGACCCCGTAGTTAAGTCCCATAAGCTTTACAAACATTTGAACATTTTTTCTAAAGAAGAGGTTCACGATCTTAGAAAGCTTTCTCATTTATCCCCGTTTGTGTAAAAACTTATACCCATTATTCTAAAAACTGTAAAGTATCTCGATCGACTGCGCAGATCGACAGTGACTTAAAATTTTCAAATGATAAGCGTAGGATATTGCAAAAAAGAGAAAAAAAAGCTGTTTGTTAGCACCCTGTTGAGACTGATGCCTTAGCGAGTGCAGTATTACATAGGAGTGGACATATCATCCCCACAACACAACGTATCCAAAGAATATAATGCAACAAAATATTCACAAAAACTTTATTGAAAATCAGACTGTATACTAAAGTTGAAACTAAAAATTATAAATTTGCTGTAGGGAACAGAGAGATTATTGGGACATCGACCAAATAAATAAAAATGGAATATTAATACTCCTCAAAGTTGAAACGAAATGAATTTTATAAAAAGCTAATGCATAGCACCTACATTTTTTTCAATACTTAACATCATACTAATGGATATATTCTATCACTACAATGCTTCCTATTTTTTAATGCTTACTGGAGTAACTAAGGTAAACAAAATATGTTTCGAAAAAGGTTTTCCCTTTGGATAATAGGGTGAAGTGTAGCCTACGCCTATTAGGGCAAGTGTATCATTAATCGGCACAGTCCGATAAACCGACTCTTTAGCCTTTAAATGCGCATTTTAAATGTACAATTGAATGGATCCGTCATGTTATTGTTGTCGTCTCCAGTTTGGAGACTGGTTTGACGCAGCTCTCCAATCTACTCCATCCTGAGCAAGCCTCTTCATCTCGTTATAGCAACGGCAACCCACATGCATTTCAATCTGTTTACTGTATCCCTCTCTTACTTCTCTTGTCTCTCTCTGCGAATTTTATCCCATATTCTTCCCTCCAATACTAAATTTAAGACTCCTTGATGTCTAAGGATATATCGAACCAATCGATCCCTTTTTAGTGAAGATATGCCAGAAGCTCCTTTTCTCCTCAATTCTGATCAGCGCCTCCTCATTAGTTACGCGATCTACCCACCTAATCAACATTCTTCTGTAACTTCCGTCATCTAGGAATAAATATGTTTGTCCCATTGGCGATAAATAGTACGATTGGGTGTCGATAACAGGGTCTCAGAACACTTTGCACTGCCGGTCACTGGTGCGAAAGGTGCATCCTATAAATATATATATATATTTTTTAAACTGAACTGATTCTTATTGCAAGGACTTGAGAATTTCCATACGAAACCAGATGGATTTACGTGATATGTCACAATAATTTACAGCCAGTATTGTAGTACTGAACAGGATTTTCTCTATTTAAAAATGGCAAAATTTCGAATGAGGATAAACCTTGTTCTAGACGTCCATCAACTGCTCGAAAATTCAAAAACTTGTTCTCTCTGGCAACGTACGGACAGTAATGATCAACTGTCATAAATTTTTGGATTATCTTGGAGCTCTATTAGGCGATTTTTGTGGAAGATTTGGGAATAAAAAGGGTTGCTGGTAAGTTAGTTCCTCGGGTTTTGACTGCCAATCGAAATGCACATCGAGTTGAAATAGGTTTTCTTTTAAACAGCAGTTCCAAACTGATACCGATATCCTGTCAAAGCTCATAGCTGGTGATGAGTCATGGTGCTATTCCCAGAAAAATAGCAATAGTCAATCTAAAGGCAGAAATCATCGTCACTGTATCCAAACAAATAGATGTCAAGCTAAATGACACATCAAACAGTGCTGATACGCTATTTTGAAGCCAAGGGTGTAGCTCATTCAAAGTTTGTTCTCCCAGTTAGATCGTCAATCAAACCTTTTATTTTATACTTTTATGAAGATTGTGCGATAGTGTTCGTGAAAAAAAAAATACCCGGGACAGATTTTGACTAAAAAAGGCGAGATTCTGCTGCCTTGCGCACCTTAATCATCGCGCCTGTCTCCGCGCGACTAATTTCCTCTCATGAAAAGGGGCATGGAAGGCCTCTGATATGGCAACACAAAGGCAGACAAGAAGAAAAAATACTGAGGTAGTTGTCAGCTATCTCTAAAGATGACTACAAAATATGTATTGAAAGGTGCAAGCACTGATGGGGCAAATGTATTAGTTGTAGTGGAGAGTATTTTGAAGGGGATAAGGTTGTTGTTTGATGCCATCATCATCTAAGACTGATTATTCCTTTCAGCTTTCAGTCTGAAGTACAGTCCCTCTTATAAAACTCCTCCATATCCCACAGTTCAGTGGTAACATCGATGTGTCGTCTGATATTAAGCCTGTTACTTCAACATCAATCCTCACTGAATTTAAGTACTTTCTCCTTGAGCTACCTCGCCTCCTCCTGCCCCTCTACTCCTAAACCCACAAATCACATAGTTCACAATTTGTGCAACATGACCACACCACCTAAGCCTATTCTCTCTGAATGAATCGTCTATGGTGTTCCTTCCCTTTTTCTTTGATTTCATCATTATGGATACCCTCATGCCATTGTTCCCATCTATTAGTACTTGCAAGCATCCTAGCTACTTTCATACCTTTAACTTCAACCCTACTAATAACATTGTAAGGAGTCAAGTACTACCGACCTCCTTACATGTCATTTTCATTTACTCAAACGGGGCATGTCCACGTTTTTCCGAGCCATTTGATACCCCCAAACAAGGTATTTGTGTTGGTAATTAGAGGCAGTAATTACTATAATTGCGAACGTCATTGTCTGTAAGTACGCCACATATATTAAGAGGCTGCTGCAGAAGAGACATTGTAAACTGCGTGACGTAGCGTGGAAGCTGTGTATGTTTTGAAGGAGGCGTTGCTTTCAAACAGCTGGAAAGTCGGGCTGGACCCGCGGTCCAGGAGATAGGCCGAAGAAGCTTTTAGCAGACAACAGGAATTTTACAATACCCGGGGCTGGTGTGTGGCCAGTGACACCTCGCCCACCACCTGCCAATCGCCACTTGTGCGACATCTTGGCGCCAAAACAGTTGCGTCAGATTTAAAGCAGACTATAAAGGTTGAAAACCTCACCTCGCATTGGAAGGACGTGTTGTGGAGAGGAGGACCAACACGTTAGTGCGGCGCTACTCATTGGCTGTCTGTAGCAAGTGTGCCTCGGCCGCAAACTGGGAAAAAAACATCGACTGACGGAGCTATGAAGACTCAGAAGGCCAGAAGGAAGGTAAGCATCTTCCTCCGTAGGTGTGCCACCTTGGCTGATCAGACGGCGTGCTCCTATGATTACTTAGCGATCCACTGTTGGTGTGCCTAGTGGCATAAAGTAACAGTGAACATTGCTCACTGTTGAGCTGTAGGCTTCATCTGTAATTAACGCACTGTCACAGAATGAGCAGTGGATATTTTCGCCCCTCCATAATCATTAGTTCACGACTGTCAAGCAAGAAGACACAACGGTGATCTGGTTCGCTGAATCAGCGTGCCCTGTCATATTAGTTTTCACTAGGGAAGTTCGCGAGTTCTGACTTCATCAACATTGATAGGAAGTTTTGGCTGATTCAGTTCAGCTACAGATTAAACCAGTTAGTTTTTTGACAGGATGTCAGAGTCGCGGACACAGCTGCCGCCAATGACGCAGCGATGGGAAAATGTGCACTAAGGTAAAACTACTTTTTCATTGTGCAAGGTCGCATCCGTGCCGCGGCCTCAACACCAATTCAACATCAGTCACTGCATTTATCGTCAAAGCCTCTTGTAGCTCATTTTTAATTATAAAAATCAAGCGTAGGCGCGATTTCAGCCACCCTCTAATAGATGTTTTTCCTGCTGATAATTGTTCTTGTTTGTATTTGCGGTTTCGGTTATCGAAACCATACTATTAACGATAAAATCCTATCGTACATTACTATATTTCATTTGTTAATTTATTCCAACCTTATTTGCCTCTGTTTTCCGATTTTTAAAGATAATAAACTAAATTTTACCTCTCAGTAGAACACTTTTCATTTTTACTGAGGCACTGCCTAATACCACATTCATGTACCAGGTGAGGAAAAAACTTATGTTCCATTTAAAAAATTATATCTTTGTGGTATAACTCTTTGGAAAATGATACAATAAACTATGTTCATAGCTCCGCAGAATGTGTAACATTTCTTATCTTGACCTAACGCATTAAAATTTACTGTCGCCTATTATTTTATAAGTTACAGAGGCAAACACACTTAGTGAAACAATATATATATATATATATATATATATATATATATATATACTTCCTCAAATGCGATAGTTTCCCTCGTAATGAGAATGTTATCGACGGGACGTTAAAATGTAAGTTTCCTTCCTTCATTCTTTTGTAAAAAATATGAAAAATATATAGGTTTTAAGAAATAATTCTGTGTTTTGGGTACCCCTTCGTACAGCGGATGAATCTTTAAAAAACCTCGGTCATGTTTACAGGCTGAATCGGCGAGATGAGGTCCGCTTCAGTGGCAGGCGGCCGATCGGCGGCGACGCGAAATTGGAGCGGGCAGGGCGTCGCGGAAGTGACGACACCACAGGCAATTACCATTGGCGAGGGCTGGGCCGCGACACGCTGTGTGGCCGCAGACAATGCGCCGCACTGCACTCCAGCGGCCGCAGCCGGCGACGGGCTCCGGAGCCAATGGCCCGACGAAATACTACCAGAGTTCCTCTTTCTAGCACTTCACCGGCCAATCCAGCCCGACCGATCGCAGTGTCATCCTCTGAGAATGGCGTCATTAGATGTGGTTTGAAGAGCGCGTAGTGACCACGCCGCTATCCCGGTAGTTGTCGGCTTTCCTGACTTGGAACCGCAACTACCCGTTCATGTACACTGCTGGCCATTAAAATTGCTACACCACGAATATGACGTGCTACAGACGCGAAATTTAACCGACAGGAAGAAGATGCTTTGATATGCCAATGTTTAGCTTTTCAGAGCATTCACACAAGGTTGGCACCGGTGGCGACACCTACAAGGTGCTGACATGAGGAAAGTTTCCAACTGATTTCTCATACACAAACAGCAGTTGATCGGCGTTGCGTGGTAAAGTTGATGTGATGCCTCTTGTAAGGAGGAAAAATGCGTACCATCACATTACCGACTTTGATAAAGGTCGGATTACACCCTATCGCGATCACGGTTTATCGTATCGCGACATACCTGTTCGCGTTGATCGCGATCCAATGACTGTTAGCAGAATATGGAATCGGTGGGTTCAGGAGGCCAATAGGGAATGCCATGCTGGAGCCCAACGGCCTTGTATCACTAGCAGTCGGGATGACAGGTATCTTGTCCGCATGGCTGTAACGGACCGTGATGCCACGTCTCGATCCCTGAGTAAACAGATGGGGACGACTGCAAGACAACAACCATCTGCACGAACAGTTTAAAGACGTATGCAGCAGCATGGACTGTCACCTGCGGTTACCCTTGACGCTGCATCACAGATATGTGCGCCTGCGGTGGTGTACCCAATTACGAACCTGAGTGCACGAATGGCAAAACGTAATTTTTTCGGATGAATCCAAGTTCAATTTACAGCATAATTATGTCGCATTCGAGTTTGGCGACATCGCGATGAACGCACAGTGTATTCGTCATCGCCTTACCCAGCGTGATAGTACGGGGTGCCTTGGTTACACGTCTCGGTTACCTCTTGTTCGCATCGACGGCACTTTGAACAGTAGCCGTTACATTTCAGATGTGTTACGACCAGTGGCTCTACCCTTCATTCGATCCCTGCGAAACCCTACATTTCAGCAAGGTAATGCACGACCGCACGTTGCAGGTCCTTGTACGGGCCTTTATGGATACGGAAAATGTTCGACTGCTGCCCATTCTCCACATGTCTCACCAACTGAAAACGTCTGGTCAATGGTAGCCGAGCTACTGGCTCGTCATAATACGCCAGTCACTATTATTGATAAACTGTGGTATCGTGTTGAAGCTGCATGGGCATCTGTACCTGGATACACCATCGAAGCTCTATTTGACGCAATGCTCAGGCGTACATGGTCATTATTATGGCCAGTGGTGATTGTTCTGGGTACTGATTTCTCAGGATCTATGCACCAAAATTGCGTGAAAATGTAATCACATTTCATTTCTAGTATAATATATTTGTCCAATGAATACCCGTTTATCATCTTAATTTTTTCTTGGCGTAGCAATTTTAATGGCCACTAAGGTAGATTCTCAGGTGGCCTCACCAGGCCTCCGTCAAGTAAAATCCTTGTAGTACTAGGAATCTAATCCTCGTCCTTCCCTTTGCAACCGGGCGCGCTGACAACTAAGCTACAGAGGCAAACAGAAATATGAACTAAGTTGATATTCCGTCATTCGTGGTGACCAAGATTTGCCATTTATTCTACAGCTTCATGATCAATATGTTGTAGACACACTCGTCTTTCCAAAATCACATGTCTAATCAGACGTAGCTGGTATGACAGACACTCAGGACATGCTGGATATTCTGTGTTGACGTCATCCCATAACTGTACTTTGTATGTAGCCAATTCTCGCGCCAGTTGTCAGAACGACATATTTCGGGACCAACATTATCCCATTCTCAAGTCCTACAAGAAACAAGAAAAGAACGTAAAATACGACTTAAAAATGAAGATGCGAACACACGAAACAATTATTCTTTCTAGGATAACTTACCTAAAAATAAGGCATAGAAAGAAACAAACTGAGAAAGTCACACATAAATATAGAGTCATGCTTTTTTGGGGTACTACCTCGTACAAACACGCGAGATTATTAAACAAAGAGGTTGTAAAAAAAGCCTTTAGAACTGACAGTACATTAGAACAGAGGTTCAAACATAAAATCGATAGAGCAGAGAATTGGGTGGGCAAAGCCGTAGTGTACGAAATAAAATGTCCACATTGCGACATGAAGTATGTGGGGCAAGCCGGAAGAAATTTCAAACTCAGATTGAATGAGCACAACAGTGGTATTGGCTCATCGGCGGTGTCTAGGCACCTGAAGGAAGAACACTCCTTGGGGAACGTCAATGATAGTATGAGGGTGTTACACTACGAAGATAAAGGATAGTTGCTATCTATTTTAGAGAATACAAAGATATTCTGCGCACTAAAGAAAGAGTCGAACAACGTATTAAATGAAAAGACGGAACTGTCCCAGGGGTATTTCTGAGCCCATTTTAATAATGTCCTGGAAAAATAGCAAAATTTACATGGCAATTATAGATCTTCAGCTATGCAGTCATGCTTCAGACATTTTAGCGCCTTCTTAAATAATTTTATTGGAACACACTTGGCCCCCTTCCGTGGGAGTTACGCCATCAGTCACCTTTGACTTGTAGCTGCTCATAGATTATCGCTGAAAGAACAGTGCAGCTATCCGGCTGGATAATTGTTTCGTGTGTTTGCATCTTCATTTTTAAGTCGTATTTTACGTTCTTTCCTTGTTTCTTGTTGGACTTGAGAATGGGATAATGTTGGTCTCGAAACATGTCGTTCTGACAATTTTATATAACTGACAATTGGTGCGAGAATTGGCTAGACTCGGAACATCGTATTGCACATCGAATTCCCCGCTAAATCATCCGATCTGGGATACTGAAAAGTCTGAATTTCAAATAGACAGTGGAACATACCGGTTAACTTCTCCACAACGTGGTACCTCTATGGCAAAGATGTACCGACTTGTTAGAACATCAGACGTTCGTTTCACAGCTGGAGTGTCTGGCCTAAATGAACCACCGGCCGTGAACGGTTGCTACAATTGATTACAGTTGCAATCGTCTGAGCGGCTACAGGTGTCACTACAGCCGGCCGCGGTGGCCGAGGTGACTGAGGCGCTCCAGTCACGGTCAGCACGGCCACTACGGTCGGGGGTTCGAATCCCCCCTCGGGAATGGATATTTGTGCCGTCCTAGTTCGTAAGTAGTTCATAAGTAGTTTGTAAGTTTAGGGACTGATGACCCCTTAGTTAAGTCCCATAAGCTTAACAAACATTTGAACATTTTTGTGTCACTACAGTGCTTTAGTGCTGCTCTGTGTGCATTTTTTATGAAAACCCGAGCATCGTAAAAAAAAAACACAATCTTATTTCTACAGCTGTCGACACGTTCCACATTATATCGAGTTGTGAGAAATACGACCAACTCGTAAATAACTATTATAAACTAGAAGACTTAGGAGGTAACGCGCCTGCGCACCCAGCAACCCGGAAAACTATAACGTCTCCTGGATTCCCCTCTCCGCAAACATTGGTTTGTTCAGACTGACGTGGATGTGTGTGTTGTTCTTCGTGTAAGTTAAAGTAGTTTGTAAGTCTAGGTACTGATGACCATTGCAGTGTGGTCCAATAGATTTACAAGCATTTTTAAACTATTTCTACCAGTGCTGAAGAAGTGGGTTTCATGGAAGATCCGTCAGTTTTTATAAGCGAGGGTGTGGCTTAGGGTCCACACATGTGATTGATAAAAAGAGACTGGTATTAAGACAGTGGCGTTATTAGCTAGGAGGAGCTGCGATCGAGTAGGGAAAACAGTCATCACGACTGCCTCCGTACCCGGACAGGTAGCGGTGCTGTCTTTGATGCAGAGGTCCAGCAGTCGGATATCGGAAGCTTTCAACAAGAGTGCGGTTTCTACAGGCCGTTTATTACGCAGTTACAGAAGTAGTGGTAATTTCAGGTATGTCTTGCGTGTTAATGAGGGTGAATGTGAGCCGGCCGCGGTGGCCGAGGGGACTGAGGCGCTCCAGTCACGGTCTGCACGGCCACTACGGTCGGGGGTTCGAATCCCCCCCTCGGGCATGGATCTTTGTGCCGTCCTTAGTCTTAGGTAGTTCATAAGTAGTTTGTAAGCTTAGGGACTGATGACCCCGTAGTTAAGTCCCATAAGTTCTACAAACATTTGAACATTTTTGGTGAATGTGAGTCCTCTAGTAAAAACCTCTGAGTAAATCTGCAGAGAAATAAATTGAGGAAATTCGTCTCGTACATCACACATGGAGCTTCACGCAACGCTGCGGATGTCTAAGTACGAAAAGGAAGAAGGTTTCATCTTTTCTGAAATACCAACGGTGTCATGTCATAGGCCCTATAAGTAAGGAACAAACACCTGTATCTTGGTTTGCCCAGGAGCTTACAAAAACTGAATCCCAGTTGCTTGCAAATTGACGAAGTAGAGAATTTGTGAAGCAGTGGACACAGTCAGCATACAATTGTAACACATCAGGGCATAGATGTAGACATTTTTAGTGCGTGCTTAATGCCTTGATTCCCACTAGATATTTTAGTTTTATGTTGCTTACATAACTAAATATTCTGGTTTCTTGAAATCTGTTGAACACTTACGCAGTGATGTTTTCATAGAAACACCAGCTTTCAAAAGCAGCGACGACTGCAAAAGCTCCGCTGCGCTAGTACTCCTCGTATACCATTATCAAGCAAAACTGAGGCACTTATCACAAATATCAGGACAATAAATTGAGTTTATGTTCCATTACGCTACACTTAAGTGTTGCAAATGTCTGCAAATGACCTTCTTAGGAGGGTTCAGACTCGTCGATGTGATATCAACTTTTAATGTGTTTCACTTTCACTAAAAATCTACTTCAGCTAATATTGCCACTCTGAAGTGACGTAAATATTTCTACATGGATTGACATTCACAGCATTTTGCAAACAGTGCATATATGTTGAATTATGTTAGTAGTTAATTTATTCTGACAATTTTCGAACAACGATGTTATTGATTTACAAAATACGTTTGCCGGCCGTTGTGGCCGAGGGGACTGAGGCGCTCCAATCATGGTCTGCACGGCCACTACGGTCGGGGGTTCGAATCCCCCCTCGGGCATGGATATTTGTGCCGTCCTAGTTCGTAAGTAGTTCATAAGTAGTTTGTAAGTTTAGGGACTGATGACCCCGTAGTTAAGTCCCATAAGCTGTACAAACATTTGAACATTTGAAAATACGTTTCATGTACCAATATACAGGGTGTTACAAAAAGGTCGGCCAAACTTTCAGGAAATATTCCTCACACACAAAGAAAAAAAAAATGTGGACATGTGTCCGGAAACGCTTAATTTCCTTGTTAGAGCTCATTTTAGAATTTCTCTTTAAATGTAAATTGAAATAATTCGTACGAATAATTGTCAAAATACCCGATTGTTTCGTTAGTATGTACTGTACTTCTTCGATTCACTGCCAGTGTCCCAATTGAAGGAAGGTGATGTTGACTTCAGTGCTTGCGTTGACATGCGACTCATCGCTTTACAGTACTAACGTCAAGCACATCAGTACGTAGCATAAACTGGTAAGTGTTCATCACGAACGTGGTTTTGCAGTCAGTGCAATGTTTACAAATTCGGAGTTGGCAGATGCTCATTTGATGTATGGATTAGCACGGGGCAATAGCCGTGGCGCGGTACGTTTGTATCGAGACAGATTTCCAGAACTGGAGCACGTTATCACGATTTCATACGGGATACTCTACCTGTGCTGCTAGAACATGTGCCTTTATACAAGTACGACACAACATGTGGTTCATGTACGATGGAGCTCCTGCACATTTCAGTCGACGTGTTCGTTCGCTTCTCAACAACAGATTCGGTAACCGATGCATTGGTAGAGGCCGACCAATTCCATGGCCTCCGCGCTCTCCTGACATCAACCCTCTTGACTTTCATTTATGGGGGCATTTGAAAGCTCTTGGCTACGCAACCCCGATACCAAATGTAGAGACTCTTCGTGCTCGTATTGTGGACGGCTGTGATACAATACGCCATTCTCCAGGGCTGCATCAGCGCATCAGGGATTCCATGCATGTATCCTCGCTAACGGAGGACATTTTGAACATTTCCTGTAACAAAGTGTTTGAAGTCACGATGGTACGTTCTGTTGCTGTGTGTTTGCATTCCATGATTAATGTGATTTGAAGAGAAGTTATAAAATGAGCTCTAACGTGGAAATTAAGTGTTTCTGAACACATATCCACATAACATATTTTCTTTCTTTGTTTGTGAGGAATGTTTCCTGAAAGTTTGGCCGTACCTTTTTGTAACACCCTGTATAGTTCGAAAATTATCTAACTGCAATCACAATAAATTAAAACTAACTTATTCATTAATCACATATTAACAGTAAAAATACACTTTCCAACAATGCTATATGTTTGTCAAAACAAATCGGCAGTAACAGTGAAAGAACTGCTAGTCTGAACAATCTTTATGAAGAAAATGAGGTGCTCGGGACTAGATACTGGTAAGCCACACACCGCACGAAATGGAGATTTCCACGTCTTCCGTGTCTGCTTGAGCTAGGCGATGGCAAGCTGTTGGTGGAGCAATAGGTGAGGTAACGAAGAGACGGCGACACACACTGTGTTGTTACGTATTACATGAGACAAAAAACTGCATTCTGGAAGTGATACAGAAACCGATCATTATGAGGGTGAATTCCCGAGTGATGTCAGCGTCGTAGATGTGGACTATCGGCCTAATTTAGGTAATTTCTCACCATAATCAGAAATAACAATCAACAAAATATAATTATGTGGGATTCCGTATTATAGAAAGTGGCTGATAATGATAGTGAAATACACTCACTCTTAATACTAATATCTAATGGAAGCATGAACTATGGGGCAATTTATAAGATCTATATGCAGGCTGATGTACCTAAATTAATTAAATGAAATGGTTTTACATTACACTGTGATTTGAATTCTGATCACTTAAGTCAAAGTCGGTACTGAAAGTTTGGTACAATACAATGACAAACCACAGAATTACATGCACTCGTTATACTTAATATCACCGTAGGGAGTAGTTTCCTTTCAGAGAATGCTGATACAAGAGCCCCATATATAGTCTTAGTCTATATCTATAAATGTGAATGTCTGTTCGGTGTACGTTTATCACGGCTGAACCACAAGACATAAAGAGCTAAAAATTTGAACATTTACTAATGTTTACCCGGGGAAGGCTTTAGGAACAGTTTTATGGCGATCGGATAGCTATTTATCTATATATATTAATGTGAATGTCTGTTCGGTGTACGCATATCACGTCCGAACAACAAGACGCGGAGACCTAAATATTTGTACAGGTACTAATTTATACCTGAGGAAGGTTTTAGGTACGGTTTTATAGCGATCTGATAGATATTTAATAATTTGAAGAATATAACGCGAAATGCGGAACAATAATTACTCTTTGAAAATTATATTTACTCTTTGAAAATGGTTTTATTGGTTGCATTGTTGCTTGAGGGTTGATAATGATAACAGGGTGGATTATATCGGGATGGAAAGTTATCGGTGTATATAAAATTCTACATGTGTGTGTGTGTGTGTGTGTGTGTGTGTGTGTGTGTGTGTGTGTGTGTTAAGATTTCGCTCTGCAACGAAAACTACAGAACGCAAACGAATGGCCTATGTGTAATTGTTGTCCGAGGTCTTCCGTTGTACACCAGTTCCATGCCGATAGCTATAAGGGGGTGGAAGATATAGTGGTTGAAAGTCGTCAAATTTAAAAAAAAAAAAAATGGAATGAGGGCCAGCGATGACGTTTGCGACTCTATATGCTACAAAGTCCTCGGCTCTTTCTCTGTAAGGATAAGCATACGAATAAGGAAATATCAGAATGAATAAATAAAGCAGTAAAAAAAATTTCTTTTAATACGTCTCTTTAAAAAAAATCGATTTGACGTTTCGCGCGTTACATCAGGTGATCGATCTGTGATATTATTACAACCATTGTTGTTGAATTTCGTGATTGGATTCTTCGAAACAAGTGCATTTTTACGTGTGATTTGATCTACACTACTTACTTTCGTGATAATGTTGATTAAAAATGTTTGTTTCTAAAGAAGGTATTGTATTTCATTTCATCCTTCAAAACCAGTCTCAAAGCACACTACTGAAAGATAGCTTATCTATCATAATCAACCAACACGCGAGCGGAGCCGCGGATTTAAACTAGTTATACAACCGCTAGCTCAGCGAACGTTCCGTAACCAAAGACTGGAAAGTTATACAGGTTACGCCAATATTCAAGAAAGGCAATAAGAGTGATCCGCGAAATTACAGGCCTATACCATTCACGTCGGTTTTCGGCAAGATTTTAGAACATATACTTTCCTCAAATATTATGGACTACCTCGAAGAGAACGACCTATTGACACATAATCAACACGGATTCAGGAAGTATCGTTCTTCTGAAATACAGTTAGCTCTTCACTCGCGAGTTCTATCAAGAAGGGGTGTCAAATAGATTCCGCATTTTTAGATTTCCGGAAGGCTTTTGACAGTGTATCTCACAAGTGCCTTCTAATCAAATTGCGTGCTTACGGAATATCGCCACAGTTGTGCGATTGGATTCGTGATTTCCTGTCAGAAAGGACACAGTACCTTGTAATTGATGGTAAGTCATCGGGTAGAACAGAAGTGTGAAGTCATCCGTAAGGCCACTAAAAGAAACCCCTTAATTTATACGATAAATCACTCAACAGTGCAGAGCGTAAATTCAACTAAATACCTAGGAGTAACAATTACAAACAACTTACATTTGAAAGAACACACATAAAATATTATAGGGAAAGCGAACCAAAGACTATGTTTCGTTGGTAGAACACTTGTGCGTCTTATTTTGGAATCGTGTTAGCCATTGTGGTACCCCACCAAGTGGGACTGACAGACGTTTTAGAGAAAGTACAGAGAAGGGTAGTTCGTTTTTTATTACCGCGATATAGGGGAGAGAGTGTCACGGAAATGATGCACGAGTTGGGGTGGAAAACATTAAAACAAAGGCGTTATTTGTTGCATCGAGTTCAATTTCCGAAATTTCTTTCACCAACTTTCTTCTTCCGAATGTGAACATATTTTGTTAGCACCCACCTACATAGGAAGACATGATAACCAAAATAAAATCAAACAAATCAGATCGAAAACGGAAAGATTAGATTATGTGTTCCTTTTTCGCGCGAGCTATTAGAGAACGGAACTGTAGAGAAACATCGTAAAAGAGGTTCGATGAACCCTCTGTCAAGGACTTTGATGTGATTGCAGAGTATTTACGTAGATGTAGAAACTGTTTTGCTTCATTAGACAAGTAGGATATCATTTCGGACAAATGTTGTTGTAACTGGAAATATATTGAGAAAATAAATAATTTTAACTATGGCACTTGGTCTTGGATGTTTAATGAATATGTAACACAAATATTAGACAATTACAAATGTTGGTATAAACACAAAAAGGGTTACAGAATTGAGAAAACTCGATCGAAATATAGCACACTAGGTACAATTGTGACCACGTACTGGTACAATTTTGATCACCGGCATCTTCCACATAAAAAGCACTTTTTCCCTCGAGCACATACTTCGTGATATCAAACATTGTATTTTTGGCAGCGAATCCAGTCACCCTTAGCTACTGATTTATATCTCCGTATTCTTGGAAAAGACAGGAGGAGCTGTAGAAACCTGCTACACTAAAACGCCACCGAAAGGCAAGTGCTACCAACACTACGAGACTGACAAATGGCGAAAAACCCTCTGTTGATCGCAATTGTACAAAAACAATGTTCAAATATTTGTAAATCTATCGGACCAAACTGCGTGGTTTTCAGTCCATAGCTTAAAAACTAGGTAAACTAACCTAAGGACACACACACACACACCAATGCCCCAGGGAGGACTCGAACCTACACGGCGAGCAACCGCGCGCTCCGCAGCAAGACGCTTTAGACCGCTCGGCTAATCCACCAAGCCGCAAATTGTACCTGTCGACTTTGTACCACCTTACCCTGCTATACCTTACAGTATGTAGACACGTATAACAGAATAAACGTACTTATTTAGTTCAATATCTGATTTATGATATTTCCGTGACCTTCAAATTTCTCCCCAGTAAAATTTCCTGCACGTGAATGGCCGTGCAGAAAGATGAGTCACTTTACGGATCGCGCGGTCGGTGGCGTCAGAGTTTGGATTCCTCCTTCGGGCATGGGTATGTGTGTTTTCCTTAATGTCCAAATGTTTGTAAACCAATTGGACCAAACTGCTGTGGTCATCAGTCCCTAGACTTAAACTAATTTACACCAAGGACAACTCACCATGGCCGAGGGAGGACTCCGACCTCCGACAGTAACGGTCGTCCAGTCCTTAGGATTACACCTTAGATCACGCGGCCATTCCGCGCGGCTGTTGTCCTTAGTTTAAGTAGTTCGTAAGCCTAGGGAGATATAACCAATGTAGTTGGATCCATAGAATTACAAATATTTGAATCTAATATATAAAAATTAATGTTTGTTTGTATATTCAAACGTTTGTAGAGCTTATCGGACTTAACTACGGGGTCATCAGTCCCTAAACTTACAAACTACTTATGAACTACCTAAGACTAAGGACGACACAAATATCCATGCCCGAGGGGGGATTCGAAACCCCGACCGTAGTGGCCGAGCGCCGCAGAGCGCTCGGCCACCGCGGCCGGCAATGTTTGCTTGTTTGTATATTTGAACGTATTTTATGCACGGCCGTACCGTACATCCGATTGGGAAAAAACTTAGTTAACTCATTGCTTGCACTCGGGCGATGATTATACGCATACAAAAACTAACTTCGTATGGTGCATGGCGGAGGGTGCTTTACAATTAGTTAATTCGTTTATTAGACCTTCGCGATGAAACGGCTGAATGGATATGAATGAAATTTTAAACAGAGGTAGCTTATACCCTGATTAATACATGGGCTACGTTTAGTACGCCATGATATGGTGCATGGCGGAGGGTACCTTACAATGGGTTAATAGGTTTTTCTCTTCAAGCTGAAATAGCTGGACGGTTTCCATGAAATTTGGAATGCAGATAGCTTATACCCTGAAATAACGCATGAGCTATTTCAAGGAAGCCACCGTACGGTGTATGGTGGAGGGTACCTTACAGTGCGTTAACAAGTTTGTTACTCTTCACGCTGAAACGGCTGGACGGAATTAAACGAAATGTGGAATGAAGAAAGCTTATACCCTGAATTAATACATGGGCTATCTTTCTCAAGCCCCCGCAGGTGCATGGGGAAGTGTACGTTACAACCAATATCCAAATTGGTATATCATATATATATATATATATATATATATATATATATATATATATATATATATTGTTTGTATTATATGCGCTGCCGTACCGTCCATTCGATTGCGATGAAACTATGCACACTTGACCTTCAAAACAAGAGGAAAGTCACTGTATACGTAAAATTTTGTATTGTGCGAGGCAGAGGGTCCTTTACGACTTTATTCTGATCTTGAAGAAATTTTGCACATTTAACCTCCAAAGCAAGAGGAAAGTTACCGTGTACCTTAGATTTGATACGCTGCATTGCGGAGGGAACCTTGAAATAAACACCACTTATCATTGTGAAAGTTTTCACATATGAAGGAGTTCGACAGAGACGAGGAGGTTGGCAGAGAAAGGGGAAGGAGGAAATGGGCAAAAAATGTTCAAATGTTTGTAAATCTACCGGACCAATCTGCGTGGTCATCAAAAAATGTTTGTTAAGCTTAAGGGACTTAACTGCGGGGTCATCAGTCCCTAAACTTACAAACTACCTATGAACTACCTTACACTAAAGACGACACAAACATCTATGCCCTAGGGGGGATTCGAACTCCCGACCGTAGCGGCCGTGCAGACTGTGACTGGCGGGCCGCAGACCCGTCGGTGTGGTCATCAGTCCGCAGCTTACAAACAACTTAAACTAAGGTAAACTAACCTACGGACAACACATATCCGCAGCGAGGAAATAGGCAGATAGAAGGGTAGGAGGAGAGGAGCAAAGAAAGCGAAGATAGGGGAGAGGAGGAGACGGACTGAGAGAGAAGGCTGTAGAAGGTGGATAGAGAGAGAGAGAGAGAGAGAGAGAGAGAGAGAGAGAGAGAGAGAGAGAGAGAGAGAGAGACAGAGAGAGAGAGAGAGAGAGAGAGACAGAGAGAGAGAGAAGGGAAGGAGAGATGGATTAACCTTTTAATGCGTGACTTTTTATTTTAAGCTATATAAACTACCACGATTAATATATAGTGAGTGCATACTGAGAAAAATATTTAAAAAATAACCTCAAATTTTTATGCGCTACTAGCAACAAACTACTCATAGTTGGTCATTTGTATAGTGCTTCCGTGGTGTACCAAATGCAGTAAACGGCACTACTGTGGCGCAAATCCTTTCATAAAGTTCTATTAATGCAACGGTAGTATGTGATTGACTACTTTTACATGGCAAAGGAGGTATACTAAAGTAAACAAACGCACATGTTACCAGTAACTGAATGCAGCAACTGTTGAAGTGATTCAACAGTTCTCTGTGACTTATAATTTCTGTGACGTGCAAGAAATGTTCAAATGTTTGCAGAGCTTATGGGACTTAACTACGGGGTTATAAGTCCCAAAACTTACAAACCAGTTATGAACTAGCTTATACTAAAGACGGCACAAACAGCCACGTAATTTGCAAGCCTTTGTGAACGGCGGTGTTCCCGTCGATATATATATCGAACGTCGTAGTATCGCAACATAGTAATCAGGTGTCACTGTAATTAATGCATTAATTAATCACTTTATAAGTACTAAATAATAGAATTTTAATATGTTGCACACTGTTGCGAATGGAAACCTGTTGGTGTACGTTTAATATAGCGCATAGTGTTTCTCGACCCCAGATTCGGGCGCTACGCGCCATCATGTACTAAAAAGACTTCTTGTTTAACCTATACCAAACGTTCTTAAGGCTACGCTACAGATGACTTCTTTAAAGTCAAAGTTAGGTTAGGTATAGGTTAAACAAGAAGTTTTTTCTTTTGTGTGTGTGTGTATGTGAGGGTGAGTTGCACCCGCATCTCCGGTTCAGAAACACTATATCGAACTATCGTTCGATGCTACGACGTTCGATATATATCGACGGGAACACCGCCGTGCACAAAGGCTTGCAAATTACCAACATCCATGCCCGAGGAGGGATTCGAACGCCCGACCGCAGCGGCCGGGCAGACCGTGACTAGCACGCCGCAGACCGCTCGGCCACCGCGGCCGGCTCTGTGACGTGCTTCTTGCATATGTAACACTATGCATACAAGCAACTGCATATGAATTTGTGGTAAAATGTGGATGAGTTTGAGAGATAATGGGAAAAATTAGTTATATAGCTGATCAGCTACACTATGCATTAAAGAGGTAACTTTAAGATTGGAATAAATAAATACCCGAGCGACGCCGAGTTGTCAGCTAGTATTTTATAAAATTTACTTCACTTGGCTGACCGTTATCTAGCCTCAACTGACTTTCTAATGTTCAGTAGCAGCAGTCGTGCAGTGTAATCTCGAATATCTACTGCCCTTACTCACCGTTTCGTGTGAATTCAAGAGTCTTCTATCTTCAGACGTTCCCTAGTTCCTTTTCAATAACAGCGTACAATAATTCCGACTGAGTTGTTTATATGCTGCTGGAAACGGCACCAGTCTTGATGATAATTAGTTCTTTTAACCGGCTTGGACGACAACCACGTGAACCAGTTGCGGCGTACGGGAGATGACTGGGAGATGACGGCTGCGGGCAGAGACGGGAGCACTGTGGCCGTCGCTTCGGCAGGGAGCAGTAGGGCCCAGTATGGGGGGCAGCGGGCCGCGACGCAGTCCATTACCGGAGGAGCGCCGCGACGTCTGGGGCGCGGGCGTGCCCGCCTGTGGCACGTGGCGCGATGACATGACGCGAACAACGCCCTTCCGTACAAGACGCTCCGCTGCCTCGCAGGAAGAGGCCGGGCCGGCACACGTGCTCGCCTCTGACAGGCCCTCAAAACTGGGCGCCGGTTATTTACCCACCCGGCTTCACAGACACATACACATACCCATCAAACCGTGAAACACTTAAAAGTAAGTAGGCAATCCTCCCACTTCGGCACTGCTACGGCTGCGGTGGCCGAGGGGACTTCGGCGCGTCAGTCAGGGTCTGCACGGCCACTACGGTCGGGGATTCGAATCCCCCCTCGGGCATGGATATTTGTGCCGTCCTTACTAGCAGCTAGTTCATAAGTAGTTTGTAAGTTTAGGGACTCATGACCTCGTAGTTAAGTCCTATTAGCTCTACAACCAAGCTAATGCCTAGTTTACACGACGATCGAAAGTTCACAAGAAAGATAACCGTCTGCTGCAGCGCTCCAAGCGTATTAACTCGGTACTAATGAAGTGCGATCATACAGGCTTGGTTGCGTTAATACGACAAACTTCCGTCTACACGTCTGATTACCACTAACAGCAGCGCCTGTGCGAAAATACGGGCTTATTACTTATTACTTATACGTCGATTGTTCACGTTTGGGAGTATGTAACAGCTGATAATTTTATTTATTTATTTATTTGGTTATTTAACCTGAGCAGATTCGGGCGATAGGGCCCTCTCTTACATCTGATCAGGAACAACATAAACAAAGGATTTAATTACAAAAAACACTGTATTAATAATATTGATAATAGCAATATTTGATCATACTAATAATAATAATGATAATAATAACACAAAAATCAAAATAATACTAATAATAACAAGAGATATTTACATGGATATAGATGTTTAACACATTTGAATTAAGTCTAATATAAACAGAAGGGGGAAATGATTAGTGAAAGAGGAGAATATTGAAAAATGACAGTTTCAATGGATGTGAGGAAGTGGAGATATATATGAATAGAGATCTCTGCTGATGAAAGGAAAGGGAAACATTTATGGGGGGAGGAGGAATTGACAACAGTGGACTACAGACTCATAAGTGGAGAAAAAGATGTCTATTGTGACAGAAGGTGAACCCTTAGCTGTCTTTTAAACTTTTGAATTGATTTTATCTCTCTTAACATTTGACGAAGATTGTTCCACAGACGTGTTTCCGATACAGAAAATGATTTAGAGAAGATTGCAGTGTTATGTGATGGTACAGAGAGAGTTTTATTTTGGTGAGAGCATGTGTTTATGCTGTGTTGTTCAGATAGTAATATAATCGTTGTGGATAAGTAAGAATGTATTCAACTTAAGATACTTACACTATCGGCGGTTGAGGAGCTGTGGCAATGTTTGTTAGAACATTCCACGTGAAGAAGAAATAGAAGTTGAATGTGTCATTGGATGAGAGGAAGAGACGAAGAATGAGATGTGTACTGCATGCAGATAATGAAGTAACTCAAACCAGAGGACCTCAATGATTTAGGCGACAGGAGAATCTTTCGAAAGCCTAGGCTTTGCACAAAGAATTTATGTACCGACTCTTACAAATATTGTTGTTGAAGTCTGCACAACAATTTCAATTTCCGATCCATAATGGGAACTCAGTCAACTAAATTTTGCATTGCTTTTAGCATCACACTTTCGATATTATTTGCAACTGACTTTCTGACATGCTAAAAATTATAGAATTTGAAAAATATGAAGTTAATCAACAAGACGTATTCAAAATTCATTTAAATCTACACTTTTCTGTTATTTTCTTCATAAATAAGTCATTGTACCCTCTTACTATAGGGAGGATTTTCTGCAGCGACCCTGTATGCCTCAATCGAAAGCGGAATTCCTGCTCTGATCCACTCCACTGATACAAGACAACTCCAACAAAGCAAGCAATTTCGGTAAGGATGCGGCTATTTTCACACATAAACATGAAGACCACACAACGAAATCACTTCTGATCATGCGCACTCACTTCACTACTAGCAAATTTAGAACCTGTCCTAAGGCGTACTAGCTAGTACGAAATGCCGTCTGCGCTCACGAAATGTTAGTAGTTCCGCGTTTACGTCGCTAGATGGCGCGCAACGTGATTTGTTCATTACTAGCGCGATCATCGAGTAAATTGGGCTTAAGACTGCGCAGTCGCAAATGTGAACAATGATAAAAAAAATTAAAAAAAAATAAAAAAAATCACGGATGTGATGCCAGTCTTCAACTCACAGTAACCCCTCAGCTTTCCTTAGACCGGTATTACATTACTAAATTATTTGACAAAGAAATATTGGACGTAGTGTAATGGGAATATTGTCCAATATTTCATCAAATCTAAGCCCTCGGATTAGGGGTTCGTTCAAAGAGCTGCAGAGCTGCAGCTTCCGGCAGAAGCAAAGCAGGCACTACCGCGTATGCGCGGTACCGATGATGCAGAATTGCGCTTTGAACACGAATTTTCGCACTGCGCATGCGCGGTAGCAGCCCTGCAGCTCTTTGAACGAACCCTACATCTGAACAAGGAAATCGTTTGTCTTTTGTTTCCTGCAGTGATTAATGTGAACGCTCGGAGCGCTAATGGTAGTATACCCTCGTTGCCACTACAGCTGTTTTATTTGGAGGCTAAGGTTTGACATAGCGTTCGTAAACATGGCTATTAGTGGGAAGTTTTGTAGTGTGTGCCGGCAGCGGTCTGCACGGCCACTACGGTCGGGGGTTCGAACCCCCCCCCCCTCGGGCATGGATATTTGTGCCGTCCTTAGTTGTAGGTAGTTCATAAGTAGTTTGTAAGTTTAGGGACTGATAACACCGTAGTTAAGTTCCATAAGCTATACAAACATTTGAACATTTTGTGTAATGTGTTCCAGCAACTACAAAACTGATACGAATGTATAAATCAGAAGGGACGTTGTATAACACGCGACAAGGGCAATTCACACTGTTCGTCACGTCAATTCGCTTAACCCAACACAAAACCAAATGTTTGCAAATCTATCGCTAAGTGGTCATCAGTCCGTAGCTTACAAACTACTTAAACTAAGGTAAACTAACCTAAGGACAAACACCCATGCCCCAGGGAGGACTCGAACCTCGACGGCGAGCAATTGCGCGCTCCGCAGCGAGGCGCCTTAGACCGCTCGGCTACTTCACCGCGGCAGCGTAACCCAATACCCTGCAGTAAAGTGAGGATATGAGTTACAATCCATGATGTAAAAAGTCAAACGGAATTGAAGATGTAGCACCCCTAAATCTCATTTACGGTCAAAGCAGTCCTTCTAATGTATGATTTTGGTCACGTTGGTGTGATTAAGAGCTGGGAAGTAAAACAACATTCAAATTATCGACATCCGTTTGCAAACTAAAAGATATTCTTATAAACATATCAATTACAATTTTTGTAAGGAAATAAATAGAGCCTATTTACTTTATCGCTATTTTTTCCCCTTACATTGTTAATAACTTCCTAAACAACTTAGATTTTCCCCTTTGTCATTGCTGACATTTTCCATTTAAAACATTACTTAATGAAACTTGCTTAATCAACTTCCAATCTTATTCATACACATTGTTTTCGTCAGTCTTCTCTGTTACTTCTAAATGCTGACAGGACGCAACTGTAGTATAAACAACAACTGAGCATAACTCCGCCATTTTGAAGCAACTTTCACAAAATATTGGATGATAATGTAAATACCCCCTTTACCGTTTCATCCATTATCTTTAACAAAGATATGGAGCAATATTTCATCCAATTTTTTTCGTTCAATTCTTTGTCCAATAATTTGATAGTGTAATAGCAGCCTTAGCGAACCGTAACCATGGCTATGTGAGTGATTTCAAAGACAGTCAATCCAATTTCCTTCTGTTTATGCAACTTCCTTCTAAAAAGGAACAAAAGTGTACAATAATATTGTTAATATATTGTTTTCGGAATGGAACACACACTATTTTTACAAGGATTCCGACGAAAAATACATGTTGCATGGCAGTTGAGTCTCAGAAGCGAATTATGCTCGTTAGCAAAGTACTACTGTACAGTAAATTTGCGAAGACGTAGACCTTTCTTTCGAATTTCTCTAAATTACTTATTCCATATTGTTAATTTAGCCATCGAATGGTTCTAAAAACTGTTTTCAGGCTTTTTTGTTTATTCATCGTTAACGCGGTGTATTTATTATAAAACATTATGTGTTCTACTCAACACAGAATTGGTGATACACAAGAAATTACGTAATTTTAATATAAAAAATTCACTTTTCTTTGGCCTATGCTTTTGTATTACGGAATCCCTAGCATTAAGACGTGTACTGGGCTAGTTGGGAGACACCCGAAACAGGTCTTTGGAACCCTCTTGTGGATCACGACCACAGGCTAGGAAATAGCTCTCTTACAATCTGTAAAAGACACTTGGTTATGCGGCTTGAGATAAGCTTGCGACTGTAATGGTGGAAAAGAGAGTGGACTATCAGACGGCTTATAAACTCATCATATTTAAATGAAACTGCTTCACTGATAGTGAGAAACTAGCATATGAATAGAGCTACGAAAAACCAGGCTCTCTCTCTGTCCCTAACTTAAAAAGTATGACTGAGCACTGCCCCCTATACAAAAAAGGAACAAAGATGTAGGAAGAAGATTGTGTTTAATAATATTTGCAGACGACGTGGCCCTTCTTGCAACAGATACCACTGAAACTAAAGTAATCATTTATGAAATGAAAATCGTAGGAAAAAAATAGAAAAGGAAGAAGAAAGTAAGGGCATTAGGAAGAAATCAAAGTATAAAGATAATGCTGCGTGGAAAAGTATTAGAGTGTGTGAAAAGCTTTAAATACCTTTGAAGCACGGCAGAAACCAAATGGAAGAACAACACAGAAATTAAAACCAGAATATCATGGTAAGAGGTATTTTATTATAAAGGCGAATTTTCTGCAGCAAGCGGACAAATAACATAAAATCTTCTCTATCGAGTGTCGAACTGTACAGTACTCAAAGTAGACAACATAGGAATGAAGATGGAGCAAGGCTAGAGGCTATTAAGATGTGGACACGGCGAAGGATGGAAAGAACAAGTTCGATGGATAGAGTCAAGAATTATGAGAGACTGAGAATCGTGCTAGGATAATAACACTGGATGTAAGAAAAAGAGGAAAACGAAAGTGTGTTGCACGTAACAATGAAAAACGGGCTTATACAAGGCGTACAACTTTGTATCTGCCGTTTGCCGATAGGAGATAACGGTAAGTAGCGGTCGAAAGAAACATTTCGCAGACGTCAGGCAGTTAGCCGCGACAGAAAAGCCGTGCGCACTAAGGCGCCCAGCTGGGTGCACGTGGCCGCTCGCTGTCGGGGGTTCGAGTCCTCCCTCGGGCAAAGGTGTTTGTGTTGTCCTTAGCATAAGTTACTTTAAGTTAGTGTAAGTAGTTTGTAAGCTTAGGGACTAATAACCATCGTAGTTAAGTCCCTTAGATTTACAAACATTTGAACATCAGGCAGTTAGCTTGGACCTCGGTCAACACAACCTCATTCAAACATTAGTCGTTTTTTGTCTGCGTCATAAAGTTGTTCTTGATTGAAAATGTCAGTTTTTGAGCCTAAAGCACTTTCTATACGAAATATGCAACAAGCACAAGAAAGTCGTGATCTATAGCGCTCCTTGCGACAGACCGGCGAACTACAAAGAAGCGTACAAACGGTACGCATTTGTCGAGTCGTCTGCTTCACGTGTCTACTTAGTTTGTTGTCAACTTACAGCAAATGAATCGTCGAGTTAAGATCACTTTTTGAAACTGTCAGATATATTGTGATTGTTGTAATGATTAAAACATTTATTTGTGTTTAAGACTGCCACTGTGAATCTGTATTTGTTTACGTGCAGTTCATGCGTAACTACGTCTCTCACATGTGTAAACGTTCTCATTATAAAATGTGATAACATACTTCCAGGCCGCGGTGGTCTCTATACATAGACCTTTCACTGTGATAAAGCTTCAAATAATGCCCACCAAAAACAAATATTTCATCTGTTAACTACAACACGTTGAAAGAAAAATAACAAATATTTTAGGAGATGGTAATAAAGACGATTTGCAATTAAAATGCTATATAATGTGTGTTCAATTTTTATTGGGTACAGAGATACAGCTCTTAGTATGTAACCCAAACTAACTTAAAGGAAATGCAAATTTGGATATTTTGACTGATTCATTCGTCGGTTCTTGGTAGATAATCATAATGACTTTTGTTTATATAACCGGCTTTCGACGTACTTTAAAGTCTGAATATGACCTAGTAAGCCAAACACCGGGTAACAAAGTGGAAATGAACCTGTAGAACATACAGAAAATTGTTCTTTGAAGTCAGTGTGATGTTGTACTACTAATAACCGACGGATAAGTCAGTGAAAATGTCTTCATTTACATTTGCTGTAAGTTTGCTTGGCTTTCATATTAACAGCTATATCTCTGTACTCAATAAAAATTGTACACATGTTATATGATAATTTTAATGCAATTCCTCTATAGTATCACCTCCTAAAATATTTACGTCTGCTCTTGAAATGATATATATCGAGTCGAAAAACTACGTTGCTCTAAGCAGGAGACAATTACACATTTTCAAACAAATTCCCGGCTTGGTTTCGTTTGTCAGCTGGGTTCCCCATTCGGTCGTCTGCGCATGCGCGAAGCACTTCCATACGCGTGAGAATAGGATCCATCTTATTCCGTCTACTAGCGATCGTATGCGTGCATCTTGTGCAAGTGGATGCGTCTATACGTAGCGTGGCCGGTGCATCATGTGTAATTTCGTAAGCTCTCACCTCCCGTGTAGAAAGGGCTTAATTTTCGTCATTTGCAGGAGATGTTACTGTTTTGTTTCAGTATGAAGAAAACAGCGACTGAGCCTCATTGAGTGCTCTCAAGTACGTATGGTAAGGACGCTATTAGTGAAAGAACGTGTCGTGAGTCCTTTCAACGCTTCAAGAACGGTGATTTTAATACCGCAGACGGCTCCGAGATCATGCTCTGCATTTGGTGGGATCACCTCGATGTCGTGTACTATGAGGTGTTAAGTGAACCAATCACAGGTGGTCGTTATCGAACGCAATTAATGCGTTTGGGCAGAGCATTAAAAGACAAACGGCCGCAATACAGAGAGAGGTGCGATAAAGTGATTTTGTAGCACGAAAACGTTTGAGCTCGCGTTGCAAAAGAGGTCAAAACGTAATTGGAAAAGTTAACCCTGCGTTACTAACATCTGATTTTAACGCTCGCTACTAATACCTGTCTTTTAGGGGGTTTTGAACTTTTATCAGTAACACCCGTCAATTCGGCGAGTGTGATTCCAAACCAACACTCTACCCGTGTACACCTGTTCATCAATTGTTCCTAGAAACGTTACAGCTGACTGATAATTTGAACGTAGCCGTCATTTTGACGGATGTTACTAAGTCGGGGTTAAAACAGGAAGTACTACCATACCCGCCGTATTCTCCAGATATTGTGTCCTCTGACTATGATGTGTTTAGATCAATGTTCAAATGTTCAAATGTTTTGTTAAGCTTATGGGACTTAACTACGGGGTCATCAGTCCCTAAACTTACAAACTACCTATGAACTACTTACGAACTAGGACGGCACAAATATCCATGCCCGAGGGGGGATTCGAACCCCCGACCGTAGTGGCCGTGCTGACCGTGACTGGAGCGCCTCAGTCACCTCGGCCACCGCGGCTGGCTAGATCAATGGCGCATGGCCTGAATGACGAACACTTGCGATCTCATGAAGAAGTCACAAATTGGATCGATTCGTAGACCCCTTCAAAATGTGAACAATTTTTTCGACGTGGTATTCGTACACTGTCCGAAAGATGGGAGAAAGTTACGGCCAGCGATGGAAAATACTTTGAATAATACACAGGGTGTTTCACTAAGTGTGTTTGCATCTGTAACTTATAAAATAATAGGTGACGGGAAATTTTAATGCGGTAGGTCAACACAAGAAATGTTACACTTTCTGCGGAGCTATGGACATAGTATGTTTATTGTATCATTTTCCAAAGAGTTACAGCGCAAAGATATAATTTTTTAAATGGAACAATAATTTTTTCTATCGTGCATTGGAATCGGGGGCGGAGGCTGCGATAGCGTAGCTAACTGGCCGAGTGGCTATTCCCTGGGACACGGCCCACCGTCTCATGACCACCAGCAAGTCAGCTACGCTGTCGTAGCCTCCGCCCCCTAAACTTTGAAGGGTTGTAGCTCCCAAACTAACAGTGATAGGAATGTAGTTTAAATTGATTTGCACGCAGCTGGTTTCAACGATTCCAATGCATGATAGAAAAAACTATTGTTCCATTTAAAAAAGTATATCTTTGTGCTGTAGCTCTTTGGAAAATGATACAATAAACTATGTTCATAGCTCCGCAGAAAGTGTAACATTTCTTGTGTTGACATACCGTATTAAAATTTCCCGTCACCTATTATTTTATAAGTTACAGAGGCAAACACACTTAGTGAAACACCCTGTATGGCCGGCCGCGGTGGCCGAGGGGACTGAGGCGCTTCAGTCACGGTCTGCACGGCCACTACGGTAGGGGCTTCGAATCCCCCCTCGGGCATGGATATTGTGCCGTCCTTAGAGTTAGCTAGTTCATAAGTAGTTTGTAAGCTTAGGAACTGATGATCCCGTAGTTAAGTCCCATAAGTTCTACAAACATTTGAACACCCTGTATGTGTAACCACTTTGTTTCATTAAAGCCTCAAATGTTAGGGGGGGGGAGGGTGGAAGCTGTACGCCTTGTACACACAGTCTTATGTAGAAGAAAAGTCGGCAGGAGAGAGGTACAGATTGTATGATGGGATTAAAGGGGGCGCACGTGTTTCTCCGGCAGTTGCACTGCGTGCCGTATGGACGCGCCGCGTGGTTTGTGAGCTCGCTGAAAACCACGTCCCGTGTGAAGACGGTTCGCCAGTGCCAAAAGAGAGGAAGTGCGCACAAAGCGGCGACGCCAGACGCGCCCGACACTTCCTTCCGGCTCCGCCCACAGCTACGGCCGCGCACGCCGTCGCTACCGCCACAGATCGACAGTGCTTTCATCCGACGAATATACCACTGGCGCTTCATTCACGGAAAAACTATTAGCGCCTACAAAGCAACAAAACGGTAAGGAGCGAGCATATCCCTAATACTAATTACTAAAAAGAAACAGCTTTGAACTCTAACAGCACGAAAACTTGCTTAGAATAACTAACTCCGCCCGCCACGCCTTTAGAGGCCCACTGGGTACTGACCGGTCGCCGTGTCATCCTCTGCCCCAAGGGGTCACCGGATGCGGTATGGAGGGGGGCGTGGTCAGCGCCCCGCACTCCCGGCCGTTATGTCAGTCTTCGTGACCGGAGCCGCTATTCTCAGTCAAGCAGCTGCTCAGTTGGCCTCACAAGGGCTGAGTGCACCCCGCTTGCCATCACCACTCGGCAGACCCGGACGGGAACCCATCCAAGGCTAGCCAAGCCGGACAGTGCTTAACTTAAGTGATCTAACGACAACCGGTGTAACCACTGAGGCACGACCCTAGACGCTGAGAATAACACTTGACCATAATTAATAAGGGCTCGGCAACATGTCGATCGCGATCTACCGGTAGATCGTGCAGTGTAACCGCCGATTTGTGGTTGCACTATGAATCTTTTTTCCCACCATGAGGTGTTTATAATCAATAAATAAGATTTAAAGGTAATCACTGTACACTGTGTGCAGAGCCTGGGGAGTGGTCCACGAGGCTGCTGCTGGCTACGGCAGGTGGCAAAGTGCGGGCAGCCGTGGAGGAACCTACTCTACCCTTCAGCAGATGGCCGACGAACGTTAATGTCCGTTTAAATATCTTTGTATTTTCATAATAATTGATCCTGTTTTGTTATAAACAACGTCCTTTATTGTCATTCATTCTAAGATGTACTACGAAGCAAAGAGGATATCTGGTAAATAATCATGCACATTTAACTTTTGGTAATACACAATTCATCTACAGAAGTTTCTATCATTTGGTAGAATTTCCTTATCCGTAACTGTAATGGGTCTGCAAATGGAGAAGAAGATACATTTTGTCATCTGGGAGAATCGGATTTCTGCCGGTAATCCGCGCCGTACTGAAGCTTTAGGAAGCACCTAATGAAGATCGCGAGTCACGCGATCGAAATATCGTGCTAATACGACGGGTATTACCGGCAGAAACCCGATTCTCCAAGATGACAACACCCCGCCGGGAAAGCCTTAATATGTACACGAGATACGTTTTACTAAATTTTTAAGTAGTGGGCTTTACTCATCTTCCAAATCAATAACAGTTACACTCAATGGCGGAGTCTCGGGGGAAGGCCGACCGCCCCGGGCCTTCTTCTTGGAGGGCCGCCAAACACCTCGAAAACATTTTTATTTTTTATTTATTTATTTTGTTTTCATTTTTTAGCGCGCTTGGCTTCTCGTTCTGAGGCCTCCAAATCTCGAAAGCTATTTTTTTTTTTTTTAGAATGTCCCGTGCCTCTCCTCCAGGAGCGCCTCCAAATCTCAAAAGTTACTTTTTTTATCGTAGTACATACACTTCCAAGTGGACGGAGGGGGGCTCACTTTGTTTTGCCGCCGCCCCGGGTCTTAGGTTACACTACAATCACCAGTGCTCATTACGTGGATCGCGTGAGTACTGACAGTACAGGACAAAAATTATTGAAAACAATTTACGATTGTTTTTCTTCCGAATGTAGCAGTGAAGATGAGTGCTTGTTAGACACAAGTTTATTTATTAACAGTCGTATAGCATTGATAGCAACATCTACCTTGAACCTCTTAAACCGTTTACCCCGCTTTACTTCGACCAGTCGCTAGTTGCGCTGTCTTTGTGCAGTGTGTGGTATTGGTTCGGTACGTGTCCGCAGGACGCGGTGAGTTTCGTGCCTCGTACTCGTCAAGGAGGTTCGGATATTAATTTTTCCAGTGCTATTATGGTGAACTACGAACTTCTGCGTTTTTATACAGTATGGACGGGACATTTTGTGATTACGATCGCCAGTTTTAGGGCTGATTTCATTGGCTGTATTTCAGATTTTCAAACCATTTCTGTGGCATGGCCTAACCGTCAATTATGAGCATACCTTTTCCCACTGAAAATGTTTTGGCGAAAATACGGAACGTTTTGAACTTGAAATAATATCATTTCTATGATTTTTTACTCAGAAGCGTTGCAGCGCCCAGAAACTGTTGCCCTGTAAGTCCTCAAGAGAAATTCATTTTAAGAGTTATGTTGCCGTTAGAATATAGCCCTTGTATGCTTCTACATCGACATCTGCATGGGATACTCTGCAAATCACATTTAAGTGGCTGGCAGAGGGTTCATCCAACCCCCTTTATAATGTTTCTCTCCCATTCCTTTCTCGATTAGCGCGCGGGAATAAAGAACACCTGAATCTCTCCGTTCGAGCTCTGATTTCTGGTGATCTTTTCTACCTGTGTAAGTGGGTGTCAACCTTATATTTTCGCATTAGGAGGAGAATGTTGGCGATTGGCGTTTCGTAAGTAGTCCACGCCACAGCATGCTTCTATTTACCTGTACGAAACATTGTTTTCAAAGATAAGTTTTATTAAAAATAAACACACAATATGTTAACTGACGAATACTTGGTCTCCTGTATTCGACAAAGTGTTATATTCCCTCAATATAAAGGACAATGCCAATAGAACATCTACTGAAGTTTCACCTTAAATTCAAATGTTCAAATGCTTATAAATTAAAGGAACTCAACTACCTTGGTCATCAGTCCCCTAGCTTACAAACTACTTAAATTAACTTATGCTAAGGACAACACAATCACCCATGCCCGAGGGAGGACTCGAACCTCCGACGGCAATGAACCGCGTGCTCCGCAGCAAGGCGCTTTAGAATGCTCGATCACTCGACCGCGGCTCACATTAAATGTAAGAGCATATTTCAAAATAATAGGAAATAAAATGATTATGTTTCGAACAAATAGTGAAACTGGAAAAGTTTAATTGTTAAATGTCGTTCTTCTACAGCATTGAAAAATTAAAAGCCATTTGTGTATTGACGTCGATTTGCAGTAGGATTTTGGAACATTATGAACATTATGAACTTCCTCGAAGAGAACGACCTATTAACCAATAGTCATCACGGATTCAGAAAGTATCGCTCTTGCGAAACTGCTTGCCCTTTATTCACATGAAGTGATAAGTGCCATCGACAAGGGATCTGAAATCGATTCCATATTTCTGGATTTCCGGAAGGATTTTGACACTGTACCTCACAAGCGGCTTCAAATGAAATTGCGTGCTTATGTAATATCTCCCCAATTGTGCGATTGGATTCACGATTTCCTATCAGAAGGACACAGTTCGTTCTAATTGACGGTAATTCATCGAGTAAAACAGAAGTGATATCTGGCGTTCTCCAGGGAGGTGTTATAGGTCCCTTACTCTTCCTTGTGTTTATAAACGATTTGTTCGCGGATGATGCTGTCGTTTATCGGTTAGTGAAGTCAACAGATGATCAAAAGCAACAGCAAAGCGATTTAGACAAAATTTCTACATGGTGCGAAAATTGGAAATTGAGACTAAATAAAGAAAAGTGTGAAGTAATACACATGACCACTAAAAGAAACCCGCTGAATTTCAATTAAGCGATAAATCAGTCAAACCTAAGCTCGTAAATTCTACCAAATACTTAGGAGTTACAGTTACGAACAACTTAGACTGGAGAGAACACACAGAAAATATTGTGGGGAAGGCGAACCAAAGATTACGTTTCATTGGCAGAATGCCTCGAAGATGCACCAGCTCCACCAAAGAGACTGCCTACATCACACTTGTGCGTCCTCTCCTGGATTACTGTTGCCCAGTGTGGGACCCTCACCAGGAGGGACTGACGGAAGACATTGAGAAGGTTCAGAGAAGGGCAGCTCGTTTTGTTTCATCACGTTACGGGGAGGGGGGGGGGGGAGCGTCATTGGGGCGAAATCTGTTTTGCCGGCCGCGGTGGCCGAGATGATTGAGGCGCTTCAGTCACGGTCAGCACGGCCACTACGGTCGGGGGTTCGAATCCCCCCCCCCTCGGGCATGGATATTTGTGCCGTCCTAGTTTGTAACTTCTTTCACCTCTGGCAGTATTGCTCATGTGAAAAATACCGAGTAGCACCGTGGTTCGGAACCCACGTTAAACTGTAGGGCCCCCTATAACTGGCTGGGTAAGTCAGTTCGAAGGTCGGAGGAAGGCAACGGCATACCACCTCCAAACAGGACCATGCCAAGTAACGCACTGTGGTGTTCAAACCAATCTTAGGATTGTTGACTGCTTTACCTTTTTACTTAGTTTGTAAGTAGTTCATAAGTAGTTTGTAAGTTTAGGGACTGATGACCCCGTAGTTAAGTCCCATAAGCTTAACAAACATTTGAACATTTTTTTTTAGATCTGTTTGCGAAGTTTCAGTTACCGACTTTTACAGCATTAGTAGTGAGCTTCTTGATGCTGTCGCGTCGTTCAAATATCTAGGCGTAACATTGCAGAGCGATATGAAATGGAACGAGCATGTAAGGACAGTTGTGAGTAAGGCGGGCAACCGACTTCTGTTTATTGGGATAATTTCGGGAAGATGTGCTTTACCTGTAAAGGAGACCGCGTATAAAACGCTTGTACGACCACGTCTTGAGTATTGCTAAAGTGTTTGGGACCCGCAGAATATCAGTTTAAAGGAAGACATAGAGGCGGTTCAGAGGTGAGCAGCTAGATTTGTTACCGGTAGGTTCGACCAATGCGCGAGTGTCACAGAAATGCTCCGGCAACTCAATTGGGGATCGCTGGAAGAAAGACGGCGTTCTTTTCGCGAATTTCTGTTAAGTAAATTTAGAGGGCCGGAATTTGAAGCTGAGTGTAGTACGATCTTGCTTCCGCCTACTTACATTTCGCGTAAAGATCACAAAGACAAGATAAGAGAAATTAGAGCTCGTACGGATGCATATAGGCATTTTTTTTTTCCTCGTTCAATCTGGGAGTGGTACAGTGTACCCTCCGCCACGCACCTTACGGTGAATTGTGGAGTATGTATGTAGATGCAGATGTAGGTGTAGATGTACTCCTGAATGTTAAAATATTTTGCTAGCACCCACCTACTTAGGGAGACATGACCATCCCCATAAAATAAGAAAAATCAGATCGAAAACGGAACGATTTAGGTGTTCTTTCTTCCCGCGCGCTATCAGAGAATGGAACGGTAGAGAAAAGGTATGAAAGTGGTTAATGAACCCTCTGCCAGGCTCTAAAATGTGATTTGCAGAGTATCTATGTAGATGTAGATTACATCGATATGGTGGTATGAAACTATAGATCGCCAAGTCTTTGTGATTGCCTACTCCTGATTTTAATGAACAGGCCTGTGTCATTTCCATGAAAACAGTTGCATTATACCTTAATTGTCATTTAGTAGAGAGAAACAAAGCGTGGGAGGGAAATTATACGTAGTACAGAAACTTCACTCTACCATTACACTTTCAGTCAACAGTGGCAAAAACCTTCCGCCTAAAGTAACTATAATAGCGCGAAACAAACCTGTAATACTTATATTTATCCTCAAAGCGCAGATGCGGGATTTGGACCCAGAGAGGTGGCGCAGTGGAAACATACTCGACTCGCACTGGGGAGGACGGTGGTTCAGATCCACCTTCGATCATCCAGATTTAGGCAAATGCCGCGATTGTTCCTTTGAAAGGGCACGACCGGTTCCTTCCCGTATCCTTATTCAAAAATCGGAGCGTCAGCTCCAGTGATCAAGGGTGTCGACGGGACGTTAAACCCTAAGCTTGCTTCCTTTCTTTCAGTATTTGGATAAAGTGGCTTACACAAAGTGGGAGAGAGACATTATCCATATTCAGTCATCAATCTTAGCTCTGTGATTTACATTCAATTTTCTGCACAAAACGTGTTCTATGTTGCAATTGCTTGATGAAAAGCCGGCCGCGGTGGCCGAGGGGACTGAGGCGCTCCACTCACGGTCTGCAAGGCCACTACGGTCGGGGGTTCGAATCCCCCCTCGGGCATGGATATTTGTGCCGTCCTTAGTTGTAAGTAATTCATAAGTAGTTTTTAAGTTTAGGGACTGATGACCCCGTAGTTAAGTCCCATAGACTCTACAAACATTTGAACAATTTGAATTTGAGCTTGATGAAAAGCAGGTTACAACATGGACATACCCATGTCATCATTTTAATAATTAATTAGTTCGATGTAGGAATGCTTGATTTATAAAGTGATTTTGAATGAAAAGCGGCTATATTGAGGTGTGCACATAGTTCTCATCTGTAATAGAGGACTAATATAAGCATTAACAGCCGGTTAGAATGTGTTTTGCGGTATTATAATTACTTTAAGCAGAGGCTTTTTGCTGCTGCTGATTGAAAATGTAATGATACAATGACAATGAAATTAGTGTAATTTTAAAGCTGTGGTATTGATGTCTTGTTAATTTTTTTCTATTATAATGGCTTCTGTGGTAGAATGTAATTTTTTGCGAGCGAATGACACAGACTACTGGTTTTCGTATGAAATATCGTTTCCTGGTATGACACAGTTTGTCGTACACCAATACACTATGGTAATTTGTGTGTCATTCCTGATTGGCGTTGATTATGGACTGCCTGCATGAGTTGATGACAGCTCAGACACTCAACCGCAATGTTTGGCATATCGTGTAGCTAAGCATCTCGCTAGTTTGTTGAGTCCAATAGTAGGTAGGTGTGAACACCATATTAAGAACTCGGCGGATTGGATTTGAATGACTCTGATATTTTAGTGAGTTTTGATGTGGTTTCTCTCTTCATTCACATTCCTCTGTCAGTTTTGTTGTAGCTAATTGAGGTTAAGTTCGGCGCCAAGTTAACAAATTTATTTCGATATGTGATGACTTCCACTTATTTTCATTCAGTGGTCTGTGCTATGGAAAGACTGAAGGAGTTGCACTGGGAAGCCCGTTGTCACCTATTGTGGCCAATTTGTTTATGGAGGATTTCGAGGAACGTGCTTTGAAGCCAGCTATCTTGAAACCTGCGTGTTTCTGCAGATATGTAGACGATACATTTGTCATTGAAGTGAGAATATAAACGGCTTTCTGAAACACCTAAATTCAACCCACCCGAATATTCAGTTCACTGTGGAGGTGGAAAAGAATGGCTGCCTTCCTTGATTAGTTGGTCAGAAGGAACTTTGATCCTACGTTGGAAAATGCTGTTTATAGGAATCCTATTCACACTGATTTGTGTATCAGTGAGCAGATAGTTGTCACCATCCAGCTCAACTTGAAGGCAGTCACGGTCTGCACGGCCACTACGGTCGGGGGTTCGAATCCCCCCTCGGGCATGGATATTTGTGCCGTCCTTAGTTGTAGGTAGTTCATAAGTAGTTTGTAAGTTTAGGGACTGATGACCCCGTAGTTAGGTCCCTTAAGCTTAACAAACATTTGAACATTTCAACTTGAAGGAGTACTTCGTACCTTGAATCACAGGATCCTTGTCATTTCAGCCCCTGAAAGTTTGTCAGCTGAGTTGTCCCATCTCGAGGTCACGTTTCGTCAGAATGGTATAGTGAGAGGCAGATAAAACGTGCGTTGCGCTATCAGCCTACTTTGTAACGTGTGAGTGACGATAGTAACGAAGTGGCACCTAAATCTATGGCCTTTTTGCCTTACGCAGGAAGCATTTCTAACAGGACTGGTCGTATTTTGCGGAAATATGATGTGAAATGTGTTTTTCGACCACCTTCTAAGATAAAGGCCCTGTTGGGGTCCGTAAAGGATGATATTGGTTTGCGTAAGGCCGGTGTCTATCGTATTCCTTGCAGGTGCGGCATGTCATATGCTGGTCAATCAGGACTGTGGAAGACCGGCGTACTGAAGACGAGCGTCACACAAGCTTAGGCACCGGTCATCCTACGGAATACAACAACACAGAGATTCTGGCATGCACTTCCACCGATTGGAATAGTGTTATTACGGAAGCTGTTGAGTAGCTTGATAATTAGAGATGGTGGTATTTGTTTAAATTCTGCTTGGAATCCGGCCCCTTCCCGCGTCAAAAAATAAATAAATAAACACACAGAGGGACTGAATCAATGCTGCTTCACCTGTTGATTAATGCTCACTAACGACATTTCTGATGTTGGTCAACTTTGGGTGTGTTGACTCCGCAGTGACTTGTACTGTGTGTGTTATCCTCCTTGTTTACCCTTTGCGAACAAAGACTGTATTCATTTCTCTTGCACATTGCTTCCTTGAGTGCTGTTGTGCCTTGAGAATGGCTGGGTGTCCTCCTGTCGAAATATCGGCGGCGGTCGGCGACGTCAACCGGCATCATACACGTAAGTTTTTTCAACATTCAGTACGACGGGAAAAATTAAGGTTTCATGTTGAGTACAAAATTTTAAAATTAAATATATTTTTCTTAAGCAGACGTTTTTGTATTACTGAATCCCTAGTTGTTTTATGGTGGAAGTACTTGCTCCTGTGACGGCGACCCGCCAAGCAACACTGATTTACGGGATGTAAATCTCTATGGCACATTTCGGGCAGACTGGGCTCCATCATTACATGCAGTACCGGATCTAACAAGGAGGCCACATGGATATCGGTTTTTAGAATTTCTTTATGTTTACGGTGTGCTAAGTTCAAAACTTAAATAACAATCAGCCAAAGCCTTCGACTCAATTCTCAAATATTCTCGAGAAAATCGATTTTGTTAAGTTTTGCAAAGTACACGTAAGTACTAATAACTATAAAAGTTGCAGCATACGTCAGTGTAGCTTAGGTGGTAGCGTTCTGGCCTCGCAATCGTATGGTTCGTGGCTCGAATCCCCCTGCGACAAATATTTTTTTGTTTGTTTTAGAATGGATCTCTAATGCAATTTTGTCATAAACAGATATTTTTGAGACCGTGGCTGTTATGTGACTAACTTGTTGGTGTAGAACAGCTGCCAGCCACAATTGGTTTTATTATAGTTTATTTATAAAGTACCGTTACCGGTTTTGAATATTATATATTCATCTTCAGACGGTATATGATTTCTAGATATCTGGTGTTAGTTTAGTGTTGAATTGTCCTAGGATATACAGAATTAATAGTTACACAAGTGTAAAAAAACATTGTGTTCTTGGCTTGCTTTAGGACGAAACTTACTTGTAATGTTCATCTGTAGTACTTGTTATTTGTATCCAGCGAAACCCATTCTTAATTCTGGTCACAGTGCAATTAGGCTGGTCACATCTAGCCACTTGTGTTCAGTCACTGCATTAATTTTAAGTCTATACCACATATTTCTGCACCACAAATAAGTTTCAAAGGCACCAGATGACAACAAAAATAAACATAGCAAAGTACATGAGCGCCAAAGATAGTGTGACCACAAGAATGAGCTACGGTGGATACAAATAACAAGTACTCCAGATGAACATTACAAGTAAGTTTCGTCCTAAAGCAAGCCAAGAACACAATGTTTTTTTTTTTTTTTTTTTTTTACACTTGTGTAGCTATTAATTCTGTATATCCTAGGACAATTCATCACTAAAGTAGCACTAGATGTCTAGAAATCATACACCATCTGAAGATGAATGTATAATATTCGAAGCCGGTAATTGTACTTTATCAATAAAGTATAATAAAACCAATTGTGGCTGGTTGCTGTTCTACGCCAACAAGTTATTCCACGTATTGTGCCAGTTTTTGTCGTCACGTAAAACGATGGTTGAGTAGGGTAGCTGCTTGTAAAGGGACTAGTAGCTATGGAAGATGACTTCCCAAAAATAGTGTAAAGCTCTTCATAAAATTAACAATTAAAAGCTACCGTCATCAACTAATAGTGAAGCCATTACTGTAAAAAATGTAACTTATTTTTTATTCAAACCATTGTTATTAAGAGTCTATAAAACACAGAAAATTACGAATAAACAAAAAAATGTGCACTTTTGAGTAAAAATTACTATTAGATATAAAAGTTGTATAAGTATTCGGAAAAAAAAAGAACCTGGACGATATGATTCGAATCACTGACCCTACAGTTGTAAGGCTAGAAGACTACCCACCTGACTACACCGACAGATGCTGTAACTGTTCTAATCTATATCTATAAATGTGAATGTCTGTTCGGTGTACGTTTATCACGTCTGAACCACAAGACATAAAGAGCTAAAATTTTGTACAGTTACTAATGTCTACCCGGGGAAGGCTTTAGGCACGGTTTTATGGCGGTCGGGTAGCTATTTATCTATATATATTAGTGCGAATGTCTGTGCGGTGTACGCTTATCACGTCCGAACGACAAGACTCAGAGACTTAAATATTTGTACAATTACTAATTTATACCCGAGGAAGCTTTAAGGCACGGTTTTATAGCGATCTGATAGATATTTAGTAATTTAAAGAATATAAAGCGAAATGCGGAACAATACTCTTTGAAAATTATATTTACTCTTTGAAAATAGTTTTGTTGGTTGCATTGTTGCTTGAGGGTTGATAATGATAAAAGGGTGGAGTATATGGGGATGGAAAGTTATCGGTGTATATAAAATTCTACGTGTGTGTGTGTTAATATTTCGTTCTGCAGCGAAAACTACAGAACGCAAACGAATGGTCTTTGTGTAATTGTTGTCCGAAGTCTCCCGTTGTACACCATAGCAGTTCCATGCTGATAGCTATAAGGGGGTGGAAGGTATGGTAGTTGAAAGTCGTCAAATTATAAAAAAGGCCAGCGATGACGTTTGCGACTGTATAGCAAGGAGGTTAAGTACAGCGAAACGTGATGCCACTGCGTGCTACAATGTCTTCAGCTCTTTCTCTGTAAGGATAAGCATACGAATAAGGAAATATAAGAATAAATAAATAAAGCAGTAAAAAAAGAAATTTCTTTTAATACAGACATATAGCACTTACACAAATTAATACACACCTGCAAAATTATACAACTGTACAACATATAACTCAATAAATATGAGATCGTACACATATTATAGGTCATTTGTGTTTTGATTACTATATTTCTTTCTTTTGTACATTATGCGAGATAGCCTTATTTCTTATTTATCGATAAATATAGCATGTTTTTAGAAAAAAGGAGATGGACAGAAAAAAAATGTTCAAATGTTTGTAGAGTCTATGGGACTTAACTACGGGGTCATCAGTCCCTAAACTTACAAACTACTTATCAACTAACTAAGACTAAGGACGGCACAAATATCCATGCCCGAGGGGGGATTCGAACCCCCGACCGCAGTGGCCGTGCAGACCGGGACTGAAGCGCCTCAGTCTCCTCGGCCACCGCGGCCGGCGATGGTCAGAGGGAGAAGGGATAGGAGAGGTACTAACTCAAAGCAGGAATAAATAAATAAATAAATACCCGGCCAAAGCCGGGTTTTCGGCTAATTATTAATAAGTACGTGTACTTTGCAAAACGTTCTCGAGATTTTCTTAGAGTTGTGTCGAACAGCTGTGGCTGGTTGTTCAAATGTTCAAATGTTTGGTAAGCTTAAGGGACTTAACTACGGCGTCATCAGTCCCTAAAGTTACAAACTATTTATCAACTAACTAAGACTAACGACGGCACAAACATCCATGCCCGAGGGGGGATTCGAACCCCCGACCGTAGTGGCCGTGCAGACCGTGACTGAAGCGCCTCAGTCCCCTCGGCCACCGCGGCCGGCCCGTCCCCACCCCCCTGACACTTCGCTTGTCGTATTGGAGACCCTTTCGCGCCCCTGTGCTAGTGGCAGATGATCTAGTTTGCATCTCTCCTCCTCCAGATCCGGGGCTGGTTACACGCCCATGTATTGCCTGCTGTACAATGTGGACGTTGCCCGCCGTTGCCTGTGGTTAGTGCCGGCTGACGGGTCGTTACCCGGCTCGGCCCGTGTCTCGGCTGAGAGGCGGGACAAAAACCACGGCCGGGCCTATCCGCCTATCCACGTGCCAGACGCCACATGTGGCGGCTTCTTGCCTGCAGGGGCCACCAGCCACCAAACCACAGCCTCTCTCACACTCCGCGCAGCTCCCAGCGGCCCACTGAGTGGCGAGACAGAGCAGACAAACACCCCGTTTACATGGGCTCCCAAAACCGGATTTCGTAAACCGATTTCTCAATTCCGCTTTTGGTTGGTCATGTAAACACTCCAAAATCGATTCTGGAAATCCGCTTCTCTAAAGCGGTTTTCCAGTTCCACAATCGATTTTCGTGCCCATGTAAACGCAACCGTTTTTGAAGCGTTCTTGGCTTGTCAGATTGTGTTTTCTTGTTAAGAATTTTTGGCACATATGGAAAGAGTGATATTTTCTAATGTCAAATAAAAGTATAAATATTAGAGTGAACATAAATCTGTGTATTTAAATAAAGAAAAATAGCGATTGTGCAGACTAAATAAGGAATTGAATCAGCTGTTTTCCAGCCGCCATTTTAAGTGAGCTTCGAAATCCGATTCAGGCTATGCCATGTAAACAGGACAGCGAAAAACGGTTTACGAAAATCGGTTTTCGTCTTCCGGAAGATGTGTTGCATGTAAACGTAGTGAAAGTCGCTTCTTGCCCATAGACATTTCCCACTTTTCACCTTACGTAACAAACAATTTGTTCTCACATCGAGCACGCATAAAGCAAAGTACAGTAAAACTTCTGAATAACGAACACCATTGAGGAAAATAAAATTGTCCGCTTTTAAGAAGTATCCGCTGTTAAGAGAAGGATAGAATACAAAACAGTTCAAAAATGTTCAAATGTTTGTAAATCTATCGGACCAAACTGCGTGGTCATCAGTCCGTAGCTTACAAACTACTTAAACCTAGGTAAACTAACCTAAGGACAACACACACACCCATCCCCCTGGGAGGACTCGAACCTCCACGGCGAGCAACCGAGCGCTCCGCAGCTAGACGCTTTAGACCGCTCGGCTACTCCACCGCGGTTACAAAATAGTAAAGTACCGTTTATCCGAAACTAGCTGAAAATCCGGTGTTGTCCGGGTATTTATATATTTATTGCTGGCAATTTTCAGGTGTATATATTTATTTGTATAAGGGCTATATGTCTGCAAAATCTCTTGGGAATACAATTAGTAATAAATAAGTAATAGATTAAAACTCAGTGCATGGTGGGGCGGTTTTCCATGAACTTTACTGTTTATGTGCTCATATCTCATGAACTACGTGTCGTACTGTGACACAATTTAGCAGGTACACTCAACTATATGCGTGTATACTGTTTGTAAAATTTCCTGAGGCTACAATTTGTAGTTCATGGTGTGGGTTCCTGTAGTCATGTCCTAGTTCATGAACTACGGGCAACGTATGAGTGGCCAAGTAAGTGGGCCTGACAGTTGGGATACCAGTTACTTTGGAAAAAGGTTGGGCATCTCGGACATATTCTGAGTCGTGGCCACCTTTGTGCTCAGACGGCAAAGACTACCAAATCCACTGGTTAGTCCCTCAACCGTTAGGGGTAAAACCCAGTGGAGCCCTGGGCAAGTAAGGCTAGCAACCTGCTTCCCAGGTACTTCAATATCATGCTGGCAACAATCAGAGCAAAATGCTTCGGACCTTTGGAGGCGATGGAGTCCCACCTCTAATTGACAGACTAGAGACTCCTCAGAAGTACTTAGATTCGGTGCAGAATGATTTTGAAGTGAAATGCATAACATCAGACAAGGCATCAATGTTACCATTGAATAGGGGATCATGGAGGAATTTTTTTAGAGGTACTATTCTCTAGACTGAACGCTGAAAGGCATAATCAGTCTCTAATGATGATGATGATGATGATGATGATAATTTGTTGAGTAGAAAGTATAAATTGTAACGTCATACCGAAAGCTGTAGTTTTAGTCCATGAACAGCGGAACGTTAAAGTTTACGTGCTGATATCTCATGAACTACGTGTCGTACTGTGATACAATTTAGAAGCTACATTCAAATATATATGTGTATACTGTCTGTAAAATTTCCTGTCGCTACAATTTCTACTGTTCAAATTATAAATTGTAACGTCATACCGAGAGCCGTAGTTTTACTCCATAAACAGCGGACAAGTAGTAAGCGAGAAACTTTTTTCCTTTCATCATTTTACTATGGTTACCAATGAGAAAAAGTGTAATAGATGTTTGAATTTATGTTTAAAGTTTGTTGCAAGTCGCTAAGTACTGTCATTCTCAAACAGTGTATTTCGAAAGTCACGCCGCATTAAGTAGCATTTTTTTGCTATTTATATTGGTTATAACGTAATATCTTTTGAACCATGTGCCGTATGTGATTATTAACCATGCAGCAATTGTTACCATACAGTAAGGAATGTGTGTACCAAATTTGGTTGAAATCGGTCCAATGGTTTAGGAGAAAATGAGCAGCATTGTCGCAAAATGCAGCAGTTTTTCGCGCATCTCATAGTTTATTACGTCATATCTCTTGAACTGTACATCGTATGTGATTCTTACACTTACGGCGACCGTCCTCATGGATTGAAGCTTACGTGTACAAAATTTCATAAAGATTGGAACAAAACTGTAGATCTGCATGCAACACGTACAAACATACGGATACTCTGCTTTACATATTAGAAGAAGATAGATGAACGGGACCGCAGCCGGTTCGGATAGAGAAAATCTCGGATAAACCGAAATCCCTTGTTTCACGAGTGAAACACACCGAATTGCGTCAATACCGTGAAGTATGACCGTAAAACATGCGAATGCCACGCCGCTTTTTGACCGATCCAGCCAGCCATCATTTCCGAGGAATTCTTGCGCCGTTGCTTCAATCAGCTCATAAAGTCTTCGCTTTTTGACGAAGTAGAGGACCTGAAAGTGGCATGACTTTGGCTCTCATTTGTTCATGCTACAAAAATTAAGCCTCTTCTAACTGTGAACGTGAACTTTTTCAAGTTTTATTCCCCCGAGATTTCATTGTCCTGCCTGACGCTTGAATAGAACAAAATTTTTCAATTTCTGATCGATTCGTTTCCCAGTCAGTAATCGCACTCATACCGACGTTCAAACCCGTTGCAACTTCCGCAGGTCGCTCACCAGCATCAATTTTCTGCCAAGCGCGAAGCTTTTGTAACAACGGGATCACATTATTTTTTTCGTTTCGCGCCCGTAGCCAGTGATTTTTTCCCGACAATGGAATGATTCTTTTTTTCCGTTTTTTGCCACTTTTATTTCTGGACATTTTAAAGTATGCAGCGCGAGCACAAAACTTCAAATAGAAAACACATAGACGAACGACAACACTCAAAACGCATTAAACAAAGCTTTTAACTTTTGAAAACAAGCTGTGGCAGCCATGGAATGAAAACATTTGATGCATCTATCGCCTCACCCCTATCTTACTCAAGTCAACGCGGCAACAGAACAGTGCGTTGACCTCTAAACGGTTGTAGGCTTCGTCTGATGTACCGACGACAGGCGGAAAGTGTTTGGCGCCGCACTCTCATTGTCGGTTTCGAAAGGGCTGCGTCTGCGATGCATTGAGCAATACTGCACACTAGTACTGACGACACTGACTTTTGACAAGAACGAGTGAACTGATTCCTTCACGCTGTCCGTTATTTGGAAGTTTCGATTGTTATTGCGGGAGATATTACAGTACCCGTGTAAGTTATTGACAATGTTCGCTATTCGGAATAATTTGAGCTTAAGGGCTAATGTTGTTTTGCCGGGGAATTTTAAAATGGCCGCTATTGAGAGGAGTCCGCTATTGCGAAGTGTTCGTTAAGGGGAGTTTCATTTATATTATTTTCTCTTTGATAAAAGCGTCTGCTGCAGCTGTTCTTCACTTTTAATAAAAGGAACGACCGGTTTCGTGACGTTTAGTCACACCTTCAGGTTACATACCTGAATAAAAAGAAACCACCAGAACTTTAGAAAGTGGCAAACCGGATAAAACTTAACTAGATATACAGAAAAGGTCGATAACGTGATAATAGGAGTATCTGGAAAATAAGTTTCACCTGTCGCCTGTAGTCACAGTTACGTATGAAAGAAAAAATAGAATTAGACATTAAAAGATAAGACATTTCTTTATTTTTCTACATAACTTCCAAGTACATTGAGAGGTTTGTCATACCGCTTTATAAGCTTCAAAAACCCGTCCAGGAACAAAAATCTGGGCGGAAGGAAGGAAGCTTAGGGTTTAACGTCCCGTCGACAGTTTGGTCATTAGAGACGGAACTAACGCTCGGAGTTTTGAGTAGGGATGGGGAATTAATTTTGACAACATCGTCAGAGGAGAAAAACAGCGATCCTGCTGGCAGCAGAACAGCCCTGGACAGCCCAGCCCAGCCGAGTCCAGCACTGGCCACATGGGGTACTCGTAATTCTGAAGATGACCTACACCAGGTCGAGACTGGTAAATAGAAACTGTTAATTTCTGCGATCAAGACTGTTTTTTGTAATAAGGATGGGGAAGGAAATCGGGCGTGCCCTTTTGAAAGGAACCATTCCTTCATTTGCCTGGAGTAATTTAGGTAAATCACGGAAAACCTAAATTTGGATGGCCGGAGGTGGATTTGAACCACCATCCTACGGAATGCGAGTCCAGTGCGTTATCACTGCGCCACCTCGCTCGGTGTGTTTGACGTCGGCATTGCTTCTAACGCACCTTCCAACCAAGAATTGCAATATGGTTTTGCGTTGCCGTCTCCGAGTGTGGTCTCGCACTGTCACCCAACAGCAGATCTGAGAAGGCCAGGCCGCTTTTTCGGAATTTTGAGGGAGTGGCACTGTACCGCGCAGCACATATGTTTGCATCCTCCATAAAGTCCAGCAACAAAACTTCTTGGGCCTCTCAGAAAAAAATGAGAAGCGCTTTACCTGCAGTCGGAGTGCTTTTGATCTTCTTTTGGACAGGTGATGACGAATGTTTCTACTTCGTCGATGGGACCTTCGATTCGGGCTATAATGGTGGACCCACGTTTCATCCCGCACCACAATCCTTAACAGAAAGTCATTCCAATATACATGGTCGACCTCTACCTAATTGTGTATCGGTGTCTTGCACGTGCGCGTTCACCTGCTGCGTCGTCTTTCGCCCACAGCCGTTCACCGTTGTTCCGTATGCAACGCCCTGATTTTTTCCTGGGCGGTTTTTTGAAGCTTGTAAAGCGGTTTGACAAATGTCTCAATGTACTTGGAAATTATGTAGAAAAACAAAGATATTTCTTATATTTAAGGTCTCATTCTATTTATTTATTTTATTATTTTTATTATTATTATTATTTCCCCTACATACAGAACTCTGCCCACAGTCGACCGGGGAAACTTATTTTCAAGTTCCCTCTCGTACAAAAAAGAAAAAGCAATTATCCATTGAATTCGATGGTACTTACAATTAAAACATTAAAACAAGGGGTTACAAAATCCAAGAAACCAATTCCCTGGTTCCTAAGAATTTTCCTACAGTAAAAGATATATACGCAACATCCGTCTCCGTCAATCAAACCTAGAAACCGAGCAAGTCAGACCATAAAAACAAACGCCGTTAAAATATGACGAGGTAGAAAGACATAACCCACTGAACATAAACTGAAACATACCAATAAGAATTCAGGAACATAGCGGCACGGGCGGTGACGTGGCTGGAGGTAAACTGGCTCGGGAGCGCGTGATAATAAACTGCATAGGGGGTCGCGCATGCGCAGAGCACGTTAGGCTGACGCGGTAACCACAGGCTAAAATGAAACACTTGCTACAAAATGTACGTCAATGGAAAAGTCACACATAACCTGGTACAGCAAGAGCTGAAACTGGATATTTACCGGAAAAAAAGAATGACACTCTAAAGAGCCAAATAACGTTTATTAGGTCAATCAGAAGATTAAAACCACTCGTTAATGACAAGATTAAGAAAAAATAATGAAATTACTAAATAATACTAAGGGCGGCGTGGAAGGTAGAGGCAATGTGAAACAGATGAGTCGAAGTTCGCGAGAATAGATTGTGCCTCAATTTCAGTCTGGGCGTTTGGGGGGGGGGGTGAGATGAAGATTGCTTTAAGGCACGATAAATCTCAAGTTATGCCAAAATGTTAAGGTCATTTCCTTTACGTTCCATACGTAGCACCGAAAGATTAGATGTAATGTTAATTACTGAGTGATCCGTAGAATAATTGTATTTTCTCTTTTTTATTACCTCGTTTTCGGCCTTTCCTCTACATCAAGTTAGAAAAAAAAAGTGAAGAACAGTTGCAGCAGACCCTTTTATCAAAGATGAACAGTTTTATCTGTGATGTCCGTCCTCAAAAGTTTTATGTTCAAAAGTTTATCTCTAAATTCAAACCCTGATGAATCTGAAGTTTGTAGGGTAACTACAAAATTGTACATCAATATTTCAATATTTCTTCTACATCTGCATCATTACTCAACATATCACCCTGAAGAGCCTCGTAAAAGGTTCATCGTACCACTTTCATGCTATTTATCTTAAATTCCGTTCTGGAATAACAGGCAGGAAGAAAGATCACTTAAATCTCTCCGTTCAAGCTCTGATTTTACTTGTTTTGATGATCATTTCTCTCTCCGTAGCCCGGTGTCAGCAACATAATTCCGCATAAGTAGGAGACATCTAGTGACTGAAGTTTCGTAAGTAAATTTCGCCGCAACGAAAATCGCCACTGCCCTAGTTCTCGTTTTGGTTGAACAAAATATTCTGACACTAGCTTTATTTAACGCGGTGCATGTCAGTTAATAGTAGTTCTTCAGATACTCGTACGTAAATAAGAAAAATCACGAAACCATTTACTTTGTAACAGTCTACATCTGTCGGAAATGCGCTTTTTTATTCTCCCCCCCCCCCCTATAAATTAGTAACCCCAGGCTGAGTGAAGATGTTCGCCGAGTGAAGGAATTAGGGCTGCAAGTACTGGATCAACATTTTACAGTTTTGGAAATGTGATACATGTTGAAGAATGAGTCACAACACAACTTCGGAGTAATTGTGAACGGTGACAGCAACATTACAATGGTCCGAACAACACGTAGCATACAGATACTGTTACCGAGCAAGCCTTTGTCTTGTGTTGATCCCAGACTCTCTTTGTGCGCCAGACCGGACTAATTAATACTGGTACACAACCATTGACTTACAGGAAAGGTACGTAGATATTACGAGAGGCAATGATAGAGTGTTTTCTCGTTATATTAAAAGTATTTTGAAGCATTACATAGTTGTTCTTGTAGTAGTATGTTGAGGGTATGAGATTTGTGTGTCTTTAAAGTTTATTAGCGTATCTACAGCTTTTATTTTTATTTAATCGACGTTGCGTGAAATGTACAATGTTAATTATTCGATGCAAGTAAAGAATTACTCTTAATATATGCTCTTATTATTCATATATATATATATATATATATATATATATATATATATATATATATATGCACGGAGCAGCGTAACCAGAGATTAACGGACGGTACATTTAGTACCAGAGAACCTGAAATTCTACAAATATATATGAAACAGCTTCAGACATCTGTTTACAAATAGCTATACTAGACGTCGCAGTTTACGCATGTAAGCAACAAATAGTTTAGGAAGTGTTCGCATTTAAGCATCATTTTTCTTTGCAGTCACAAAACACTCTTATTATCAATAATTATAATCTGGATAATTGACAGGCAATTTTAAGTAAAACTTTGTTTTCCAAGCTTGCGAAGTGAAGTTGTCGTTTGAAATATATGAAGCCTGTAGCTACAGCGTACCGAGACTCCAGCGAGACTTGCACTCTGATCGTATAATCAAGGATTTATTGCTAGGCTTTTTTCACGGGCACTTGACTCGAGCTAGAAAAGTAGAACTGACAGTAGCCGCGGCGGAGTGGCCGAGCGCATTGAGGCGTTGTGCTCCGATGCGCGAGGCCGTTCCCGTTGGGGGTTCGAATCCTCCATCGGGAATGGACGTTTGTACCGTCTTTAGTATTAGCTAGATTATAATTAGTTTGTAAGTATAAGGACTGATGACGCCGCAGTTAAGTTCCATAAACTTAACAAACTGACAGTAGATCAATCCACCGTACAATGATTACCGAGAAAACCGGGTATAGTAACAATTTTATGTTGTCCCGATATGTACTATGCTAATTCCCCTTCATGACAAAGTAAAAGTTTCGGAGATTTTACTGTTGTCTGCTTCTAAGAATTTACAAAAATGGTACTTATTGTTCGTTAAATCTGTCTATCTTCAGTGCTATATTTTCAGAAGCTTCTCTATACTATGTTTTGACGGTATGCAGGGGATGAATAGCGAATAGACGCGGGCGCGCTTAGCTCAGAGGCAAATAGACGTGACAGCGTTGAAAAAAGTTCAACTATGCTACTTCCCCAAACTGTATTTCGATCATTCAGACACTAGACATGGGGTCAATTCAGAACTTTAACACAAAATACCGTCTAGTTCAACACGTGACCACAAACATTAAAGGAAATCTGTTCAATCACTACAATTTCAATGTGAAGCAGGATAGTGACATGACTTACTTCTGGAACAGTGTAAAACTCGTACGTGATTGCGAACTACTGAAAGGATAAGAAGAAAAAATTATGTAAGGGAAATGTGAAAATGTTGGTCAGAATACTGTAGAGGATAAAAAAATCCAATATGATTTTTAAAGGAATCTTGAAGTGTATTCAGCATTATTCTGATGGAGAGTAGGTGAACTGGAAACTAATTAGCGAGTAGCATCTTCATTCCCCAGTGCTGCGGATCAGTTCAGTGCGTCAGAGGAAAGGCCATTTTTAAAGGAGTATCATTGAAAAAAAAAAAAAAAAAAAAAAAAAAAAAAAAAAAAAAGGAAAGTAAGTGAATTCTTGTGCACACAAGAGTAAGATTACTAATAAACCGAGAGAACAAAATGTATTTCGTTGTTATATATATATATATACACACACACTACTGACGTAATTTTCTGTCAGTAGTGTGTATTCCGACTTTTAACCTACAGTACAAAAAAAAGTTCAACTATGCTACTTCCCCAAACTGTATTTCGATCATTCAGACACTAGACATGGGGTCAATTCAGAACTTTAACACAAAATACCGTCTAGTTCAACACGTGACCACAAACATTAAAGGAAATCTGTTCAATCACTACAATTTCAATGTGAAGCAGGATAGTGACATGACTTACTTCTGGAACAGTGTAAAACTCGTACGTGATTGCGAACTACTGAAAGGATAAGAAGAAAAAATTATGTAAGGGAAATGTGAAAATGTTGGTCAGAATACTGTAGAGGATAAAAAAATCCAATATGATTTTTAAAGGAATCTTGAAGTGTATTCAGCATTATTCTGATGGAGAGTAGGTGAACTGGAAACTAATTAGCGAGTAGCATCTTCATTCCCCAGTGCTGCGGATCAGTTCAGTGCGTCAGAGGAAAGGCCATTTTTAAAGGAGTATCATTGAAAAAAAAAAAAAAAAAAAAAAAAAAAAAAAAAAAAAAAAAGGAAAGTAAGTGAATTCTTGTGCACACAAGAGTAAGATTACTAATAAACCGAGAGAACAAAATGTATTTCGTTGTTATATATATATATATATACACACACACTACTGACGTAATTTTCTGTCAGTAGTGTGTATTCCGACTTTTAACCTACAGTACAATAACTCTGCTATGATATTCCACTTTAATAGTCCGCCGAATATTATTTTATCTAGGTTTCACTGTACATTTGAGCCGAGCAGTAAACACACAAATAAGGGGAACCGCCACAACTTGTAGTATTCCCTAATCGATTGTTGATGTAGGAATTGCCCTGCTCCATATATCGACCAAACTACTTCTTTTACATCTTTTGTCCTCGAGTTCCCGGTCTGCCCACAGAACCCGCGGGTAGCTCAGAATTCCTGAACACCACATTTAGAGAACACGAGTGCCGCTTTCTCCGTTCTTAGAACGCTGTCTTTCCAGGAAGCAATCCCCGCCGCCTTCATATACAACCTTTACCATATGGGCTCTCCATGAGCTATCCATTGTCTGTTTCACTTCCCACACATTTGTACAAAAATTTAAAGTGATGTCTATTATTAAAATAAACACTGTCAAACACCCGAAGGTTGGGTTTCACACTACAAGGCTCTGTTCTACACTGTACACTTCGCTTGCGATGGTCTGTTTTCGTCCGTCCACTGCCCTGGATTACCCACGCAGTTACATAGGGACCTACAATTCAATATGGGCTGCGAAACACGGTGTATCTTAGCATTATTGAAAAGTTACTTCCAGAAAAAGTACACAGCCGTTTGTGGGATGGAAAGCTTAGGATTCCTAGTCGAGCACTTAGCCAGTGAACCACACATAACAGAGCTAAGTTTTGTATAACCGTCTTGGAACTACGGCCTTCACCTTCTAGGTAAAAATATTGCGTTACTATCATTTGATTATCATCGGTTAGATTCTTTCTAGATTTCACAACAAAGTGACGCTCTCCACTGATCGACTTTAAAAAAACTTATTATTGTACCCCGCATACAAGTAATATATACTAACGACTCTTCGTTACGAGATGGAGAGGTTGCAGGCTTTTCTCTAGTAAAATGCTCCATTCCAAGTTGTATCGAGAGCAGTAAGTCACCCAAGAGGCCCATTTCGCAGCAGTCTTCTAAATTGTACAGCTAACCTGTACAATGCATCTGATACCTTGAAACGTCATGTGTAGAGTGCAGTACTGGCAAAAGTGGGCCCATATCATATTTGAGACTTACGCACCGATCAAACAATTAGACTGTGTACAAATCGATGGCAGTGAGCTCTCTCTTTCTTTTCTCTCTCCCGTTTATTCTTTTTCTATCCATTTTAAATAAATTTATGGCTTCTTAAATGTTGGTCTAGTAATCAATCATTCGATGGTTACGGCGAAAGGACTGCCAAAAAGGAGTATATCCTGTTCGTAAATTTATATGGAGGTACGCTAGAAAATTATTTGAAGTCGCCTTATGGAAGTTGAAACAGATAGTACGGCTCTCTTCACAATTGTTTTAAGTCATGCTTCTATCTGATGAATACACTACTGGCTATTAAAATTGCTACACCAAGAAGAAATGCAGATGATTCATTGGTCAAATATACTAGAACTGACAAGTGATTACATTTTCACGCAATTTGGGCGCATAGATCCTGATAAATCAGTACCCAGAACAACCACCTCTGGCCGTAATAACGGCCTTGATACGCCTGGGCATTGAGTCAAACAGAGCTTGGATGGCGTGTACAGGTACAGATGCCCATGCAGCTTCAACACGATACCACAGTTCATCAAGAGTAGTGACTGGCGTATTGTGACGAGCCAGTTGCTCCCCCACCATTGACCTGACGTTTTCAATTGGCTACAAACAACTAGCTTCTCAGGTGGCCTACGCCATGCTGAGTACATCCCGCTCTTAGCAATATTTGGTACTGAACAAGAGACAATGGGGAAAAGAATAGTATTTCTAAAATAATTTTTTTTAATGGATTGTCCTTCAAGTATTGTGTTTTCCTTGTTTACAACAAACTGCTCTATAGATATAAAGGCCAAACATGTCTTTTTAGTTTTTTTTAATTGTTAAATGAAATGCGCGGCAGTTACTCTGACTCAAGGAGAAGACATCTACACCATTTTCAGATCGCTGCTGACGACGTGTGCTTTGTAGTGCTTCTTTATTATGTCAGCCGTAATTGAAAATGCCGCCGCGTGTGAAATCAGATCTGTAATTCGTTTTCTAAGTACAAAGACAGTTAAACCAAATCTACGAGGTTTATGGACAAAATGCTATGAGTGATTCAGTGGTTAGAAAATGGGTCAGACTGTTCAATGAAGGACGTGATCAAGTGCACGATGAAGAATGAAGTGGACGCCCGTGTGTGGTTACTGATGAACTGGTTCACACAATTGAAGGGAAGATTACGCACAACCATAAGTTTACACTTAGTGCCCTTGCTATGGAAGTTCCGCAAATCTCACGATCACTAATTCATGGAACTGTTACTAAAAGTTGAAATTTCGAATACTTTGTTCACGTTGGGTAACTAAAATTCTTACTGAACGACAAAAAAAAAAAAAATAAATAAATAAATAAATAAATAAAAACAACAACAACGGATGGTCAATGCACTTCAGGTTTTGACACGCTACAATGAAGAATGGGATAGTTTTCTTTCTCGGATAGTCACGGGGAAAGAAACAAAACGGCAATCAATGGAATGGAGGCACACTTCACCCCAACGAAGATTACGCGTAATCAAATCTAGACACCTCGTAAAGTCATGTGTACGGATTTTTTACGACAGAAAACGCATTTTACTGATTTATTTCTTACTACGACGCCAAACAATCACTACAAATGGTTACTGCGAGACCATTAACAAATTGTGCCGCACAGTACAGAACAAGCGCCGCCGATTACTGTCAAAAGGTAATTTTTTCCACGACAACGCCGGACCTCACACGGCGAATGTCACCAAAAAACTCTTACGGGCATTTTACTGGGATGCGTCTGATCATCCTCCATAGAGCCCGGACCTGGCTACTAGCGACTTTCATCTCTTCTAAAAATCTGTTCTTGGTGGTTAACAGTTCACCGATGATGAGCTGAGAGGACATGTTACCAGAGAGTTGAATACACAGGCGGCAATCTTCTATGAAGAAGGCATACAAAAACTTGTGCCATGCTATGAAAAGTGCCTAGAAAATTTCGGAAGCTATGTAGAAAAGTTGTTTAACAGCTCTAGATTTTTGTATAATAAATATTTTTTCTGTATATGTACACGTTTGTTTTATATAACCAAAAGGAACTTAATTTGTGGAATATCTCGTATCCACATTTTATATGTTTTTTTAAAACTTTTATAGTTACGATCGGTGAAATTTTAGCAACCACTCAGCTACGGAGGTGGACTAGAGCATAAGGGAATAGGGACAATGGAACGTGTATTACTTAACCGCAAAAATTAGGACATAAGATGAAACGTACAGTGTAGCACTGAGCTTGACTTTTCTTTTTCGACACCCCTGGGCACAACGCCAGCGTCACGTCCCGTCCTTTCACTTCCGAACTCATCCATAGTGACACGAGTACAGCACTACACACGTAGGGGCCTACAACGCGACTTTCACTCTGTAGCGGAGTGGGCGCTCAAACCAAGTGGCAAAGTAGCATCACAGATTCAAAAGTGTTTTAGAAATGCGATGACCAGTGCCACGTGATCATGTACCGATCTAATTGTACCCTCCTAACAATTTTACAAACTGCACAAGCCTATGAGGCAAGTATTCTAGGCTGACAAACGTCAGATAAATCACGTGACGGAGTGACACCGGAGCTGTGGGAGTACTCAAGACCACTTCGGTGACACAACAATACCCACGAAGACACAGTTCTGAGTGTAGGTGTAGTTTTGGTTTGTGAGTTATGTTCGCCAAACCTAATTAGTTACCAGCACTTTGTGGAAGGATGAATTGCTTCCCAGAGAGGTTTCTTAATTTTTCGAATTTTATACTGAAGAAAAATTAACGTAGTTAGAAGTCTGCTATCTGTTGTGGAGAGCTTTTACAGTTCGTTTCACACTGTTGTTAATATATATTTTATTGCGTCCCTTGCTTTCGTGACGAAAGGCGATTTGAGTTCTACAATTCCAGGAGAAAGGAAAAGTTATCCCGTACATGAATATCAATGCAAATATATGAAAATCATTTCAATGATAACTATCTCAACATAGAAAAGTTCTCTCTCCATAACGGCAAATTTTGAGGTGTTACCTGGCACTTAGAAAGAAGATAAAAGCCGGCCGCGGTGGCCGAGGGGACTGAGGCGCTACAGTCACGATCTGCACGGCCACTACGATCGGGGGTTCGAATCCCCCCTCGGGCATGGATATTTGTGCCGTCCTTAGTATTAGCTAGTTCATAAGTAGTTTGTAAGTTTAGGGACTGATGACTCCGTAGTTAAGTCCCATAAACTATAAAAACATTTGAACATTTTGAAGATAAAAAGGATAAAGTGAAATGGCGATGTATGTAGCTTCGTAAATATGTTTTATGTGTTTCTTCGCAAATATTTCTCGAGAAAATATATGTTGATTTTTTTAAGTATTTGAAAGAAATTTATTGTACTCTTCCAGATGTATTTGCGTGTATAAGGAATACGAGGCTGTAGGCTTATCTTATTAGATAAGCCTAACATTGGAACCCGTTCACTGAATACTTATGACTCACTCTACTACGCAAAATAAAACAAGAATTTTAATGAGAGTAGATTTTAAGACAAAGCGATTTGAGTTCTACAATTCCAGGACAAAGAAAAAGTTACCCCGTGCACGAAATGTAAATATATGAAAATCATTTTAATGATAAATATTTCAACAGAGGAATGTTCTCTCTCCATAATGGCAAATTTTGAGCGTAACTTAACATTAAATATGCAGCTTATCTTTGGTTATTTACAATTTCCTGGTCCCCACTTTCTAGCAGTTTTATTAAATGTTCATGATCCTTGTCGGTAGAAGACATTCATGTACGTAATGAATTACAAATGTGACTTAAAGTCTATGCAGAAGAATTCCACTGAACAGGAATGTCACAGTTTGTGGCAGGAGTGATGTACTTGGAACTACATAGGCCAAACCGGGCTGACCTGTTGTGTATCTGATGCAGTACTACAACCCGCAGACTACATATGAGGATCTCCAGCAGTTGGACTACCAAGTTCAACTGGGATTCCAAATACTCAGATGAGCGGCAGGGAATCGTGCGAAAGAAATGCCTGTGTCCGTCGCTGCTCTATTTGATGTATTGCGCCCACAGCTCTGATAAATTCTGTTACTACACACTGAAGTGAAAAAAGCCGCCGGATTTCGACAAGCACATATATCGTGTTCGCAAGGTATAATGGGGTGGTGCACTGTCGGAACTGACATTTGTACTCCAGCGATTCTCCATTTCTAATGATCATGCTGTCGATAGGACGCCTGTTGTGCCAGCCATAAGGGAACTCCTTGCAAGCTGGCAGCCCAACAAACAGACGTGCACACCAGAAAGCCTAAACACTATTAGGCAGACGTACCAAGTGCAAAAGAGACCTTAGAGGAAAATAAACAAAAACTTTCTGACTTCAAACCTATTCTTTCAGATGTCGCAGAGAACAGCCTGGGAATCTATATCATTATACCCAGGATTGGCAGGCACTGTCTATATAAACTTGGCCGGAACTCACTTAAGGCAGTTCACTTCGAGCCACCGCCGTCTACGCAACGGTCTGAAAAATCGCTGAAGAAGTATCCGACTGCTGACCAGAAGATGTCAAGAACAGAAGTCTGTCACTGCCTCAGCTAGTCTGGACCTTGGATGCTGGCTCACCACCGCCGTAATTTGCTCCAAGACTTCCGTGCAGCACGATCACTGTAACTGTCTTAAGTGGAAGTTCTTCACTAAAGTGTAGTAAAGAACACCCTCCTTCCTTCTTTCTTTGATGATTCATCTCAAAAGGTTACCGACTAGATTACAAATGCACAACTGGAATTAAACGCAGAATGGTAATTGGATGGTAGACACATGGGAACTCCATTTTGGAAATTAGAGCTCTCCTTGCTAAAGGACATGCTACACTGCGTGAAACAATCTCAAAAATCAATGGAGGACGTAAGGTGACGTATTCGATAGGACGGTGTAGAGCAATTTGACGTAAACGGGCTGTGGCAACAAACAACCGACTGGAGTGGCTTTGAAAGTGGCACGATATCTTCGGTAGCGTCTCTTCTGGGGTCGTGATCCTACTGCATTGATCCTAGATGACTCGCTTTGTTGGATGGGTCCCGATTTCGGTTGGGAAGACTGATGGTAGGGTTCGCGTGTGGCGAAGACTCCAAGAAGCCACGCATCAAAGTTTTCAACAAGGCACTGTGCAAGCCGATGGTGGGTCATAATGATGCGGTTGTATCTACATGAAACAGACTCCGTCCTCTAATCCAACTGCAATTATTCTGAAATGGCTGTGTTGGGCTACTTGAAGAAAATTTGTAACCAATCATTGAATTCATGTTTCCAAGTCACAATGGAATTCTTATGAGTGCCAGTACACCATACACCGGATCACAACTGTTCGCGACTGGTTTGAAAAACCTTCTGAAGCGTTCCAATAAATGATTTGCCCACCCACATCGCCTCCCATAAGTATCCCATGGAACATTTATGGGACATTAACCGAGAGGTAAGTTGATGCAAAAAATCCTGCACTGTCAACCCTTTCGCAGTTACGGACAGCTATAGAAGCAGCAAGGCTCAATATTTCTGCAGGAGACTTCCAAAGACTTGTTGAATCCATGTCACTTCGCCGGGAAGAGGGAGTTCCGACGCGATATTAGGAGGTGTCCCGTGCTTGTTGATTGTTGAATCTTTAATTCAGCGCAAAGTTCCTAGTGATTGGAAAAAAAGCGCAGGTGACTCCCGTTTATAAGAAAGGAAAGAGAACTGACCCACACAATTACAGGCCAATATCGTTGACATCAGTTTCCTGTAGAATTTTGGAGCATATTCTCAGTTCGAATATAGTAAATTTCCTTAAAACGGAAATGCTTCTATCTATGAATCATCACGGGTTTAGGAAACATAGTTCATGTGCAACTCAACTTGCCCTTTTCTCACATGACATTTTGCGAGCCATGGGTGAAGGGCAACAGGCGGATTGTGTTTTTCTCGACTTCAAAAAGGCGTTCGACGCGGTGCCACACTGCAGACAGCTAACGAAGATACGAGCTTATGGAATAGGTTCACAGATTTGTGACTGGCTGGAGGACTTCCTAAGTAATAGAACGCAGTACGTAGTTCTCGACGGCGAGTGTTCATCAGAGACGAGTGTATCGTCAGGCGTGCTCCAGGGGAGTGTGATAGGATCGCTATTAATTTCTATCTATGTAAATGATCTGATGAACAGAGAAAATTTTAATTTGCGGCTGTTTGCTTATTATGCTGTGGTGTATGGTAGGGTGTTATCTTTAACTGACTGTAATAGCATACAGAATGACTTAGACATAATTTCTAGTTGGTTCGAAGAATGGCAGCTAGCTCTAAATGTAGAAAAAATGTAAGGTTATGCACATGAGTAGGAGAAACAATCCGATAATGTTCAAATACAGCGTTAGTAGTGAGCTTCTTGATGCTGTCGCGTCGTTCAAATATCTAGGCGTAACATTGCAGAGCGATATGAAATGGAACGAACATGTAAGGACAGTTGTGAGTAAGGCGGACAGCTGACTTCTGTTTATCGGGAGAATTTTGGGAACATGTACTTCACCTGTAAAGGAGACCGCGTATAAAACGCTTGTACGACCAAGTCTTGAGTATTGCTTAAGTGTTTGGGACCCGCAGCAGATCAGTTTAAAGGAAGACATAGAGGCAGTT